>JAHTLZ010000348.1:22343819-22372463 GCA_023846285.1 Phrynocephalus versicolor
GATAGATAGATAGATAGATAGATAGATAGATAGATAGATAGATAGATAGATAGATAGATAGATAGATAGATAGATAGATAGAAACACACATCAGGATATTTTGTTTACAAGTGTTTTTATCTCGAGGCACAAAATTAACACTTCCAGTCTTTCCATAGCAGGTATAGAAAACAGTGTTACATTGCTATCTGGCATTTACATTTGCCTGCTTAACATCCCATTTTTACCTTATATAATGTGATGTTTGGAATACGTCCTCCTGTTCACGTTCAGTATCCGTGTAGCTCACCAAGTAATGTAGCTGAATAACCAGGAAAATGATTACAGAAACGTAAAAGCTGTTCATGGGCACTTTGCATTTTTTATCTCTAAATATTATCCACAGGGCCTTTGTTGCCTGAAACAGAATAATTATTGCAAACCATTGGCATCAAACATTAATTCTGGACCATTCAAGCATCAGTAGTTATTTCAGTTCTGCAGTAAGAATTATTCTGTCATAAAGTTTAGTCGGCCATCCTAGAACCCATTATAATGTTCTTTCCTTCTTGTTTATTTTTTTTCTTTAAGCCAACCTTCCGCACCCTGGTGCCTCCCACTTGCATCAGACTATAATTCATATACAGTGGTACCTTGTATAAAGGAATTAATTCATTCCAAATGAAATTATGTTAAGCCAATTCTCCTTTATACAAATTTCCCATAGGAATGCATTGAAAACAGAGTAATCCCTAATCACGACCATTTTTATGTTGTACGGATTCGCCCCACAGACAATTCTGTTAAGTAAATTTCCCCTATCTCCAGAATTTTTTTATGTTGTACATATTTTATGTTATACAAACCATTTGTTCTATGGGGGTCCACTGTAATTCTAATGTATTTAAAATATTTTAATCCCACCTTTTGCCTAAAACAGACAGCTTACATTATCAAAAAGAAAGAAAGGCAGTATTTGAATGCTAAGATCTACACAATGGGAGTTACAGCCAAATACAGCAAAAAGAAACCTGATTGCTCTAATTTTTTTTTCATTCATCAATTTAATTTATATAACACCTTTCTCCCAATAGAGGAACCTAAGGCAGCTCTCAAGAAGTTAAAACAAATTAAGAAAACACAGTCAAAACCATAAGGGAATACAATATTTAAAAGAAAGAAACCGATAACAATGTTTAAAATTGCCATTTTAAAATGCTTAAAAATATTTATCCTTCAGATAAAGAGGAAAAGAAAGTATATACAGCATTTCATAATGACATGTGTCCAAATCACTTAAAGGTAAAGGTAAAGGTTCCCCGAATCCCCGCACATGCGTGCTAGTCGTGTCCGACTCTAGGGGTGGTGCTCATCTCCATCCAAAAGAAGGATAGAAAGGAAAGGTGTTCTGTACCACTGCCAGCAACTTATACCATGTGTGTGTGTGTGTGTGTGTGTGTGTGTGTGTGTGTGAAGAAATAAATAAAAGCAAGTATTTTACTTTCTCCTGTGAAGCTGAAATGTAGAGTCACAATTAACTACAGTACATTGGGGGGTACTCTATTTACAACTGTGATTATTATTCAAAGGATACTATTCATTTTCTACTGTGTGGACAGACATATTTCTAGTTTCCAGACAATCTACTACAGTCACAAGCAAAAAGCGTCTTCTTATAACTGGAAGTAACACATTTTTCTTGCTCACGGCTAGAGGGAGAAGGGACGAATCGTCCTTGTCCCACTCAGAGACTTCATGGTCAAGGCAAGGTCTTCTTTTCAGGACTTCAAGGAGCTTTGCCAGAACCTGCACCCTGATAGGCAGCTTTGCTTGACCCAGAGCTTCCCAAATTTGAATGACATGCCTGAAATGAACATGAAACCACACAAATACCTAGTCAGATGGAGACAACCATTGTGAATTTCTTTCCCTTGCCATTCTAAATAGTGATGATGTCAGATTGATTCCAATGTACGGCAACTGTCATAGGCGTTTCTTAGCATTCAGCACTGGGAAAGGGGTCACCACCATTCCTTCTGTTCAGCGGTATCTAGGACTTTGTAGCTTGGCCACACAGGTGGCAGGACATGTAACCGCATTACTCGGTCACACAAGTTCTGTGCGATCTCTTCTGGCCCCTCTTCAAGGAGGCAACTGGAGATTTGGACTCCCAGCACCTGGTTCTACAACCAAGAACTCCAACCCAACAAGAGATACCAGCTCCTCACCCCTCTAGCAGTCTAAGTGGAGGTTTATATGGGCCGCTATATACCTACAGTTAGAGATGGGCATGACTTAGCGGAATTCCCGTTTCCGTTTCCGTTACTCGTTTCCGTTACGCAACGGAAACAGTAACGGGAATTACTCCGCCAGAACTCGAACTCGAACCGACGAACGAATAAATGGGTCTGATTTGTCGTGGTCGTTCCTGGCATCACGGCGATCCCGCGATGCCAAGCGGCACAGAAAAAAAGTTTTTAAAAGAAAAAAAAACCGATTCCCGGCCAAAAAGCAGGCGGAAATATGCCTGCCGTGCCTCAGGGCACCTACCGGAGGGGTGGTTTCTTGAGGGGGTCCCCGCGGCCTCCCCCCTCTCCTCCTGTCCCTCCTGGCCCTGGGCTGCGCTGGGAGCGGGCCGGGCAATGCATCCTCGTCGTCCCGCCAAAGTCGCCGCCAGCCGCCGCAATTAAAGCGGAAGCGGCACAGAAAAAAAAGTTTTAAACCCCCCCCATCCTGGGCCAAAAAGCCGGCGAAAATATGCCTGCCTGAGTGAGGGCTCAGGGCACCTACCGGAGGGGCGGTTTCTGGAGGGGGGTCCCCACGGCCTCCCCCCCTCTCCTCCTGTCCCTCCTGGCCCTGGGCTGCGCTGGGGGCGGGCCGGGGAATGCATCCTCGTCGTCCTGCCAAAGTCGCCGCCGGCCGCCGGCCGCCGCAATTAAAGCGGAAGCGGCACAGAAAAAAAGTTTTAAAACTCCCCCCCCCCATCCCGGGCCAAAAAGCCGGCGAAAATATGCCTGCCTGAGTGAGGGCTCAGGGCACCTACCGGAGGGGTGGTTTCTGGAGGGGGGGGTCCCCGGCCTCCCCCCCTCTCCTGTCCTGGGCAGCCGGACTTGAGTCGCCATGCCATGCGGTGCGGGCGGGGGATCCAAAATGGGGTGGCGACCGCAATATTTTTTTTGAAATCGTGGTCCAAAAACACACAACAAGCACCACAGAAACATGCGAAAATTGCTAATTGCTATTATAAAACTGCCAGAATTTTTACAGTAGCAGTGGGTTTTTCTTGCAACAAAAATGTCTCCTCCCAGGTCCTCTCTCCATTGATTTTATTTTATTTTATTTTATTTACACCTGCGCAATGATGGGCTGGCCAAGTGGCCATGTGGGAGTGACCATGCAATTTTTTGGAGCCATCATGGCCACTTGGCCACTGAGACTTCTGGGATGTGCCAAAAAGCCCCCTAAACCCTGCCCTAGCCCCCTAACCCTAACCCTAATTCTTGATTCCTTACCCATACACCACAGTACACTGTCCTCTTAGTGGGTCAGAGAGGCACCCAGAGGTGCACCCCACTACCCCACCCTAACCTCACCAGTAACTAGCCTAACCCTAGCCCTTGCGCTAAGCTGCTGTCCCCTAAGCCAGATCTACTTGCATTGCACTACACGCAAGTACGATTCCCTTCTTTGTGAGACACAGCAGGTGCGAGTGACCCAGTCTTGACTCAGGGTTCTCCTGGACGGATGGTCATGCACCAGTGCACTGGTCTCACTAGTCTGCAACTGGTATGCATATCCATATGGCTATGCATGCCCTTTTGCAGCAGCAGGTGAGGAGAGGAGACCCCCATGCCATGAGGGGTCTCCAGGAGCCTGCTTTCCCTTCCTAGCGGGTGAGGATAGGAGGCACCCATGGGTGCCTCCAGGAGCCTGCTTTCCCTTTATAGCGGGCTGGCGGAGGCACCCACCCCACAGAGGTGCCTCCAGGAGCCCGCTACCCCCCTAAACCAGTATAACGACAGACAAAAAACGAAAAACGAACCAACTAATTTTTGCGAATTTTCACGAAAAACGGAAACGAGCCGACACGGGCCGCCTCCGACACATGACAACTCGAAAACGTCATTTTCCCTAGTCGTGCCCATCTCTACCTACAGTACATGGGAGACAGTGTGGGTAATGTGGACAGAACGTTGGAGTAAAACCCAAGAAGACCTGGATTCGAACATTCTTGCTCCACCACAGCAGCTGGCAAAGGAACAGCATATCTTGAAAACCTAATCAGGGATGATTTAAGTCAGAAGCAACTTGATGGCGTATAACAACAAGTCATACATGTGTGTGCACACATGTGCAAATTATATTACAGTACATTAATTGCTCTCAGGTTTCCACACTTAGCTTTTAAGCCATGGAGGCTTGAGATGTTTGTATCTGGAGGAGTTGTCATCAGTCTAACCATGTCCTTGCCATTGTAGAAGACACTTTAACAGTTGAGCACCACCCACACTTTCTCTATCCTATTAATGCATATTTTGACACTCTTTTCCAAAAATCATAGCTCTTATGTTTGGGGTCACCAGCTGCTTTGTTTTTAATGGAAGACAAGATATTCAGCATATTCTGTAGCATAGATAATCTCCTTGAGTAGCAAATGGAACAATGTGGTATGATACAAATAATATACAATGGATTGTATAAACCAAGCCCTGTGATTTTATAATACCCAGAGTTTGGCAAACAGTCCGGGAATCTCTGTGAGACAATTTATAATGCAGAGGCTTGAATCAAGCAGTCTTTCCCTCTGAAACTGGCATTCCAGCACAACCTGCATATTAACCAAGCTTTATATCTCGTAAATCGCAATCCTATGCACGTCTTCTGCAGATCTACTATGGATTTCAGGAAGATGCTGTTCAGGAGAACTAAACCTCCTCCCCGTGTAAACCAGCACTTACTGCACAGACTTTTCAGTTTTAAGTTAGGAGGTAATGTACATCAGGCCCCTATGGTATAGGGCAGTGTTGGCGAACCTATGGCACGGGTGCCAAAGGTGGCACTCGGAGCCCTTTCTGTGGGCACCCAACATTGCCCCTTCACTTGTATTCAGGTTAAATTGCTGTATTGGCACTTTGCAAAAAATTAAAGAATTTTGAATTGCAGTTTGGGCACTTGGTCTCTAAAAGGTTTGCCATCACTGGTATAGGGATATAACAACACAATAAATCATAGCTGCTTGACAGCCTTTTAATAGCCATGGTTCCCTTCTACAGAATCCTGGAATGTTGAGTTTAGCTCATTCTCCTGAACCACAACACTAGGGCTGTCCAACAGAGAGTTCTATGTCCCTTACCAAACTACAAATCCCATAAATCTGTAAAATGGATCTATGCTGGTTAAAAGGGTATCGGACTGCTACGTCTGTGTAGAGCGAGGAAAAGACCTCTGTTAGAAACCCCGAAGAGGTAGCTGATAATAGCTAGCAAAGCAGACAAATGCTCTGACAACCAAGTTGTTGTCCTCTGCTCCACTTGGTTGATGCAGATGGTGATATGGCCACTTGAGGGCTCTGGCTTCCCATGGTAGCAAAGGTGTTTCGTCGACATGTTCCTGAAAACTGGTGTATTGTGCCCTACCCATGTCTTATCTCTATATAATATAGACTGTGAGTGTCCAGAAGAATAAAAGAAGAAACAAAGTGACAATTTCCTATCTTCAAGCACTACATCAGGACAACTGCTCAGACCAAGAAAGAGGATAACCAATAATCTGTGCATATTTTAAATAAGCATCAAGGGGTTTTGTTTTTCTGCAACACTTTGGCAAAGAGCTCTAACTGTGGGATATATGAAACAGTGGGCTCTGTGATTCTGTGGCGCTCTTGTCAAATTGGTCCACCCATTGCTCCCCCAGAGGGACAAGGAATAGCACCTTTCAGAGAACAAACCTTATTTTCTCTGCATCTCTTTGGAAAATAGGGACAATAACAGTTCAGTTTCCAGGGCTTGGGGACATTTTGGATTAAGATTCCAGAATTGCCCGTCTCGTGTGGCTATGCTAACCAAGAGCTTCTAGGACAAGTAACTTGTCCTCCAAACTTTCCAAAGCTCTGATCTTTCCTCACCGGTCACAAAGCAGTGAGAGTCTCAGAAGGCTGGTGATGACCTCCTCTGTGTGTTTTTCCGCCAGGAGGCACACTGCTCCAATGGCTGCTTCTCTTGCGCTAGGTTCCTGGATTGCATGCAGGTGAAAGTAAATGATTTCAATGATTTCTGGCACCTGAAGAGGGGGGAAAACACGGACACAAAGAGATTTTGTCACACACACACACACACACACACACACACACACACACACACATCTCACCTGATTTCTGATACTTGTTCTCGTTTATATTTTCTGTTATGGATATGGTAAATATCCATATTGCTCAGTTTGTTACTACTACTGCTGTTGCTGCTGCTCCACCTCTTCTAGTTACAACTGCTTAGACACTTTTATAGCCATTGTTCCTCCAACTAAGTCAAGGAGGCATGGCTTTCTCGTTTTATCACCACTTTATCCTCACAACAACTCTGTGAAGTAAAGAAAATGCCAGGTCCAAGGTTAGCAGTGATTGCTAGGGCCTAGTAAGGGCTTCAGCATGGATCTCACAAGTCTCAGCTCAAAGCACCTCCTCTTAGGAGAACTGCAGGATTAATTTCACAAATAAGCCCAGACAGCAATGAAGAGGATGCTTTAGGCCATCATTTCAGCAGATAAAAATATCACATATTCATCAGAAGTATCACATGCTGAAAGGATGACAGACTCAATACTTTCAATGGATCTCCGATGTTTCAGAGTTCATCTCCTAAAACGCCCAGACAACACATTCAGTGGTCAGGGATTCTGGGAGTTTTGAGTCCAAAAGTATTTGGAGGGCCAAAGGTAGCCAACTGTTTTGTACCACTTCCGCACCCTGAATAAAAAACATTATGATATAGTCCTTGATGGGAGTACTAATAAAATGGCTTCTCCCTACCCGCATCTGATTTGTGCACAGCTTTACCATCTATAATAATGTCCACAAAAGCTACTTGGTTCTTTAAGGATCTTATTATATCTCCTCTCTAATCTGTATTCACTCTCTTGACGAATAATACCAGAGTTTTCAGATGGTCCTTGTCACTGGCTCGAAGACAATAATGCCATCAAAATAATCCCTCTTGGAAAACCTTGCAACATCAAGGCCAGCCTTTCCAGTCTGGCATTTCGGTGTGCACTGGACTAAGGATCCCATCATTCCCAAACAACATGGCAAATGGCTATGCTATATAGGGAAAGATGATGGTCAGAATCAGGATGTGGAAAGCTGACCTTATCCATACCCTCGGCCAAACTACAGGTCCAGATGTACTGCTGCATATGAATCCTCCAGTGAGTGTCACTTCCCTCTGGGTTAGTTCAGGACAATGCAAGCAAATAAAATACCCAATTGATATCCAAGTGACTTTGGTATTGTGGCGATCTCCAGAATTCATTGCTGAGGATTCACAAACATAACTGCATCTTCAGTTTCTGACCCTGAGGGGACATTGATCATGTTTGTTTTTTTTTACCTTTCCCCTCAGTTTGTTTCTCTCTTTCCTTAGGATTGCATTCAACATGGTTGCAGCTGCCTGAATACTGTTTCTGTCTAAGTCCCTGAGGGTAGCCACAGCTAAAAGAATCTGTCCTGTAATGGTGGCTGTTGCCTCAGCTTTTTGAGGTTCCTGAAAGAAATAAAGACATTATTAGATAATGCATCTAAAAATTTATGAGATCCTGCCCACTCACTGCCATGTGTTACAGGGCAATAAAAGGGGGATACACAACACAGAGAGAGTACTTTGCTCAAAACCTCTTCAAACCAGCCCCTGCCCTGGAGATATATTCCTTCTTTGTAAGAAGACTGTACTGAAGGCTAACTGAAGCATCACTCAAGTAGAGAAGCTGGTGATACCACAATTTTGAACATAGACCTAGATGGATTAAAATACCACATTTATTCTATGGTCAAGCAGTAGCAAAAAGATTGTCTAGGGTATTGGAGTAGCAAGGAATCCTAAAGCATCAAGGATGTGATTGTGTACTAAAACCAATACCGTAAATTATTACTTAAACCAGGAGTGAGAAACCTGTGGCATTCCAGATATTGTTGGACACCAGTTTCCATCAGCCCCACCCACCAGGGCCAATGATCAATAATGATGGGAGATGGTAGTTGACCAACTGCCTTAGAGGCTGCAATTCTGTAGTCATTTACTTAGCAGTAAGCCCAACAAAACTCAGTGGGGCTTGGTTTCGGAGGAAACACTCATAGGACTGTCATATGTATGTTGTTCAAATATGCAATGCTTTCTCCAAAACTGTTGCCCATTATTTATAACTTTAAAGCATGTTACCCATTTAACATTGTTCATTCCACAACGTTAAGTGAAGGAGCGTGTTATTTGTGTAACATGCTACATCTGAGCTCCGGTTATGACTATGAATTGTTGGAATGGCAGAAGAAGACAGCCAGGAAACAGAAGTGTCCCTCCTTGTACAGACGGGTTGTACCTCGTTCAAGTCTTCCTTAGCTGGCTGCAAGGTGATGCTCTTGTCACATTCCAGGTGTTGGCTGTTATCCTTCTTTTTCTGTTCCTCCTCCACAAGGCGGTCCCCAAGCTCTGGTTTTGGCTGGACAGAGCAAGCACTCTCCTGGACTCTGGTTTTTGCTCTCATCACATAATATCTTTCTTTCCCAGGCAGAAACAAGCGAGTTGCATATAAACGTGCCCTCTTCTCCTGGGTCACATCATCTAACTTCTCCTCAAAGCCAGTTTGTGTAGCTTTATCTAAGCAGATAAAGTCAGATCCATTGGCAAATGCCGTGTCCACCAGTCCCACCTCTGAGCCATGGGTCTTTTTTACCTCTTCTTTTACAACCATAATTGTTCTACAAGAAAACACAACAAAACTCCTGAATTACTCTTTTCCCATTGACCATGTTACTGCAGGCCTAGAGCAAGGCTGAATATTGGCTTTCCTGACAAGTACGGTAAGTCCCTAACACATTGCCCTGTTCTTAGTAGCTAAGTAACAGAGCATGGGTTTTGTAAGCAGAAGGTTTCAGGTTTACCTGTGAAAGATTTTTGCAGGTAAGGCTAGGAAACATTATTGCCCCAAATCCCAGAGAGCTTATCCATTAGATAGATGAGCCAATGACTGGACTCAGTGAAAGACCACTGTCACATGTACTGTACATATACATTGTGTATCCACTAGAATGAGTCATCTAGTGAAAATATGAAAGATGTGCAGCACTCAAATACTAGGATCAAACTAGAAAGAATGGAAATAAGGTCTCATTAAGAAAGGCAAAAATTAAGATTTTTGAACGGTTCCAAAGGAAACTGTTGTTTCTATGAGGACTAAACAAAGTTAAATAACAAAGGAAGATAAAATACTATTCCTAAGAGGTCATTTGACAAATATGCTACTAGCAAGAGTCAGATGAGTGAACAGAGGCTTATAGAAGCAATTGACAACATGAGGGCCTCTACTTACAAGTGTGCATGGTTGGAACCTGTGTTACATATTTCCCTTTCTGGTACAGCTGTTTCTGCCTCACTGAAATGTGGCAATGAAAGGATCACCGTTCATGAGCAGGCAGGTCACAATGGGTTTTAGCACAGCTTTTGTGGCTCCCATGGCAACAATATTACCAAGGTGGTCCAGTATCTACTGGTTGTCATGAGTTTCACCCAGGCTACCAACTCATGCAGCATTATTATCAGCAGCAGGAATTCCCAGAATCCAAGGCCAGATGTCTTGTACATTCCTTTCTATTGCAAAGAAGATTAACTAGAACAGCTTCATGGATGGAAGATCCCTCATAAAATAAAAGTTAGAAGAAATGTTCTTCTTCGGGGTGGGGAGGGGACAGAGAATACAGCTGAAGTGTACAGCTGAATTGTCAAGATTTTAGATGAAGAAGAGTTTGTGTTGAACATGAACAAGGCTACAGATTTAGTAAAATTTACAGGTCAAATCTGCAGATCGACAGCAACTATAATCAAATCTGGATCTAACTATCATGTAGATGAGCTATATTGGCACCACATCATCATCATCATGAGTTATATTTCTTGTCTACCTTCCCTCCAACTGGTCCAAGGCTGCAGACTTGCTTCCCCTCTGACAGAGACAGGGGGAGGAAGGGAAAAAAGAGAGAGAGAGATTGAGAGATTGAGAGAGAGAGAGAGAGATTGAGAGAGAGAGAATGAGATTGGCCCAGTATAATCCAAGGAGTTTGGTTGCTGCCTGGGATTTAAATCCAGGTGCCCCGGACCCTACTCTAACACACTACCCACTAGGGCCAATGATAACTTTGGGTTGCCAATCAAAAAATGGTCTTCAATGCCTAGAAGTAATTTTGGAATGTTTGATCAAGAATTTCCATGACAACAAAGAACATACAGTACTATATTTGGTTTTATAATTGAACCAGAACATTCATAGCTGTCACATTCTTATGCTGATGACAGCATTTTACTTTTTAATGCTTGTTTTCTTGGCTACAGCCTTCTTTTGGGTTGACTCAAGACCCCAAACCCCTTTAATGATTTTGATTTCTTCATTGGAATTGTATGGAATTCCAATGAATTCTCCATTTTTATCATCTCAATGTTCCTCTGTAAACCTGCTTGTGCCTTTTATACTTTAACTTTTATCATGACTCTTTTTCAACGGTTATTATAGTAGCTTGTCCCAGCAACATTGTGTCACCTGCATGTTGTCATTAATGTTTCTTCTCTCAGTATTCACCTCTGCTTTGTCTGAATCTACTCCAGCTTTCTGTTTAATATGTTGTACCTATAGTCTGAACTGAAAGGAAGACAAAATTCACATATATTGGACACTCTTGTCTTTTAGAAACAGTGCTCCTATATATTATCTCATACAGTAGCTCCTTGTCCAGAGTTTAAATAATACATTGAGACAATTAGATGTAGCAACACATACATTTAATTTATAACAATCATCCTTCTCACCAAAAGCCTTTGCTGTAATCTATTAATGTACAAACTGATTTTCTTTGGCATACTTCAGACTTCAGGAGCAAATGTGTATATTTCTAATAAGAGCTCTAGTGCCTCCACTTGCTTTGAATTCAGCTAGAGCTTCTGTTTCTTGCTTCACGTATGGTAATTTTTTGAGCATCACTACTTGCATGAGAAGTTACCACAATGATCTTGCTGTTACTGTGACCTCTTTATTTAGGCAGCCAACATTTAAGGAATTCTGTCTTAATTATGGGCTCACTGCAATGCCTGCTTGGTCCTCTCAGTCCAGAAAGATACAGGAAACAATCAAGTCAGTTTCAGCATGTACAAGAGGACTCCCATACCACTGATTCATTAACCACTGATTCAGTTATCCATGGTTGGCAGAGGAAAACATTAAATAAATAATTCAGCAGCTGCAAAGCAAGCTACTGTCATAAACAGCAGCCATAACGCAAGCTACTGTTCCAAACCAGTAGCCATAAAGCAAGCTACTGTCACAAACCAGTAGCCATAAAGCAAGCTATGGAACAAAATAGCAGTTTTTTGTTGGGGGGTGTGTGGCGGCGTTCTCTCATATCCACAGTTTTCATTATCCATGGGAAGGCCTGGAACCAATCTCCAGCAGATACCGGGGTCCCACTGTATAAGAAGGACAAGACTTACAGATTTGTTTCACTGCCACATTTCAGGAGTTTGCAATAGATTATAAGCTGCAAAAACTCACATGAAAATAAATCTGTTGGTCCTTAAGGTGCCACCATGCTTCTTTGCTGCTGTTTCTCCTTTAGTGCTAAATGACACACATTCAGGGTTGCGTGATATGATCCAAAGCCTCGTTTACAGGAAGCAAGAGTCTTCATACTTGGGGTGAAATGGAGATAAAGCAACTGATGAAGTCCATAAGAAATCTGTAAAGGTTTTGTACCCTTCCTTTCAGAGTCTCATACCTTATGGATTTCAAATGCTCTCAATCAGGAAGCCTCAAATGACTCTGAAACTGAAAGAAATAGCTTTGCTCATTAGTTTTTTCATTCAGGTCATTGTCGTCATCGTTGTTGTCGTCGTCGTCACCATCACCATCACCATCACCACCATCACCACCATCACCACCACCACCACCACCATCATCATCAGGGCCTGGGCAGAGCACATTGGGCAGCAAGAGTTCTCCAATGAACGTGGTTGTTCACAACTTCTTCAACGTCATTCCAGGAAACATTGATGTTTTTGAGATTTTCCTTGAGTGTTGAAGGCAAGTTTTTTTGAGGCCGGCCTTATTTCCTCTTTCCTCCAGGAGGTATCCTCCATAGTGCGGTTTTTGGATGTAGATCTTTGGGCATGAGTAGGAGGTGGCTGACAAATTGTATTCAGCATAGGATCACAGTTGTAGATAGATAAATTACTGGAAGCCGCCTTGGTTCCTTTTCCAAGGAGAAAGGCAGGGTAAAAATACAGTGACCCTCCCCCCCCATTGCAGGGGTTAGGGACCCAACCTGATCTGTGATAATTGAAAATCCGTGATATGTGGATAGGTTGGGTTGGGCCTGGGGCGCCTAGCTGGGAGTTCTTGTACTTACCCCCAGCCTGCCCCTGCCCCGAGCAGGCCTGCGAGAGCCTTTCCGGGTCTTTTGGAGGCCCCCAAAGGGCCTCCCTGTAAACCGAAAGTCATTTCTAAGGCCTCCAACAGGCCCTACCCCCCTACCCCAGGGTGTCTTTTTTCATATACTGTGGTCCCACGATATAAATATTTAGTTTTTTTTCAGTAGTTATTCCAAGCATCAAAGGTTACAGATTTTTGTCAGTTTAGGCTTTTTTAAAAGGCCAAAGCTAACATGTTTATGCAGATGGAAGTATCAGCATGGGATCTGCATGCTTGTTCATTATAGGGTTCATAACTGAACTTGCAGGCACCAAACGGAATGAAGCAAAAGAAGAAACAACACACATGATGGGAGAATGGTTTATAATGTTTATAATAATGTTTTAAGAACATAAGAACATAAGAAGAGCCATGCTGGATCAGGCCAAAGGCCCATCTAGTCCAGCTTCCTATATCTCACAGTGGCCCCACCAGATGCACTTGGGAGCACATGAGACTGGATATCTGTCTCCTGATACCACTCCCCTGCATCTGGCCCTTGAAGTACCCTAGTTTTAAGCCTGGAGATTACACATCTCCATCATGTTTTGTATCCTGTGATGGACTTTTCCTCCAGGAATCTGTCCAATCCCCTTTTGAAGGCATCCAAGCAAGATGCCATCACCACATCCTGTGGCAGGGAGTTCCATAGACTAACAACGCGCTGGGTGAAAAAATATTTTCTTTTGTCTGTTCTTACTCTCCCAGCCCTCAATTTGAGTGTATGTCCCCTAATTCTGGTATTTTGTGAGAGGGAGAAGAGCTTCCCTCTATCCACTTTACTCATGCCCTGCATTATTTTGTATGTCTCAATCATATCCCCCCTCAGGCACCTTTTTTCCAGACTAAAGAGCCCCAAATGTTTTAGCCTTTCCTCATAAGGGAGGTGCCCCAGCCCAGTAATCATTTTGGTTGCTCTCTTCTGCACCTTTTCCAGTTCCACTATGTCTTTCTTGAGATGCGGTGACCAGAATTGTACACAATACTCCAGGTGCGGCCTTACTATTGTTTTGTATAATGGCATTATAAAGTTGGCTGTTTTATTTTCAATCCCCTTTTTGATAATCCCTAGCATGGAATTGGCCTTCTTCACCGCTGCCACACATTGGGTAGACACCTTCATGGAGCTGTCCACCAACACACCAAGATCTCTTTCCTGATCCGTCACGGATAACTCAGAGCCCATGAGTTGATAGATAAAGTTTTGATTTTTTGCCCCAATATGCATTACTTTACATTTGGCTACATTAAAATGCATTTGCCATTTTGTAGCCCATTCCCCCAGTTTGGAGAGATCCTTCTGGAGCTCTTCACAATCTTCTCTGGTTTTTACTACATGGAAAAGTTTTGTGTCATCTGCAAACTTGGCCACCTCACTGCTTATCCCTGTCTCCAGGTCATTTATGAACAGATTGAAAAGCACTGGTCCCAGGACAGAGCCCTGGGGCACACCGCTTTTCACCTCTCTCCATTGTGAAAATTTCCCATTGACACCCACTCTTTGTTTCCTGGATCTCAACCAGGTCTCAGTCCATAAGAGGACCTGCCCTCTTATCCCCTGACTGTGCAATTTTCTCAGCAGCCTCTGGTGAGGGACTGTGTCAAAAGCCTTTTGAAAATCCAGATAGACTATATCCACCGGTTCACTCAAATCTACATACCTGTTGACCTTTTCAAAAAATTCTAAAAGATTTGTCAGACAAGACCTACCCTTGCAGAAGCCATGCTGATTTTCTCTCAGCAAGGTTTGTTCTTCTATGTGTTTTAAGATTTTCTCTTGGATGAGGCTTTCCATCATCTTCCCTGGGACAGATGTAAGGCTAACTGGCCTGTAGTTTCCTGGGTCACCCCTCCTTCCTTTTTTAAAAGTTGGTGTGACATGTGCTATCCTCCAGTCCCCCGGCACTGTGGCCGTTTTAAGAGACAAGTTGCATATTACCGTTAAGAGATCTGCAATTTCATTTCTCAGTTCCCTAATAACCCTTGGGTGGATGCCATCTGGGCCTGGTGACTTGTTAATCTTCAATTTATCAATTAGTCCTAAAACATCCTCTCTTTTAACCTGTATTTGATTTAATTCTTTATATTTGATTTAATTCTTTGCATATTTTGCATAAAGTCCTTGTTATTGACATCCATCCAGACTGGGCTGATGAAATCCTTTGTGCACAAGGAAGGGCTTCAAGAAGCAGGGGGTTCAGAGATGAAAGGATGTTTGAGAGAGAGCCAGAGAGCCAAGAGACGGTTCAGCCCATGTACGATGCCGCCAGTCCCTAGATCATGACGATTTTTCTGTTCGTGATGTCACTGCACAAGTCAGCCAATTTCTTTTTTCAAATAGCAGGGGAGAGAATGCATGCCCGTTGGGGGTGTTTGAAAAGGCCAGCACAGTTGGAAAGGCTAAAATGGAGATTCTATCACCTACAACCCTCTGCCACTCCAAGGCTGGTAGTTCTTTTCATCAACAACTGCCCCTTTCTGAGCTTAGATCTGAGACTGGAGAACATGCACCTGCCCTTGCTCCCTAAAATATACAATGCATACCCAGAGAGAGGGAGAGAATTAGAACTCCTGGTGACTCCATGTGGTACAAGGCTTTCTTCATTGTGCTATGGCGCATTGGTTGCTTGGCTCGCCATAATCATGGCCTGAGAAGAAGATCTTTAACAGTTAGACTAGATGGCTTAGCATATACAGTAATCTTGAGGAGATGCCCACATGAATGGTAAATGATGTGTGCTTGTCATAGCAAATAATTTTCCTTATCTCTGTATCTTTCATTTAGCACGCTTTGTTTTCTGATTGATCATGGAAAGTAAACAGATGCCTGATTTACAAATCTTGATGTGGCACTGCCTCTGAGGAATTTCTGTTCTGTGCAGGCAAATAGGTTATTTGGAGAGAAAAGTTCACACACACACACACACACACACACACAATGCATAGTATGATCCTCAATGTCCCAATGGACAGGAGCAAAGGCAGTTCTGGGCCATCCTGACCATTCCCTCCCCACTCCTGAAATTATCCGCCACCCTGTGCTTCTTGCTGTCTGACACAGCTGGAGCCCTGGCCCACTGCAAAAGGACATGGAAGAAATGAATGTGTAACCCTGGAAAGCAACAAGAGTGAGAAACTATGTATAGAGATAGAAATGTGTTGGTTTGTGTTTCCCTGTGGAAAATATCCATTTCACACCTCTCAACACTGGCAAGAGGGCAAAACACACCCGACCTGGGAAATCCATACGCTTCCAAAGTATGCAATGTGTTTCAGTGATGAAAAAAATGTGCACAAAACAATGTATACAATTGAAATACAGTGGTACCTTGTATAACGTAATTAATTCGTTCCAAATTAAATTACGTTATACAAGGTTTTCGTTATACAAACCCTAATTTCCCATAGGAATGCATTGGAAGTGGATTTAATCCGTTCCAATGCATTCCAATGGCGCAGGGAATTCCCTCCCCACCACCACCCGGCACAGGGAATTCCCTCCCCACCACCACCCCGCACAGGGAATTCCCTCCCCCCCCACCACCCGGCGCAGGGATTCCCCACCACCACCACCCGCACAGGGAATTCCCTCCCCCCCCACCTGGCGCAGGGAATTCCCTCCCCCCACTCACCTCTTGCCAGAGCCCCGGAGGCTCCCGGCAGGCTTCCGCCGAAAAGGACTACGCGAGGAATCCAAGAGGCCTGTTAACTTTTAAGACCCACGACGGCAACCAGGACACTCACTCGGGCCGCCGGACCAGAAGAAAGGAGGCGGGGAACCCCATCCGCCAAAAGTCCTCCCTCTCGCCTTAGCCTTTGGACGCTTGCATTTGGCCAACGGGCAGGACAGGGCAAGGCGAGACCGAGGCACTTTCGGGCTTTCCCTCCGAAAAGAAACCCGCAGCGAACGGCAGGCGAAGAAGGGACGAACCACGGCGCGCCCCTCTTTTTTTAAGGCCCCCGGATGGACAACGGAGCCCGGAGCCCCGCCGCCCCCCTCCGCCGCCGCCATCCTCCCCAAAAAAGTTGGGCGGAGAAAGAGCGTCGGCTCCGAAGCGAGTCTCTCCCGCGACCAACTCGGCAGGGAAAAAAGCACACACACACACACACACCGGGGTTCGCAACTCGGCAAAGCCCCGCGGGCTGGGAAGGGAGAGCCGGCGGCCCCGAAGCTTGTTGCTCCGCCACCCAGGCCGGGAGAGGCGCGGTCGGGGGTGGGGGGAGAACGAGGGCAGCCCAGAAGCGGGAGGGGGGTGGGTTTGCAGGGAAGGAGAAGAAGGAGGCGAAGAGGGCTCGGGGAGGGGAGGGGAATGGACGGCGGCGGGGGGGTGGAGGAGGCGGGGGGGAGAAGGGGGTCAAGCGACCGGGACTGGAGGGGGAACTTCTCCCAAGGGAAAGGGAAGGGAAAGGTTTCTTTTTCCGGGCCCAGCCGCCACTCAAGATCCCTTCTCACAGGGGCACCATGGCGGCAGACCTCCCGACCGAGGAGGTCAAAGCAGCAAGGGAGGGGGGAGGGTCGGCGGAGGCGGCTGAGCAACGGCCGCCTGCGTAAGAAAAAAAAAAACGAGGCACAGGATTATTTGGCCGCACAGCGCCGGGACGAGGCAAGATGCGCCGCAGGTCTGAGCCGACATCGCCATTTTTCCATTAAAAATTCAGCGCCGGCACCAACTCTCTCTCTCCCCTTTTTCTCCCAGCGGCGGCGGCAGCAGCAATAGCAGCGACAGGGGCTGTGTGTGGGGGGGGTAGTGGTTGGGGGGCGACGGGGGGCACTGAGGTGCCCACAAACCCTGGACCCCCCACCCCCTGCCCGGGCCGGTCTCTGGCGATGGGCTTCGGCGAGCTTTTCCTCGCCGGGTGTTCCTCCGGTGCACGCGAAGCGAGAGCCCGTCGCCTGGTCGGTCGTCTGAGCAGCCCACCCTCCTCCCGGCACGGCAATGTCACGAGCGGGGCAGTGGGGGGAGAAAGCCAGGTCAGGCAACCATGCCTGAGGAGGGGGGAGGGGAGGGGGAGGGAGAACACGGGCTGCCCCTTCCCCCACCACACACACGCCCACTCAGCCCCGTTGGGAGCGGAGGAAGAGGCAGAGAAAACAGGGAAGGGGGAAGGAGGGGGGGGCAAAAATTTTTTTCGTTGTACGGATTTTTCGTTGTACAAGTGTTACGTTGTACGAGGTATGACTGTATAGATGTAAATGTACGCTGTGACAGGTACATTTGAAAAATGCACACATATGTTTAGTTCATGGGGGGAAAGGCATTCGAATACTGTATGTACATTACGAAAAATAGGGACAAGAGTATGAACAATTGTCCCCATGGAAGATAGAAAAGGGGATTTGTACCACCACCACCCCACTTGGAGGAAGGGGGAGGAGGGAGGGAGGGAGGGAGGGAGAGGAGAAAACCGGTGTGTACTGCTCACCCATTATGAGCCATGCACAGCCTCCATGCTGTTCATTCCATCCATCTCTGATTCCAGATGCTAAGCTAACTACACCCCACAAATGGGAATGTGTCTCAGAAGATGCATCCCAACTTAAATACAATATATAGGTCTGGTGCAGACTTCAGTACAACATTGCACCATTCTCAGAGAATCGTGAAGTTCTTATCTTCTTTCCAACAGCCAATTATCTCCTCCATGTTCTTTGTAGAAAGAGAAACAAATGAAAGATACTTTTTGTCGCTCTGAGATGCACTTGCTCCAAGGTCTTAGTTTTGTTAGTGGCCGCCAGAGCTGAGAACTGGAAAGGGTCTGACTGACACCTAAACCTTGTGTATCCTTTCTCTTTCTTTAATGTACATTGATGCATACAGTGTTCTTTTTAACCACACCCTTGAATTTCGGCCAGAGCGTATCAGCAAAGCACAATAAAAACAAACTTGCATACGGCTGCCAGCACCATAAGCAAACTTTGCACATGACTGCCAGCACGCATCAAAATCTTCAGCACAGTGTATTTGTGTCAGCCGTCAGAAATGCAGAAACTGACACTCTGGCGTGATTTCTTAAACACCCACGAGGCAGCAGCACATCATTTCTGTGTCAGTTGTGCTGTAAGACTTGGATATGATTTGTCCCTCACTTACAAATTATTATTAAAAGATACAACAAATGACATTGTTCCATCAGTGATGGTGTCATATCTATTTAGCCCCGATGCTGAGGAAGTGGAAAGAAGAGGCACTGTTTGCCTTCACAAGAACCACTTGTTACCAATTGGTATTATTTCTTTTAAAAAACACCAACAACATATAAATTGCCCTTCATTAGAATTCATTTCATTGCACTTTTATACAGACTTCCTTTGTGAACACAATCATCACATGTTAAATACAATCACTGCATACGAAACACAGTACCAGATAAAATAATGAACTGCGCTGGCAAAACAAGAACAATAATGCAACACTCTATGCAGTGATCAAGTCGTACTCACATACCACTCTGTAGTCCACTCACTCATGAAAATGCATGACTGTTTATTGAAAATGTATCTCGGTGTTCTCATATTCTATCCCACATATTTGAGTTAAAGCCACACCATTGAGGACAACATGTTCATACACCATGCAAACTCTGCATGTAATAAATATGACTTCCATACAAGTAGATCTGAAGCTATGAGAGGCTACAGGTGACTAGGTTTGGTGAACACATAGGCAAGCAAGGTTCTTCTGTTAACAACACTATGCAAGAGAAGGCCATGAGCAATAAGAAAAGTATTGAGAGCCTTCTTGATGACATACTTATAGTGATGTGATTTGACCGATAGTGCATTCAAGACGCTTGGGGCTACTGAAGAAAAGGTTCCTCCCTTCCCTCATGAAACAAAACAAGTGGGTGGAGGGCCAGAAAAGATGACAGAATTAAAAATCAGTGTGGAGATTTGCACCATCAAGTCTTCAGAAACTGGCAGCAGCTATCAGAAGGCCCCTTACAATGTCCTTAGACAAGTGAATTGTGTTGTGTCTACAATATCATTATTTCTGCTATCTGCCAAAGCTCTGGATACTTCTGAAGTAATCAGTTGTTATACAAGTCAAGAAGCAAGATGTATATCTGAACATCAAGTCCTGATGTTTTCTCTAGAGAAATCAGTTTCCCCATCATGCAAAAACTAAGGTAGTTTTTGAGAAAGATTCTTCAGGGAGGGGGCACAAGTAGAATTTAAAAGAATCCCCCCTCCGAGGCGCTGATCTTTTATCTCTTCTTATATTTCATATTGTTTTGGCTTCTTTAGTCACTCCATGGGGTTTGTTCCACATGACAAATGATCTCTCTTGAAAAACTAATTCATACTCACAGCAAACTCCTGCGCATACTCCTGCCTCCCCCCACCCCCCCCCACACCCAGTGTATTCTGCATGTAAGACTTCAGGCTGAGATTTCTTTATCATTCCCTTGGATATGCAGAACTGTCTCATTCCGAAGAGGAATTCCCACTCCTGGAATTCTCTGTGAAAGTAAGGCTCAAGGTCCATAGCTTTAGTATATGCCTGTAGTCCTGCTCATAGATGATAAATTATGGAGTCCTCAATACCCTTAAAGTAGATGGCCAAGCCCTGTTGTGGTGGGTGGTGGTGGTGGTGTTTTGCTTATGGGAACAAGATGTGAGTCTGAAGAGGAGAAGACTCCTGTCTGTGTGACCATTCTGCCCATCTTCAGGAAACCATCCTCTTCATGATCACTCCCACAGAGAAAGGGATGACAAACAGGGAGAGCCAGATGCTCTCTTCTGAGGCTGTGTCTGTTGTTGCCAACATTTTCTTCGAGAACATACATGAACAATTTATTTTATTTTGGAAATACTTAACATTTTGGCAACATGTACACAGCACAAGGAGGGAAAAAAGGAAAAGTAATGTGGGCAATTATTTTAATTTTGTATTTTTGAATTTTGCTTTGTTTTGGTTTTGATTGGTTTCTATGTTTATATTATTTTAAATTTAAACGGGAACAGGTTAAAAAAATATATCTCCAAACCAGTAGAAAGGAGTGCTGTTTTGGCTGACCTCTTGGTGCCCACTAGAATTGCAGTTTTCACATTAAAAAACAAACAAAAACAAACAAAAAACCAAATATGAACATTTTGTAGAGTACCACAAATAGAACATCTTAATCACTATGTAGTGTATAGCCAGGCCAACCAGTATATTGTGTGGCACATTACAAAGCTGACCATCCCTGCTTCCCTGTGTCTCCCCTACCATTTAGAATGGGAGAGAAGCCAACCTCAGAATTGCATATGAATACCAAGTGGGATAGGACCAGGCATTGCCCCTACACAGATTTTCTTTCTCTTTTTTTCAAGCACAACACACACACACACACACACACACACACACACACAAAGAAAACTTGCCTAAGGCTGTTCTGGCAGTTTCCATAATTGCGCAGCTGATATTTGCTGCAGTAAATTAAATTCTTTTGCCATTTAAATCCTACATGGAACAGTTTGCGCAGAATAAGAAAAGCAGGAAAAGGAAACAAATGCATCGTAGAACAGCATTAAACAGAGCCTCTTCAGTCAGGCAGTCCAGGTAAGTATTCCTGAACACAGAGAGGCTTAAGCTGCATTTCATTTTATGGTTCCCTATTAACTGGGCATATTCTGTATCAATAGACCTCAATTACACTTAGGAAATTTGAAAAGGGAAGCTCAATAAAACCATACTGGCATATTAGAGCAGTGTGGAACATCGACATCCATCTGGTATTTTTCAGCAATTTCTAGTCAATTACTACATTTCATCATCTGTAATCCTCTTTTATCTTTGGTTCCTGCAGCTACAGTAATTCTCATCCTGCTACCTCGATGGCTTTACTGTGAATTTTTATTGCCTATGAGTAAGTGGCTTCACTTCTTTTTTTAGCTGGCATTAAAAAAATACCCTCGTATCAGCTTTAGGAAAAAAAAACTTAATTGGAAAAGGAAATGAAACAGATTAGAAAATGTTATGGCAAATATGTAAATTACACTGACAGCAGTAAAGAAAGCAATTTAATATTGGGAACCACAATAAAACTAAACATTCAGTAAATCAGAATTAGCTGGAGAGGACTCTTTTTTTTTTTTAAAGAAACCCAGTGTTCTTCTGGAAGCATGTTTGAAACCCATTATATATAAAAAAGAGGGTGTTGATGGACCTCACTTTACAGTATATATATTTTTCCCCAGGGAATAACAAGCTATTCTAGAATGTAGAACCAGAATCTAAAGAGATTTGGGTAGGATTTTTTTATATTAGATTTTTCTTCTCTTTGAAAAAAAAAAGATGTAAAAAATGTAATGCTGTGCAATACTGATGACATCAGCAGCAGTGGCCACCTTTGGGAAACTAGAAGCTTCTGATTCCCCCTCCTGCAGATTTTGTTGTGCCGTAGATGCTCTAAGTACATCTGATCACATCTGATCTCGGAAGCTAAGCAGGGTCAGCCCTGGTTAGTTCTTGGATGGGAGACCACCAGGGAATACCAGGGGCTGTAGTTGCCTGGAGTAGAAAGAAAACCCCATGGACATGGGGTCACAAAGAGTCAGTCATGACTGTAATGACACAACACACACACACACACAGGGAGCCTTTCCATCAAAGGAAAGCCTTTGAAAGCCTGAGGAAGAGGGATCTACTTTTTAGGGTCTGAAAAACCTCCAGACTCCTACTAGTGGCAATAATTTTAGGACATTAAAAAGCCCCCTCCACATCTAGTTGCTCCTAAAGGCTTCCCCAGGACAGAAGAGACCACTAGGGAGAATCAGACCCTGGAGACAGGTAGAATTAGAAAATGTTAATTGCCCCCCCCACCACCAAAAGCTGAGCTGATGATATCAACAGCATTGGGTGGTGCAAAGTTGTGCAGCAGGATGCCACCCGCCACCTCTCAGCCTCTTTTTCTAACAATACAGCCCTATGAATGTTTTGTTTACTTAGTAGTAAGTTCGACTGTGTTCAGTAAAGCGGTGACTGGGTAGATATTAGTCCTACTATTTCTTGTCATTCCTTTCAATATCACTCCAGCAGCTACACAAGGGTAGATCTGATTCTTTGGTATGTGAAGTTTATTTTTCTTTGGCCAGCAGGGCTTTTGTTGTGGTGGTGGTGATGGTATAGTACTTACAGTCCTCCCCACCACCGTGCAATTTTGGTCCTGTGTGACTGTCCGTGTTGGTCCTTTGATTGATGGATGTGTCCAGATGATATCACTGATATTGCATGGAGAGGGGTGTGATGTCGGTATGAACCCTTCTCCTTCTGCCTGATTTCCGCTCATAGTGGTAAGGACTAGAACTGCACTCTGAAAATGTGTGTCTGTGTCTGTGTGTGTGTGTGTGTGTGTGTGCGTTTGCATGTGCACACGCGTTGTGTCATTACAGTCGTGACCGATTCTTGGTGACCCCATGTCCATGGAGTTTTCTTGGCAGGAATATTGGAGTGGTTTGCCAGTTCCTACTCCAGGCGCCTACAGCACCTGGTATTCCCTGGTGGTCGCCCATCCAAATACTAACCAGGGCCGACCCTGCTTAGCTTCCGAAATTGGGCGAGATCAGATGTGCTTAGGGTATCTAGGCAGCTTGCACTCTGAAAATAGTATTTTCATTTCCAACTCCTCCTAGTTTAGTGCTAAATTGGGATAGCACTCATTGAAATGGCTACCATGTCTTGTCAGTTCAGCATTCTTTTACTTGCTAAACATGAAAAAAGAGGTCATGGTTAAGATTCCCCCCGCACATGCATGCTAGTCGTATCTGACTCTAGGAGCAGTGCTCAACTCCATATTCCAGCCAAAGAGCCAGTGTTGTGCAAGTCTGTGGCCATGTGGCCAGCATGGCTGCAAGGAATGCTGACAAAAGGGATGGGTAAGAGGGTGTTGACACAGTAATGGCAGAGAAGGGGAGGGTTGTGACATGTGGAGACTGGAAACAAGCCTCCCCGGGATAAATCGCAGCATAACAGATTTAGAGAAGTTTCTATCTATCTGGACCAAACTTCAGTGTGGTCATGCCTTAAGTAGCTAAATATTCTTATGACTGTGATCTTAAGAAAAAAAAATCATTTATACAGCAATATAGTATACAAAAATTACATGTAGAAATTTCCAAAACAATTGAAACAAACCAAAACATGGAAGAGGTCTGAACGATAGCAAGCACACATACATTATATATGAAATAAATTCAGTGGTGCTTTTAGTAAAATGAAAGCAAATCTGCATTCACAGGATGTTGTAAATGCAGGGAAAGTAAGCAAAAATCTAACTGGATTTTCACCTTGCAAAATCCATTTTAGATAAGAACGGGATATACCCAAAAATTGTCATTATGCTCATGGATAGATATCACTATCAGGTGAGTAGGTATCTGTACTTCCTACCAGAGGGCCGTTCATTATTGCAGGCTGTCTTCTTAACAGATTTAACCCCATTGTGAACCTTACAGTCTTAAAAGGCAGCCTCCTCAGGTGCACTGGATTTAGGAACAAAAACTGAAAATATGTAGCCTCACAAATGGGTACAGTATATTGTCAGAAGAAGATAGAGATTTCAGTTACTTAGTAGGAACACAAGATATTATTAGCAACCCACATGACTTGAGTTGGTTAAAAGTAAAACACTATGTATTGTGTGTTTCTTGAGAAATGTAGACTGACCCTCAGGGGCCGCTTGGGGCTGATTGCTCCATTAAAAGTCTATATCACCCAAGGGATATGTGGTTATGAGCCTGCCCAGAAGATCAGCAGGAGAGGCCAGGCTGTTTCTGGTTTTGGTGTCCTTCTGAAAGCAGGCAAAGACCTTTCTCTTCAGACAGGCTTTCCTTGACATGACTGGTTGACCAAGGGGACTTTTGAAAATGGATTATAGTGGTACCTCGACTTACGAATTTAATCCATTCCAAATGCATGCTCTTAAGTTGAACTTCTCTTAGTCAGGGTACCTATCTAAAAAATTGAAAAAAAAAGTTAAAAAATAAAAAAATTGAAAAAAAAATTGTAAGTCGAACAGACCACATCTAAAATTTGTAAGGCGGCAGTTAAAATGCCAACAGTTTTCCGCTCTTATGTCAAATTGCTCTTATGTCAAATTGCTCTGAAGTCGAGCTGCTCTTAATTCGGGGTACCACTGTATTTAATTCTGTTGTTTTACTTGATCTGTTTAGTGGGTTTTTTCTCCCCAAAAAAGATTTTAATAATTCATTGTTTTAGCTTTTAGCTTTTCATTTCATGTAAGCCACCTTGGGTCCTTCAGGATAAAAGAGGCATATGCATATTTTAAATAAATAAAGTATAGATATAAAATTAGAGTTATTTCTACCATTTATGTGAATGATTTAAGACGACTCTGCACAAGCTCCAGAGGCTGAATGTAAGAGCACACCTAAACCCACCGAATAAATGCAGTAGAGATGTTACATGCATTTCCATGCTGATCTTGATGTTATGCACCAACCTATACTCATACTCAACATCAAACCGAATCTCCTTGGCAAGCAAAGTGTTAGAATATTCAGCATATAAATGTCAGCATATACTGTACCAGCCCTTCCACTGGGCATAGTGGCATGGAATGATAGGAGTTGTGGTCCAAGATATCTGGAGACCATCAAATTGACAGGGTTGACATGTGCCATGCTGGCAGGGGATTTTGGGAATTGCAGTCTCTAAAAGTAACATTTCTATGCTCAGAGCAGGATTATTAATCACTCCAAGCAGAATGATCATCTCGAGGGGAAGAAAACAGCAGACAATTTTGCTGCATCCTTGGACTCATTGCAGGATAATAAAACAAGACAGACCAACAATAGTAAAGTGAATTGTTCAGGGAGGATGATTTAAAAGTGGCTTGTCATTATGATGGGCAGTGTTTTTCACTGAGGGGGGGGCACAGAGACCCCCTGGGTACATGCAGTGCACCTCTGTGCATGTTGTGTACATTGTGACAGAACACAGTTTATGTAATGCCTGGTCTCACAGACACATCAATTTGTTTTGTTTTGTATTTACAGTCTGAGCCTATTCCTGTGTTGAAGAATGCCCAAGATCATTTGCTGATATATTTTCCACTGTTTTTTCAGATAATGTATTGGGTGAAAAAGCATATGCACCTCTCTCTCTCTCCCTCCATATACAGTACATGTATATACCCTTGTACATACATACACATGTACATTAGCATACTATATTGAAGAGCACAATTCTCTTATGTGTATAGGATGGAAAATGGCTGTCCTTTGGGAATAAGGGAAGAAAGATCGAAAAGGGGCTGAACTCCTTCCTAAGATGGAGTTTCACACATTGCACATTTAGAAAAGTACAATTTGAATATTGTTTTATTTTGGAAAATGCTGGGAATTTGAATTAGGACAATGGTGGCTCATGAGTGAGTGTCGAACTCTTTCTTCCTGTATCACAGTTCCCATCTAAATTAACTTCAACTGAGATCAAACTACATAATAGAGGGTGTGACTAAATGTCCCAAGTATCCAAACCTCCCCCCCACACACAAAAGCCCTTGCAAAGCATTGCTAATGCACTTTGGACAGCAACAATTAAAAAGAAATGAAAAACTTCCTCTCCGCTTCCTTCCACAGGTGAGTGAGAAGGAAGCTTTCAGTTTTTCAGATAATTAGTTTAAGTAGAGGAACAACTTAAGTCATATGTTTTGGTTTGACCCCCATGATCACACATACTGGAACCAAAAAAAATTGACTGTTCCTACATGCATTAACAAACAAACACCAACAAAACAATAGCCCCTGACAAGGTCGATGCATGTCTGCATTGAATAGGGGAGGGCTGGTCTCTGACGGCATGCATGTCTTGTGGTCACCAAGAAAAGGAGCAAACAAGATTGTCACCAACAGGACACATGTCTGTCTGCTTGCACCATTAGCTTGTGTTTCGAGAAGGTGCTCCTTCAGCAATCTGTTTGTCACAGCTCATATCCTCCCCCCAATCTACCATGCTCCATTTCATGTGGTTTGTTTTGTAATTTCTTACTGGAATTTTGTAGTTTTATAACTGGAAGATAACTATGGGCCTAATCTGCAAATTTTATAGCTAATGCCAGTGGTTGTCGTTTTGTTACTTACACTTTCCCATGTAATTCCAACATTTTCAGCAGGGAACTGTTGCCACTTATGAAATCTGTACTTCATTTTCTTGTCACACAGTAATCATATGAATTAGCACATGACAAAAAAGCAAAGCCTCAGGAAACATCAACAAGTCCAAAATGCAGCAGCCAGATTGCTGACTGGGGCGGGTTACAGAGATCACATTACACCCCTACTAAAGCAGCTCCACTTGCTGCCAATCAGCTATCGGGCACAATTCAAAGTGCTGATCGTAACCTACAAAGCACAAAATGGCCTGGGTCCAAGCTACCGGGAAGATCGAATCCCACAGTATGAACCGGCTGGGGTGCTAAGGTCATCAGGAGAGGCCTTTCTCTCCATCCTGCCACCTTCACAGGTGTGTCTCAGAAGAACACATGAAAGGGCCTTCTCTGTTGCTGTTCCCAGACTTTGGAACTCTCTCCCACTGGAGGCCAAGACTGCCCCGTCTCTGCTGTCTTTCTGGAAGCAGGCAAAGACCTTCCTCTTCAAGCAAGCTTTCCCTGAATGACGGACAACTGATTATGTGACTTTTAGATGAATTACCATGCATGAACACCAGTGTTTTCTTTTCTTTTCTTTTCTTTTCTTTGCAATTTATTTATGGTTTATTTATGAAAACCAGTGTTTTCCATGTTCGTTTCCATCCCTCATAATGGATTTTTCTTTTCTTTTCACATGCTCTTTGTAGCTTGAGTGTTACCTTTCAGCCTTGTAAGATGCCTCTTCTAATTCCCTGTTCCTTACTTGAGTATGTCTTAAACGTTCTGGGCTATATATTGTCCCTCATTATTATAAGCTGTCTTGGGTCATTTTCCAAGGAGAAAGATGGGATAAAAATATTCTAAATAAATAAAATAAATCAATAAAACCACCAGATGCCAACTTCTTAACTGTGCCAATTTGGTATTGACTTATACACTGTGGGAATTCTATTGGTATTAAGTATGTGAGAAGATTCTGGCCAGTATCCATGAGGATGCCTGCTTGTGGGAGGATTAGTAGGTTAGTACAATAATTGGCAATTTCTAGCTTTATTTTAAACATACCATTTGCTGGGGAAGTCAAGATGATGTGTGCATCTCCAGTCTGGTCCACTATCACTGGGTTTCCACTGGACAACTGGCTGGCCACTGTTTGAAAAGAAAGGAGAACCAGATAGGCCTATGCTCTGATACCAGATGGCTCTTCTTATGTACTTGTACTTCATCTTCCTCTCTTGTGCTTTATCTTCCCCTCTGTGCCTGATGGCAGACTTGGGAGGTAATCTAGAATGGAGTTACAGTACAATTAAAGTGGATAGGTTACATTCTGCTCTGCTCAGGCTGTAGCCCTGATCTGAGATGGCCCCTCCTCCACTTATGAAATCATTATAGTGAAATATTATGTTTTAGCATAATGCATGCTTTGGACACTAGCAGACATAGAAGAATATAAAAGTAGGTGATTGGCTTAATGACTGAACTAATTTCAGTCATCATTTCAATGTTTTCAACAATTTCAGCAATCAGGTATCTATTATAAGAGCAAACAATTGCAGCATTTGTATGCCAGTACATGCCACAAGTCAAAGCCACTTCTAGCAGTCACTGGGCAACTGTGGACCTCAGAAAGCTGCATCCATCTCATGCCCTGCCATCCTCAGATGCCCAGATACCCCAAATTTCTAGTGGTTAGGAGCTACCCTCACGCCTCAGAGAGCAATACCCACTCCATACTCGCCAGCCAAATATCTTCAGATACCCCAAACAACTCCTAAAATTAAACAGAAGCCTCTAGAAGGGGTAACTAGCTATTTAAACACACACACACACACACACACACACACACACACACAC
>JAHTLZ010000348.1:22372473-22424775 GCA_023846285.1 Phrynocephalus versicolor
ACACACACACACACACACACACACACACACACACACACCAACTCTTTTGGGCTTAGTTACTTCCAATGTTGAAAACAAGTTCTCTTAAGCCTAAAATACTATATATCATTCTGTATATTCCAAAACATTTCATTCTCCTGGATATTTGGAAGGATGCAACTGCTGAATTTTTTTTTTAAAGGCCACTCATTTTGAGTATGTGAACAAGTTTCCAATTCTAAGGTAATAAGTTTCTGCAGTCTGGAACACTTGGGAGTAAGCTATCAGTCTAGCTCAAACATTGAATTATCAGAGCCAAGTTTCAGGAGCATGCAAGAACAGAGCTAGAGATGACGATCAGTATTTAAGCCATACATCAAGTACCTACCACTTGTACTGGGCCAATAGAGAGCAAACAGGAGCTGGTTCAATATAGTCCAACACTCCGGAACAATATCCATCAGTTCATACTGCATCAATATGTAAGGGAGCCAAGAGCAGAACTTGATTGAGCCACTGCTTACGTCAATTTGTGTTTGACCATGATGGTGATTCACCTTGGCCTGAGATGCCACCCTGCTTCAACTGACTCTAACTGAGGTGTACAGATTTGTGGTTGTGAATGAAAACATCAGCATTTTGGGACCAGAAGTTCAAAAACACAAAAACCACACATTGCTAGACTCTAATTATTTACTAGGAGAGTGTAACCTTAACAATGACTATAATATTTTCCCTGTTTTCTCTGGTTTAATACCTGGAATTGCCAGTATTCTCTGGGGTTGGGAGGTTCTTCATTCATTAGGCTATCATTGTCTCCTGAAGACATGTGCCCTCCATGATGGCGCCAATCACCACCTCAGTCTCCTGTGATTGTTGTTTATGGCAACCAGCTAGGTCCTCAAGATCTCCATTCTTTATTTCTCCTGTTGAGGTAAGCCATCCTCATCTTTATCCGCTGAAGAGGACTCATCCAGGTAGGACATAATACTGTAGGATGTGGCTCCAGAGACAGTAGAACAACCTAGGACAGGCATGTCCAAACTTCGGCCCTTCTGATGTTTTGGACCACAACTCCCAGAATTCTAAGCTTAGATTGCCAATGGCAAAGGACTCTGGGAGTTGTAGTCCAAAACATCTGGAGGGCCGAAGTTTGGACATGCCTGACCTAGGAGGTTGCATGCGGCACATAAGCCATACTTTGTGGATCCCTTTTATGGGCCAAGTTCTCCAGGAGTATACCATAAATAAGTATCAGTGTAAAACAATGTAAATAAAAACCCAATAAAATTAAAAAAGAACATAACTTTTGGTAAAATAAAATTCAGTAACTGCTGGGATTTAGGTCTCTGGCTGCAGAACCGTAGGTGGGTGTCCTATACCCTACTGTTCCTCCTCGGCAGGGTCTGGGCTCAGTGATCCAGCTCTGCAGTTCTAGGGTTAAAAGATTATTAAAGCACTCCAAACTTCAACAGAGAAAAGAGGAGGAGGAATCTACCATATTTCCTGCGTATACCACAACACTTTTTTTCTAAAATCATGATGGCAAAAATTAAGGGGCGTGGTATACACAGAAGTAAGCCTTTTGGGGTGGGTGGAAGAGAACCCAAACTCACCTTGCTTTTCCCCTCCGTGGTTTGTTCTTTGCACGATCGCTTCCGCCTTCCCTTGAGTTCTCCACCCCCACCACCCCTGCTCTTTTCTTTCATTTCCCCTTCCAAACACTCCTTTCGGCTTTCACAAGTTTTTTTTTTTTTTTTTTTTGCAGGATCAGGCTCCATCAGGCTTGAGCAGCCCATTAAGAAATGCGCCCCAGAAAGAAAAGAAAATTAAAAGGAAAATTAAAGGTAACAGTGGGGGTGGGAAGGTGGAGGAGACCAGAAGGAGGATTTATTAATTTTATTTATTTGTGGGTCTAAAAGGTGGGGGGCATCTAATAAAAGGCAGCGTCTTATAGATGGAAAAATGTGGTAAATGGCTGTACTGCAACCAGAAATCTGTTCATAACATGGGGTTCAAAACTGCCCTGAGAGTGATTTAAGAGCTTACAGGTCTGTATAGAAACATTATACTGTTGCTTCTAATGAAGGCACAGGGGGAATGGTGGAACCCTTTCCTCTCATGTCAAACACTGAGGTTTGCTTCAGCATTGGTAATGGGCAGGAACCACCACAATCTTCTCTGTGCAGCAGGCTAGCTTGGTGGTATAGCTTACGTAGTTCACGCAGCATTGCCATCCAACAGCATGGTAGTTCTTATGAGTTCCCAAAGTCTTAGAAGGTCCACCAGGTCACCCCTGATCTAATGGCAAGGTCATGTAAAAGCAAGTCTGCAAAATCATAAAATAAGCAAAAGTTATGTTGTTTGGAATGACACCTACATTAGAGAAGACAGAGGCACCTGGTGGGGGTGGGGAATCTCTTAAATAGATTAATTAATCTGCAGCATCCTTATTATCAGTGTAATGAAACAGTATAACAATTAACACTTTAAATATTTTAATTGGCAGCCACAAAAACTCCATTCTTTGTTGACTGAAAAAGAGCATTTTCTATATTGGTAATATGTGTATGAGGCATAGCTGATTTTCCTCAGCTTTCCCAACCTTCCCCTTTATATTATGTTGTTATTTATCATTTAGCATAATTTTTCCATCCTGCACCCAAAGGCCATAATAACTGTGATTTGTTTCACGTGTTTTCTTAATTTCAAGTTTGGATTTGAAGAATGCTGAGAATTTATTATTGTTGTGTGTTATGCCAGTGTCACCCATTGTTGTGAACCTATACATGGAAGAAGTGGAGAAGGCACTCAACACCTTCCCACGGATGATACCATCCCACTGGTTCATGTATGTAGATGATATCTGGGTGAAAATCAAGACTTGAGAAGCACAGGCCTTTATAGACCACATCAGTGTGGTGGGCCTTAGTATTAAGTTCACTAGGGAAGACAACAGGCTGGCAGTCCTGGATTGTGCAGTCATCATCAGACCCAACCGTGGACTGGAAGTAGAAATTTACAGGAAACCCACCCACAGATATCAGTACTTACTATTTGACTCGCACCACCCATTACAATACAGATTAGGAGTCATCAGGACACTAAACCACAGAGCAGAGAGCATCCTCACCTCCACAGAAGCCAAGAGGGAGGTCAACACAGGCAACTGAAGACAGCACTAAGGCCTGTGGATATTCAAAGTGGGCCTTCAACAAAGTAGTGGGCCGACCCAGAGGAACAAGGGATCAGCCTGAGACCCAGAGCCAATGGAAGAACCAGGTCATTCCTTACATGGCTGGAGCTTAAAAGGATTTTTTGCAAACACCACATCCATGTTTCCCAAACCCACAAAGACACTAAGGCAGGGACTCATCCACCCTAAGGACTGTTAGAGTAAGGTTCTAGTTTTGAGTTTATCTTCAATTCTTCATTCTGCCCTCTGCCTCATAGATATCCTAAAACCATCATTTCTTTAAACTATGTCCTGAAAGTATCATCTCTGTGTTTCTGCAAAGCGCCCCCACCTCTGCAGACATGGGTTTCTAAACTGAACAGCAACCGGATGTGTCCAAACCACAAAAAGTGTATAGCAAATGTCAAACCGCATGCTAAGACATCTCAGATCTTAAAATATCTTGTTTGCACCTTTGTATCCAGCTTTTGAAACTCACTGTTAAGATACAGAGAACAATACATTATGGAATTAATGACGTTTAATCTTGCTAATGTAGATGGGAAAGTACCACTGATCTTTAAGTTTGGTTGCGTTACGGAAAATGAACATATATGTAATGAAGTCACATGCTTTCCACTGTGGCAAATTGTAACCAATCCTGAGTTTGTTCTTTATCTGTTTCTGTATGCTGAAGAATATTTAAGACTGGACATTCCATACAGGAAGTTGTCCCTGCATTCAGGCACCCCTTGTGCACAAGGTATTAGGAAAGGATCCTCTGGAAATAAAACTACATTCCCAGGAGTCCGGTTTGTCTGTTGTCCATTTTATAGTGATCCTCATTGAGGATCAGCCACATTCAAATGTGTGGTGACAGGACCCAACACCAAAACACAAAAGGAGCAATATAGTATATGCAGTCCAATGCAGTGAGGAGTGTGCAGACCTCTACAGTGGAAAAACTAAACAGCCATTAAACAGAAGGATGGCCCAACATAGGAGGGGTAACAGCTCAGGACCAGAATCAGTAGTGTACCTCCATTTGAAGGACAAAGGGCACTCATTCAAAGATGAGGATGTACACATATTAGACAGAGAAGATAGGTGGTTCGAGAGATGGGTCAGGGAAGCCATTCTTATGAGTATTGAAAACCCCTCTCTCAACAGAAGTGGGAGCCTCAGGCATAGTCTATCTGCTAGTTATCAGGCAGTGATTTCAACAATCCCCAGACAAATAAAAAATACTTCACACCTCCACCAGCAAAGCCATGGCTAATGACTCATATTTCATTGGTGTTGGGAGGTTGTAAAGGTGGGACTTTCCTGCACCTTAGGCCTTTGTCCACCTAATGAGTCTATTGAAACTACTGTCTACCTAACAAGCCTATTCTGGCCATTGTCCATCTTATGAGCCTATTTCAGACCAAGGTGGCATGAGGTCAAAGTGAACTATAAAATGGAGGACTCACAACTAGCTTTCCTCAGACCAACAAAGATGTTTGGATAAGTAGTGAAACCTTTCAATCTCTCAAGAAAAGAAATCCAGTTGCCATGACTCAACTTCCAGATAAACTCACCTGGATGACTGAGAATCTTCATTGATACATGTTAATGCCTCGGACATATTAGCAACTGTTTCTACAAAGCGGCTTTTTCCTCCACAGCCCTGCTCAAACCTTATAAACTCAGACCTGTGGTATCCTTAAGAGTCAGTCCCATACTTGGTCTTTCACTTAGAAGTTAAGGAGGGGTAAACATTAGGTCAAGAATCCATGTCATCTTGATTCAGGGTTGAACTTTGGCACTGCCTTCTGTGGATGGAAAAGCTATATTTATCTAAGGTGCCTCCATTTGATTTTGGGGGATTCTCCTCCCTCTGTCTCACTTTACTTTTTGTGTAGCATTTTTAGGTGCTGGCAGGGTTGCCAGGCCATAGAAGGGAACAGTGAGGGGAAAAATGCTCCTAACAGTCTGTACTTACTTTGGCACTATGCCTATGTGTCCAAAATAGAGATGGGCACGACTCAGAAAAATTGTTCGTTTTCGTTTTCGTCTAGGGGTCCGTTTCGGCTCGTTTCCGTTTTCGTGAGCTAATTTCAAAATTTTTCGTTTTCGTTTCATTACGTAACGAAAACGAAAAAACGAAAACGAAAACGAAAATACCGCTAAGTCGTGCCCATCTCTAGTCCAAAAGCTTGTGTCCAACAGAGGCTGAATGGGTTCTTCCGGAAGTGTATTTTATGTCCCCATCACTCCTCATTCAGTTTTATTTTCTGCTGAAATTTACACAGTCTCTGCTAGTTCCTGAAGGGCCTATTTTAAGTCATGTAGCAGCAGCATTGTGTAGATTCTGACTAACCCTTGTCTCTTGCTAAAACCACTAGGATTACTGAGAGAGAGAGAGAGAGAGAGAGAGAGAATTATTTTTGTAACCAGATCTGAGTGAGTCTCCCGATTCATTTGAGCTCCTGTCACCCATCATATCTAAAGCTTTAAAGGAACGTCTGTGGCATAACATTAGTTTTCAGGCATACAGTAATTCTTCTCCACGAAGCACTGGGTTTTCTGGGCATTCCTAGTGTTTAGGAGTTCAGATGTTCCCACTGTGTAATGTTCCCAAGTTCCCAACCCTAATCTTCACCTTAGCTCAATGTTCTTTTTGCAATTTTTTTATTTATGATGTCCTACATGTATTAAAATAAAGGCTTGTCGCTGCAGAAAACAGTGTAAAGCACACCCCCTGCAACCCAACTGATCTCCAGATTACTAGCAAAATTGCTGCCTTTGTATACTTATGGACTGATGTGATGACTGAAAATAACTTCCATTAGCACTACAGAAACTCCAGCTGATACCAAATGAATTTCATTTGATACCAGCAGAGAAAAATATTGGCTACTGAGATATTTTCCCTTCATGGTCATTTACAGTTAGCTGGGACCCATGTTCTATTCAGGAAGTCTCCAGATGTTTTCTTTTCCTTACAATCCTAAATGAAGTCTTTCAGATCGACCACTTGCAGGTCTACTGGCAGTAAACTATTTAAAAGAGAACATCTCTCTCTCTCTTTTGTTCAAGAGAGTTCTAGGAGCTGGTTAGTAAGAGGTACAGTACAAGCCTTTCTGAATGATCTCCATTTTGGATATGTGACTGTGTAGAGAGTTCTTTATGCAAAACATAAAGAACATGGACTGTCTTTTAAAACAAAGCTGTTCGGGACTGATCATTCTAGAATGAAGACTCTCTGATGTTCTATATCAGTGATGACAAACTTTTTAGAGACTGAGTGCCCAGACTGCAATTCAAAACCCACTACTTTTTTGCAAAGTGCCAATACAGCAATTTAACCTGAATACAGGTGGCTGTGAAGGGGTGATGTCGGGTGCCCACAGAAAGAGCTCTGAGTACCAACTGTTAGTAGAAATATACATACATGCAAAAAAGGCCTCAAAGCTTCAAAATGTCCCCACACCCAAAACAATATTTTAGAAATAACAAGCATTACAGTGGTACCTTGTATAAAGGAATTAATTCATTCCAAATGAAATTATGTTAAGCAAATTTTCCTTTATACAAATTCCCATAGGAATGCATTGAAAACAGAGTGATCCCATTTTATGTTATACGGATTTTCCCCATAGACGATTATGTTAAGCAAATTTCCCCTATCTCCAGAATTTTTTATGTTGTACAAATTTTATGTTATACAAGCTGTATGTTATACAAGGGTCCACTGTACTTGATACACTAAAATATTACTGAACATACGAGCCTCCGAATTCTCCCACCCCCTTTAAAATGTAACATGATTCCTAATAGTCTTTCAAAAAAGTAGTATATTATTAGGTAATGCAGCTACTTTTGGTCAAGTTTACAATTCTAGTCCTGGCAGATACAAAAAAAGACAGTTGGTTCCATTTGTTTTGCATAAAGAACTATCTACACAGTCACATATATACAGTAGAGGGGGCGAGGCAGCACCACTTGAATGAAATCCAGTGAAGTACTGTGATGGCTATCCGTAGGATTGGGATGGATGAAACGTTGAATCATTCTCTCCTTGCATGGTGGATCCAAAACCACATTGGCCTCCTAAACGTCAGGTAAGGAGAAAAACTAGAAGGGGATCCAGCCTCAGATCACCTCATCAGTGGACTGAATGAGGACTTATTTATATGAGCATTAGGGAGCACTCCACCGCTGCACAAAATGCATATGCTATTAAGAGTTTGAAATGATGTGTCCTGAGACTTTCTGGCACAGCCAGCCTTACAGGGTGCTGAGCAAGGAGTATGTCAAGCACTCCAGTGGTCAGCTTTGTTGGGCCACCAAATCTAGACAAATCAAATGAAACTGGACATTTTAAAAAGAAGCATATAAGAAACACTATTTTTGTAGTTACTATCCCAAATGTGGTCCCCCCAATTAAATTGGTGTTTTATTTTGATGGCAGAGTTTAGCCAAAGCATATATATATATATATCAGCATCATTATCATTTTGGAACTGAAGAGCTGGAAGGGAACATTTATTTATTTATTTATTTATTTATACCCCACCATCTGACTGCCTGGCCACTCGGGGTGGCTTACAACAAACAGTACAGATTACATATCAAACAGAAAACAAGCAATTAACACAATATCCTTATGGATGTACCTGTAAGGGCAATTAACTTCTTCAAGTATGCAGCAAGCAAGCTAAAAAACCTGAATTTTTGGTAGGTATTGCTGCCCCTTGATGGGACTGGTGGTTGAATGGTTCATGTATCTAAGCGATTGGGTATGCTAAAAAGCATGTATATAACTCTTTTCCTCTTACGTTTTCTCTTGCAATTCTTTTATTTTTCTATAATAGCACTTGGAGAGAAGTAATAGAGAATCCTGCATAACTGAATATTCTGAAATGACTTTTTCTGTATTGCTTTTTCTAACATCCAATTGGTGTCTATTAATTCTGTGGTGTAGGGAATATCCCATTTGTCTTCTGCAAAATGTAGAAGGATACTGTTGGCAAAATCAACATGCAGATGGAGTCTGTTTCAACAGCCCGGTGGCACAGTGGTTAAATGCCTGTAATGCAGCTAAAACTGTGCTCACGACCTGGGGTTCAATCCCAGTAGCAGGCTCATGGTTGACTCAGCCTTCCATCTTTCTGAGGTCAGTAAAATGAGTACCCAGCTTGCTGGAAGGGCAATGTGTAGCCTGAATTACTGTAATTAAAACTGTAAACCGCTCAGAGACTTCTTGCAGTGGTATGGGGCGGTATATAAGCAGAACACACTTTATTCATTCCGTCTAGTGCTCTCCAATCAAAAGTAACCTAACTGGCAACTAGCAGGTTGTGAAAGGCATTAAAAGATAACTGGATGCCCTTCACTCTACTAGTCAACTCCTCTTTTAACTGTGGATACCCTTGTCTTTTCTCTTTCAGCCTTTATTTGTATGTGCATTGTTTCCATATTCTTTCATGACTGAACACAATACTGTATAGAATCATAGAGTTGGAAGAGACCTCAAGGGCCATCTAGTCCAACCCCCTGCCATGCAGGAACCCCATCATAATATTTTCGACAAATGGCCATCCAGCCTCTACTTAAAAACCTCCAAAGAAGGAGACTCCACTACCCTTTGTGGCAGCATATTCCACTGCCGAACAGCTCTAACTGTCATGAAGTTCTTCCTAATGTTCAAATGGAATCTCTTTTCCTGTAGTTTGAAACCGTTGCCCTGAGTCCTAGTCTCTGAAGCCATGGAAAACAAACCTGTTCCTTCTTCAATATGACATCCTTTCAAATATTTAAACATAGCTATCATATCCCCCCTCAGCCTTCTTTTAGAGAACCTAAACAGTCCCAGTTCCCTAAGCCGTTCCTCATATGACATTTCCTCCAGACCCTCAACCATCCTGTTCGCCCTCCTCTGCACCCGCTCGAGGTTGTCAATATCCTTTTTAAATTGAGGTGCACAGAACTGGACATAGTACTCCAGGCAGGGTCTGACCAGAGCAGAATAGAGTGGTACTATCACTTCCCTTGATCTACACACTATGGTTCTGTTGATACAACCAAGAATCACATTGGCTTTTCTGGTTCCCGTGTCACACTGCTGACTCATGTTCAATTGGTGGTCCACCAAGACTCCCAGATCCCTTTCACATGTACTATTTTCTAGCCAAGTATCTCCTATTCTATATGTGTGTAATTCTTTCTTTTTACCTAGATGCAGCACCCTACATTTCCCTCCATGAAACCCATTCCATTAGCTTTGACCCAGCACTCTAATCTGTCAAGGTCATTTTGGATTTTCATCATATCCTCTAGGGAATTAGCAACCCCTCCCAATTTGGTATCACCTGCAAATTTAATTAGCATACTCTCTATTCCTTCCTCCAAGTCATTAATAAAGATATTGAACAGCACTGGACCCAGAACAAAACCCTGGGGCACCCTACTGGTCACGTCTCTCCAAGCTGAAGAGAGGCTATTTATGGTCACCCTTTGGGTGCGATCAGTCAACCAATTACAGATCCACCTAAAAGTAGCACTATCTATCCCACTTTCTACTAACTTCTTAGCAAGAATATCATGGGGAACCTTATCAAAGGCCTTACTAAAGTCCAGATAAGCAATATCCACAGCATTCCCCTCGTTCCACCAGGCCTGTAATTCTATCAAAGGAGATCAAATTAGTCTGGCATGACTTGTTTTTAAGAAACCCGTGTTGACTTCTTGTAATGACAGCATTGTTTGTTAAATAATTGCAGACGGACTGTTTAATAATCTACTGTAGGATCTTTCCAGGAATTGAAGTCAAGCTGACTGGGCAGTAATTATTTGGGTTCCTCTTCCCCCCCCCCTTTTTGAAGATGGGGACAACATTAGCCCTCCTCCAATTGATGGGGACTTCCCCTGTTCTCCAGGACTTTTCAAAGATTATTGTCAATGGTTCTGAAATTACTTCTGCCAGCTCCTTTAATATCCTTGGATGTAATTCATCTGGCCCAGGAGACTTAAATTCATTTAATACTTCCAGATGTTCTTGTACTAGCTCTCTACCTATTCTATGTTGCCATTTCCATCCTACCTCATCTACTATTTGTCCCAGCTGATCTCTTTCTTCCTTTTTGGAGAAAACGGAGGCAAAGAAGGTGTTGAGTAGTTCTGCCTTTTCCTTGTTTCCTGTTAGTAACTGGTTATTATCGCCATACAGAGAGCCTGTCATTTCCTTATTTTTCCTTTTGCTGCGGACATAACTAAAGAAACCCTTTTTACTATCTTTAATCTCTCTGGCAAGTTTGCGCTTTAGTTTTTTTACCACCCCCCTGCATACATTAGCTGTTTGCTTATATTCCTCTTTGGTGCTTTTCACATTTTTCCATTCCTTGTACTTGTTTTTCTTTATAGTTAGCTGAGTTGAAAGTTTAGTAAATTATTGCAATTTCTTTAGACCTCTCCCATTTTTTCTTCTTGTTGGAACAGTTTTAAATTATGCCTTTAATATCTCGCTTTTAAGGAACTCCCATCCATCTTGGACTCCCTTCTCTTTCAGTGTGTCGGTCCATGGAATCACAGCCAATAATTCCCTAAGTTTACAAAAACTGGCTTTCTTAAAGTCCAGGATTCTTGTCTGACTATGCTGAGCTTCACCTACCAACTGTATAACAAATTCCAAAAGGGCATGGTCACTTTTACCTAATGATCCCACCACTTCGACCCCATTTACAAGGTCCTCCTTATTGGTTAAGACCAGATCTAAAATGGTTTTACCTCTTGTTGCCTCCTCTACCTTCTGGACCATGAAATTATCTGCAATGGCAGTAAGGAATTTGTTAGACCTTGCATTCTTAGCTGAGTTGTACTGCCAGCATATATCAGGATTCAGGATAGTTAAAATCTCCCATTAGTACTACATCTCTCCCTTTTGACTGTGTGGTCATCTGCTCACAGAAGGCATCATCCCACTCCTCTGGCTGGCTTTTGGGTCTATAATATACTCCCACTGTGACATCTCTCCTAGTTTTTTCACCCCTGATGTTCACCCAAATACTCTCAACATGGTTCCTCTGCTGTTTATCTTGTATTTCCTCAGCAGTATAAATGTCCTTAATATATAAAGCTACACCTCCTCCTTTCTTACTCAGCCTGTTCCTTTTAAACAGGTTATACCCTCCAATGACTGCATTCCAATCATATGTCTCATCCCACCATGTTTCCGTGATGCCAATTATGTCATATTTATTTTGCTGTATTAGGAGTTCCAGCTCCTCTTGTTTGTTCCCCATGCTCTGTGCATTGGTGCAGAGACATTTGAGGCTGTGTGTGCTTATTACATGTCCTTTGCTTAACCTGTTTTTCCTTGCACTGTGGTCTGCACTACTTCTTGTCCTGCTCCTATTGCAACATTTGGGTAATCTCCACAACCCCTTCTGGATCTCTACCGTTAAGAGAATTTTCTCCCCTCCCCTGCAAACTCAGTTTAAAGCTCTCCTTATTAAATCTGCAATCCTCTTGGCATTACATGCAATCTTCATGTAGCAGTACTGTCGTGTCTGGGCTGCTGATAGCTGTCAGGGTCATGTGGGCTGCCATACATAGGGAAATGCCTTTAAATCAAGTGGGGCATGCGTTCTCAATGCATGACTTAACAGTGCATTGGGACTTAAGAATGCATCCCACAAAGCATAGAAATACACATTTTTTTTCCTATTAGCAAATATATGTGTCTGAGGAAGTGCCCTGAAATTGGCACAGGTCAACAGTTTTTAAAATTCATGTTGAAATATCCTAACATGGCTACTTCTTTAAAGACTCATACCAATCAGCAAATTATGCATGAAGACAAAGACTGTACAAATGGCACTGAAGTTGTAGGATACAGATTTTCTAGACTGCTCATTTTAAAAAAATACAACACTTAAATACATCACTTTATTGAGCAAAACCCATGCCATGGCATAACAAACTCAGCATCTGCTATTTCCCCTACAAGCAGATGCATTCACAAAACAGTCAGGCATTCTGTATTTGGTGGTTTCTGATATTCAACACAACTAATCTTGACTTGGAGTTCAGTTTATACCCAACTCTTCAAAATAAATGGGGGAAAAGCAGACCAAGACAAACAGTTCAATAAACAAAAATGATGCCAGTTCCTCAGAAGAACCTGGACCAGTCCTGTTCTAAATGTCTTTAGGAGCCAGACCAGCTTGTAGCAGCCTGTGTGTAATGGAAAAGTGCACTGTTATGAATTGGTTTATATTGTTAATGTGGAGACGAGCTGGTAGAAATCTTAATTATGTGGCAGAGGCTCAGAACACGTGAGGTTTTAAAGATAATTACTGGGAAAATGGATTTGCCACCTTCTCGCCCCATCCATCCTCTTTCTTGTACTAAACTTAACCTGGCATGGCGGCGGCCAATGGGTAAGGAGCCTTGTGGCACAGTGGGTAAATGCGTGTACTGCAGCTAAACCGGTGCTCATGACCTGAGGTTCAATCCCAGGTAGCAGGCTCATGGTTCACTCAGCCTTCCATCCTTCCAAGGTCAGTAAAATGAATACCCAGCTTGCTGGGGTGGGGTGGGGGCAATGTGTAGCCTGCATAATTAAAAATTGTAAACAGTCCAAAGAGTGCATGAAGTGCTGTGGGGCGGTATATAAGCAGAACACTTTGCTTTTTGCTGGTAAAGACACAACTGCCTCCAGCAAATATTCAATTTCACACCATGCTGACAGTGGAGAGCTAGAGGAGATTTCCAAGCATCCTCAGAAGTCCTGCATGCCTCTCTGAACCCTGAGATGTGCTCCATCTTATATAGCTACTTCATTTTGTAAACTGTGTCAACTCCACATCCCTGCTCCTTTAGTTATATTTCTCTGTTTCTGGATAGAAGAAAACAATCCTGAAACAAGGCACAGTAATTTTACTGAGTGGCTGTTTTCCTCCTAGGTTGAAAGAGCTGGCATCATCACCACCACCACCACCATTAAATGTGACAAAGCCAAGTTTATGTATCACATTTATATCCCATCTTTCTACTACAAAATAATGGTCAATGTGCTGTAAAACACATCATGGAAAGAAATAAAGCAAGTTGAATTGTAACTTTGAAATAAGTAAAACCAACAATAAAAATGACGTTGTAGCATCAAGTAATTTCAGACTTACGGTGACCCTTTTGATGATTTTCCAGGTAAGGGTTGCCCTGGGACACTGCAGCTTGCCCAAGGCCACACTGGTTGGCTCTACTTCCAGGAGGCACCATGGGGAATCGACCTTCTAGCTGCTGGCTTTGAAGCCAGCAAGCTAAACTGACCTTACCATAAAAGCCATAAAAATCAATGAAATGTACAAGCAGTTTAAAATATCACAGAAGATTACGTGATAGCTTTTGAAAATTTTTTTTGCACAGTTTCTAACAGTAGACAGAGTAGAAAGAGGTGTGTTCTACAGACAGGGAGTAACACTGGGAAAAGACCTATCTTGTGAACTTGTTAGTTGGGCATCTGCTAGAGTTGGTCTTCCTAAGAAGGTCTCTCTGAAGCTCATAACATCTGGACCCATTCTTAGCAAGACAAGCAGTTCCTCAGAAAGTGAAGCCTCAAACCACTGAGCTCTAAAGTATGAGACAAGTATTTCGAATTTGGATCACTAAACAGTTGGCAACAGTGCAGATGTGTCAGTATCAGGGCCATGTGATCATGTAACCTGTACCTATTAGCAGGGAAGATCCCTGTAGAGGACATTTAAGTAGCCCAGAGGAGAGGTAGCTAAAGCCTGGATGAGTGATATGAAACCAGTTTAACTAAGGAAAGCTGATGTACTCGGTAGAGTTATGCAAAGGCATTCCTCATCACTGTTGACAACAAAGACTCCAAGGACAGAACGCAGTCATGAACTTGACCCAAACCATGGACCTGACCTAACAGGAGAAGTGTAAGCCCTTCTAGAACAGGCTGGATCACAGTTTCTGAGTCTGACTCTCTTGGCCAGCAGCACCTCTGTCTTGTCAGCATTCAATTTCACCTTGTACAGCCATATCCAGTCTATCTTCAAGCTCAGGCAGTGTTCAAAGGTCTTGACATCCAGAATTTTAAAAATGACAATTTATCATGATTTGTGATTCATCTACAAGCCCTGAAAGTTTTGTAAGTACTGGGATTCATATCTCTGAGCTATGCACCCCCAGAGATCCCCCTCCAGGAAAGTGCCTCCCTAGACACCTAGAGTCACCAAACTTGTAGAGAAGCTTCTACCAACTCTCCTCTACAATTCTTACAAGGTTGGTGAAGACATATATGAGTTATAAACCCACAAAGTCGAGCCCCCTTGAAGAGTGGCCTGTAGCAACTGGATTGGAAAGACCCAATATTCCCCAAACTACTAGATCATAGAGAAGAGTCAGAGGTTCTCTGGGGGTTATTTTATAACACATTTTGATGCTGGTGTTTTCTGGGGCATTCTGAGGGCAGGTGGGGGAACAGCAATTTCTTTGGGATGCTAAAATGTCATAGTGATTATTGTTTTCCCTTCAGACTGTCTGGAAACACCACTAACAGTGAATATTAAAACAACAACACATGTGAACTTAGCGGACAAGGCAACTCAACTGACTTTTAACAAAACCACAGCAAAATAAATTAGATGCATATTAACAAAAACAAGTGGAATTATGAAATGACATTTATTTCCTTGTACTTTCCTACTTCCAAGTCACAACGAATTAGGAAAGGCTGTAATTGCTTATCAGTGAGGCAAGGGCAGTGCACTTGTGCTCAAAGGCACTAGTCCTATTATTATGCCTTATATTTCAGGAATAAACCCTGGCTCAAATTACACTGCTCCATTCTAGCTTTACTGGAGCAGCTGCAGATGTATGTAGAGTGCAAGGCAGAGGATTGTTCATGCAGTATTCTAATAGGAAATTATATTAAAAGTAACCAGGACTGGATGCAGAGGTAGTCTGATGCAGATGATTTCCAATGGGTCTACGATAAATCTGATGATATTACTATAAGTATCTCCACCTCATATACAGCCCAACATAGGTGCATAGCTGATAGTGTATCAAGAAAGAGGACTGCATCTCCATCATAGCTCCCTGCACAATATGCACTAAAGCAATTTGCCTTGAGTAGTTCTCAGATTCTGAAAAATAAAAAGTATAATCTAGCTAAAGCTGTTCACTTTTAGGACCCTATCAGAGGAAGCAAGCAAAAATGTACTTGCTGAAACCAACAGGGTTTAAAATCATTAGCCCTTTACTGAAATCAGTAGGGTTTGCAAGTGCATAACTTTTGTCGAAGTTCTTATCCAAATGTGTAATTCATAAGATATAAGTAGGTGATTGGAAGATGTCTTGCACAGATTTCTCATGAGGTTCTCCATATGGTCACTGATCAGCCCAGGCAGCTGATTACTTATTGGGTGTAGGTATTTCAAGGAGAGAGATCAAACATCACATCACACGTTAAGGGAAATGCATATTTCCTACAAGTATAGCACTTTCTCACCAGACAAACAGCTACTTCAAAGAGCAACCAGACTTGCAAACAAAGCCCCCCCCCTTTTTTATAAATTTTAATTGGATTTTTAAGGGGGGAACAAGGGGAAAGAATATGGGTGAGAGGGGAAAAAAGGAGGGGGATACAGTTTTTAAAATTTACATTGAGTATATCAAGCAAAATAGAAGTAGTAATTTAACATATTACTAGAATTGTCAGATGTTATCACAATACTAATGAATTTGTTACTTCTTGCCATCTTTCCCGAAAGATCTCGTCGTAGTCTCCCTTTAGATAACCAGAGAGTTTATCAATTTCGATGCATTCTCTTATCTTTCCGTGAAAATCCTTCTCTGTTGGCGTGTTTGGTTGTTTCCAAAGTTTCGCATACAGTATTCTTGCAGCAACAATTACATGATGCAGTACATATCTCTGATCATAGGAAATATTTATATCTACTATATTTAACAAGAATAGTTCTGGTCTAAACTCTATCTTAATTTTCAGAGATCTTTCTAAGAAAAGTTTTACCATGTTCCAATACGCCTTTGCTTCTTTACAAGTCCACCACATATGATAAAAGTTTCCACAGTCATAATTACATTTCCAACATTTAGGTGAACAATTATACATCTTGGATAAACGATGAGGCGCGAAATGCCATCTATAAAACATCTTATAACAATTTTCCTTAAACGAAATAGATTTAAAGATTTTAACTGTATTCCACAGAGAGTCCCATTTATTTAAATGGATGGTATAGCCTAAATTTTCAGCCCATCTTATCATAGAGTCTTTAACCAATGTATCAATCATTTTTTCATTTAACAGTATGCTATAGAATTTGCTAAGAAGCTTTGAATCACCAGAAGAAAGTATTTTATCAAATGGGGTATCAGTAGTCATAAAACCACCCTCTTTGGAAAGCTCTTTGAAGTGTGAATGTATTTGTTGATATTTCCACCAATCCAGATTGTAACCTTCTGATACTAATTTCCCTAATGGTTTCAATGAGAGGTCAGCATTCAGAAGGTGTCTGTAAGTTATAACTTTTGAGATTTCACTTGCCTGGGAGCTATAAATTGCTCCCAGTGGAGATAACCACATAGGTGCTTTGAGATAAAATTGTTTTTGGATCAATGACCATATTTTGACTAAGGCATTCCTTATCCAGTGCTTTTTAAAGAGGGTAGGTAAATTTCCCTTGTACCACATATAATGATGCCAGCCCTTATCAAGGCCATAACTCTCAAGCTGCAATATTCTTTTATTTGTCATCGAGATCCAATCTTTAATCCAAGTCATGGCAATCCTTGTAGTATAGTACCAAATTGGGAAGGGCAAAGCCACCAAATTTGGTTCTATCCTGCAAATAAATATTTTTAATCCTTGCTTTTTTCTTTTGCCATATAAATATACGTATACTCTTTTCCAGATCTGAAATAATCTTAAAGTTTGGTAATATAGGCAGAGATTGAAATAAGAAAAGCAGTTTAGGTAAGACATTCATTTTGACTGCAGCAATTCTGCCCATTAAGGATAGCTGAAGTCTTGACCAAGTTTCGAGATCGGCTTTGATTGTTTTAATAACATTAACATAATTGTCTTTGAGTAAAGAGTTACATCGGTTAGATACAGTAATACCCAAGTATTTTACCCTATTAGAATGTTGAAAACCAGATTGATTTACCAGTTTTTCAATCATGGATGGAGTCATATTTTTAGTTAGAACCAATGTTTTTTCTCTATTCATCTTTAGTCCGGAGATTTTAGAGTATGCCTCCAGGGTCTTTAGAAGTTCTACGGAGGAAGTCTGAGGGTTCTCCATGATAACCATCAGGTCATCTGCAAAGGCTTGTACCTTGTAAACTTCTCCCTTATTTTGTAGGCCTTGAATATCAGGGTTTTCCCTTATTACATGAAGAAGAATTTCCAGGGTAGTTATAAACAACAGAGGGGAAAGAGGACATCCTTGCCTAGTACCTTTGTGTATATTAACTTTATCTGTAAGGTGACCGTTAACTACAATCCTGGTATTTTGGGTAGAATAGATTTGTTCAATAGCTCGCAACATTCTATGGCCACACTGAAGGTAATCTAATTGAGTTTTGAGTAAAGACCAGGATACATTATCAAAGGCTTTCTCAGCATCAATGAATGCAAAAGCTACTTGCTTCTCGGGGTGGGATTCGTAATATTCCAACACGTTGAGAAAAGTTCTGATATTGGATTGGAGGTGCCTTTTCGGGAGGAAGCCAGTCTGGTCATGTGATATCAGAGAAGGTAAAATCATCCGCCATCTATTGGCCAGAATGGTTGCAAAAATTTTGTAATCCACGTTTAGGAGAGCAATTGGCCTGTAATTCTGTATCAAATCTTTGGAATTCCCTTCTTTGGGAATCAGTGTCATATGTGATGATTTCCAGGAATCTGGTATATCTTCGCCTTCAAATATAGATGTAAAGAGGTTTTTCATATTTCCAGAAATTGTCTCCGAAAGTTTTTTGTAAAATATGGCTGGTATTTGGTCAGGTCCAGGCGCTTTATTCAATTTTTGATGATTAATAGCCTCTGTTATTTCCATCATTGTGATAGGGGCATTCGTCTGGGCTCTCTGTTCTTCAGTAAGTTTTGGAAAATTGGCTTGTTCGAGGTATTGGAAGATAGCATCATTGTCAATCATCTCCGGCTTGAATAATCTTTGGTAATATTCCTCTATGATTTTTTTGGATTTGTAATTGCTCTGTCTGATTTTCCCCAGTTTTGTCTTTGAGTGCAAATATGAGTTTTTGTGATTGTACCTTTTTTAACCTATACGCTAACCATCTACCTGGTTTGTTTGCATTTTCCACAAAATTCAGTTTGGCCAACTTGATTTTATGAGCTATATCTGCAGTCAGGATCAGGTTGAGTTCATGCCTACAAGAGGCCAGATCTTTGTTCAGCTTGTCATTACGGGGGTCTTGTGTTAAGTCCGTTTCAAGCTTTTTCATCATATTAAGAATTGATTCATATTTCTTTTTCCTCTCTTTATTCCGTCTTGCCATATATTGGATAACAAATCCTCTGAAGTATGGCTTAAAGGCATCCCATACCGTTTTGAGTGGTGTACCCTTATTCAGGTTAGTTTCAAAATACAAATTCAAATCTCTAGCAGCCTCTGAAATGAATTCTTTGTCAGTCCAAAGAGTTGAGTTAATTTTCCAGTGCCTAGGCGTACCTGAAGATTTCAGTGTCCATAAAATGGCATTGTGATCAGATAACATTCGAGGTAAGGTTTCTATATCCCTTGTATTTAGTAGAAGATCAGATGTGGCCCAACACATATCTATACGGGAGAAGGAAGCATATTGTCTTGAATAAAAGGTGTAACCATCTTTTTAGTGGATTTTTCCTTCTCCAGATGTCTTGAAGTTCTAAAATATCAGACATGTCCAGGAACGATTTGGGCAGTGTGGAAGATGAAGTCTTGAATTTTTTCCCTTTTGAAGTTTTCCTGTCTACTGAGGGAATATGTACAGCATTGAAATCTCCCAATATTATAAGCTGACGATTCCCATATTGCAACAGTTTCTGGGCCAGTTGTTCGAAGAAGGATTGTCTTCCATGATTATCGTTAGGAGCATATATACCAGCAATGATTGTTTCTTTAGATTGGATTTTTGCTTGGACAAGAATCCATCTGCCTGATTCATCTTTTTCCAGAAGGGTTGGGGAGAGCTCTGATTTAATATACAGTGCCACCCCATTTTGCTTCTTTTCTTTGTTTGAAGTGGAAAATAGATTTCCCAATTTATTTTGTATTAAATATTGTTCATGTTTTCTCAATATGTGGGTTTCCTGTAAGCAGATGATTGAACATTGTTGTTTTTGGAGAAAATTGAAAGTTTTCCGACGTTTCTGCGGCATGTTCATACCATTAATATTCCATGTTAGAATTTTTTGAGCCATCTTACTACTTCCAATGATAATTCTTCTTCCCTGATTTTGGCCTGAGGTAGTGTTTCGGCCTGGCACCTCCCACTGCGCCACGAGAGTCTTGGTCATGCTTTGAAGTCTCTTGTTTCGAAGTCTGGTCGTCACGGCTGTCATCTTTGGTAGTGGTTTGAGTTCCGGTCGTGTCCTCACCTTCAGAGGAGGATGGTGAAGAAGAAGAGGGAGAGTAGCCCAGCTTCCTTGCATTTTTTTCAGCGAAGGCTCTAGCTTTCTGGTGGGATTCAATTTTCTGTAATTTGCCTTCCCATTGGAAGGACAGACCTTGGGGGTAGAGCCACTTATATCTTATGTCATGCTTGAGCAGGAGTTTGGTAAGAAATGTATATTCTTTCCGCAGTTGGCGAACCTCCCAAGGGACATCTTTCAGTATTGTCACTTTGGATTTATTGATTTCCACCTCCTTATCTTGAGTAGCCTTGAGGATGCAATCACGAGTGTATCTTCTAACCAGTTTGACTATTACCTCAGGAGGGAGTTTGTTTCTTCTGGTTGACGGTAAATCACGTCTACCTCGCGAAGAAAATCTTCAACGGGTGCCTCAAGTAAGGTGGCCAGGCTGTCTCCTACTGTGGTGTAAAGGTTTTCATCTTTGTCCACAGTAAGGTTTTGAATTCTTAGAATTTTGGAAGAGGCTTCGATTTCCTGTGTAAGAACCAGTCTGCTTGTTGATTCCATTGTGGCTTCAATTTCGCCTAGACGAAAGTCAGTGACATTCATGTTCTCTTCCAACGCTTGTAAACGACCACCAAAAGTTTCTAGTTTCGCGTCCACATTCGAAAAGCCCTCTTTCATTTCTGCTCTTAAGTTGGAGAATCCAGTACTTTGGTCTGAGATCATTTTTACCTGGGTAAGATTCAACTGGTTAAGTGCATCTAGGATTTGGCCAGATTGACTTAATTGACTTGATTGTTGAGTCATGGTTGCTGGGTGGGCCAAAGGAACAAAAGCAGATTTCTTTTGTATAGTTGGGGTTTTGCTCATGCTGAAGGTTTATTGTGGTAAAGAGATCAATTACTTCTTCTCAGGAGAATTACAAAGTCTTTGAGGGGTTAATCTTATTCTAATTGGTTTGCTGCTTTCAAGAAATGTATGTGAAGTTGCAAACATGGAAAAATCCAGTAGATGGCGTGCTGTACCCACTTTTGCCAACAGAGTCCGAAGAATATAGTGCAGGGCAGAATGGGAGCTTTAGAGTTAAAATCTGCTGTTAGATGAATATGAAAGTGAAAGCAGAAGTTGCAGTCCTCCGAGAGGCAGATAGTAACAGATAAAGCAGGAAAGATGATTGAAAAGAGGCAGATTCTTTTCGGTAAGTTGCTTGATTTGTATTTTTGAGGGGGCTTTCGGGTAGAAAAAGCCACTCACGGTTCTGGAGGAATAGAGGCAGCTCAAACTTCCGTCAGGATCTCCCAGGGTCTCAGCCGCACAGGAACACCACCAGGGGTTTCAAACCTCTCCCAGGGGAGAGGAAACCACGCCTGGGTGCCCCGGATCAGTTCTGGGATGGATTCTGCTCCCAGTGGGTCGTCTTGAAGTGGAAACACCCTCTTGGGACCTGGGATACATTGACGTTAGCCGGGACTGCTTTCAGCTAACGTCTTCTGCTGTTCGCAGCCATCTTGTCCCTCCCAAACAAAGCCCCTTTTTACTTCCTGATGACCAATCACGTATGCACACAGAAAGCAAGTAAATTTGCACTGTATAGAATGAGGCAAGCCTGGGCTGGGACAATCAGACTTCTATCACTTCAAGGAGCTCTGCTTCCAATGGACTGCATTGTCCAGCTGGGGTCTGAGAGTTGAGCATACGTGTTGTATGTACAAATGGCTATCTTTATATCTGTAGCTGAAAGGTGGAGAAGATTTAAAGAGAGGACTAAGATGACACGATTAATTATAGGACTGAAATGGTGTTGATTAGCATCAGGGATGGGTAGTCAAGTTGCAGAACTTGCTGTCCAGTTGGACTTTGGTTGCAGGGCAAGTTGACTCAGTTCCACAGACACCCTCAATGACTGAGACTGGAGAATTGCAGCTTGGACCCGCCCACACATCCGTTTTTTTCTGAGGCACATTACTGGTGACTTTGTACCAAAAACTCTAACTTGGAACTCAGACCTAAAGACATGCCAAAATCCCTGCTTTCACACGACCCCTAAAATCTGCTGGCAACTTAAATGCAGACCCACCCCCCAAATGTGGTTTTTGTTCTGCTTCCTGTGTTCCCACCTCCCACACTCTGATTCTATTGCTTCTGTCTGCAGTGAGGGGAGAGAGAAAAAATGCAGGCTCACCTCCGCCTGCCATCAATTGTTCCAGCCTGTTAGGAATCCTGTCTGTTAAAAGGGGGGGGGGAACCCAACAAAAACAAACAAAAAGCGGAGGAGGGCCAGGCATGCAATGCTTTAAAACAGCAACAAGGAACAGCAACAAGGATTTTACCTCCTCCAGACCAGGTACTTGTAAAATGTGATGGGGCGCGCTTAAGTGGGTGTGGTCGTACTTTGTTTTTTTAAAAGTCTGTTGCTGGTAGGAAAACAATTTTATGCTCTGCATCTGCAAGCATTTTGCAGTGGATTTTAGGGGTTGTATGAAAGCAGCATTAGAGTAAGTCCCTTCAATCAGCCGGGATTTGGTGAGCCAGCTCCTCCATAAAGTCCATTGAGTCTATTAAATAATAGTAAGTTGCAACTAGAGTAGACCCTCTTGAATCAATGGACCTTATGAAGGAGTTGACTCACTAAATGCCCTCCTCTGATTTATGACTTATTTCACTACAGTATTTTTCTCTTTTGACACTCCCCCTCATTACAGTACCCCCCCCCATTATCTGCCCTGTCTTTGCCCCTACTCACTTTCCCTTCTTAAGACAAACACTACCCAGAAAAAGCAGGGTGGTGGTGGGGAATTTCCCAAGTGAGAGAAATAATCCTGCAGTAAAATGGACATTGAAGGGATCAATTTCCATTAATGTTATGTAGACCTGTTAAACTGATCCCAATCCAGCAATGGAACTACCTCTTAATCAGGGGGAAAATAAGGTGATGAGCCCTAATTATTCTGTACTCATTCTACTTTCTTTTTCTTTTTTTAAGACAAAGTATTACAGAATTTGAAATGAAGGCGATTGTGCTGTATCCAGTGAGAAAAGCAAGACCACAACTAGGGGCAAGCAGGGTGGGGTGGGAGATGTGTTGTGCCGGGGGAGGGGTGTCAAAATGACAAAAGAGACTTTCTACTATTTCTTCTCCTTGCTGCTGGGGCAAGGCATGTGGCTTGGGTGACAGAAACTGAAGTTGTGGCCCTGGAGAAAAGACATAAACCCTGAGTTATTTATAGTTTCAGACAATGTTCATGGAGATATTTATTATTCTATTTTATTTAAAATATTTTTACTCTACCTTTCTCCTTAATAAAACAAAGACCCAAGGCACCTTACATTGTTAAAAGACAATAAAAAGGTAAAGGTTTCCCCTGCCTATACGTGCTAGTTGTGTCCAACTCTAGGGGTGGTGCTCATCTCCATTTCTAAGCCATTGAGCCAGTACTGTGCAAGTCTGTGGCCATGTGGCCGGAATGGCTGAATGCATTTCTGTGCACAGAACACTTTTTACCTTCCCACTTTTTACAGCACTAACTATTTATCTACATGTATTTACATGCTTTCAAACTGCTAGGTTGGCAGGAGCTGGGGTTAACAGCAGGAGCTCGCTCTACTGTGTGGTACCCGGGATTTGAACCGCCGAACTGCTGACTTTACAGCCGGCAATACTTAAAGCTAAAAACAGTAACTACACAAATACCAAAAAGGATCAAACAAACATCATACTAAAAACAATAAACAAAAGCAACACCAGAAGGAAAAAAATCAAAACAGTAAGGCAAAACAATCCATTAAAGCCATCCCCATCAGCCAGCCAGTTATTAATGGAACACTAACTTGAAGAGAAAGGTTATCACCTGCTTGAAGAACAGCAACAAAGATGGAGTCTAACTGGTCTCGTGTGGGAGAGAGTTCCGAAGTCTGGGAGCAGCGACAGAGAAGGCCCTCTCCCATGTCCCCACCAAACACATTTATGAGGGTGGTGGACTGAGAGAAAGGCTCCTCCAATTATCTTAAAACTTTGATTGGGTTATAAAGGAATATACTGTCCTTGATCTAGCTTAAGCCCAAACCAATTGAGGGCTTTACAGGTTAGAACCAGCACTCATTATCCTAAGAGATGATAAATCATGGGGGCACAAATACTATCAGATACTTCTCCTGACAATAAATTAGGCTTCAGTAGCAAATCTACTCCTATAGAACTGCTTTGGAGGAGAGCACATTTTTTGAAAATAATACAGCATTAAAAAAAAAGATCAAACAAACAAGATTTTTTGGTCTGAAACTACTCTTCTGAAGAGTGCTTATTTTACACTGTGACCTGTTTGCCACTGCGGTTTTCACCGGTATTAGATGTCTACTAAAGGTGAAGAACTTTTGATGGGCTACTAATGTTTACTGAGTTAGATGCTTCTGTTGCCAGGGAGACTGGAGGCCCTGTCAAAGGACGTCTTAGCAACAATGAAGCTTTTGCAGCTTCCATGACACCCCTGCCTGACAGTTGTTGTTTTTTGAAAGGCATTTTCACGCACCCATTTGCAGGAAATGAGTCAATACTAGCCATGGCTATTAGGCAGGAAAGTGGAATAAGGCGCTATTTACTGTACTCTGACCCTAGAAATGATATCAGATTGGCTATCACACTGCAGATAATCCATAGTGGAAAAACATGAGTAGTTTTCAATCTGCCACATGCGCTGTTGGTTTCCTACTGGTAATGGTGGAATGATTGCCGTTTCATTACAGAAAAAGTTGCGCCTCCCTAACCTCAAAGAAATGGGCAGCAGATGGTAGAGAAAAAAATAATTGAAAGAGGAAGGTAAAATGAGACAGGGATCATATTATAAGCACCAGTGCAGAACACTGGTTTTTCATTCTCCGGAGGGTACTGTTTATTAGCGTTCTCAAACTGTACTGGTACCAGGAACTGGGAGGCATCCTCAGCCAGTGCAGCGTGTGTTGCCTCTGAAGAACATCCCACTATGTTCAACAGGACTGATGACCACGTTTGCGTACAAGGACACGAAAACCGGTCCCTCCTGTCCCTCACATTACACCTGGATTTCTAGTCCTGTCCCAGTTCCATTCCTAGCTATCACAGCAGAATTTTGGAATTTCTGATAGAACTCTCCTTTTGCTACGCAGCATAAGTACAAAGAGCCACTGAGGAAGATGGCCATGGGTTTCCCAGCGTGCACCTTTCTCTCATTTACTGGCACTTAACATCTCAATAACTCGCTCGGAGACATTTGTCAGAGAAAAAGAAGTCTTTATTTACAATTGCTTGAAATTACAGAGTCGCGTATATGCCAATCCTTGAGCAAATTTTGTTGCCAGAAGGATTTGAGGGACCTGAATAGGGTGGCAAGCTACCAAAAGTGAACCAAAAAACAGGGTAGACTGTCCTGAAATAAACACATGCTTATATACAATGGAACACCCATATAGAGTGAGGGTTGATTCCAGGTTCCCTCCCCCATGGATACTGAAAATGATTGATAATAGCAACTGCTATTTCTGGTGTACTGTATGTGTATAACTAGCTATAACTCTAGAAATTCTTACTAATTATATTATATTATATATTATATTCCTACATTACAACTATATGAAGAACATTGTGTAAGCTGCCTTGATCAGTATTTTCTAGTGACAGGTTGTAAATCTAATATATACAATATGGGCAATAATGGGCAAGGCTGACCAGGTGAGTTATGTGCCTTCTTCATCTATTGTCTAGATATTAAATCTTGATTGACTTCAAAGCCCGTATTGTAGTTTCTTAGCTTCTTTACCCTATTTCCATGATTTATTTTTGGAGGATATGTAAGCATGTGCACTGAGAATGAAAGGGAAGATGGCGGACGGGAGTCGTCTCTGCTGTGAGCTCGGCAGTCAGTAAGGTCAGCCAACTGCTTTTATCTTCTATTTCCACTCCTTATCATAATTTTAACCGGAGACAGCAAGCTAACACCCACCAAGCTGCAAGATTTTGGCTCAGTCTGACTTTGGGAAGCTATCTCGCTAATTGCTCAGCTCGGCTTGTTTATTTTACTTGAACAGCTGTGAGATAAGCTGAGTCTGTAAATTCACGTTTCTGCAGACTCACTTCTCCACTCCCCTCCCCTCCCCCCCAGTCTATCCCCAATCCGGTGAGACAGAAGAGAACTATCTTTTGATCTGTATCCGTCAATAAGTACACTGCCTGCATCTCTCTGCTGTTTATATTCTTCAAAGTATCTCAAGGAAGAAAAGCCAAAACAATCTGTTGCTCACCGTTTTCAGCCAGTTAACTGTCCCTTTAAATCTCTTCAAGCAACATTTTGGTCCTGGTTAAACCCCTGGTGTTTTCCAATGGGGAAGGCCAAAAGGCAATGAACTCCCTCAGGATGTTCCTCTGTATCGAAGCCCTCTAAACAGCTGTGCATTGAAGAGACCCTCCAAAGTGTTAAGTGTGATCCCCCAACCATAGATGTCAGTGCATTAGATCTACCCCTGACAATGGGTGGGAAACAGTCACTTGACTCTCACACTTTGAAGGCAACTGTCTTCTCCACCTCTCAAGCTACTTCAGCCCTGACTGAGTTACCAGTGCTCTCTGAGAGATGTTCCATGGGAGAAATCCTACCCGAAGTTCCGCTTAAAAAAGCCAGCTCAGAATCAATGTCGATGCAGACAACACAGTTACATGACCAATTTTTCCATCCTCCGGAAGATGATGCCCACGCTGCTCTTCATGCCACTCCAGTGACGGCAGGAGGTGCCCCAGGAACTGCTGCACGTCTAACTTATTTATTTATTTATTTATTTTCAGATTTATATACCGCACCTATTTCCCGAGCGAGAACTCAGGGCGGTTCACACAAAATATTAAAAAGCTAAAAGAAAACTAAAAACAATCACAGTCACAGTAACAATGGTGTCCAAGCAGGCACACATGTAGGCTGGGGCAAAAAAAAAAAAAAAGGGAAATCCTGTATCCCTAGTCATTGTCGAAGGCGTCCCTGAAAAGCAGAGTCTTTAAACCTTTCTTAAAGGATGCCAATGACGGAGCCTGCCGTAAGTCGCTCGGCAAGCTGTTCCAGATGGTTGGCCCCGCCACCGAGAAGGCCCGTTTACGAGTGCTCGTTTTGCAGGCCTCCTTTGGAGTGATGGTCCAGAGTGAAAGGGCCAAAGAGGAACGGGTGAGTCGGGCCGGATCTAATTGTCGGGAGAGGCGCTCTGCCAAATAAGCAGGGCCCAAGCCATGGAGGGCTTTGTAAACCAAAACCAACACCTTGAACCTTATTCGGGAGGCAACGGGCAACCAGTGTAGGTGAGCCAGGATGGGGGTGATGCGGTCGTACCGACGTGCACCAACCACCAACCTGGCCGCCTCATTCTGGACCTGCTGCAGTCGCCGAACAAGGTTCAAGGGAAGCCCCATGTAGAGAGCGTTGCAGTAATCCAGCCTCGACATGACCAGTGCCTGTACCACTGTCCTCAGGGAGCTCTCATCAAGGTACGGTCGAATCTGGGCAATAAGCCTAAGGTGATAAAAGGCCGACCTGGTCACGGCTGACACCTGGGACTCCAGGGTCAGATCCGGATCCAGGACAACACCCAGATTCCTCACTCTTTGCGCCAGCTGGAGGGCGGACCCACCCAGACTGGGAAGAGGGCCACAGTATCCATCCAGGCCGCCCCCAAAGAACAGAACCTCGGTCTTTCCAGGGTTGAGCCTGAGTCTGTGAGTCCTGGTCCAATCCAAAACTGTGGTCAGGCAGCGATCAAGGGTCTGGACGGCCTCCACTGCACAGGTGGAGAAGGAGAGATAGAGCTGCGTGTCATCAGCATGCTGATGACAGCAGACTCCAAAACTCCGGATGATCTTAGCCAGTGGCTTCATGTAGATGTTAAAGAGCATTGGGGAGAGGGATGACCCCTGAGGCACCCCACAAGAGAGTGTCCAGGGAGCCAACAGCTCACCCCCCAAGCAAACTCGCTGGGTGCGGCCCTCAAGGAAGGAACGGAGCCAGCCAAAGGCCAGACCCCCAATCCCCACCTCCGAGATCCGCCCCAGCAGGATACCATGGTCGACGGAATCAAAAGCCGCTGACAGGTCGAGAAGGACCAGCAGGGTAGAGCAACTCCTGTCAGCCCTCCTCAACAGATCATCGTGCAGAGCGACCAGAGCCTTCTCAGTCCCATGACGCGGCCTAAACCCAGATTGGAAGGGGTCCAGGACATGGTTCTCCTCCAGGAACGACTGGAGACACAGGGCGGCGACCCACTTGACCACCTTGCCAGAAAGGGGACACTGGCTATGGGACGATAGTTGGACATATCGTCCACAGCCAGGCCAGGTCTTTTAATAATGGGCTTCACCACCGTCTCCTTCAGAAGACTGGGAAAAATCCCATCTCTGAAGGAAGCTGAGGCAATTAGTGAAGCCCATTTCGGCATGCTCCCTCCTGCAATCTTAATCAGCCAGGAAGGGCAAGGGTCGAATGGAGAGGCCGCAGGCCTGCAATGTCCCAGGGCCCTGGAGGCATCCTCAGGTGTAACAGGCCCAAACTCAACGAACCGGGGCAACCGAGGCGGCCCAGCACCAGCCACAGCGAGGACTGGATCAATGCAACCAGCATCCAGCTCGGAGCGGATGGCCTCTATCTTAGATTTTAAAAAGGCTGCGAAAGACTCACTAGTGAAATCACTAGGAGGAGGCCCAGGCGGACCGGGATTGGTGAGGTCTTGAACCACCCGGAACAGTTCCGCCTGGTGATTCGAGGCCTCACCAATTCTCAGGGCAACAAAAGATCTCCTAGCTGCCCTTATCGCTCGAGAATAGCGACCGGTCGATGCCTTAACCGCAGCCCAATTCAAAGCCTTGAAGCCTTTGGGTTAAGGTGGGTCTCCAGGAAGCTCCCAATGAACAGGTTTGTGGGTCTGCAGGGCTGCACACAGGCCAAGTAGTCCCAGCTCCTAACAGGCCATGCCTGTATCACATGCAATGTGTATGAGAAGTGAATGCATGCAACAGAGGATCCATGATGGATTAGGATTTTGTCTAGCAAGGAGGGACTCTAAAGGCCTACTCTGACATGCAGCTAGAGCACCTTCTAACTTACAGGATCTGGTTGGGCTGAGGAGGTACGTTAACCCCAACTGGTGAATTGGTGGTGGTTAACCTACACAGCTTTGCATCCCTCCCTGCATTCTTTGAGGAGGAGGAGAGGGAGGAGATGGGGGCTTATGGAGAAAACACTGCTATTGCTACTCTCGGTTAAAACCTCTTGGAATAAAGAACTTTGGAACTGGGGATAAACAGAGGGAATTGCAGGATTTTAAACTGCCAAGAAGGAGTAGAAGCACTACGCTAGAAGGTGTCTCAGTCTAGATATGCTCTGGGTCTCTGCAAAAGAGTACAAAGCATACACAGGTGCTGATTTTGGTGAGGGACAGCCATGTATGTGGTTTCATAGTCTGGTAAGGGAACAGCCTCGAGAGAAGCAGAAATATTTTTGTTTTCAATTGCAAGAGAGTTCACATGTGACTCTGGATTTGACTGTGATTTGAAGTGTTAAGCTGCATCTGCTTCTATGCTTAACTCACCAAAACTCCAAAAGCTTCACCTAGCATCCTGCTGAGACTGAGCACAAATAAGCATTTTGCTCTCAGAAGCCCTCGTGGCTGGAAGATCCTGTGACAAATGCAAAGATCTTCTCCAAAGACTGAAGGCTGGGAGTACTTGCACCAGGTTGCTCCCGCTTAGCCAGACAGCTTTTACACAACTGCAACCTGGGGTATGCTCTCTCTTTCCCCCAAGGGTACCTGCAGGAACTGAGAAAAGGGGCTGCATTTTGTATTGGCATCAATTCCTTGCATAGCATTTCTCATCAATGCACCTATGTGCATTGAAATGCTCAAGACATTTGGGATGCAGGAGGGTGCAAATGCCTCCCTTCTCTCCTTTGTGTATCCTTGCTTACTTCTTGAGATCTTCGGCATACGCACAAAACTGCTACACTTTATGATCCTTTTGTAGATTGCCTTCTTTATCCTCCATGACAATAGCTTCTTCCACTATGGCCATACAACTGAAACAGTTTAAACTATTGACAACAAGCCAAAAGAAAACGGGCACTTGTCTATTTGTTTTGTGGGAGCAAAGATCTGAAGCCGATTCTATTGGCAGCTGCATAGTTCACTGGTTCATGAAAGCCGGATCTAAGAAGATGTCTCTTGGCAGTGTCATAAGAAAATACTTTCTAGTGGTAGTGAAAAGAATAAAGACCAGTGTTGCTCTGAAACACAGGGAAGGATGCTCTGTCTGGAGATAAAGATTTCTTCTGACATCTCTTCATGTGTCTCTAGGTATTTGAGTGTGACACTACACAGCTTATTGTAACACATTGTTTGGTCCTGAGACAGAACTGGGTAAAAGATCCAAGAGAAACTGAGCATAAGAAACAAATGGACAGCATAAGAAAAACCTAAAGGCGTCTCTATGGATCATTTCTGTTTAGTTCTGGCTCAGGAATCCATAGCAGTGATTGTGTAGAGGTTGGGATTGTGTTCTTTTTGTTTGCTTGTTTTTAAATATCACATATATTTTTGATTAGAAGGCTGCCAATTTGCTGAGTACAAAGTGATGAAGACAGAAGCCACCGGAGACCTTGGTGCATTTAAAAATGTGCAAAACAGGCAGGGCATGGTGCCATGTTTCCTCTTCACTGGATTCATTTGGACAGTTTGATTCCCAAGGAATTGTCATCCTGGCACACAACATGGCACACTTGCCCTGGTGTTTATTTAGGAAAGGAGTCAGGAGGCATTTAAAGCAGTGCCATGGGCCTGCCAAGACCCAAGGAGGGGGCCTACTGAAGGCAATATTGAGCAAACTTAATGGGGCAGGATGTGCCATGGCTCCATTGCAGCAGCAGCATTGGGACTGTGCTTAGATGTGCGTCCTGTAAGTGTCTTTACCTCTGAGCTGTGGGCTGCTTCCAGAAGGAAGAGTTTCTCCCGACGGTGAGAAGGAAATGCTTATCTGACCAACGGGGGCTTTTCTTTTAGGCAGCTGCCTCTGAAAGTCCATTGTGCATGAGAAAACATGGAGAATATAGTTGCCGACATGATGACTGTGCAGCCCAGCAAAGACTGGTTGCTATTTGCCATAGGCTCACTGATGGCTGGACCACTAGACCATCCCTGGGGAATGGCAGCAGCCCCTTCTTTGAGAGGAGGTGACTCTGTGCTATAGCCCTGAGATCTGAGAACATTTTGTAAATGTGATGTCAGAGATTGTGGCTGGCTGCTTTAGACATACCCATAGCAGAGCTTGCCCCCCCACGCCCGAAACTGACACGCGAGACACACATGTGGGGTCAAACAGGGCCAGATTTATTAGTACCAGAACCAAACAGTTTACAAACCATCCGAAAACAGTACGAGGGGAGGGGGCGATTGTAGTGCAGGTATTTCCGGGTCCAGGGGGGGACTGGGCCCAGACCCCCCCCTGCAACCTGCTGACCGGCAAGTGGGGAACCACTAGTGGGTGCCATACTGCTGCTGACGCCCACCCCGATTGCTGGATCTGCTTTCCTCCAGCCGGGCGCTGGGATGCCATCACCTGGTGTGTTCCCACCCGGCTGCGGTGAGCCGATAATTTCCCCTTACCCATACGCTGTAATCTCTCGACCGGCAGCGTCCCAGGGTTGGAGGTTCCAGCTTCTGGTGACTCCCACTCCCCACCATGTTGCTTATCCCGCACTACCCGCACCCCGGCAAAGATGCCCACTCTGGCCGAAGTGGCCCAGTTCCCCTTCCCCCCTGTCAGGGCGGGATAGGCGAAACCCCCCCAGGCCTCATGTGCCAATCTAGGGGCCAAGGTAAAAATTCCTATCTGGTCCCTCCATGGCGACCAGCACGCTCCTCCTGATAGCTGATGAAAGGGTGGGAGGGAGGGTGTTGGTGGCCGGAAGGAAAAGAGGCCAGGCTGCAGCGAGACTGTGCGTTTAAAGCTGCCGCTCTCACGCTGCCCTCCGGGCTCGTGAGGCTGGGACTTCCCGTCTCGCAAGAGTTCGGCCGGCGGGGGTGGGCAAACCGGCCCCGCCTGCCTATTGTGGCGGCGGAGCGAAGACTTCTTTTACATTTTCTTTCTCTGCCTACAAGCGACAACTCTTTTGCAGCACGTCATCACAGAGTTGTCAGGCCAGCTGTTTCTAGTTCCCCAGCATTGCAGGCAAAATTTGACATGTCATGGTGTTGGTCACCAGGGCTTGCAAGGTCATGGTGTCCTTCATGGAGTCAATCCATATTCTCTTTTTTATTATTCAGTATTCTCTTTTCCAGTGAGTCTTTTCTTCCCCTCTTATCTACAACATAGGATATGTTAGTAATCTTAGCTTCTAGGTAGAGTTCAGGCTTGGTTTAACCTAGCACCACTTATTGACCTTTCTGACACTCCATGATGTCTGTATTGTTGTGTCGTTATAGTCATTGACCAACTCTTCGTGACCCCATGTCCATGGAGTTTTCTTGGCAAGAATACTAGAGTGGCTTGACAGTTCCTACTCCAGGCGCCTACAGCCCCTGGTATTCTCTGGTGGTCATCCATCCAAGTACTAGCCAGGCCCGACCCTGCTTAGCTTCTGAGATCAGGCAAGATTGGATGTGCTCAGGGCATCTAGGCATCTATGATGTCTGTATAGCTCTCCTTTAATGCCACATTTCAAATTATTCTGTTTTCCTTCTGTCTGTTTTCTGAGTTGTCCATCTTTCACATCAGTACATAGTAAGCAGGAATGATCTAATAAAGATTATCTTGGCTTTGGGCTGCCAGTACATATTCTTACCTTACTGGAGCTTTTCTGGTTCCTTCACAGCTGCCCTTCTGAGTTTTAGTCTTCTCTCAGATTGATTACAGAACAATCTTGCAATTTGGATTTCTTCATTGTCCACACTGAAGTCATGCAATTCTTTGTTGTCATTAGTGGTGTCTTCTTAATGTTGAAACATAAATCTGCTTTTGCACTTTTTTCATGAACTTCTCTCAGTAGTTATTTCAGGTCATTGCCATTTTCAATCAGTAATATGACATTGTCCTTGTATCTTAAATAAATTATATGCCTTTCACCAGTACTCACTCCTCCTTCATCTGAATCTAATCCAGTTTTTTTCACATGATATATTCTGTGTACATCTTGAATAGATAGGGTTATAAAATACACCTTTGTCTGATACCCTTGCCTATGGAAAACCATTCTGCATCACTGTATTCTGTTCCAACAGTATCCTCTTGCCCCAAGTACAGATTATGCATCAGAAGAATTAAGTGCAGCAGGTTTGGGCATAAATGGTCAGAGACCACATCTTCCAAAATTTGGCAGGTTTCTGCTTGGTTGTATGTGTTCAGCATGAGATTGAGTAAAAGCTTTATTTTAAAATACAACACTTCTCAAGTGTCTCTCTGTGTTCTGTTCAATAACACATTCTAATGCCCTGCTCCAAATTGAAGAAGAGCATTATTTGCATGACACTAGCTAGGGACTTTTAGTCCTTTCAGCCCCCATAGCCAGGGTGCAGAGGTCCCTTCGCTGACATGGGACATTTTGCGGTTCACAAGGATCAATCATAGCCTTGAGCCAAGAATTGCATGGTTTCTCTTTTTTTCCTCCAGTGCCAAACTATTTTGGCAAAACTTTAGGAACACCCCCCACTCCAGATATCTGGAAGCCATTTAGGAAGGATGCTGAGATTGAGATTTCAGTGATGCTAGTGAGAAGAGTTATTTTGCATTTTGACATGATCTGATTTCTCCAATTCTAATAGGAAGGTTTACATGGGAATTACCACATCTCAAGACTATGAGGCATTTATAGCCTCTCCCTTGGGAGCATCTCCTGAAGCAAATAACTGCAGTTGGGGTGAAGGAAGTAAGAGGGGGAGATGGCCAGATCCCATTCAACGCAGCCCATATGGGAAGAGAAACCTTTGGGCTTTCTTCACTAGAAATATTTTGTTGTTGTTGTCAGTGGCACTCAGGCTTAGGATGCCCTGTGTCTCAATAAGGGTTATAGATAGTGGATTTCATTGATAATTCTAGTTTTTGTAATCAGGGTCATATTAGGCAGTTTCAGCCTTCCCTCTTAAGAAATATTCCAAATCCCATTCTAGTGAGCTATCACAGCCTGCGGAGTAGCTGGTTGTAATCAACTTATGTCTGTCTGTGTTGAAATGAAGCCAGACAGACACATTTGGGTATGTTTTGTGTATTGTCCACTTAGAGGTTCTCACAAGTTGTCATGTAAATGCTGAGATTTGTTGTTGTTGCTGGAAGAATTATAGTTATCCCCGGTGACTGGGGCACAGGGGGCACCACTTTGCTTGGATCAAAGCCTGCCCTACTTCTTATCCAACTCAGCTGTTAGTGGCAAGAAGAATGGAATCCACATATTAATAAAGTGCCCTCTAAGCACATTGTCTGCTGTCATCCTACTGAATAGATTACACTGATGGGTTCATGTTATCTAGATGGTGGACTTTCCCTGCCCAGCCATCATGGATTGCTTCGATCTCAGAGGATGCTGGCTGATTTCTGGATTTGTGCATTTCCTGATAATCTTGGAATTGTAATCCAGTAAAGCAGCATCTTCAGTCTGGTTGAAGTCATGATGCGAAATGACACAGTGCAACATGGGAAGTCCATGTTTGATATTCCACCTCTTCTTTGGACCTCACTGGATAATTTGGGCACACAACAAGATCTCACACAAACATCTCCTAGCATCTGCAGTCGTTCTGAAAATCTGAGGAGGATGTGATAAAGAAATAAGTGCACACAAACAAATGGACCCAATTTAAAATTCACCTAGGTGCACCCACGACTAGCTGGCTTCCAGCAATTTCTGAAACATCTCATGTGTGCATTACCCAGGCTCATTCATACACTTCCTGACTGTCTCTTTTCAGACAGTACATGAAAGAAAGAGAGGTCCTGACTTCCAATAAACATGGGAATTATGGGTTGTCTTTGTTACTGCATAAGACCTCTGCAACATAATTATACCTGCACTGCCAAAATAATTGGATTGACGTCATTACAAAATAAACAGGGGCCTAATAGCTGCGTGACATTAAAGTTAACGTATGGGTAACGGCTGGGTTATTTTACCTCCTTGCTCTATTTTGTTGGTAATTTTTTCCATCAGTAATTGGTTCAAGTGCCAGGATGAAGGTGGCATTTCCAAAATGCCATCCCATTTATAGCTCAGAGCAGAAGTGAAACCTGAGAAAAGGCTGTAGGCTTGTTTCTCTTTGGACAGGAAAAAAAGAGAGGCTAACAGAAAATACAGCCATGACATTTTTACTAGCATTGTTTTTAAGCTTATCTGACCGTAAAGTTAAACACAGAGTTACTTATCTGTTTTGCTATGCAAAGCTTTGGGGTGCAATGCCAGAATATTTGCATGAAGATCAAACAGGGCTGGCTCAGGGCCAAAATGAATGCATCGCAATGTCACCTCATTGCCACACTTTTGAAATGTATTGGGAGGCAGCCCTGTCAGTCTCTTGCAGCAAAAACAAAGTGTTTTGTGATATCTTTAAGGTGAACATGTTGTATTTGGCATGAGAGTTTGAGGGCACAGTCCATTTCCTCAGATGCATGGATTATAACCTTCAAGCCATGGGTGTATAAAAGCACTCATGGTTATGACAATAGTGCAGAATGAAACGGTACAGTACTGAAAATGACCATCACATGATTAACACTGAACATGAAAGTTCAAAAAGAATGATATTCTGCCAACTGTAAGTTCAGTTATACAAGTCAGTCTCTCTCTCTGATGATTTCTACTTTGCTAGAGATCATATGGTTTAGATGAAGACTTGGAATGTTTTGTGTCATGCTGAGAGAAATAGCTTATGCTATATACAGCAGCAAAGTAGTACCAACTTGCATAGGTGAGCAGTTTAATATATGGCATGAGAGAAAGATAAAGATAAAGAGATGAGATAAAGATGAGATGTGAAATGGCATTGAACTTCTTGAGGTATTCCCGTTCAGCTGTTTCTTCTGGAACTACTGTACATAACTTTAATGACAATGATGAAACTGACATTATTATTTTTTGCATACATTGTTTCAAGCATCAATCCAAATAGAGATCGCTACCACAAAGAAACTAGAAAAGATAGCCAGGTGTAAAGATATGGCATTTTCAATATATCATTGAAAAAAAAAACTGATGTATTTTAAATATTGTGCTAGAGGAGACCATTTCAGATACCATGGACCCCCTGAAACAACTGGATTCTCGACTGCCTGAAATCTCTATGAATAGAGATGGGCACGACCAGAAAAAATGACGTTTTGATTTTTCGTTTGTTGGAACGGGTCCGTTTTGTTCCGTTTCCGTTTGTCGCAATTTTTTTGGAAAATTTTTCGGTTCAACGTTTCATTCATCGTTTGTCGTTTCTACCCCAATTTAGCGCGACTTGACTTCCCAGAGCATGGGGGTGTCCTGCAATGACCCAGAGCAGGCGGAAATCACTTTAAACTGGGTGATGAATAATATATTTAATAAATATATCATAGCATAAGACTGCATTCTATGCAATAAAGCAAACAAAGTGGGCAGAATGCAATATTCTTTTTTTCTCTTGGTCAACGCTGACTGAACCGGCCACCCTACAGAGTTTTGGAGGCCACTAGGCTAGAGTTTTGGAGGCCACTAGGCCAGAGTTTTGCCTACCCAGTGGAGACACAGTCTACCCAGGAAAGCCACGAAGCCAGAGTTTTGGAGGCCACTAGGCCAGAGTTTTGCCTACCCAGTGGAGACACAGTCCACTCAGGAAAGCCACGAAGCCCGAGTTTTGGAGGCCATAAAGCCAGAGTTTTGGAGGCCACTAGGCCAGAGTTTTGCCTGCCCAATGGAGATACAGTCCACCCAGGAAAGCCACAAAGCCAGAGTGCAAATGTTAGGGAGGGATTGTTTCTTCCGCCTTTGGAAGCCGGAATGCTAGTTGGAAGGAATCTCCCCTCTTTCTGCAAAGGGATTTCCCAACCTGGACTGTAACAGGTGGGAGTGAAACCCCCCCATGTTGGAGGACAGAGTACCCCAATTATAAACAAAATAGTTGATGGTGACTGTGCCTGTTAAAGTTGGTCTCCTCAAGTGATTTTCCACCTAGAGGCGGGGGCACCCGGGGTTGCTGCCTGGGGAAGTCGAGGAAAGTGGCCGACAGGGCGCATGTTGGCTCGAAGGCTGAACTTGAAGCACTGAACCGCTGATAGGCTGAAGGAGAAGCACCTGGAAGGCCTCCTCCAAGCCGGGAGTCCCGGGAGACTGACAGGCAGGCAGGTAGGCAGAGGGGCGGGCAGGCAGCCAGGCAGGCAGGGAAGCAGGCAGTCCGGCTTACAGGTAGGAAGGCAGGCTTGCAGGGTACCCACCGAGGCTAGGGAAGGCAAAAAGCCAAAGTGCCAGAAGGGAGGATTGTTTCTGCCTTTGAAGACAGTTTTTCCACCCCAGGAGACTGAGTTTCATCAACCCAGGAGACAGAGTGGATGCAGGAGAACAGGGCTATTTCTTTAAGGCTATATAGGAGAGCTAGGCCCCTGCTAATCAGTCTTTGAGGTAGGTTGTTGTAAAGTGCATCTCGACCACTTTGTAAGCAGAGTGGCTCCAAAACCCCAGGGTTGCCCTGCTGGCCCTTGGTATAATTTTCTAAATTCGGAATTCAGCTTGATCCACTGAAATGGAATATGCCTGCCTGTGTGTTCAGGTGCACACACAACACAAGTGTATGTATGTAAACAAACAAACAATGAGCTGGAGTAATGAATAAATATAATATTGTAAGGCTGATATCAGCAGCAGCAGCAGCTGGACAGGGGGCTTCAGCCACACCCCAAAAATAAGCCTGAAGTGAAAAGAGAGTAGTGGTACTATGCCTCCCAACAGAAAGACATTGGGGTGTAAATAAATACAATATAGTTTAGTAGTTGTAGTCAGGGAATAAAATGAAAATAATTGTTTAAATTCTTCTGATCCACTTAAATGGAATGTGTCTGTGTGTTCAAGTGCACACACAAAACAAGAAGTTTAAAAACAAACAATGAAGTAAGTAATTACTAAACTAAATAATATTGTAAAATATTCTCCACTTAGGATATAGGTTCTTTTCTTGGCTTGCACCCCAAATGTGTGTGTGTGCAAGCAAATTGAAGTTGGGAAAAATAGAAAATAAATGGTAGTATATAATATATTATTATATTTAAAATAAATCCACACCTCCCACTCCCAGTCGACCCTCCCCCTTTATCCAATATCAGAAAAATCATCTCCCCACAAACAGCCAGAGAAGAGATTGAGAACAGAGAAAAAAACTCTAACTGCTTCCCTTCACCAGACGAAGCTGCAGGGAATCAAAGAAATTATTTTCTAATAAAATCAATTCCCTCCCTGCCTGCCTAAAGCCTAAAGCGTCCAGGCCTCCCTCCTCGAATAATCTCTGTCTCGATCGCACAAGCACCACCAGCACAGCCCTCCACCTTCCTCCACATCCAGACCCGAGTGCGACTTCTGGAAGGTGCCTCGGCTTTTTATGCCCTCCGAGACATGCAGAAGTGTCAGTCAAAACCTGGCCGTGCCATTGGTGGAATTGTTCAAAAAATTTGCATGGTCCCATCCCATGCCCAGCCCAAATGGGCAGGTCTTAAAAAAAATAAAAAAATAACATAAAATAAAATCAATGCGACATTTTATTGCTATAAAAATCCACTGCTGCTACTATTAAAATTCAGGCATTTAAAATAAATAAATTTCACATGTTTCTGTTGTGATTTGGTGTGTTTTTTCACCACAATTTCAAAAGAAAAATTGTGGTCGCCATTTTGGATTCTCCCCCACCGCATGGCATGGCGAGACGACAAGGATGACCTCCCCCCCCCCAGCCTGGTGCAAGCAGCCCAGAACAGGAGAGGAGGGGGGGAAGGCCGCCCCCCCCCAGAAACCACCCCTCTGGTAAGTGGCAAAGCCTCATGCAGGCATATTTTCGCCTGCTTTTTCGGCCGGGAGTCGGGTTTTTTTAAAAAAAAACTTTTAAAAACTTTTTCTGTGCTTTGCATTGCGCGATCACTGCGATGCCACAAACGGAAACAAAAAACCCAACCAAATTTTTCTTTTTTCGGTTCGAGTTTGAGTTGTAACAGCTTAATCACCGTTACCATTTCCGTTACTTCCGGAAACGAAAAACCGAAAATGGAAACGAAGATTTCGCCGCTCCGTGCCCATGTCTATCTCTGAAAACAAACATGACAAAACTGAAGCTGTTGTAACTTCAGGCACACCATGGGAAGACATGCCTTCTGGGAAAGACAATCATGGGAGGAAATCTTGAAAGCAGCAGGAAAACAGAAGACCAAATATGAGATGAATTGACTCAATGACGGAAATAATAGTTTTACATTTGGCAGAAGCTGGGCCAGGCTGCTGATAAGCAGACATGTTGGAGATCACTCAAGAATAGGAAGTACCTGATGAGACATAGAAACAGCAATAACAGCAACAGAATGTTTGCGGGACCTCGGGAAAATCTGGATAGCTCAGTGGTGTAAGAATCTGGCTTTGGAACCAGAGGTTGGAAGTTCGATTCCCTCTTTGACAGGGTCTGGACTCATTTGTAGATTCCCTTCCAGCTCTTCAGTTCTAGGATGCTAAGGTTGTTAGCACCAGTGCCAGCAGTTGTATTCTAGAGTCCATCCCTCACCCCTACAACATCAGAGCGAGCTTTCTGGGACACTGTCTCGACAATAGGGCAGGGCTTTGTCTTCCAGAGACACCGCCTCAGCAGAAGGATATGGTAGAGGTGTACATGGAAGAGCCACACAAGCCAAAAGAAATGCATCCCTTACCTAGCGGGGTGAGAAGGAATCTTGTTCAGGGAAATCTGCCCAGGGTGGCAGTGGGACTACAGTCTTGCCTCTTCCATTCTTCCAACTCCTGCTCCAAGACTGTGCTCACTCACTTAACTGAGTGGTGCCACCATGCTATTGGCACACTTTCCACCTACTGCAGGTGATCTGCTGCTCATATCTTCTTGCTAGTGCGACCCAGGATTGCACTGGCAGCCCCTTTCCAAAGTGCAACCTGCCCTCTGGTTCCTCCATGGCACTGGTGTTTCATTGCTGGCATTTCCCATGGGTTGAATCAGTATGCTTGTTAAAGTCATTTCTTAATACATAGGCACTGCTTACCATTTGATGTGCATGCTTTTTGTTTGCCACAATCACTTGGAAAGCGTCAGAGGATACAGGGAAATCCTTTGCAATTTTTGCCTGTTGGTGTGTTTTCTAAAGGGGACAACAACGAACACTATATATAATATTCATATTGACAGTAATGGAGATCCAGAAATTCAGAGTTTTTAAAATGCTGAATTCGAAGGACTGTAATTCCCAATCCCAAGTATGAATTTGACATACCTCCTTTCCCCAACACAATTACTGCAAGAATACCGCCCCACCCTGCCCCCACCCCAGCCTCCGATTTTGAGTATTCCACTGTAGCAAGGTGTTCTTATTACCCCTAGGTGATTTTTGATGAGCCTTCTGGAAGAAGTTGATGTCTCAATTTTAAATGCTATTACAACCCAGGATCTTTTAGCAACAATGCTTAAGCCTCTTATGTTGAAGGATATTATCCTTGGCTTATCAGACAATCTCACTGTGCCTCTACAGAGAATGTGCAAATGCATACAAGCTTAGGACTTCTGTATATACATAGCATTCTCTACTTATGACATACTCTCAGACTTCAACATTTCAGTATTTATACATAAAATAATCCCCTTTCAGGATTAACCACAAACTCAATATTGTGTTTTTCCCAAGAAAGTTATCACCGCTGTCACTTTCTGGATGGAGGTACCTGGAGACCTGAGATGTTTTCAGGTTAGATTTAGCACCCCTTTGATTATCATCCATGGATCGGCAACATATTCTGTATGTTTTAACTGCTTAAAATTTAAATTCTTCCATCTTCCATCATTTTGGCTCCATTGCACTTTCGTAAATTTTGGGAATGGGAAAGCTTTAGGGATGGAAAAATCTGGCAATTTTGATTTTTTTCCCCAGTACTGAAAATAGTTAATCTCAGGATATTCTCATCCTGAATATGAAATAATTTGCTGCTTTTGCTAAAACATTCCAAAAGGAATAGAAACAAAAAATCATTGCCCATCTGCAGTTGCTGAATTGAATAGGCTTGGCTCAGCTCCTTCCAGCATGTACAGGATTAATTGAGTCGCAGGTATTAAAGGGAAGACAACATTAATGCAGCACTAATGTGATTGAATACCCAGTACTCGACGTGTGAGCAGTACAGTGGTCCCCCACCATTTTGTGGTTCATATACTGTGGTCCTGGTATATCACGGGACTGCAGTATATGAAAGGCAACGCCCCCTGGGACAAGCAGCTTGGGCCTGTTTGAGGCCACTTGCACTTCCCCAGGCCTGGCACTGCCCTGAACAGGCCTCTGATGGGCTTCCCAGGCCTGTTGAAGGCCCCAGAAGTATTTTTTGGCAAGCTGGATGTCATTTCTGGAAGTGACCTGGTTCATCGGAAACCACTTCTGGGGCCTCTGACAGGCCCAGGTAGTCAATGTGAGGCCAATTCGGGACAGTGCCAGTCCTCAGGTAAGTGTAGGGGTCTCCAGAGAGCCCCCCCCCCAGTCCTGACCTGACCCAACATCCACATATTGCGGATTTTCCATTATTGCGTGTTGGATCAGTTCCTTAACCCCCGTGATAGGTGGGGGATTACTGTGACCACTTGAAGATTTGGGTGAGAACAGACAAATCTAGCTATTCTTTGAAAGAGGCAGGATTTTTATGGAGCTTCGATTGCATTTCAACTATTTGACATTTCGTTAGTTGTGGAGAAGAATTTGCCACTTTGCTTACCAAGAATCCAGAAAAGTTCTTACAAGCACATGATTCCCAGTTCTAACAAAGTGAAATTTTTGTTTTCTATTTTTAAGGGTACTCCCCGAGTCCTCCTTAACAGTGCCCTCATTCACAGCATTTTACTGGCAGTTGAAATGGTATTAGTTTTACCTCACAAATTTCCTGTTTCTGACCTTTTCTATCTTTTCCCCACAAAAAAGGCAAATAAGGAAGAAAGGACTAAGTATATCACCTCTCCTTTAGCTGGCAGTGTCAGAGTCTGCAGTCCAGAAGCACACGGGACTGGAACCACCCATAGAAGATAACCCACAGGGACCTTTTTACTGTGGGTTATCAGCAGTCTGGACTGAAGCTACTTACTTTACACATTTTTTAAATGTGGTGAGAGCAGAGCTGAAACGTAACTGTGCTTTAAAATGGCATATAAATGCAGGAAAACATCCATCATGGGAATCTACAAAAGTCACTTTGCATTGGTGTTTGAGGCAAATTTGTCATTCCGGTCTAAGCCTCTCTGTTCATATGTGCTAAAACAAAACAAATGCACAATACACTTTTAAGAAACCTTGTACAATTCTTATTTTATTCAGTAACTTTAAAAGAGCCAGTGTGTGAAGTGGTTAGAGTATTGGGTTGGAGACTTGGTTCAAATCCTCACTCAGCCATGACACTCAGTTGATTCATCCCCACTTCTTAGCCTGACCTACTTCACAGAATTGTTGTGCAGATAAAGTACGGAGGAGTCGAATGACAATTTCACAGGGGTCACCATGAGCCAGTGAAGAAAAAGTCACAAACAGGTTAGGTCTGGAGGAGGAGGGGGAGGAAGAAGGGAAAGAGTGAGTTACAGCTTGATAGGTTGGAGGGGATGTCAGTCAATGGCACTGTAGGCTGCGATTGGCTCATGATGCCATTGGAGGGAAGTTCTCTATGGCACCTGCAGCAGTGGCTTGCCAACGGGGGCTTGTGGCCTCTTCCAAGCAGGGCAAGGGGTCACCACAACATGAGGAACTGTATTAAAGGGTTCACAGTATTATGAAGGTTGGGGACCACTCTGCTAGTGCTTCCTTTGGCGAGAGATTCTTACAGCAGATTCCCACCCCCACCCCCATTGTGCCTTTGATGCCATGAGAACAGGTGGGTCTGGGACTATGCTACAGTATCTTCCTAGTGTTATGTGTTATCTTTTGCCCTCTTCCTTTCGTTCACTTGTATGTCTAGCAAATAGTGGTAGGTCTTGGTCTGGAAAAGCTTCTCACACCTTGCAGGGCTATGAATCAGATTACAGTATCTGGGACCTGCAATCGTATCCCACAGTAATCTTTAACATTGTTATTTTCCACCTTGCCTCCAAACCTAGCAATTCATGAGTGCTTTGTTTCCAAGTCTACAGTGTTCTGAAACACATACACTAACTAGGAGTTAATTCCGTTCCAATAACATGCTTCTTGGTTGTGAGGATAAAGAAAAGATGGACGACAAATAACGGAGCTGAGTCCTGACATGTGGGAAAGCATTAATGTTATAGCTTTTACAAAACAATTTCACATTGCTGCATTGTGCTGGTTTACAGAAGTTCTTCTTTCCTGGTAAATTGCTTTTTATTGTTTTCCCTTCTGAAGCAAAATACAGTATACTGTGAATACCTGCAGGATTATACTTGTTTCCAAATACATCCTTTTACACAAATACCATTACCTTCAGGATAATATTTTAAATCTTGATTTGAAGAAAAAACAAGGAAGGTAGCTGTAGTTGACATCCTACTCTTCACTTACAAAATAGTTATAATTACCTGGTTGTTGTATCTCCAAAAAGAAAAAGAAAGAAAGAAAGAAAGGCAAAAGAAGAAAAGGTGTTGGGAATTAGGCACCCAAATGTTTCAGAGGTTTCTGTCTGTGAAGATTCTCAGTCATCCAGGTGAGTTTATCTGGAAGTTGAGTCAGAGCTACTGGACTTCTTTTTGAGAGACAGAAACATTTTGCTGTTCATCCAAACAGCTTCATCGGTTTGTTTCACCCCACCCCACAAAATATAAATACAGAGGGCACATTACAAGCCAACACAAACTGGAACCATCGGGAAAACTTCAGATGTACAGTAATGGGGATGCATGCAAACCTTGGGATACTTTAATAATAATTTGCTGCTTAAAAAGTAATGTCTTGTTACTTGCTACTTGTTACTTAAAGAGGAATGTTTTGGTAACATAATGAGTTACTTTTTAGATACTTGCAAATAGTTTTTAAAATGCATTTCAAATACTGTACAATTTAAAATCCAAACATGGCCCCAAAGGAACCCTGCAATGAAGTTGCCGGCAGCACCAGCAGGAATGGAAAAGGTGATTATTTGAGGAGAAACTCCCTTGTGCCCTAGAAGCATTTTGGGGGGAGTCTGGGGAGAAGTCTGGAGCAGGTTTTCTATTTGAGAGAGGGCTCCATGGGAAACAGTAAGGGGAATGGTTTCTGTGCTGGGGAAAGATGGCAGAAGCAAGCAAGAAAGCCTGGATGTTAGTGCTGGTTTGGTGTTTGATATGGCCAAAGTTTCTGTGGAATTCACTGCCCTGCAATATTGGCCTCCATTGCAACCCCACCTCATCCATTTTTTGTTCAACGTGACACAGACCTAGTTGTGGGCCTGCATCTCAGAAAGGTCCCTTCCAGCCATACCTTCTCCAGGCAGCATGAAAGGTTGTAAAAGGTTGTACAAATGCCAGCAGAATGCTTTGAGGCATGCTACGTATGTCATTTGGGGTGACCTTTGCATCCACATCCACAACTCAAGAGGCTCTGTTTAGCATGAAAGACTAAGCAAAAGCTTCCTGTTTCTCAGGATTGTTAAGTGGCTTAGGCAAAGCACAGGAGACGAAGCCACTTACCAATCTCGAGAGACAGAAATCTTGTTTGCCACTCTTCTTGGGAGGGGAAGTTTTTCATTTCTTTTTAATTGTAAAAAGACCAAACCAACTCCCTTAACTTTTTCTCCAACCAGGAAAACACAGTAGACTTAGTTTGAAGAGTCTCTTGAGTGCAATTCACGTTTGCTGTGACAATGCGGGGGGGGGGGGAGGAAGCTTGTCAATTGTCCAAGTTTCTGGCTGAATCGATGATGCTTTGGACCATCTGATTGACTGTGCACGTACATTTTAAACTCATGCTGCAGGCAAGTACAGCAAAGCACCCATTTGCAAAGGTTAAGAATAATCTAAAAGACATTCTGCTAGGAAGCAAATCTTGAAAGGAGATGCTGGAAGTCGAGTGTCAAAACAACTTCCTATTTAGTCTATGTTTCGTGAACAAACCGGAGATGAATCAATAACCAGCCCTAGCATACCATCCTGAATAAGAGCAAACAGCTTCATTCATGTTGCTGTGATGATGAGCAAATAAAAGCAGGGAGACAAAACAAACCTATTTGCAGCTGCCTGTCTGAAGTAAGTAATACACAATACTTCTATCTAGAGATGGACACAAAATGGAAATGCAGCATTTCATTTTGTTTATTTAATAGTTTCATTTCTTTTCATTAGTAACTAATTTTAAAGTATTTCATTATGAAATGAAATGAAACGCTATGCTCCACTGGGTCCTCGAGGCACCAAAATCACAGGGGAGCTTCTTTGGACTCTTCCTTGTAAGCCCCTGAAATTTGGAGAGGTTTGGTGTCAGTAGGCTGAGTTATTAAACTCCAAAGGGTGTGCTCCTAGGAAAAAAACATTCTAATTGGATTGGGAAACTGCAACCCCCCCCCCCGCAGGTGAGAAATTAACATCTTGGCTTCCGAATTCCAATGGCCCTTCGCTGCTCTTTCACCTGCTCCACAGCAGGGGGTTATTTGGATCCCCTCTTTCAAAACCATGGCCCGCAGCTGCCCACCTGCCCATAACATCAGTGGTGGAGGCGTAGGGGGTGGTCCTCTGGCACTCCACCACCACCTCAGCACCCTTGCCATTGCTGCTACCCTGTATGAGAGAGTTAGCTCTTATCTGTGGGTTTCTGTATCCATGGGAGGTCCCAGAACTAATTCCCTGCAAATAAGGGGGTGCTACTGTATTTGAATCGGGAAACTGCAATAGCATCCCCCACAGGCGAGTGATTAGCAGCTTGGCTTCTGAATCCCAATTCAATTAGAAAGTTTTTTCTCTAGGGGCACCCCCTTTGAAGCTTAATAACCCAGCCCCTGACCCCCAAACCTCTCTAAATTTCAGGGGCTCACAGCGAAGAGCTTGAGGAAGCACCCCTGCCAATTTTGTTCCTCTAGGAGAAATTGTTTCATTCCTAGAGGGAAAAAATGACATTTCATTTCATTTCAGAACAAAACATATTCTACCATTTAGAGATGGGCACGGAACGAACATTTTTTCGTTTCCGTTAGTCATTAGTCGTTCCATTACGTAACGAAACAACAAACGAAAATTGTGATGAAAATGCAACGAAACGAACAGAACCACAAAAATTGTGGTCGTTACGTTTCATTTCCGTTAATGGCAACGCGCAATGAAATGAGCTGTTTTAAATGTTAAAAAATGCCCTGGATATCCGTAAAAACGCAGTGATAATTATTTATATTGTCTGATAATACCTACCAGGGGGGTTGGGGTCCTTAAAATGTGCATTTATGTCTTTTCTCAGATCGCTGTATTTTTTCCCTTTAAGGGGAGTCAGGGGACATCGACCCAAAATGGCTCCCAGATGCCTAATATTGATTGATTTCTTGGGTATTAAAACACCCTGGACATCTGTAAAAACACAGCAATAATGCGATAATTATTTGAAATTATTACCTACCAGGGGGTTGGGGGTCCTTAAAATGTTTGTTTTTGTCTTCTCCCATCGCGATGTATTTTTCTTTTCCCTTTAAAATGGATGTTGCCACTAGCCACAAAATGGAGGCAAGCCATGTGATGGGATCATGTTCAACCAATAGCATGCCCAAGTTGTAGACTGGGCAGGTCTGGCAGCCACAGAGGGCATAAAAAGCTCTGGCAGCCCCCGTCCTCCTTGCAGTCTCTGGTGGGAGTTAGGGTGGGATTGCTGTCTCTGCGACTCTAGCTTCAGTCCTGCAGCCTCCCTGTGTGCATGTGTGCATGCGTACCTCTTGGTGAGTACCCTCCCTTGCCCCACAGTGCAGTCACTCTGCGGCTGCCTTGCACCCTGGGCAACGCCCACTGCTGCCTTTGCAGCCTCCCTGCCTACCTAGTCTATACTGTGTCTCTGCCAGCATCCATTTTTTTAGTGTTTTCCCTCTGGTCTGGGGCGTTGGGGGACGCCTGCGCACGGAAATGCTTTAAAAATCGCGCAAAAAGCGGGTAGAAATGACAAACGAAAAAACGAAAAACGGAAATGAAAAGTTTCCAAAAATTCGCGACAAATGGAAACGAACCGAAACAGACCTCTCAACGACAAATGAAAAACATAAGTGTTCCACAGCAGTTCCTGAGAGCTTAGAATTACAAGGTTCTCCTATCAGTTTTCGAATAACGTTCATATCTTTCCAATAGCATCTATGAAGCCAACTCCAACTCTCTCCCAACCACTTTCCCTCAACTGCCTTCTCTTCCCTCATTTCTCTCTCTCTCTCTCTCTCTCTCTCTCTCTCTCTCTCTTATTAACCAACTCTCTTTATCCTCTTTGGCGAGTCATGATTGGCACTCCTCCAGGTCAGCTTTGTCCAATCAGATACTTTCCCTGTTACCTGGCGAACTTCACTCCCGGTTCTGTCACATTGATCATATACTGATTATTATTCTGTTTCTCCTGAAGTTTTTAACTTGTCTGTAAGGCCCTCTTTTCTACTATAAATATTGTGAACCTCAGTATTATGTTTCCACGTTTTCCCATGTTATAACCCTTTTTTTAACAGCATTCAATGGAACATTAAGAAAAGAATGTTATCCCAGACTGACATAGCAGATCTTTAGCTGCTTAATAATTGTGCAGATGTGTGTCACAAAGCAGGAAGAAACACTGACTCTTCTAAAAATCCTTTCATGCAACGCAAAGCTCCTACCAATAGGAAAATCATGAAAACAACAAAACAAATTACAAATTAATTTTACAAATAAATGGGGACCCAATAGCAAAACCTGGGTACAACCACTAAGAATATTCTCAATATTCTCCAAAAACTGCCACAGTTCTTGTGCTACAACTTTCAGAAACCCTGATCACTGTTTGTCCAGGCTGAGGCTTCTGGGAGCTGTAGTCCAAGAATATCTGGGGCTCCAATTTGGGAACCATTAAGTACTTACACCCCCCACTGGAACTGTTCTTCCCTTATATATTAGAGCTTGAGTATGCCACTTTTTTGGTCTGCAACCCTATTATCAGGGAACTCTGGGATTTCTGGATCCAAAAATCAGCTTTCCCATAATCTGCTTATATTTGGAAAACTAAAATATTCTAATCAAAATATATTGTCACTAATTTTCAGATTCTAACGGGACGTTAGAGGCTAATGTCTTGGCAGAAAATTCCTTGTAAAATGGAGGAGTCACTGAACATTGCACAGGAACTACAGTATTTATTTATTTATTTATTAAGCTTATATACCGCCCGTCTTCCTGAGAGTATGCGTGAAGCTTAGATCTTTGAAAAAAGTTTCAATAATATGTATATTTCTTTTTTTACTCTTTTAAACTAAAAAGAGGTCACATTTTGCAGTACAGTGGACCCTCGTATAACAAACAGTTTGTATAACATAAAATCTATACAACATAAAAATTCTGGAGATAGGGGAAATTTGCTTAACATAATTGTCTATGCGGCAAATCTGTATAACATAAAAATGGTCGTGATTAGGGATTACTCTGTTTTCAATGCATTCTTCTGGGAAATGTGTATAAAGGAAAATTTGCTTAACATAATTTCATTTGGAACAAATTAATTCCTTTGTAGAAGGTACCCCTGTATATCTTCATCCCTAGCTGAAGAAACTAAATAGAAGGCAGTGCTAGCCCTCTAGTGTTCAAAAGGCAGAAGTTACCCACAGCAGAGGGTTTTATTTACACAAATCCAAACGTACACAACACAGATCCTGTACAATTTGTGCTTGTTGTATACCTCTTTGTACATCAGTTTCCAACAACCTGATGTCTGGGATCCTGATACGCATCCTTCCGAATGTAAGAATCTCCCACCTGTGTGTTGATATGAGTCACATTGTGTTTACAAATCCTCCCATTTCGCAGGTGAAGAAACTCCTCTTCATGAAGAGAAAAATCTACAGATTGTGACAGCAATCAGTATGATTTTGCTCAGCAGATGCTGGTCAGTAGCTCCCCTCAATTTTAGCCAATGTGGCCAATGGAAATGGTAGCCAGGGTGGATGGGGTTTGTAGTCCAATTGATGGATCACAAATGAACACGTAAACTGCCTCTAAAGGTCCTGGTGACGTGACACGGCATGACTGCTTCGGCTGTGGCTTTTGCTCTGTGTATGGGCAGACATCCAGGTCATCTCTTGCCACACACACAAGTACCACGCTGAGGAAATAATAGATACATGTTTGAATTCATCTGCACAATAGCCGCTTGATTCTCAGCAAGGCAACTCGGACATTGTGGAGCAGGAGAGCTGCATAGTGTTTGGACTCCAACCACTTGCAGAATGGGACAATTTGTACTGCTTGCTTAAATTAAGTTTCGCCTCAGGCAAAAAAGAGGGTAGATTAAATAACAGCCCATCTCCTTTTGCTGTGTGAAAGGCGAGAACGAACAACCCGAAACAACAATCATGCCCCAGCCAGGTGCCATTTTGTTGATATGGAAGTGCATAAAGAAAAGGAATTACACAATGCTTAGTCTTACTTCTAAATCCAGAAAACAGAGCCATCTGGCTGAACGGAAATGACAGGTCAGCATGATTGTCTGACCTCAGAGCTTGAGTGATGTTTAGGGAGGAATTAAAAGATGCAGCATTTTGGGGCTGCCAACTTGTGAGCTAGGCAGGTGGGGGCCTCCAGTGTTTGGAATAGATGTATGGCAGATGGCTGGTGCCGCTTTGCCCACCAAGGTGCTGCTGCGATCTCCTCCTCCTTGACTCCTATCCATTGTAGCTTCAAATACTCCAGCTCAGCCCTGTAGCAGATGGGGCCAGATGGTTGCAGCAGAGAGTACAGAGGAGAGGCCGTAACAACTGAGTGTCTCCTTCACATCCATCAGCTAAATCCACAGACCATCCTTCCCCTTAGGCTCTAGGATTGGCAGATGGGAAGCCTAGCTGCAAAAGTGCTGACCAGCAAGAGCCACCGAGAGGAGTTTCCTGGATTCACAAATCCTTCGATTACTAGGTAGGCTAGATTACCACGAAGACCTTGTCAGGCATTTGCTGTTATGAGGCTGTGGCTGATGGTTGGTGCATGGTAGAACAATGGGCAACTCTAACTGGTGTCATATGTGAGCAGCTTCCTAAGCACAGCCACTGATAGAAGTGGGTAATGCCGTGCCTTCAAGCAGCATTTTTAAAAAGAATAAAAACGCTGGATACACAACTTAACCTCTTTGGCAATGCCCAACCTCTTTAGTCTTGCTACTTGGAAATGTGGTCTTTAGGTTGATGGCAGCTGTGGAAAAATGGCCCTCACTCTTGCTGAGATTTGTAACCTGTGAGCTAGGACAGCCTGATCAGGTATAGGGCACTTTCTCGTGTCTTCAATGGACACCTGGGACATAGATTTTTGAAGGAAGGCACACAGATTTGATAACGCTATCCCCCTATTTGTCAAATGAATGAGCCACACCTTGAGGGAGGGAGGGAAACTGTGACAGGTTGGCAGTACCTGAAGAAGATGCAGGGGACTCATGGCCCTCTGCAGACATGAAGGAGGGAGACTGGGTTGAGGGCTTGGAGGAGTCCCCTCCCATCTTTTGTGCACTTAGGAGGACTGGCCGCTGTAGTACCCTTGGATAACTCAATGGTTCTGCTTCCCTACATGTAAGGCTTGCAGGGAGAGTGTTCTGGTTGCATCCCAATTTGGGCCTCCGCAATTTCAGCTTAGTCACCCAGATGGTTCTCTCTGATCCAGTGCTGGCAGAGGAAGCGCTACAACAATCGCCAATGGCCGAGCCTCTGGAGGCAAGGCAAATCTGGGGGACTTAAAGGCCTGCAGTGGAGAGGCATTTCCAGCCCTCCTTAAAGGGCATGAGCTAAGATCTGTGTGAAATACCAGAACATAGCCACAGACTGTGCAGGCCCAGTGCCAGGAACCTGAGCCTGGCTGGGCACTTGAAGACACAAAGGGCTGGTGTCTGTGAAGATTATGTCATCCAGGTGAGTTTATCTGGAAGTTGAGACATGGCAACTGGGCTTTTCTTGAGAGATCGAAACATTGCACTACTCATCCAAGAAGCTTCATCAATCTGAGGAAAGTTAGTGGCAATGCCTCCACCTTGATTTCACACCACCCTGGTCTGAATGGGCTCAAAAGTTGGGCAATGGCCTATGTGTGAACACCATGTATTTCATGTACAGAGGGGACTTCTACAGACAGAAGCATCATTGTGCCATGGGTTTCCCAGTGTCACCTATTGTGGCTAACCTATACATGGAAGAAGTGGAGATGAAGGCACTCAACATCTTCCCAGGTGCAACATCATCCCACTGGTTCAGGTATGTAGATGACACCTGGGTGAGGGGCAACAGCTCAGTACCAGAATCAGCAGCGTACCTCCATTTGAAGGACAAAGGGCACTCATTCAAAGATGAGGATGTACACATATTAGACAGAGAAGATAGGTGGTTTGAGAGATCATGGAAACCCCTCTCTCAATAGTGGTGGGGGACTCAGGCATAATCTGTCTGCTACTTATCAAGCTGCTCTTTCATCAATCCCCAATCAAATCAGAAGCAATGTATTCTCAAAAGCTTTCACAGCTGGGATCTGATAGCTGTATGGCCGTGTTCTGTAAGTTTTTCTTCCTGATATTTCACCAGTCTCTGTGACCGGCATCTTCAGAATCAGAAGCACTTCACACCTCCATCAGCAAGAACACCGCTAATGATCAATATTTAATGGTTGTTGGGAAGGGTTGCATGGGTGGGGACTTTCATGCAACCCAGGCTATTGTCCACCTAATGAGCCTATTCTGATCACTGTCCTCCTACAAGTGAGTCTGTTCAGGCCATTGTCCAATGTATGAGCCTATTCAAACCAGGGAGATGTGAAATCAAGGTGAACTATAAATTGGAGGTCTTGCCACTAAATTTCCTCAGACTGACAAAGCTTGCTTGGACATTTTGAACTCTCAAGAAAAGGGGCTCGTGTGTTTACCAAAGCCCTCCTGTGAACTGTCAGGATGGAGACAACCAGGTACCCAACTTACCTTTATACCTTGTTCTCCTATCCTGATAAAGACTAGCTTGAGTAGCAATGAGAGCCTATTGCTGAGGAGGCCCTCCCAGTTACTCCCAGCCTGGGCAGGAGTGGCAACAGTCATAATCTGATTATCTGTTTTTCTTGTTAGTTGTCTGTTGCTGCCTTAAAATGTATGTCTCTTTTATCTGTTTTGGCTGCCAAGATGGCTGTTACTTGGTGGAAAATGTGTGTGTGTGTGTGTGTGTGTGTGTGTGTGTGTGTGTGTGTGTGT
>JAHTLZ010000348.1:22424785-22462223 GCA_023846285.1 Phrynocephalus versicolor
CTTTGTGACTCCATGTCCATGGAGTTTTCTTGTCAGGAGTACTGGAGTGGTTTGCCAGTTCCTACTCCAGGCGTCTACAACACCTGGTATTCCCTGGTGGTCACCCATCGAAGTATTAACCAGGGCTGACCCTGCTTAGTTTTCGAAAACAGGCAAGATTGGATGTGCTTAGGTCATCTTATGAAGTTTTTGAAGGAGTAAATATGTTGTTCAATCATTGCACCGAGCAGGTGAATCACATGCAGCAAGTGGACGGTAACTGAAATTTTGAGGAAAGACACTGCTGAAGGCAACTCACTTTTATTGACACAATATGGCAAAGGCTTGTCAAAAGTTCAAAAAGAACACTTGCCATACTAACAACTTGGAAAGCTTCTGCAATGCAGCCCAATCTTGAAAGTCCAAGAAAACATAACTTTCAAAAGTTCAAGAAAACATAATCCAGGCAACACTTTTGTTGTCTCGTTATTTTATTTGTACAAAATCTCAAGTTTAAAACAAAACTCCTTTAGCGAGCCAAAAGCACAGATTTACTCCTGGAACTTATACTTCTATTCCATCTGTATGTTAAAATTAATCAGGAAAATGTACCACAGCTTAATAACTTTTTGAAGGTAACAACATTTAATATGACATGTGACCAAAAATATATGATTATGAACCAAATGCCTTACGAGTCTGCAAAAACACATCTTTTTGTTCAAACAAAAATTGTGTTAAAAGCAAATGCATGGATAACCCTGTTAAAACAACATTTGTTGCTGGGGCTTTTCTGTCTATAAGGCTACTGGAGCACATGGGACATTTCCAGTTGTTGATTTAAATCAATACGTTATTAGTGAATTCTGATGTTGTTGGTGAGTGTCAGAAAATCCAAGCCAAGCTGTAGTTGTAGAACACAATTTCCATAGGAAATAATGGTAGTGGCAAAGGTCCCACCCCAAAGGTTGGAAACCAGATTAAAACACCCTAAAATCACAGTTGTTTCTGTGAAGGAGTCAGGATCCTGTTCCTTCCCCTCCACTATATTTAACTGTAGAATAAGATGGCTGTTATTCATCACAGTTTGGTCATGCCCTGTATGACATCTATAATGAAAAAAGATTAAATGGGCAGTGCAAACCTTATGTATGTTTACTCAGTGATTTGATTCACTATATTCAGCAGGGCTTCCTTCTAAGTAATTATGCACATGATTACAGCCTCAGTCTTGCCAGCACTCAATCCTTCCGATGTAACAAAATATAACACAAGAACATGACTTCAATTGATGATACTGAGACAGTATCTTAACACTACTCCCTTGTGACTATGTTACTGTCAATGTTTTACTAGCAGCATAATTAGTAATGGGGAATGTACAACCTATAAAGATATGCAAGTGAATTTTCCCCTTCTGGGTGGTATCTATAGACTGATACGGTGTAACACCTTGTTATATCACCCTGGAAACCTTATTCTCAGATAAACTATACCTGCATCAGTGGCAACCAAAATGGAATTCTATTTTGTACTATAAATTAGTTTCAGATTGCAAAAATTCACATGTGTACATGTGTGTAGGATATTTCAGAGGTCGTAAATCCTGTTTGTAAATAATGTGGATTAACAGATTTTCGTTTAAGGGGTTTGATCTCTTTAAATCTGCCCTACAGCAAATGCATCTCAGACATGTCTCTATAAGACTTTGATACGTACCAAAGTTTGTTTAGTGACTGTGTGCTCTAAGATGTCCCTTCACTGCCACTCCTTGCACAAATGAACTTAAACACAAGAGACGTCACATTTGGCAGGGAAAACTAAATGTTCTAAAGCCAATAGATTTCTTGTGTTCCCAAACATGTTGATCTCCTTACCACCATAAGTAATAATTTGTGTCATACAATTCCCAAAAACCTGAGGGGGGATTTTTTTTTTACAAGGAAATGGAATCTGATAATGGCATTAATTTAAGCATCAACATGACATGAGGAGTAAACTTTAGATATCTAACAGTGATGACTTTTTACACAGTAGAATAGCTAAAAAATAAAGTTATTTAATCTCTTTAATAAAAGCTGCCCGTTTTCAGCAAGGAGATCAAGCAGAGAATCAAATTTCTGTGTGCAGATTAATTTTCTTTGGGTCCTTCAAGATACCTAAAAGATGCTGTATCCCATGTCATACACAGGTATGTCCCCATGACAAACACATAAAAGCAAGATGTTTATGGCCTAAACATCTTGCAGTCTGCTCACCAATGATAAGCTCTGAAGATTTATTTAGGAAAAAAGCTATAGCACAGAGGGAAGGAACCAAATTCAGAATTACAGTTCCCCTTTACTAGGCCTCACAAGCGCTGACAGTGTCAGAAACATATTCAGCAAGTACATCAGCAGGAGGCTTGTGCATTGCACTTTAAGGACTTTATATTAATAATCAGAATGAATTAAAAACACAATGACCTATTTTCCAATTAAAACACACTACCCTATCTTTTGCAAATTGAAAAGAAAGGATAAATATTTACAAGTCAAAATCTGTATGTTGTAAAAATACTATCATTTAAAATGAATTTTGGGCTAACCTATTCGCAGTTCATTAGTACTAATTAATCAGTACTGGTAAAGGATTGGAAAAAGAACAAGAGGAATTGTACTGTTCTTGCATTTGATATAGTAATTATTTTCATGTAAAATATGTGATGAGGAAGAGACAGAATCCATAGTTCTGAACAGATACTTGAATGCAAAAATCAACAGAATGAACTGTCCTAAATATCTTTTAGTATGGGCTCCTTACTGCAATTATCTCTCTTTTTTTAAAAAAATGTCTAGATTGGTTATCGTGGAGGCAATGGTGATTAACAAAATTACCATAGAAAATTAAACTAACCAATATTCATCAACAAATAAATATATAAAACAATACAAAACATAAATCCTATGTAAATTATCTCTGCTTATCTAAATTTAAATGTTTCAGACCACTAAGACACTGGCAACATAATTCCTTGCAAACATTTTCTTTGGAATAGAATTTCAGCATTAAATTTCTCCCAAAGCATGTTCAACGAAATTCTGTCTTCATGATTTGCCTCGATTTTGATGATCGCTGACCTTTCTGGTAATCATCACCAGAAGGCACATTCTTGTATCATATGGGTGGCTTTGCCTTTTGCCAACTGTTGACATCCAACATAAACTTGCTTGCAAAGGTCCCGCCTCAACTTTAAAAAGTAGCTTGAGATGCAATGTAATAATGCTGCAGAAAGGCAGAATCTCCTACTGGAAACTTGGTGCGAGTCTCATGTTTCTTGGGATAAAGGCTAAAAGCGACCTGAACTTCACTTATGAACTTCACAATTACATGAATTATTTGTGGTTCTTATTACTGTTCAATAACCCTAAAGACTAGATTCAAAATAAATAGTAGTTGGCACAGCTTGCCAAGTTTATTTATTTATTTAGTATTTTTACCCTGCCTTTCTCCTTGGAAAAGGACCAAGTTGAAAGACAATGGGTTTAAAGGCTTGTCTTGATAGCAATTGTCCATAAATCAGATGGGCAATTTAAAACCACAAAAAATAAAAATAAAAATAAAAATGATTTTATTCCCAAGATGGATTGCATAAGGTTGACTTCAATGGACACTTCCTCACCCCTGTCAGATATCAAGCAGATCCTCTCCACTTTCATCGCTCTCGACAGTGAGTTGCCTCGTCCACCACTTCTTGACTTCTGATCCACAGGAAGCTGCATCCGACATGGGATTCATCTTGCACACAACCGACTTCATGGTGGTGCGGCCACCAAACCGTAGATTGACTGAAGACACTGAATGGCTTATTGGCTTGGGTGCTAGGATGATAAGCAGAAGATTACTTACTACTTGCAAACTTCCTTCATGCCGACCAAGCAATTCTAGGAGTTGGTGGGGAGACACCATGGTGAAGAAACTGTTGATGTCTAAGCTCCGCTAGATCTAACCAATTGGGGTGGAAGTGGAAGTGGCAGTGGTGGCAGTTCTCCTTGCTATCTGTCCTCTTTTCTTATTTTTATTTTCTTTAACCATATAAGGCAAGCATCATGTGTGTTTTAAGGAGCAGGTGAATGAAGAGTTGAGCCTTGATTTATGGCAGCCAACCTGGTGTTAATCAAGGAAGGTGGCTCTTCCCCAACTTCCCCAGTCTCCATTTCTATATTAAGCCCAAGGACTTATTGGGGAAACTGTTTCCTATAGACCACTACTTTTCACACTGTGTTTCTACCAATCTGAGACTGTTTCCCATAGACTCCTCTTTAGAGAACATATATAATGGCGGACCACCTTCTCGGGAGGACTGTTTGCTTACCACAGGTGCTCCATGAATGCCTCCCAAAGGATGACCCAGATTCTTTTCAATACCCAGGGGATCTGCGGATGATGCATGCAGATTTCACAACATGCAAGGTGTTATGAAAAATGTGCTCTGATGGCAGGAACTTTGAGACCTGCTGCTGCAGACCATCTTGGTAGAGATGGAGCAGACAAGAGAGAGTTATGCCCCCTCACCCTTTGTGGTGATGTTCTGATTTGTATGATTACATTTTCCAAGCTTAGTTGACATTCCTTTTGTACCCTTTACTGCAAAACCCCCCAAAAGGTTGCTGGGGGTCAAAATTGACTTGATGGGACACAATTGTTATGATGCTGATGATACTCTTCACCCACCTGATGGCAAACGCCACTGTCCAAACTTGCGCTGAGGTTTACCAGCTTCAGTAGAATCTTGCCTATATCCGCCCCTGTCAGAAAGTGTTGGACTAAGAAGCTGCTGCTGACTACTTGTCTGCAGACAATAAGGAAAAAGAAAAGAAAACATCAAATACACTTTTAAGGGCATAAGATATTAAGTTATGAAAACAAAGGAAAAGTATCTTTTCACTGTTTACCCTTGGCTGTTTGTGATTCACTAGAATAATTATATTACTCACAGAAGGACTATAGGCTTAACTGCAACAGCACATGATAGTGTAAGCCCCAGTCATTTTTACATTGATCAGATCAGGATGATAAAAAAGGCTGGTTTGATTTGATGCTAGTTACACCCACTGGCAGCTGCCTGCAGTGCCAATGGACAGGGAAGATGAGGTGAGGTTCATCCTGCAGTAGTGCGATGAGGTACCCCCTACTGCTTGAGCATGGGTTGCCAGTAAAATATCATCACCATAAATAGTTCACTGTACAGAACTGATTTATCTTCCAGGTCATTGGTGCACTCTCCCCCCCCCCCCCCGAGTGGCAATCAGCTTCCCCTGTTGCTATTTTAAAGAACAGCATGAAAACATATCTTTTAGAATTGCACAGGGGGAGAAGATGAGAAAGTAAACCCAGGAAGTGCCAGGTGATTGGTACCAAAGGAAAGGGGGCATGGGCTGTGGACGGGTACCAAACTGCATCACACCAAGGACCAATGTGGCCACTGGCACCAAAAGAATCCAGGCTCACTGTGTGATGATAATCTAAATCAAATACCCAATAAAAGAGACTGAATCATGCCAGAGCAAAGCCAAATTGCTCCAGTTCAGTTTGCCAGTGTAGCTGTGCCCTTAGATATTTTTCATTGCAATGGTACTATTTTGGCACGTAAAAATCTGAGCAGAGACATGTAGGGTCTGAGAAACTATACCTCGGGCTGTGTGTTATCTTGGTTATTAGCATTCATATCCTCACTTGGTTGTGTTGTCTCAATGCTTGGTGGATTTAGGAAGCGACTAAGCTCTTGTTGTTGACTTTCTCGGAGACTGTGGATAATGCTGCATGACTGCTGTTGTTTCTATAAAAACAATATGAAATATGATAGTAAAATTGTATTACTTTTAAAGTAGAATGCATTTTCAAAAACGGAGGACTGCTCTTGTTTGCTTTTCCCCACATTCTCTTTGTTTTTCAATAGTTTTAATACATTCTTCCTATACAGTCATGTTCACACAACTAGAGGTACCATTTAATTTTATTTCAGTTTGCCTAACAGACTGTTCAAAAGGAAATTGTCAGATAGAAAAAAGAGCTTTTATAAAACCTCCCTAGAGGCTATTGAAGTCAGTTAATTTTAGTGATTTTTAAATTGGGCTCTAGAAAAGATAGCAGAAACTTCCTGAAAAAAATATCAAGTGTGACTTTCATGCTGAGCTGTTTTGTGCTGTTTTCATATTGTACTGTTTTTGTATATAAAAGTATTGTGCTGTTTTTGTGTACAAGTGGCACTGCATCCAAAGGGGATCGATAATGGATATAACACAATTAAAACAATTTGCCCTATGAGCAAGAAATACCTGACTTACTAATGTGCCTACTACCTATAAGTAGTATGGGCATTAAAAACAAAGTCAGAGAGTTTTTGAGAAAAGTAAGCACTCGACTTCCTGAGAGACTGGGGACAGAGCTGTGTGATGGTTATAGTTGTAGCAGGAACAGCTAAGGAGCTCAAAGTATCTATGTGGTTCTGAATTATTGTTCTCTGAACAATGCTGAGAGGTAGTTTAGGTGGAAAGCTAGTGACTGGCCCAAGAACACCAAATACGCTTTATGGACATATGGAGATTTCAATCCAGGTCTCCACAGTACTACTCTGACCTTCTAATCAGCACATCCATTTTTTTTTTTGCTTCACCAAATACAAATTGGGAAAACAACACTCCCTGATGCTTCTGTTTTCCGTGCCAAACTGGAGTTTGTTTCTCTACATAGTAGAAGAAAGCTCTGTTTTTAACAACAAGCCATCAAACCTCACTCAGGACCCAGTCATTTCAGCAGTGTTTGCATGGGACGCATCAGTGCAAAAATATGCCAACCTCTGACTTGGTTTTCAATTGTTGAAATGTTAAGTAGTAAAATGCAGAAACAGGTCATAAAAAGACACACACTCAAGCGCTACCATTCAACTTCGGAAGATGGCCTCTCTACAACAATAAGCAGAATAGTGCCTTGCTCGTTATCAATTTTTAAAATGCGTTTTTGGTGCAAAATTGCATTTTTCATTTGAAAGCACTACAGTGACACTGCTAATGGTCTGAATTCAGTCCCCTTCTGCTCATGGAACTTATGGCTAGCTTCAGCTTCTGAATCACTCCTGCTGCAGAAATCCCTCCCCCCCGACACAAATATAGTTACATAATTAGGAAGAAAATGCATTGCCATGAGTGAACACTATGGTTTAAGAAAAAGTTGTGGTTGGCGTATTACATCCTACTCCAAAGTAAGGGCATTAAAACTGCACATTGACCCCTCCCTCCCTCCCTCCCTCCCACCGATGCTAACTCACAACATGAACACAACATTGATGACTCTTCTTAGCAGACATGGGTGTGATATATGCCCTGAACCTCGTTACCTCAGAAGGTATATCTCTTGGGGACTTTCTCTAGTCTTTGAAAAGTAAGAAGACATGGACAACATGGACATAAATTTGGGGGGCGGGGGTTGTGGGGGGGAGAACTGTCTTTATTGAAGGGAGGAGAAAAAACAAAATAACACAATACCTTTGTATAGACATATTTGTATTCTCAAGATATTCCAGCAGATCCACCACCCCAGCCTATGACTACAATGCCCTTCCTGCTTCTTTATGCTCCCTTCCATTATCCTGGAAATGATTCTTCAGTCCCTGTTGTCTTCCTGTACTCCTCCAAGCAACCTACTGTGGTGTCCATCATTTGGGACAAACCTTTCCTACTGTCCATGAGTTCTATGTACTGGTTCTTTGCTTCAAGCATACAACATGTAACATGATCTGCTTTTTTGTGGCTGCTGCTCTGCACTGGGTCACATCTGACATGACCACGGCACTCAGCAAGTCTCACTCAGACAGCATCAGAAAATCTGTCATTTTAATGTCTCTCCCACAGAGTGCTGCCATCCAGCTCAAGGGTTTCACACTTCCAGCACATTCCAGTTTCAGAATCAAAGCACAGTCCTGTCTGAGGATGGGGTGGTGGTGTCCACAACTTTCATCCCATAATAATCATGCTATACTTAAAAGTTTTTGCTCCATTCCAAAGCTTTTTGGAGAAGTAATTGAAGGATTTTCTTAAGCTCAGAAAGAGCAAACCTGGGGAGCTTCTCAGTCACAATCAATCTGATGCACTGTTTTTACAAAAGCATTTTAAGGTGTTTTTAGAGATATTTTTTATTTCCATGTTCAACTTTTACACCATTCTCATCAATCCTAAGTGCTGAAAGAAGTATTATTTACTCTTGTCTTATATTTTTCATTTGGAACTGGCCACTGAAGGGTAGCAGAGAGCATTTCCCTGTATTTTTCTGGCTGCTAGGAGCAGTGCAATATGTTACCAGCATACAATGCAATGAATTACTTGTGTGATTCGAGCAACTAGAATAATAATACTAACCTGGCTGTTGAATACTAATAAGCAACACAATGTTCCTTTAAAAACCACATTCCAACCTCTGGGTCTCCCTTTAATATTCCCATATCCAGGCCAAGCATAGATGCTTTGAATTTCTGTACAGTATCCTTAGAATTTCAGCAACCAATGGTTAATGAAACGTAGGACAGCTAATTGTTCATTTTGTACTGCCCTCTCTGACAGTCAGTGTAGTGTAGTGCAGGGATGAGAATCACAAGGCCCATAGACCACAAAACTACTTTTGTAGGCCCATGAAGCCCCCTCCTCATCAAAAATATTATCATCTCTAAACAGGTTTTCATTTCTTTTCTAGAACAGACCCTTCTGTGCTTCTCTCTGTCTCTCTCTTTTTGCAAATACAACTCACTTCCCTATTTTTAAAGAAAACAGTGGTACCCTGGTCATCTCCAGTGTTGTTGGGAGTGTTTCAGGCAAACCACTGTGGTTAAAGGGGTACACACTCCAAAGTTGCTCAACTTATACTGTATAATGAATAGCATCTCTTCAGATCATATAAATCTTTCACCTTTTACTTCTCAGTACATCCCATCTCTACAGTTGTTCTGAAGAGAAAATGAGGGCCATGCATGAATCCTTCAACTTCTTGAAGGAATGATGGGCCAGAAATGTACTTTACGAAACAAAAGACAACTATTGGAGGAAAGGAATGAGTAAAGGCTTCAAGTAATCTCAGAAGCCTTTTTTTACAGACATGTGAGGCTTAGGCCAGGTAAGTTTGTGGAAGCAGAAAGGATGGGATAGGTAGAGAAATCAAGGGAAATAAAGGAATTAAGGCTGACATTAAGCCCCTGTAAGTGAAAGCAACAATTGCAGTGAAGTTTGGTCAGCTTTGAAATGCCCTGAGGATTTTCAAATGGGCCAGTTTATATTTTATATCCCATATTCCTTGTTCGCAACTAGACTGCCATCCTTATTCTCTTCCCTTCCTTCTCTTTGCTGTTTTATGTACTTTCAAAACTCCTTGGGAGCAGGGACCTGCCTGCTTTTGTTGATACTATTACATAAAAAGAGTATAACTATAGTGCTACATAAAACTAATAAACATGTATAACAATAACAAAAGCAACAATAACAACACCTCTTATATTTCAAAGTATTAGCTAGTCAGAGCAGCATGAATGACCCAAAGCTCTCACAAAATTAACAATTCCTCTTTAAGAATGGTAATTAAATGCATTACACCTGATGCAATGACAACTTCAAAGGTGAGCCAACAGATTTTCTGTAAAACCAAGGTTAAAACTTACTGCTCTGATACGCTTCAGGCACTTCTTCAGCCACATGCGTATGGTCTGTTTGGCTACTTCTTCTTCTATAGTGTATTCCAGCTGTTCCCTGGCAAGCAGCTCCTCGAGTTGGAGACTTTTTCTAATGTCAACAGATCTGTAGGAGAGCATGCTAGGGAAAACATAACAACACTAATAAGCCAAAGAAGAAACAGAAGAAGGATGTCTCAAGATTGTTGACAGGAACAAATAATGGCTGTAACACACACTTCCTTTGGAAAATATATTTACTTGATTCTTAAAAATGTATCCAATGACTCTGAGATCCATTGGTGACTTATACAATGAAAAGAAAGGAAGAAAGTAGCTATCCACCCTGTTGGAGAGAAAGGGGGCAAGTTTCAAATACAAGGTGGAAGAAACTTTATTCTGCATTGGAGGGTAACAGGATCCTGGCTGGGTCACATCCTAGCCTAGCTACCTGTTTCTTACAGTGCTCAGCCAGTTACCAGGGGAAAGCCTGCAAACAGAAGAGTAGTGTTTTCCTGCTGTTGTCCACCAGCAATTGCTTAATTATCAGCAAGTGAAACCAATCAGTGATTGCTTGGAGAATGCCAGCTGACATTTAGGTGAGGTAGAAGCATTGCTTCTGCTACTTTCATTAAGACTTAATGCTCTTATGAGGAACGAAGCAACAAACATGATTTTGCCTAGGGCCAGCAAATTTGACTAAGTGTGGCACTTTTTAAAAATAAAGTACTTCTTCCCATGAAGTGGCTGGTTCTATCATGCCTTCAATCCATCCTTTTGGATAGATAGTCTAATCAATTTCACACATCAAAAGTCATCAGATAACTGTGGTTATGTGATGACTACAGTAATGGGAATTGGCCAGCTAGATGTAGGTATCTTTAGAAAAGCAGCTTTTAGTAAAACGTGTTTCCCTAAATGAATATTTTCTGCACTCCCTATAATATGCCTATATTGCATATTAGTGTAGATGCAATACTTCCAGTGCAATTGTAATTAATTTGGAATCTAGTCCCACACATTTAAGAAGTAAGCACTGCTAATTTAGATAAGGCTTACTCCCAAGAAAGTGGGCCTTAGTTACAACCTTACTTGTAGCTTCTGTGTGCCATCCCATATACCTCAGTACATCATGGAAGGTTACATCTCCACCATTGTGCAGCCTCTCCATTTCGTAGCACATGTGTTTGAACAGGAGTTTGTCCTTATCAAGATCCACCTCCAGTCTCCCACGGAGCAGCCTCAGCAAAAACTTGACACGGAAGGTAGGAATCACTCCCTAGGGAAAAAAAGGAACAATGGCCTGTGAGTGGATGATCAGGAAAAAATTCAGATTATTAAGCAACAGCACAGTGGTCACAGGTTCCAAGCATAGCTGGGGCCGGTCCTACCACACATATTGCATTACCGTTTGGTATGCTGGATTGACAGCTGCTGACAGGAAGACACTACAGAGGGTGGTAAGCACAGCTCAGTATATCACGGGCTGTCCCCTGAGTGCACTGGACAACATCGCTAGGGATCGTTGCCTCAGGAGGGTTGGAAAAATTCTTAAGGATGACTCACACCCCGGTCAGCACTTTTTTACCTTGTTACCATCAGGCAGAAGATATCGTAGTATAGCCTGCCGTACCAACAGACTGAAGAACAGTTTTTATCCATGGGCTGTCAGACTGCTGAATGGGAAATAATCCCAGGACAAGTATAGAAGAACTGACCTGTGGGCTGGCGCATTCTGTGTCAAGTACACAGGGTGCAATAAGACTGAGTGGTTGCTAGTGGGATGGTGGTGGGATGGTGGTGGGGGTGGGCAAGGGAGACTCAGCCAATTTCATTGTGCACATGTTGTACATTGACAATAAAGGTATTATTATTACCATTAACGAAACTAATGCAGGCACCCCAGGCAGCAAAAGAGTATCCCGCCACCACTGGAACAAAGAACCCATACCAGCATGAGGCTCCCAAGTGCCACCCAAATGCCCTGTTCTGTGCATCTCTGTTCTAGTCCAGTGACAATTCAATAAGATTTCCTTCAGTACAATATGGCTGCAAGGAGTACTATAGGTAATTTTTTGGGCGGAGGAGGGATCTCTCCCACAGTTCCTTGTCAGCATGAATCTCTCAGCAGCAAGGCCTTACTGACAAAACCAGCCAGCACAGAATCATATAGAATCATAAAATAATGGAGTTGGGAGGGGCCTACAGGACCGTCAAGCTCATCCCCCCCCCCTCCCCGCTCGATGCAAGAAAACAAATAAAAGGAGACCTGCCATATCCACATACTTGAAACCAAATGGTGCTTCTTTGGGTAGCAAGAGGGAACTGCTGGTAGTTGCTTACAAGAGGGTGGTGTGTTATGTAGTAGCAACTCCAGCTCCTGTGGAAGACCTTGTGACATCTTTTGGATAGCAGTCATATTTTGCATATAGGGAAAGTGATGTCTATTCCTGGTCCCATCAGTTTCCTATTTCCTATTTTTTGTTGGGCTGCTACAACAGGGCTTGGATGGGAACAGATCCAGGAAAGCCTGACGAAGGACACAGCCACTGGTATGATACAGAATCCTCTGGAAACCGTGATACTACAGGCATGCAGGAGATTATAATTGCAGAGGAAACCTAACTACCCCTCCGCCACCAGTCCAGCAGACTAGACATCATTCCTTGTGAAACACTGTTGTTGTTGTTTTGTGTGTGTGTGTGTGCTCCCTGGAGCTATGAAACAGGCTGAAAGCCAACAGGTTAGCAGTGGCTGCCAGAGCCTCCCTTCTGTCTAGAAACCAAAAGAAGCTAAATTGGGAAGGAATGGGAGCAGAAGTAGGTAATGTCCTGCACAGAAGAGGCAAGACCTGTTCTCTTGATACCTGTCTAGCATACTCCGATCAGAATGTCTGGGGAAGGCATCTCATTCTCAAACAATAACAACAAAACAGTCATAAACATCATTAGCTGAAAGCCAGGTTGAGAGAATGACCAGTATTGATATTTAAATGAAATAATATAATATCCCTTCTTTTCCTGCCCCTCTTAACATGAAATGAAAGATGACATGCAGTTCTGTTAAGAAACACTTGGCCCTTAATTTGCTTTTTCTTTCCGTTCCAGTAGTTAATTCACAGGGTATGGACTCATGAGAACATGTGGCTCTGCAGTGAAATCTCTTACCTCTCTTTTATCGTCAACCATGTTCCATATAATTTGAAAATGTCTAAGATCATTATAACTCAAGAGTTGGTCTTCCTCCGTGGAATAAAACAGTGAGAAATTTTCCACAATTATAGCTGGAGGAGGAAAAACATTAAGCACATTTTGAGAGTTGTGAACTTCTACGGACTTTAATAATAACAGGAATAATTGAGGAGTGACCATTCAGCAGGATTCATAAAGCTGGCAAAATGAACAAATATATATATATATGCCTATTTCCTATTACTGTATTTCATAATAATAATAACTATCTTTAGTAACTCATATTATACCTAATGGTATGTTGGTATGTATTGCTACAGTATATAGAAAGATTAACAAAGTATGGTGGTACCTTGTATAAAGGAATTAATTCATTCCAAATGAAATTCTGTTAAGCAAATTTTCCTTTTCACTGCCTTTCGCAAAGCCTTAAAAACGCATCTCTTTCGCGAGGCCTTTGGCGAGCATTAATTTTTTTTTCTTTCCTCCCGCCATCAATACCTTTCCTTAAGTAACTCGCCCTCCCATCAGTCGGCGATGCTGGGGTGCTTAAATATTTTAGAATGTTTTTAACTGTTTTACCTTGTTTAGTTGTTAGTTTTGTTGTATTGTTGTTTGATTATTGCGCTTAGTCGCCACTCTGTAAGCCGCCCAGAGTTCCTCTGGGAAGATGGGCGGGATATAAATACAACAATAAATAAATAAATAAATAAATTTCCCATAGGAATGCCTTGAAAATGGAGTAATCCCTAATCATGACCATTTTTATGTTGTACAGATTCGCTCCATAGGCGATCCAGATTTTTTTATGTTGTACAGATTTTATGTTTGTTATATTAGGGTCCACTGTAATTTAATCTCCCAGTATTAACTACAATCCAACATGTTTCAAACTAAAATCCCTGCAATATTCCATTGACTTCAATGGAACCTGATTGAATTTCCAGAAACACAACTGGAGAAAAATAATGGGCTTTTCTAAGCCCACAGGTACACTTTCTTCTTACCCACCTAGTGGGAACGATTTGTCTTCTTAATGACATCTATGTACAAGTTAGCTTTCTCAATGAAATATGTTGATTTCTTGGCTGCTGAACAAGGAACAATACTTTAATTTTCCTTAAAATAATAAAAGATGAAATCCTGAACACACAAAAACAGGTAGAAAGTCATCCTACAATTTATTTTATTTTATTTGCGCTTATTTTCTTATTTGTTCTTTTTATTATTATGATTTGTTTATTTACCTTATGTTGGTCTGATTGATTAATTTTTATTTACTATTTTAAATTGTTTATTCTATTTTTTATTTTGCCTATGCATGTAAACTGTCCAGAGTAGCTTTTTGCTAGATGGTTGCAGTATAGAAATCAAATAAATAAAGAAATAAATAAATATAATAAGAACCACCTCTGAATATTCTATACCTATAAAAGCCTGGAAATGGTTGCCATAATTCAGAATTGATTTGACAACACACAATGGTGGTGGTGATGATGATGATGATGATGATGATGATGACGACGACGACGACGATGATGATGATGATGATGATGATGATGATGATGATGATGATGATGATGATGATGTTACTAAAATATGGGAAAATACGTGATACTTATTTTTATGACCATACTTTATGACCGAGACTTACCCACAAGCAAATTTAGCATTATGTAGGCAATGATGACATAAAATGAACAGAAATACATAAGAGCGCCAGCATAGTTCCCACAATCTGTCTTCCAGTATGTGCTGTTGTCTGGTGTACAGAAAGGAGGCTGAACCTTCAAAGGAACACAATTAATTTTATATAAGCATATGATGGCATGTTTTCCCCCAAGAAAACTGACATATGCACATGTATCCACTTAGACATATATCACAATCGGGAAGTCACAAAGCAAGAGCAGCAGGAGTTAACAATACTCTGAAAAGCCAGGAAAAGAGTGAAAGGGCAAATTTGATTGTGCAGGAAGAGTGACCTGAATTCAATTTTTATATCTAAAATTGGGGTGCTGATGTGGGGTGCAGATTACCTTTCCTCTCTGCCCTTATATCCCACTCCAGCTGATTATATTTCTAAGAAGCATAACTCTAGAGAGGACAGAAGTGCATTGGGGGTGGGGGGTGGGGGGTGGGGGGAGGATCTATCATAGAATAATTATGCAAGTGCAATTTGCTTTCTCCTCCCATCTCCACTGGGAGATGCACATTTCCCCGCTGTCGGAAAGAGTCTCTATCTCTAGCTGGAGACTTTGTGAGTTGGCAAAGGGTGGATAGTCAGAAGAGCCCTGCCAGGTAGACTAGTATCCTGCTTCCAACAAAGGCACATGCACCACCTCTGTTATACACAATATTCTGCTGATGTATTTGTGGATCTACAGTATTTGCATACTGGTGCATCTATCTGTTTTGTGTTAGTGGATTTCCCAAGTTCATTCAGGGCTTAGAAAAATTCCTGCACTGGCGCACACGGTGACTAAAGGTTCTGGGAGTTGTAGAGAAAAAATGTTCTTTATATTTATATTAATTATTGCACTTATATCCCACACATGAAGTCTAAAAGTTACTTTTCCATACCCTGAATTAATTAAGTACTGGGTGATCGGACATTTTTCTTGTTTTTGCCCTCAGCTTGTAGCTAGCTAACATCACCGTCCAATTATTCTCAGAGATGAGAATTCCAATAACAGAGAGATAAATTACCAACCCAATTACAGAGAATGATGGTCTCACATTTTGTCAAAATGACAGCATTTTCATTTTCATTCCAAACATTGCTGTTTCCCCCCACAGATACTACCATGGCCTATGGGGAGAAAAACAAACTGCACTTCAAAGGCAGAACTCCTTGACATTTAATTTGTCCAGAGTAGTGTGTTTATAATCCAGTTCTAAGCAAAAGTAGTCTGTGAGAAAAGCAGCACATTATTTACGTACACACACTGGGGTTGCATCAGAAAAAAATAAGACCTCAGAAGGAATAGTGCAGCGTTTCTGTTTTTCACCTAGGGATACATTCCAGATGACATCATGGTTTTTTTCCTCTCTCTCTGGAGCAATTATTATAAATCACAGTGTATTTAGATTGGCATAATACAGGCTCATTTGATGATACATTTCTCTGGGCTCATGTGCGTAAGCCTTTATTTCTGCAACAGAAGGGTGGGCATCTTGTGGATTTCCAGATGTTGCTAGACTGGAACTCCCATGATCCCTCATCCCTAGCTACACTGGCTAGGGTTGGATTGGAAGTTCAGGCCAGCATCACCTGGTAGGACACAAGTTGCCCATCCCTGCTATAACATAAAGGACAAGGAAGCTTTGCGTGAAAAGGAAGACAGGGTGTTTTTTAAAAAAAATCTGTTTTGTTAAAAGTACAGCATTGTTAAGGCGTGTGTCAGATGTTGAGTAACCTCAGTGTTTAGATCTCCTCTTTTATAACTGTGTTCCATTTACCATGCAGTCGTGCATGATCTTGTTCCAGTCTTCTCCAGTGACTATTCTGAAGAGCACAGTAATGGCTTTACCAGCTGAGGAAAAATTGGCATGCCTGTTTTGAAATAAACACACAAACAAAAAAACAAAACTCAGTGTTTCACAAGGTCAGCTTGGCATAGAAATTGTCAAAGCAGGGAAACCTCCCCCCATGAGCTCCCCACTATCCTGACCATTTCTTGGCTGAACAACTCTTACTAATATTTTTTGCTGCCTGGGGGAAAAGAGAATGTGTTTTGGAAAATTATGTATCTGTTTCTCTCCCTAGCCTGCAAGACATTCCTATTAAGCAACATGAGGTCCATATACTGCAACATATACTGCTATATGGGGTACACATTCTGGGGTACAAATTTTGACAGTTATAAATTCAACTGCTGTGCATATCTTGTCTGCCCTCAGCTACAACACACTGCAGATTCTGATGCTTGCTACAGAAACATGGATCCAGAAGCCTGGATTCCTTGCCACCCCAATTCCCTTAGGACACTGGTTCCCAACCTGGGGGTCAGGACCCCTTTGGGGGTTGAATGACCATTTCAAAGTGGCTGCCATGAGCCAGTGAAGAAAAAGGCATAAAAGGTTTGGGTCTGGAAGAGGGGGGGGAGCAAGGGGGAAATGAGTAACAGCTCGAGAGGTTGGAGGGGATGTCAGTCAATGGCACCCGAGGCTGTGATTGGCTGAGGGTGTCTGTAGAGGGAAGTCCTCTATGGCACCTGCGCCAGTGGCCTGCCAAGGGGGGGGGGGCTTGTGGCCTCTTCCAAGCAGGGCAAGGGGTCACCACAACATGAGGAACTGTATTAAAGGGTCGCAGCATTAGGAAGGTTGAGAACAACTGCCTTAGGACCTCATCAACACAAGGATAATCTAGTTTTAAAAAATAAGCACATGTTAATTAATTGCTAATGGAGGCTTTTTTAAAGAGTTGTACCGATTGATGTTCTCTCCATATTTCACAGTGCCAAATAGGACCACGCCAGCAAAAGCATAGCAAAGCAACAGCAGGAACATTCCTACGATGATGAAAAAGCTCTTATACATGCTGACAACCACTGTCAGGAGCAGCATCTTCAGGGTCACCTGGAAAGTTAATGTAACGGGATTAGAAGTAGTCGAGCCTGTTAGTTAGGCCCAAATGTAATCATTCAATATTAAAGTGCAGTTAGTCTGGCAGTTTCACCGTTATCTCAGTGTCTGTATTAACAAGAGCTACTATGAACATTAACAAAGCTCAGTGAGGAAGCAAGAGAAACCTGATTGGATTATTAATAGCATGTGATTGATTTTCCCCATGCCAATGGAGAGTCTGAGGTGTGTGTGTGTGAGAGAGAGACTGTGAGATGATTTTTTTGCCACCTGAAGATAAGATTCTAGCACAAAGATGTAGGTTAGAAATATAGAGAGGGGCCTTTGCCTCATGCCTCGTGAAAGTTAGTGTAGAAATCAGTTTTGTTATTTTTTAGATAGCCGCAATATTTTGTGTAACACCCAATACACTCAATAAATGCTTTTAATTATACAGAAGGTGCCTTGCTAATATTTTTGAGGAGGAGGAACGCTGGGGAAGTCAGCTATTTGAACCCACAGGGTTGTTTTTTTTGTTGACAATCTCAAGGCTCCTGCATCAATCTTCTGAGGAGGATTTATAGCAGGGGAGAGCCTGCAGGGCTAGAAATTAACCTGGACACAGTGAAGGTTCTGGGATTCCGTTATAGTTAAAAGAAAGGGAATGGAAAATGGAGTATGATATAACAGGCCTGAGCAAAATAACAATGTAAATAAATGAGAAGGGATGTGAAGCCAGCAGATTGTCCAATTAGTCCCAGTATTATGCGACATTCGGTACTCATTCTCTGTTGTTTCTTGTTGTTTCCCCATTGTTTCAACTGAGGCCAGGCCCACTAGAATGTCGCAGGCGCGCTCACTCCGAGTGGCCACACCCAGGGAGGCACGCAAGTCGCTCTCACGCAACTGCACCTTCTCTGTGGTGGGCCCCTCCCTGTGGAACCATCTTCCAAGTGAGATGCGCCTTGCACAGTCCCTGACCGCCTTCAAAAAAGCACTTAAAACCATGCTTTTTAGGGAGGCATTTGGCGACCTTTAATTTAATTTAATCTATGGGTTTTTTCCCTTCCCCTCGCCTTCTCGCCGCCTCTTGCCAAGGGTTTTCCCTCCTATTGTTCTGACTCTTTCTGATTTTTTCCTTTTTTTGTATTGTATTGTCGATTTTAATTTTAATTTTGTTGTAAACCACCCAGAGGTCTGGTGGAAGATGGGCGGTATAGAAATAAAATAAAATAAAATAAAAAAATAAAAAAAAAATCATCATACCCTCAATTTTGCCAAGTTACAACACTACAAAAGCAAAATGAGTTTGCGTACTGTGTAAAACAGGCTGCAAAGTCAGGTTCTTTGAATTAGAGATGTAACAAGTACAAAAAAGTCTTGCTCTCTGCAATTTTCTAAGTATCCCATACCAAGACTTCCTGGCATGTTCCCTTTGCATTTGTTGCATTTCCCAACTTCCTAAGAAAACAGACCCTATTCTTGTGTCAAATTCTTCCTTCCCATCTGTTGTTCTGCACAGAAAAATGCCCAATCTTTTACAGCTTTATGTACTTTCTCATTATTTTTCAATACACAGGATGGCATTCTGTGCTGGAATTGTGATAATCCTATGTAGTTTGGCATTCTTTCAGTTTAAAAAAGGCCATGAAACCTCAAATGTATTTCCCACAAAATTTTCTGGGGGGGTGGGGATCTCATATAGAGAAATCTCTCTGTCAAGGAAAATGCAGAATGATATTCCTGTCTTTTTCCAGTGTCAAAATGCTGCAAAATTCACATCCCTGCTCTGAATCATCATCTCTATAGTTGCACCTGCGGGTTATGTGCCTTCACAGATTATGATTTCAGAATTCATAATTCCGTTAGCTTCATAATTTTGTTAGTTTTTCCTTTTAACTATGGGTTCCACTGTTTGCTGTTCATTCCTTTTATCTACATATTTTCTGGAACCGATTATTATTATTTTTTGAATTTTAAATTGTGATATATTACATTTGTTAACTGCCTTGAGTTCCCATTTGGGAAAATCTGATGGTATATAACTAACTAACTAACTAAATAACTAAATAACTAAGTAAGCTCTCCACAGCCAGACTACAATTTTGTCAGGTTTCCTACTTTCACGCTCTCTGCATATCATCAGATCCTTCTGCTCAGTTCCTTAGGTACTGTGTGCACAGATATATAAGGAAAGATCAAGTGACATTAGAGGTATTAGTCCATGCAATTGGGAGGGAAAGCAAGTTATGTGGCTGCTTCATGCAAAGAACCACAATTACAAATAAGTAACTTGCTCTTCTTTATTCCTTCTGTGTAGTCACACATATGGGAAAGTTCCAACTAAGGTACATGGTTGCCTATGAAACCAAATGCATGAACACAGTTCTTAGGAAGTATCTCCCTTGGCCTGAATACACTTGATCAGAAGATCTACTCACATGCTTTCCACAGATCGAGAAGAATCTGAAAACGATTACACACGCCCCCATCATATATGTGTAGGCATTCTAAAACCAAAGCACAAGAGTTGTTCTTGCTCAGCCTTGCATTTAAATAAGTAATTCATTTACTGTGCTTGTTACATACATTATAAATCAGCAATAGACACCATAAAATCAGCAGATCCTAGATGTAAAAAAGAATGACTATTTCATTCAAGAAGTTCATTTTTACAAGGCATCTGCAGTTGTTGAAGAAAGTAAGCATGGTGAACGAGCAGGCGATGAAACTTAGAGATGGGTGCTTTGTTCCATAAGTAAGCCCAAAGTTGTATTTTGTCTGCACTACAAAATCAAAAGGTTGAGGGATTCCGAAAATTGTGTTTCAGAAAAGTGACTGATCCAAGTCATACAAAGAGACTTGTTCAAAGAGTCTATTGTCCTGATTTCAAGAGTCACCGAATCCTACCAGGAAAGTTGGTCATAAAGGCCACATACATCTCCCAATGCTTGTCCCTACTATCTTGTATTCACTGGCATATCACTTTTTAACTTGGTGGTCCTGTCAAGATGAAATTGCTAACAGCCCTTAAGAGTCTTGTTAAATTATTTTGTCCATCCCATTGTGTAGCAGAATGATAGTGGCAAGTTTTAATGATCTCTATGTAACACGACTTTGTCTACAGTTTTGTTGCCATGATGCCAATCAGTCAGAATAATTAGGGAGCCATTTTATACAAATGAGATGCCTCCTTGTTGTGGCTCCCCAAAAAGTTCCTATGCAACCTATTCTGATAACACAGAGGTTGAACTCTTGCTATGTAACGGATGCCATGCAAGTTGGATAATGTCATGGGCTATGATTGTGCTCCAGATGTCCTGGGAGAATGAACAGCCTCCTAGTACCCTTTGGTTCTGAGCATTCCTAGAGATCCTTTTTGCCCTCAAAATCCCTTTGGGAGTTCTGGAATTGAGTTGGGAATGATTTAAACCCCTGCAATCACTGGTGAGCTTTCAAATCACTCCACACCCCATTTTGTGCTTCCTGAGGTTTTCTCCAAGATGAAGTGGATCCCTAGGGATCCTTGGAACCTGGGGAGAGAAAACCAGGAAGCCTGAAACAGCTGTGGTTCATGATATCATCCCGGTTGTGCATGGCAATGTGCATCATGCAGTGCAGCTCTGCAATAGGCTTTCAAGCAAAGAAGCATTAAAATGCAGTTTGCAGAACTTACAGTGATAGCAAAGTGGAGTATCACCCATATGATCCCCAAGGATGTCACCAAGAGATCATAGCGATTTCTTCTGCTCTGCCAGAACCCAGCAGGTGACATGGCAATAATTTTCATGGTGACCTAGAGAAAGCAGATATGCATGGTGTAAGTTCACTGTGAATTATGTTTATTACTACATTAATATACTATTCCTTCTTCCTCATCCACATTTCAGTAGAATTCAGACTGACAAACACTGGAAAACCAACCATCAAAATCGATATCAGATTCATTAAAAAGTTTTTATTGATTTCAAACAGCTAGGTTGATATAAGAGATGTTAAAATATTTACCACTTCAGTATTCATTACTGACAAATACTAAAATGGCAAATATTGCATTGTTCCCTCTTCCTTGCAGCACCTTTGTTTTGGGGCAGCAAACATTATATATTTTTAGTCGGAGAGTCATACTAGTTTATTTAATAATTAAAATTACTAATGCTGAAGAGGAATGCCTTATTTCATCAACAAGACGCCACAGTAGTATTTTCTTTTAATACAGAGTCTACCAAAGAAAGAGGGAGCTCTCACTCTCCTGCTCACTCTGCAGTTTTCATTACTTCAGTTTTAAAAATGGTCTTTCTCCACTTTCTAGCACTTGGTGAAGCACAGAGCAGAAGGTGACACAGCAGTTCTAACAAGGGGCATCCAACCTTGAAGCATCTGATATCCCTTTGTGCATGTGCTATGGCCCCAGCCCAAACCATCATCCCTAAAGCCCACATCTCCTCCACTCACATGATTCATAGCAGCTTTTCATGTCAGTGATTTAGATGAATATGGAACATGGAGACAAAGATCACAGGACTTTAAAAGTATTGTTTCTTGTTGGCATTTGATCATAAGAGACACGAGTTCCAAACTAGGAAATGCCCAGCTCGGATTTTGCTTCTGCTAGGAACTCAACAAGGATGCTGTAGGTGTCATTTAGAAGATGGTCAGACTTCTACTGGAGGTTGCAAATTCTGTTGATGTTTGCAAGCACCATGTACCCAGGAACGGTATCAATTAAAAATACCATGCAAAGCAGAACCATGCTGCTTACTTTCAATTTGTTACTGTAAGTTATGCAAACTCTATGTGAACATCAATAGAACGTATCAAAGCAAAAAGCAGGGTTGAGCCGTGTGGCCATCACAAAACACATTTGCAAAAATAGGTTACAGGCAATACCTTTATAGGCCACTATTAATAAAAAAACAAGGAACATTGCAAGCTTTTGAGTTTAAATAACTCTTCTTCAAAGCAGGTCCCAGAAGTTCAGACATGGTAAAAGATGTGCTTTACCATGATATAACTTTTACATCATGTAATCCATGGCTACCGTAGATGGTGTTGCAGCCAGGGCAGAAGTCTTGTAAGAGGAAGGGCGGTTATAAGAGCTGCTTCTTAAGTCACACCCCCATTCTTCAAACAAAGGAACATGGGTCATGAGCAGAATCTACTGTATGTAAACTGTTTTAAGCACTCGGCCAAAAAATGATCCAAGAAGCAACTGTGTCAGTCTGTTTCAACAAAAGGAAACCCAGACGTATTAGGGCAGCCTCTTAAGACTACCAAATTTATTTCAGTATGAGTATTTTTTGTGGATTATAGCCCTCTTATTCACACATGTCTTCAAGACATCATGATTAGGGATGGGCACCTTATGAAAAACAACACACTGTTTTGTCATTTTGTAAGCTTATGAAACCTTACAAAATGAAACAAAACAGCAAACAGTGTGTTGTCAAGAAATGAAATGAAACACCATTTCTTGTTTCAGAAATGAAATGATTCATCCTAAACTCTTGATGTTTTGAGAACAGGAGAACAGCCATCTTTAGAACAGGAAGTTTATTTTTTTAAAAACTGATTGATTTCTTTTCTTTTCTTCTCGTGCCTCAGCTGTTGAGATACCTTATCTTCTATCTTGATCTCCGGAAGCTGAGTAGCTGAGGTGTTCGCTTCACTGGCTGTGTCTGCAAGTTGATTTAAACTGATTATTTTCTTTTCCTTTTTAAGTAGGACTGTGGTGGTTATTTTAAAAAATATTTTCTTTCCTTCCCTCACTGCACCAATCAGCTGTATCTCCCTGATCTCTCCATGAAGCAGCTAATTATTAGGTTTCTAGCTTGTTTACAGAGGGTTCTTTGCTTGAAAGCAAATTGATTGGAAGCTTTGAGGGTCTTTGATTTAGGGCAGTAGGCTCCCTGTTAAATAAAAAAAGGAAAGCTCCCCATTATTTATAGCCTTACGAAGTGTTTCGTTTCACGATGAAAATGCTTTTTAAAAAATCTGGTATTAATGAAACAAAATGAAATGAAGACTGAAATGAAACAAAACGAAATGAAACACTATATTTCTGTTTTGTGCCGATCTCTGTCATGATACTTCTCATTTTATTTTCTTCTGAATAATATCATTATAATCCTTGATTCGAGGCAGAAAGTTCGTACACTGCCTTGGATATTTTTATTTATTACTTTCTCTTGGATTGCTTTTTAAGACAAGGCATTATTTTCCCACACTGACCTTTATAACTCTGTAAAAAATGCAAAATGCACAGATTCTGTGGTATTATGTAGGAAAAAAAATATTAACTCTGTCTTCTTACCTCAAGAACAAATATGAAGGTGAAGACAACAGACATGGCAGCTAAAGGACCAGTCACTGGATCTTGATCATCCCACTTAAAAGAAGAAACAGGTGTTATAAAGCTTTCAGATTTATTTAAAAAGAGGTCCACTTTCTTTTTGTGTTGCTTAAATTTTTATATTGATGACTGTTGCTACTTCTGTAGAAACAAGAGTCTCTACCAACAACTATGTCACATTGTTTTGTGTCTGTAAAATTCACTAATCACCAAGACATTCACAATACCTTAACAGAAAGCAACACTGACTGGGCCAGAACAAGAACAGCGATGGTTCTCTTGAAAAATGGATGCTGTGTTATATCATACATCTTAGCTCGGAATCCATCATTATCTGGGGGGAGGGGGAGAAGAAATTAAGTGCAAATGGTTTAATCTAATATGTAACTTCTCTTTCTCCTCACCTCTATTTCTCAAAACCTTTTCTAGATTTCAGTATCACCCTAGAAATATGTGAAATCATAAATGCAATTTCCCAGCATGTTATTTCAAATACTGAAACTTGTAAACAAACCATTTGGGGTCGATTTCAATATTGTTGGGGGTGATTTATACTGTAGCTTATATTTGTACTAACACACACAACCTTCTAGTGGCCATATTAAAATATCACTGAATATCATGGGATTATGCAACCATGTAAGGGCAATCACACAAGTTACAGTATGTGAACTGTATTTTCATTCTCTTCAATACTTGTTCCCTGGTCACACAAAAGTTAACCCAAAAGAAGTGGAAAACGCTTCTGTGAATGTCCTTATGCATGCAGATAATTTCAGTAGGATTAAGTCCCATGAATTTGAATCCTAGAATCCTGCAGAACTACCACTCAACATGAATCAATATAAACTGGTTTTGTTACCTGGGCGAGGTGGGAGGTGAAGGGGTTGGGCTATCTTTAATCGGCTCTTTAGATCTTCCCATCGCCTTTGGTCAACAGTCAGCAAAGCTGTTCCCTAAATGCGCCACAGCAACAAGAAGTGATTGAGTAAAGACAAACAAAAAACAGGCTACTGTGGGAAACCATATAATATTTGATCTATCTTCTTGCTGGCCACCAAAGCTTGGTTTAAAATCAGATGTTGTTATGCCACTTCCCCAAAGGGAAGGGGTAGGGAGGTCAAGCTGCTGGGCTTGGGGTCTTAATTTAGTAGTTCTTTGCTCCTACCAACAGCTGTGCACTGGTAGCAAGCATGTGAACACAGAAAGCCAACATATGTGGTGCTTTCTGTGCACAAGGCTTCCAGAGCAACTGGAATTGAACTTGCGTATTAAGACTCATCAGAAGAGAAAAGTCCAGGTCTTGTAAACTATAGCCATCCTAACTCAAAAAAGATCCTTAGCTGTTGACTGAAAGCAACAGCAGTGGCTCCTGGGCTGGCTGTTTCAGGCAAACAGGCTCATAAAGGACCACATTACACCCCCATTAAAGCAGCTCCACTGGCTACAAATGAGCTATCTGGCATAACTCAAAGTGCTGACCTTAACCTACAAAGCACTGGATGACCCAGGTCCTAGCTACCTCAAAGATAGAGTCTCACAGTATGAACTGACTCGGGTGTTAAGGTCATCAAGAGAGGCCTTTCTCTCCATCCTGCCACCTTCACAGGTGTGTCTCAGAAGAACACATGAAAGGGCCTTCTCGGCTGCTGCACCCAGACTCTGGAACTCCCTCCCACTAGAGGCAAGGACTGCCCCATCTCTGATGTCTTTCCAGAAACAGGCAAAGACCTTTCTCTTATATGACACATGTGGTGGCTCAGCGGACTAGAGTGCTGAAACAGTCAGCTGTGAAGTCAGCAGCTCAGCGGTTCAAATCCCGGGTGCCACGCAGCGGAGTGAGCTCCTGCTTTTAACCCCAGCTCCTGCCAACCTAGCAGTTCAAAAGCATGTAAATGCAAGCAGAGAAATAGGTACAACTGTAAAAAGTAGGAAGGTAAACAGTGCTTCATGCAGCCATGCCAGCCACATGGCCACGGACTTGCACAACACTGGCTCTTTGGCTTGAAAATGGAGATGAGCACTGCCCCTAGAGTCGGACATGACTAGCATGCATGTGTGTGGGGAATCTTTACCTTTACCTTTTATATGATCACATAGACTTTGTGTTTATAACCACTTATAACCTTGTGTGATTGCATTGACACTTTGTTTTCAATGTTAGTTTCCATCACTCATAACTTTGACGTGGAATTTTACTCTCTTTCTAACTGCTCGTGTTCTCTTGTAGCTTTAATGTAATGTTGTCTTTTAATGCTGTGAGATGTCCCTCAATTCCCTGTTCTCAATACTTGAACATGTCTTAATTGTACTGGACTGTATATTGTCCCTCATTACTGTAAGCCTCCTTGGGTCCTTTTCCAAGGAGAAAGGCAAGGTAAAAATACTCTTTAAAAAAATAATACAGGGTAAAAAGTTCACAAGCATTGTATCCAGGAACTGCTGCATTTGAAAAAACAGTGATCATACTGAATGACTATATTGAAACTGCTACTGCATTCCAGGCACTTTCATCAAACTGAGAAAAAGAATTCCTGGCCATCACCTCAACCACAATCGTATATTACATTTGTATAATATCTGATACTACAGTACTACACTTAAACTATGCAACGTAACATGAAAACAATTGGAAGAGAAACAGAAATCCTTTGCTGTTACCTTATTTTCATTGAAATTAGCAATGACAACTCCAACAAAAAGTGTCAGTCCAATCATGCAGCCCAGGAATACAAAAACATGGATATAGATGCCATGGATCTGCATAAATAAAGTTTTTAAAAATGAAATCAGAACCAATTTGATATGCAAAGAAGGACTGAAAGATTATCAATACTAGAGATTATACTTACTGGTCCCACACGGTGAATGATAACATCTCTGACTTCCACCCACCCCTTTAATGAAAGGACTTCAAATAACGCCAACATTGCATTTCCAACATTGTCGAAGTTAAAATTTCGAGGATTGGCCCTGCAATACAGCACAAGGACAAAATAAATATTGTAGAGAAACTTAATTATCTTTAAAAACACTGGCAGGAGTTTGCATAACATCAATAAGTATTTTATCACTGAATGTTTTTCTTCTCTTACTCAGAAATAGGGACAAGCATAACAAAGGGATATTATTCATCTCTCTGATTCTCTTATTTTCTTGTGTTATCTGATTATTAGACAGAAGACTGGGTTAAGACTGCTGAACATCTGGGAAAGAAGTTTTCTATCCTGTACACACTTGCCTGAGAGGAAGACTTGTCAGATCATTCCACTATAATGTTCTGAAAAAAGAGTTTTTCAACTTGTAATTAAGTGATTTTGGAGTCCATCTGAGGACTGGAACTAGATTGGATGGTATCCTTGACAGGAAGGTTTAATGTCCAAGGTCACAAGAGCGGAGCTCAGAAGCGTGGAGAGGAAAAAAGCATTATGTCATGTGGCATGAAAGTGGAAACATTATTGGAAAGAGTATCTATATATACTGCGCGTAAGGCAGTATGTTCTTGGTACTAGCTGGGGATGCTGTTAGCCAAGGAAGCTATTAGCACAGGTTGCTGTTATGCAAGGGTTGCTGTGAGACAAGGCTGTTTAGCCAGTGATGAGGAGTCTTTGCTGTAAGCTGATGTATTGACTCTGATGAAGATGGTGAGTAGCTGAAGTTCTTGTGCTACTGGATGTAAGTCTGAAGACTGTTGCAACCTGTGAACTATAGATATTGCAAACAGACTGCAATAGCGGACCAGAGTACCTGTCGGAGCGTATCTCTCAGAGGTCAACTGGGACCAGGCCCACGAGGATGGCACAGGCGCACTCACTCGGGTGGCCACACCCAGAGAGGTGCGGAAATCGTTTACACGTAACTGCACCTTCTCTGTGGTGGGTCCTTCACTGTGGAATCAGCTCCCTAGTGAGTTGCGCCTAGCAGCATCCCTGCCCGCCTTTAAAAAAGCCTTGAAAACTCATCTCTTCAAGGAGGCATTTGGTGACCTTCCTATTTCTTTTTTTTGTTGCCGCCCACGCCATCCCTTGTGGAGGGTATTGTACCCCCCCCCTATTTTTACTGGTAGTCTGCCTCTGATTTTCATGTTTGTTTGATGCTGCTTGTATTTAAGTGTACACCACCCTGAGTTTCGCTTTGGAAGATAGGGTGGTATATAAATAAATAAATAAATAAATAAATAAATAAATAAATAAATAAATAAAAGAAAGAAAGAAAGAAAGAAAGAAAGAAAGAAAGAAAGAAAGAAAGAAAGAAAGAAAGAAAGAAAGAAAACTAGCAACTGAGTCTGTTGTATTTTTTCCTCTGCTACTCTCTTGCTGTTTCTGGGCATTGAGGTTAACCCCTCAACTACCCAATATGGGTCAATGGGACTTACCTTTTAATAGATATGGTTAGGATTGGCTCACAAAGGTCACAGAAGAATAAATGATGTAGACCAACACTCTCACAAATTATATATCATAACATGATGCTTAGGATGTCAATATGGGGATTATGTTACAACCCTCATTGCACAGAAGCCTGAGAGCAAAGCTGGAGTGGAGAATATCAGTTTTCCAAAAGATAGTGCAATTAAGAAATTTATTAACTGCTTACTGCAGATGACCAGCTTTTAGCCCTCTTATAAAGTGCAATCAAAATTAATAAGTGGATTTTCAAAAAGCTTCATTGTGGTGGATACTGAATCTGCCTCTCCCTTGAATCTTATCTTGATTCTACTCTCCACAAGGTAACTGCTGTATATTTGCCCACAGTTACTAAACAAGCCTCCTAGTACTGTTAATGCTTTGGACCGATGTGCACAGGTGCAGTTGCATGATCAAATGCCATGGGATTTGCCATTGTTATAGTATGAGTAGAAGTCAATTTTTTTTGTATAATACAATGCAAAACCCAAAACAAAATAGTTTCGCTACCAATCCAGCTTTCCCCCCTCTACCAGTAGGGGCTTCTATTCCCCCTCCCCCCAAGCTAGAATAATTCAAATGGACTTGACCCATGTGATCAATTGAAACAGTCTTGTAAAGAAGGTAAAGTGTCAGAAGATAGCATTTTGGTGATGTTCATTTGGGACCATGGGAACACCTGCCCCCATGTTCTTTCCCACTTGGCCACCCTGCATTTTTTTTAAATTTGGGCATAGAGTAATACCTTGGTTTAAGAGTAACTTGGTTTAAGAGCGTTTTGCAAGACAAGCAAACATCTCTTCTAAATTTTGCTTTGATCAAGAAGCAATGTCTTCCAGTAAAGCACTGGAGCAGGTCACATGTTCATAAGTGAGTCAATAGTGGCTCTGTCTCTCTCCCTCTGCTGGATTGTGGATGATTGTCTGGAATGTTCCTTCTCAGGCAAGGCTCCAAAGCAGAGGGAGGAGAAAAGAATGGAGGTCTCCCTTGCAACAGGCAGAAATAGTTTCAAAGGGGAGTGCAGGTTAGAGTTTTATTTTTCTTTATATTTATATTTGTTTTCAACATCCTTTCTTATTTTTCAAACCATTTCTAGTCAAAATTGCACTTTATTATTGTCACATTAAAAACATAGCAAAATCGAGTTGTTAGTCCCAAGCAGAACAGATTTTGCAGCCATGGTGTAAACGTGGACTTCTAGCCACCTTCTTTTGTGAGTTTTAGCATTTTATGTGTACAGTATGTGGTCTATGGGGCCCCAGAACAAATCATCTGAGTTTCCATTACTTCTTATGGGGAGATTTGCTTTTATATAAGAGTTTTCTTGGTTTACAAGTTTGTTTCCAGAATGGATTATGGTTGTAAACCAAGGTATTATGGTGTATGAGATCAGTACAACTCAATCATTCAAGTAAGCAAGTATATCTGCTTAGTAGGCCAGCTGAAATCTTACATCTCTTCTTTAAAAGTTATTAACTAAATTGCAATTTTGGTTAGTAGGAATAATTTCCTCATGCATTTAAAAAGCCCTGAAAAGCATATGCCCCAAGGAGAGCCACCTTATTTCTGTGTGAAAAAGAAACACAATATGGTCAGTACAGATTTCTTCTTAAAAACCATGAAATATATGATGATTAACTGCCTGTCCTGAAATATAATTTACTACATCTACATCTACTTAGCAGTAGCTAAGTGTTATTTTAACTTATCTGGCAAGGTTTTTGATGCAGGTGCATGGCAGTGCAACATGCAATGTATTATTGGAACTTGCAGTACTTCTTTCATCATATATGCACAAATTCGGGAATTTTTGCCTAACAATGCATGGGCACCATCAGGGCTGATTACATCCTGATTACATGTATTAACTGTTTTAAAAAAGGCTTAATGTGACTGAAAACATCAATCCCCTTTGTTGTCAACTCCAGTGGCTCGCAAAATCAAAATTTCCTTTCCCTTACATATTGCAGAATTACTAATAACTGACTGCAGTTATCAACATCAGTTGACCTGACCAATTGAATGTCCATTTTCAGAGGGCTGGCTTTAATACCTTGTGCTTCTTTGCAGTAAAATGTTCTCACTGATATCTTGACTATGTGAGGAAATCACACTGCTTAATAATGAAATGTACCAAATTTTCTTATATGCTTCAGAATCTAATACAGGTTTTGCAATTTTCAATTCACGTGGCTTTACCAATTTCTCTGCTATTGTATGAGTTATTTTTTCCTACCACATAGATATGCCACCTGATAAGAAGCTTTTAACAAAGGCTCTCGACTGCCACAAAGTCAAATTTTGTGATAGCACTGCTGGTATCAAATTGTGCCCTCTTAGACTTCAAGATGCTAAATGTATGTCCATGCTGATTGTTGAAATGTTCAAACAACTTTGACAGTATGAGATTGGAGTTTGAAAATATATCACAACATAAAATGCATTATGATTAGAGATGGGCACGACTCAGAAAAATTTTTTCGTTTTCGTTTTCGTTTTCGTTTTCGGCTAGGGTCCGTTTCGTTTCGTTTCCGTTTTCGTGAGCTAATTCCAAAATTTTTCGTTTTTGTTTCATAACGAAAACGAAAAACGAAAAACGAAAATGAAATTTTTTCGTTTCTCCCCATTTAGCTCCATTATGTGTTTTTCCAGTAACGAAAAACGAAAATTGGCTCAAAATTAGTCGTTTCGTTTCCGTTTTCGGTCCATTTTTGAACCGTTTTTTGTTTTCGTTTTGTTTCGAAAACGAAAATGAAAATACCGCTAAGTCATGCCCATCTCTAATTATGATTGTTGGATACTGTCTTTCTCTGTTGTACAAGTGAATCCATAAGCATCACAATTGTCTTTCCATCGGCATCTTTTCAACATGGCAAGGGCTACTACAAATAATAAAGTAATATTCACACATTATTTTAACTACACTTTATAAATAAATAAAAAATAATGTGTAAACTAAAATAATTATAATTCTTCCTGAAAACAAAGAAAATAGCATTTGTTTGAATATTAGCCTGCTTCATTAATGTTTGTGCATGACAAAGTGCACATTTCTTGCCATTTCTCGTGGTACTGGTGAGTGCATGTACAATGACAAAAGTAGAGTGGGTAGTAGTGGGGATCACATCATCACAGCATCTGGTCACAGCATTTGCCAGTACGTAGTACTCAGGTCAACCCTGAGTACATAGTAAAGTTTAGTCAAAAGTATATAGAGACACCTTTAAGTTTTATTTTATAAATCTAGAAATTAAAAAAAATGTCATCCCTCGCACCACTAGAAATGGTTTCTTGCACCCACAGGGCTCTCTAGTTAAGAATCCCTGTCATAGGCTCCTAGGAGTTGACCGTACCTCACTGGTGGCCTGGTGATCCTTCTCCCTCCTTATACAGAGAAGGGGAAGGATCCATTCTTGACCATCCCAGAGTGCAGGACACGCAACAATGAGCTCAAGTTAAGAGAACCCAGCTTTCAGCTGAATATTAAGAAAAGCTTTCTAATTATTAGAGCAGTATGGCAATGGAACCAATTACCTCAAGAGGTGCTGTGTAATCCAGCACTGGAGGCATTCAAGAGAAAATTGGACAATCAACTGGCAGATATCCTTTGATATGTATTCCTGCCTGGAGCAGGGGGTTGGACTTGATGGCCCTTCCAACCTCACTGTTTTATGATTCTATGAAATTGTGCAAGATTTTCTATGTGATAATTACTCTTGTTGCCTATTTCTATTTAGCAAGACACATGCAAAAACCAGTTGCCATTGCTTTCCATTGTGCACACTAACCATCCACCACACATCCTACATTACTCACTGAATAAAGGTAAAGGCCAGCAATATCGTACTTACCAGACTCGAGGTACCCAAAATCCAGGCTTTTTCTCACCAGGTCTAAGTTTTAAATTTAGATTTTTGGAAACACTGACATTTATTCGGAATATGCCATGACAGTCTTCCTACCAGAAAGATGAAATAATTTTTGTAAAACAACATTTTGCGTATGGAAAACATATTTCATGCAGAAACACCATAAAAGACACCACAAAGGGAATGTGCCATGCATACTCTATGGAGTCAATGCCTTAATTAACCATGCACAGAGGAAAATGTGTGCTATTCATAATAAACACACATTATAATAAGAGAACATATCACTTTCTTGTTGCAGACAGTAGTGTCTAATGTGTCTAATGACCACTGCTTAATTGTACTGGACTGTATATTGTCCCTCATTACTGTAAGCCACCTTGGGTCCTTTTCCAAGGAGAAAGGTGGGGTAAAAATACTCTAAAAGAAAGAAAGAAAGAAAGAAAGAAAGAAAGAAAGAAAGAAAGAAAGAAAGAAAGAAAGAAAGAAAGAAAGAAAGAAAGAAAGAAAGAAAGAAAGAAAGAAAGAAATGTTCATCATGGGCAGCATTACACAAAGAGAACCACAAAGAGGTGCAGGTAAAGCCCATTTTCTCCAGCATCACCTATCTACTCAGTAATCATATACTGTACATGCACACTCCATATAGTGCTATCCACTGTTGGATAAAGGTCTTCCATCATTCTAGAACCTCAGTACTGGCAGATGAAGTTCTGTTTCCCTACTGCAATTCAAGTCTGTCTTATATCACACATAATGCATTACAAAGCTCGCTTTATACACTATTTGTAGGACCAAGATAGCTCTGTCTTAGTACACATATTCGGTGTACTTCAAATGTCCCAAGTTCAATCCCTGGCAGCTCCAAGGGTGATTGGAAGCCAATGGGGAAATGTCTTATAAATCCTTGACCAGACGCTTATCTGCAGTCTAGTGCTTTAAGATCAGTTTCACAAGCACAGCTTGTGTGCCCACCTGTCAGAGGAACAACCAGACCGATAGGGAAGAAGGACAGAGTCTTTTTCATTGGACCCCTACAACTGTGAAACTCAATTCCTTTAAAAATACATAATTCATATCACTGCAAATATTCATCCACCCTCTGATAATCTGTTTGTTTCCACCTTCCTTGTATTACATGAGAATCTTCTTTGGGTGCTCTCTCTCTGTGTGTGTGTGTGTGTGTGTGTGTGTGTGTGTGTGTGTTGTGCCATTACAGCCATGACTGACTCTTTGTGACCCCATATCCATGGAGTTTTCTTGGCAGGAATACTGGAGTGGTTTGCCAGTTCCTACTCCAGGCGCCTACAGCACCTGTTATTCCCTGGTGGTCTCCCATCCAAGTAATAACCAGGGCCGACCCTGCTTAGCTTCCCAAATCAGGCGAGATCGGATGTGCTTAGGGCATCTAGGCAGCTTGGGTGCTCTATAGATGGTTCTAATGTAGCTACTTATTGATTTGATGTTATTGTTCACAAAGGCTGTTTTTGGTTAGTATTATTGCGTACTGTTTTTTTAATTATTATTTTGTTGTGTTTTTGTTCTTTCGAACTACTCCTGATTTTATATTGCAAATTTATATGTTGCAAGGTGCCTTAGGACAGTTTGTTCCTAAATGCTAATATTTTAACATTTCAAATAAACAAAAGCACACAAAACATTTGCCTTGTGGTACAAAGGAGCTACACAAACATCTTCCTTCCAACGTCCTTTGTCTTCCCCTCATCAATCCCCAAATATCTCAAGCCCTCCCCCCCTTCAGCTTCAGAAATGAGCCCTGACCAGCCAGTAGATGTTTTGCTATGTGCTGCTGAGACAAGAGAGCAGGAGAACAGGCTTAAGAAGGCAACATTTGGTCTTACCCTGGCTGTGATATGGGGATCATTGCACTTAGCCAGTTTACCAGCAAAAAGCTGGACTCCAAAGCTTGCAAAGACAAGCATTAATGTCAGTAAAAGAATGGACACCTGTAAAGGGAAATAAAAAAATAGTAACACAATCTTTAAAACTGCCCTGCACTTAAGGATTCAATGCTTTGTCGATGCCTCCTCTTAAAGAGACTCTGAGGGCTGTCACTGACTGAACACAGGCCTGGGTCTCTTCTTACCCATAATTTAGTGCAGCCTTTGTAACTTCTTGAACATGTAACTTAGTGTCCTTTTACCACTCCCATCCTCCTCCTGCAACATGGCCACTAGATGCTTCTGGAAAGTGGCATGATCAGCAGCTGTCCTCCTTTAACAGATGCATGAGAACTTGACATAAAATTTCCCCTATAATAGTACGAGCAATGCAACCAGCTTTCCTTGCTGATGGCAAGATCTGCTTACGGTGCTGGTATGTTCTGGGGACAATGGAGCTTAGTGGTTGCTAGTCTCTACACACAGAGATGCTTCATTATTTCAAATGTAAAAGCAAAAAAAGCAACGTGTTCTGCTTATATACTGCCCCATACCACTTCAAGTAGTCTCTGGGTGGTTTAGTTTTAATTATAGTATGCAGGTTACACATTGCCCCCCCCCACCCCGCAAGCTGGGTACTCATTTTACCTACTTTGGAAGGATTGAAGGCTGAGTCAACCCTGAGCCTGCTACCTGGGAGTGAATCCCAGGTCGTGAGCACAGTTTTAGTTGCAGTACAGGCATTTAACCACTGTGCCACGAGGCTCCAACAAATAGTCTCTATCTTGCCACCTTGGATCCTTCCAAGGAAAAAGGCAGGATACAAATATTTTAAATATGTTAAAAAGATAATAACGCAGAAAGACAATCTTACCTAGATGCTGTGTCAGAACAGTGTAATAGCCTAGTCAATCCAACATCCTGCACTCCCAGTGCCCATGCAGGTATCCCTTGTGTGTGTGTTGTGTCGTTACAGTCATGACTGACTCTTCGTGACCCCATGTCCATGGAGTTTTCTTGGCAAGAATACTGGAGTGGCTTGCCAGTTCCTACTCCTTAGACTACTACAAAAAGGAAATACTCTTCTCTATCTTTTTCCTATCCTGAAGCAACAGAGTGTAACAGGTACAATTTAATGACTTTTCTGCATACCTCACTAAGTTCTGTATACAGAACTTTAGACAGATGAGAAAGAGGAGTGCTCATAACTACAGCACACAAGTATTTCATGCTGAAAACATGACACAAATATATGTCCCACCTAGCACGAGTTGAGGGGTGGGGAGAGGGCAATTGTTGGGCTGCATGTGTCATCAAGGCTAGCTTGGAATTTATGGGCTACACCCCAAAACCTTCCTGGGGGGGGAAGTCAACATCTGCCCCTGAAGGTCCACAGGAGTGGCAATTTTGCATCTCATTTTGCTCCCTAATCTCAAAACCAGAAGCAGATTTCTGGCAATTTCCAGTTCTCTGTGTTTTTTCTTTTAGATGGGGGGAGCCATCTTGCATTAAAACATGAACTCAAAATGGGAGTGGACAATTGGCTATGGGCAGTATTGATTTGTGTTTATTTGGTGATAAATTTTTGGAAGTATTATGGCTGACAGCCGATCCTGCTGTCAAAAATATTGACTGCAGGACTCATGATCTTGTCCACTCCTAATCTAGCAAAAGGAGAACACTTTCAATATTGCTCATAGCGGCTGAAATCCAAAGGTAAATCTAACAGAGTAAGTCTATTGAATCAACTGAACTTACACGGAAGTGGGCTCATCAGATTCAATGGTCCTACTCTAGTTGAGACTACTACAGGACTTCAGCTAATGTGTTTAGAAAATATTCCCACAAGAGTGATCCTTCCGGCTCAAAGATGTATATAGCCTGCCTGCTACAAATACATAATCATTTCAGCAGCATGATGTCCAATTTTTTTAGTACTACCTACTCTACAGATCCAGTAATAATGTATAATTAATGTATAATGGACATAGCTATCAAGTGAAAGGAAAAATAGGATTTTAATTTGTAGTCTGTAGGATCCAGGCCAATGTTGTCTATTAAAGTTATTTGACCAGTCCTTGTTGAATATAGTCTTTTGTAAGACTTTTAGTTTTAAAACAATTTTGGACCAGAAAGAGAATCAACTATACTTGCCAGAAAGATTTCTTTGAAGCCACTGAATAGCTCACGGACCACCTTTCTCATCTGAGGCACCAGTTTAAAGATTCGAAGGGGCCGGAGACACCGTAGCACCATTAACAGCTGAGCTCCTGATTTAGCAGGAACATTCTGTGGCATCCAGCAGAGAAATATCAAGCTCACCTTAGAAAAAAGAAAACAACAACAACCCAGAATGGAGTGTGAAGCTTTATGATGTTTTATTATTATTCAGTTAATTGTTTTGAAAGCTTCCCTTGAAATCATATCAGGCAAAAACCAAGGAGGAAAAATTAAAAAAAGACAAAAGACAAGAAAAATATAGCATATTATGAAATACAACAGTCCTTCAGGGGCCACAATATTTTTGTCTTCTTTATTTTTCTTTTGGTTTTGCCTGATAATCTTGCACAGACTAACATAGCTACATGGATTCTCAATTCACTTGAAAGGTAACTGAAAAATCTTGTAAGCTAAATAAAACAGGATCTTTTACATAGAATGTCAGGTCAAAGTGCCATTCTAAATGTGGCATAGTCCTGTTGTGCTGGTGGCTACCATCTCCCTGCTTGTGCCACCACCACACTGTCATCTCATTGCCCTACACTGGGACACCCATGGGCAAAAAGTCGAAGAGCAGCATTAGACACAATGATTCCCACGGCAGTGACAACTAGAGATGGGCACGAATAAAAAAAATGGCATTTTGTTTGTCGTGTGTCGTTTGGAGGGTGTGTTTCGTTTCGTTTCTGTTTTTCGTGAATGTTTGCAAAAAAATTCGTTTTCGTTTTCATTTTCGTTTGTTTCGTTACCATTTATTTCATTTTTTGTGTTTTTTTTAGGATTTTAAGCAATTCACTCATATTGCAGTAACAGAAATGAAACGCATGACAAAATTTCCAGTGTTTCTGTTCGTTTCGTTTCATTTTTGAGACAAAATTCGTTTGTCATTTTGTTATATAACAAAATGAAAAAACAAAAACGGAAATGAAAAATTGTTCGTTTCGTGCCCATCTCTAGTGACAATAACTGTGTGTCTCACAAAACAAATGCATTAGCCAGATGGCCTCAACTTACATCTACTTTAATGACCTGCTAATAGTAGTGGAAGATATGTGCAAATATTTTAGCAAATGCTGTACCCTCCACTGATCGTGATCCAGTTCTATGGGGTTTTATGAGATTGTTTTAGTTGCCATTTTTGTTTTACTTATTAAAGAACAGAAATGGACCAAGTGCAGTTCTAAGGCTGTAACATTTAGTCCAGAGACAGACCTTTCTTTAATAATAATAATAATAATAATAATAATAATAATAATAATAATAATA
>JAHTLZ010000348.1:22462233-22499020 GCA_023846285.1 Phrynocephalus versicolor
TAATAATAATAATAATAATAATAATAATAATAATAATAATAATAATAATAATAATAATAATAATGAAGAAGAAGAAGAAGAAGAAGAAGAAGAAGAAGAAGAAGAAGAAGAAGAAGAACAACAACAACAACAACAACAACAACAACAACAAATCACTCTCCCTGGAGCCTCCAAAAGTAGTAATTCCTTTTAGTAATAGGTCATAAGGATCCACATTTGACTCAAAAAGGAAAGAGGATGCTTCTAATGGGGTTTCATTAGCTTAGATATTCATACCATAACTTGAAGCAGACAGTCCACTACTAAATAAAATACTATTTATTTGTTTACTGTCCTGAATATATATGGGTGATCTTGCCAAGAATCACAACTGATTTGTATTCTCCAGCTTAGATTAAGGGCCTTTTCACACGACCCCTAAAATCCGCGGCAAATGGCTCCCAGATCCGGAGCTTAAAATTGTTTCCCCACCAGCTCTGGAGTTTACAAAAAATTAAGTGCGACCACGCCCACCTAAGCACGTCCCAGCACACTTTTCAAGTACCTGCTCTCCGGGGGTGAAAAATTCCTGATGCGGATGTAACGTAGTGAGTGCCGGGCTCTCCTCGCTTCTGTTTGTTGTTGTTTTGCGCCCCGCACCTTTAAGAGATACTATGCTGCCGGGAGCAGAGCGAGACGGCAGAACGGAGGTGAGCCCACATTCTTTTCTTCCTTTTTTTCTCCCTCCCCTCACGCAGACAGCAGCCAGGAGTGCGGAGGGGGTGGGAACACAGGAACAGCGACAAACCCCCAAGATCCCTGGTCCGAATTTAAGTGGCCAGCGGATCTTAGGGGTCGTGTGAAAAGGCTCTAAGAGAACACCATCTCTAATAATTACCTTTGCAAGAACCATTCTTTAAAACAGTTTCTCTGCATGCCATCAACAGAAAAAATAGCAAAATGTAGTAAACCTATCTCTGGAGAAACCACATCTACTGTACTCTTTCCTCTGAGTGGGTCATTGCTACCCATATTTTTATCTTCTCATTTCTAGTGCTGGTTTTAGCAACCGGCTTACATCCCTTCATCCTGCTCTTTTTGACTGAGAGTTGATTTATATTCTTAGGAATACATATTTTATTATCTCTATCAAGCAATCTACTAACTGAAGCTGAAGTTAATTTATTAATATGAATAAATCTATAATCTGACATTACAAAGAAGTAGGTAAAAACACTGAATGAAAAGCAGTTGAAGTAGTAAAGCTTGAGGTTCTTTAGTGTAAATGGTCGCTCCGCTCCACCTTGTGTGGAGCAGGGGTGGCTTTGCCGGCTGGCTGAAGAGGCGGCGGTTGGGCTGCGCAATTTGCGTAGCCCACGCAGGGGAGCGTGCATATATAAGGTCTCTGCGCGCTCCCCACAGCCTGCCTGCACAGTCGCTGGTTCCCCTGCCCTCCCACCGCTGTTTTCAATGTGATGGTGGTGCTTTGCTGGTCGCTTCGGGGCCGGATGGGAATTTTTGACCGCCACTCGAATTGGCCATGAGTGGCGGCATGTTTTCGCCCATCCCACCAGACACATGTTGGCGATGGGCTTTCACATAATATTCCGGTCACAATTTGGCGGGTAGCACAAATAAAATGTTAATAAACTAGGTCCCTGCGTTAATTAATACCTACTAGGTCCTCGGCAGCCGTCATTTAATAAAATTGAGTTGGGATTAGATAGGGATCACAATAATAACAACCCAAACACCCTCATGAGGGCTGCCAATGTTTAATCAAGTTCGTTGATGCCCAAAGACCTTGAAGGCATCCTGGCTGCGGCTGCATAACAGGCCGCAGAAAATTGGTGGACCAGGGGACCTAATAAATTGATCGTTGTCACCTTAATATTGCGCTACATCACAGGCCCTCCTAAAGTTGCAGTTCAGTTATGATCAAGTTTAAAAAGTTAATACCTGTGTGATTAATAATTTGTGGCCCTTGTTATAACCAACCCACACTTGTGTCGCCTCTTTATTTCAGCCTAGGCTGGCAAAGAGCACTTTCCACTGGGAGGCTCCTTTGGGAGAGGCTATAATATGGATACCACATATCCAATCTTTGCCATATTTGGAGGGGATAGGAAGGAGAGTCAGTGGATGACTTGCTGTGAGTTTGGCATCTCGAAACCACAAAAGGGGAGCTGCTCTATTACTCTTGGAAGTCCCAAATTGAACAATCCACAAAGAACATGAATCACCAGCACCAATATGATGCTGGTGATTGTTTCAGGTCCATCTCCAGTGATGAGACAACATTTTAAATGTTATTTATGTCCAGAAGAGGCTGCATACAGGGTAAGAGAGACTATATGATGGTAGGATGCATCTGAATGGTGAAGAGGTCCAAAAGACAGTGAACAACAAAAAGGGAACGAGGCTGGTACTTCTCCCCACCCCCTGCCCAATTTCTGGAACACTGTGATGTCTATGGATGCTACAGACTAGTGAGATGAAAATAAACCAATAAGAAAAATATTAACAGTGCAGCTATTACAAACTCCTATATATTAATGTGTTATATACTTTTGAAAGTTCTTTGACAGATGAGAGATGGAAAAAACTATTTTAATGCAATTATTTTTAACAGTGTAGTTCTTTAACTCAAGCTAAAATCCAATGTTTTTATTGTTTTAATAAATTTAAATGAGTGAAATAAAATTTCAAGTGTGCTGGATAAAAATACACTTACTAGATATATAAATATATCCATGACACCACCAAAGTCTCGTATGACTGCTGTTGGCGTAAAAAATAAGCCATCAGCCATAATCTTCAAATTAAGTTCAATACTCATGAATATTACAAAAACATATTCAGCAATCTGAAAAACACAAGGAAAATCAATTATTATTTAGTAATAAACCTGTAAAACCTAAGAAACAGTAGAACTATTTTGTATAACACATGAGTTTCATATAGCTACCTGAAGTGTAGGTGCATGCATCACTCTTCGAAAGGGGGATTCAAACATCATTGAAATGCAGGAGCATATAGTAACAATGATCATTACCCAGTCCAGATAAGTGACCAATCCCAACAAATCACTGCAAAACAATGAAATAAGTATAACTACGATAAAAACATCAAACGCACTGCAAAATTAGAAAGACAACAGCAAAAAATCTCCCACACCCTTAACATTTCAGAAACTTCCAAGAACATTATTATAGCAACATTTTAAGCAAAGCATAAAGCAAAAAATATGATTAATCAGGAAACCTTTTAAAAAGTGATGCTTACTAAAGTTGATGGTATTTGGTATTTTTCACTGCTCCAGTAACAGGATCTGTTTTTGAGCTGCAAAAGAGGAGAGACATCTTCAGAATTCTGCCGTTCAAACTCAGTTTTGTCTTAGGTGGTTACTTCACGTCCTTTTTGTCTCTATTAGTATTGAACTTAGGAGCAGTTAAAAAAAGTTACTTCACATCCGTTGCGCAACTACTGAAATTTGTTTCAACCACGCCCCTGGAATGGGTGCTAAGCGTGACAATACTGTACCTGGTGCTGGGGTAGGGTTTTCCCTTGTCACTCTTTGTTCCCACTTTCTGTTCTGAGACAAGATACCGTGTAGTGGTGACTCTCACGCAACAAAACATTTGTTTCTCTCAGAAAACTGTGTCTGTTTTTTAAAAATTTTTGACTTTTCAGAAGCAAAATATCGAAAAAGAATTTTTAAGGCCCCCCCCCAAAGGAAAAAGGAAGCTAGACAAATTCAGTGTTTGTCATGGTACAAGACTGTGAGGTAACACTTGTCACAAGACAAGTTATCACAACCATGGAACACTGAAACAGGGACAAAACCACGTGATCGTGACCAATGCTGTCATGGTACAAAACTAGTCGCAGAACAAAGGAGGACGTGAAGTAACAGCCTTACTGTTATGATGTTGATTGGTTGTTGTGTGCCATCAAGTCAGAACTGACATAATGACCCCAATAGGGCTTTCAAGGTAAGTGTGATATTTAAGGAGCACTTTGACCAGTTCCACTCACCCATTGAGCTTCCACGGCTGAATGGGGGATATGAACCCCTTCACCAGAGTCCTAGTCCATCATCATACCACACCCAGAATGTTTGAGTTGAAATTTGGAAATTAACCAACAGTAGTAACAACCAGCTTTCATCCTTTTAACACACTCTGATGTATTCTTTATGGGCTGGAGAGCTGAGAAGGAATCAGGCTGCAGAACCACAGATTGAGGGTTCAGTTACCTACTATGCCTTTTGGGGGAACAGCCAGCCTTGAGCAAACTGCACAGCTCCAGAGCACCCCCATAAGACAGGAATAGTAAACCACTTCTGAGTACTCAGTACTTAGTAAATCCATTAAAAGGCTTCCATAAACCAGAACCTGCCTGATAACACATTGCAGTAATTACTAATATTACTACTCAACTCCTCATTTGCCAAAATCTTGCTGGCAAAAAACTACACATGGAAGGACAATTGCGCAACTTGTTTCACCCCCTTGCTTAGCTGGGAGTGCAACTAAGGAGAGCGCCTGACTTATTGTCTTGAAGGTTGTTGCCAGATTGGGATGACCAGAACAAAGGAGGGATGGCAACCCCCATGTGGGGGGTGGTTGTCCAGGGGTTCAGCATAGGAAAAATGGAAGGGGGAGACAACTGGATACGGAAAGGGGCACCAGGAGGTAGCAGCCCCATTGTCACATGGCATATTCCGGGGGGCTGTCCAAGAGGATTTTAAAAAAGGGTCTGTGAAGAGCAATCCCCCTCTTTTTCCTCCTGGTTGCCAAGCAGCGGTCGGAGCATCGGTCGGGTTCGTATCACCCTCCCACACAGTGCTGCCATTTTGCAGGGAACCACATGGGTGAGCTGGGGCGAGTTCCCCAGGCCAGGACGCCACCAATTCATTGCTTGCTCGGCAGCTGGGGTTTTCCTTCCCTCCCCTGCACTTTTCTTCATAGACATGGCAGGGGGATTGGGATGGTGCAGACATCAAGTTTTGGGTGCTATCCGCACTGCTGCCTGCCTTCTCCTGGAAGCTGGGGGATTTCTTTATGCGTTGCCACTTTGCTTCTCCCAACACCTGTTTGTGTGATGAATGAATATGAGGGGAAATGATAGTTGGCCAGATGACAAACTAGCATTGATTTTGTGACTGGCCTTGTACAATTTTGTGAGGCAACAGGATTTTGGCTGTTCTGAGTAACATTGCTTCTGAGCTCTTTTGTTTGTGTCACATAGAAATGTCTTGCATAAAAGAAAATACAAATCAGTTTTAGTTTAGCTTGGGTTTAGAAGAAACCCAAGAAAGCCTATAGCCCTATACCGACTTGACTAGGCATAGCCTCATGGAACTCAGCATGGTTTTCCTCAGCATAAATGTACAGCATACTGTATTGTAGAAGGAGGGTGGCTGGGACAAATCCCACAACATTATCAAAAAAGTGGAAGTTTATCTCTGTTTCTGGTAGCACAAGAAATTGGGCTCACTCTGTGATACAAAATGGTAACAGCTCCATATTAAACATAAAATAATTTCTGTATGAAATTCAATCAACAGAACTGATTAATACATCAAGAGTACCTAAGATACTTCAGTGGCCACCTTTTTAGTTTTTCTCCCCCCCCCCTACTTATCAGGGTGTGCTTTCCAAAGTACCCAGACAAATAAAAAAGCCTTCACCACCAAGGCCATAGCTAACGACCCATTCTTGATAGGTTTCAGCACCTTAGGCCATTGTTCACCTTAAGGCTATGGATACTATTGTCTCCCTAATGAGCCTCTTCGGGCTATTGTTCATCTTATGAGCCTATTCAGATCAGGGTGACAAGAGGTCAAAGCTGACTGACTATAAGATGGAGGACTCACACTAGCTGTATTCAGACTGATGAAGCTGTTTGGATGAGCAGCGAAACGTTTCTATCTCTCAAAAGAAGAAGTCTAGTAGCCATAACTCAACTTCCAGATAAACTCACCTGGATGACTGAGAATCTTCACAGACATGTTCTTTTAAAAGAGTGGGACTTTTAGTGGCAGTTGGTCACAACAGTTCATTGTAACTCAGGCATGACCAAACTTCGGCCCTCCTGATGCTTGGGACCACAGCTCCCAGAATTCCAAGCCTGTATTCCCACTGGCAAAGGACTGTGGGAGTTGTGGTCCAAAACATCTGGAGGGCAGAAGTTTGGACATGCCTGTTGTAACTGATATGCTCTGAACATCAGTGACCAATGTCTCTGAACTAAGGAGGGAAGGAACCAGTCCATTTTGCATTCTGTAACTGAAATTTTTGAACCCTTCTTTTCTGAAAACACAGACCTTTGTGAATGTTAATAAACATATCCAACATGAATTGTGCGAGTCAGATTCATGAAGTACAGCTCTTTCCAGTATTGAGGAGTCTCTGTTATACTTGCCCACCACAGGAGCATTTACGAGGTCAAGCCTCAAGATCAAAAAGGGGCAATTATAACTCAGTAGTAAAACAATGGAAAAATACAGATATAACCCCAGCGTTTAAACATTTTAAGTATTAGATGTCAATGGATGAATCTGCTAATTCTGATTTCTTCCACATTTGGATTGGGTTCTTCTCAAATTCCTTTCAACTTTAACATGAAGGAATTTCTGAACGTTAATAAAATCTTACCAAAATGTTTTCCCATCCCTATTATGCGTTATATTGTACTCATCTATTCTTTTTTAAATGGGCTGCAATAATGTTTGAGGTCATGTGAAGCATTCAGATAGTCTTCAAGGACAATTCTGTGTGAAATTCTAAGACTATGCATAATTTTATGAATTAAGCATTAGCCTAAGTTCATCTATGAATTCCATTCTGTAAAGGATGTCATTTGTACCAGAAGTAATGTTTTAATGTGAGGTGAGATATACTACTTTATGATTGTAATATCTTTTACAAGTCCTGTTTGTATCTGTTATAGTAGGGTTATCCTTTGACACCTAAATTGACACTTTAATCAGAAATGTTTTCTTCCCTCCCATCATTTAGGGCTTTTTTCTAATTACTCAGGCACACTAAAAGCCTAACTTTGAGAGAAGAAATGCCTCAGTTGTTTTTTCCACGTGCACTCACTATGTGGTATGGTGTCATCATGTGATGAATTATGTCCACTTCATTAGTAGGTATGTCTGTGGGATAGTTAGAGATATGATATTGTCTGACACTGTTTTGAAGCTGGTGAGGATCAGGTCAAGTTGCCATCAAACCCTGATTGGATGAGGTATTGAAGGAACATGCTGAAGCAAAGCAACAAATACTATGAGGAAGTACTCATATACTTACGCATTAAAGCGAGCTCGCACAACCACTCGGCAGAAATTTCTAAATCTGTGTTCACGACCTACTATGAAAAGTGGCTTGTCAAAATAAGGATGGTTTTCCCTCAGTTCTTCTTCCTGGACTTTCCTTTTAGGAATGAGATAAGAGCTTGTAAGTTTGAACACTTAAATAATCCTCCAGGCTTTTTATGTTTCAAGCTGCTTTAATATTCAGTAATTAACACCTGTTTTAAAATTATTTATTTATTGATATCTTTTTTTTCTGCTACATTGTTTAATGTCAGTAAATGATTATGTCATATAAATATTTTATTTAGGATTTGAAGATTATTTGAAACACACACACACATGTAAAACATGCAGATAGCAAATACTGGTCAAAATCCTGTTGGCATAAAGATACACCATGACAACTTCATCTGGAAAAGGGACTATTGCATTTAAATGAATTAAAAGCTTCCTTATCCTTTTGTCATGGAGAAGCCTTTGGAACCTCTTAATACTCAAAATTCCCAATAATCACCAGCAGCAGTCCTCTTCCCAGCAGTGGAGATCTGATGATGTTTTTGGACAATTAAAGACTTCCTTTTCTCCATCCTGAGGCTCTGAAAGCTTCCCTTAGGACAAAAGGTGGGCCTGGGAAGTCACAGAACCTATAGTAACACAGGGACAGGAAGCTTTCAATTCATTTAGATTAAATATTTCCTTTGCCAGATGATGGTGTGATCCACCTCCCGCAACATAACAAGAAGAGGATTTTGCCCAAATCCTTCAGAGATATTCATTGTTTTCTCGAACAGAACAGAAACATTTATTCTACAGAGCTGAAGAGTCTGTGCCATCTAAAAAGAAATTGTGCTTTTTAGTTCAGAAATATTTCAGAAATCACTTCAATAATAATTTTAAGTAAATTATACAAGGGATTAATTGACTGGTGAAGTTTAATGAAACTCACCAGATAGCTGATTAAAATGTGTTTTGGCAGGGTTCAGTTCTAGTAAATAAATTAAATACAAGAAGCCACAGAAAATTTAAACTTAATTACCTTTTCATTTCTGCTTGCTCTTTTTTCTCTTGTATCATTTTAATCTCACTGTCTTCTCTCTGTGCATTTCTGTACCGCACTGTGTTTGAATGCTGAAAGGAGAACAAGCATCTGACAGTCAGTTCTCTGTTTTTTTATTGTGTGTCCCATGTACAACAATTTTTGGTATCCTGTTGTGCAGTTATGCAAAATGCGTGAGACCCGGCATGCAACAGATTCAGACATATTCTAAATATTGAATTAAATGAAAATATTTCATAGCAACACTGCTTTCCGAAAAGACCAACGATTTGCAAACATCAAAAGAAAATCTATTACCAAAAATAAAAATAAAGCTGTGGCATTTTAAAGACCAACGGGTAAGCCATTTCATGGGATACAAGGGGCATACTGTAATAGTTAGGTCACAGATTTATACATTGAGAGGACATAGTAGATGGATGGAAAATGAGACCAATGGAGATGGGAAGAACAATGTGACAATTACATTGGTAAAAGTCTTTCAAAATGGCAGTTATATTATCAATGTCAGAAATAATCACTCAAAGTGCTAAAATTAATTCTCAGGATGTGTATGTTGAGGTAAGAGTTATGTCAAGGAAAAGAATTTTGCTGCTATATTGGTTTAGCTTCTCTTACATACAGAACTCCCAGACATTAATGAACAGAATGTAACTGCTAAAGTATAGAGTGCAACTATACTGGAAAGCTGAAATGGAATGATTTGGGTTTGTGGTGATTGGATTTTCAGCCTGCACTGTGTTTGCAATAAAAATCAGTTCTCATACAGAGCTGTAGATGGATTTGGGATGTGATGTGAGATACACTCCAGCCCACAGCCCCCTTCTTTCCTCTGGTCCCACCTCTGCTGATCCTTTTTTGGTTGGCTGTGAAGCCACTTTCTCAGAAAAAGGAAAAATATAGAAAAATAACAGAGAAATGTACTTTATAGTTTAAGAGAAAGAACATCAGAAGTTTGAACAGTAATTTTGAAAAACATTTCATAATTCAGGGATCACTAGCCTTCCCATCCCGTCCATTATTATTTTCCACTACTTCAAAAGCAAAAGCAAAGTGTGCTGTTTATATACTGCCCCATAGCATTTAAAGCACTCTTTGGGCAGTTTATAAGTAATTATGCAGGCTACACATTCAAATAATGCATGCACGAATTACCTCTTCTCCGGTCATAGTTTATCATGCCAATAATTTAATACCACATGTGACCAGAGATGAGGCAATTCCTGCATGTGTTACTTGAAATGAAGGGGAAAGAGTAAAGGATAAGAAGAAGGTTATTTGAATGACACTTTCAGGTCTTTCAATTAAGTAATTAACAGCACTAAGCTTTTAGTTAACAACAAAAAGGCTTTCTTGCATAATCTGACAGGATTTAGGACTAGCTCTCAATTCCCCACATTAAATTAACGGTGGTTTGTTTTTGCATGTCCCTCCCCCCAGGTCTGAACATCACACCCCAACTTCCCAACACACACAAAACCACCTACAAGCAGTTCCCCCACCTTTACAAGAATCTATCATAGCCAACTATTGGGAAAAAGTCTGATCAAATCATTCTGGCTTGAAAAAGTAAAAGCCCCTCAACAACAGAGGGAGAACAGGCAGTTATGGAGCAAAAAGAACTGGACTTATTTAAATCAGCTTTTGCAACAGCCGATCAGTAAAAAAAAATACTTTGAAATCACTTGTTTTACAAGTGGATCAATCCTACCATATTTGACCGTATATCTGCAATCTCAGAAACATAAATGCAGAATTACAAGACTATGCTACATGTGATAAACTGAGGACAAATTGGGAGACATACTCTTTACTGGATAAAAAACAATAGTATCTCAGTTAGGACAGAATAGGGATTGAATTCATAGAATCATAGAATCATAGAGTTGGAAGAAACCTCAAGGACCATCCCCTTGCCATGCTTGAACTCCCATCACAGTATTTCCGACAGAGGTCCATCCAGCCTCTGCCTAAAAATCTCCAAAGAAGGAGCCCCCACCATCCTCCGTGACAGCATATTCTACTGCTGGACAGCTCTAACCATCATGACGTTCTTCCTAATGTTCAAATGGAATCTCTTTTCCTGTAGTTTGAAACCATTGCCCCGAGTCCTAGTCTCTTTATTGTCTGAAAAACAAACTGGTTCCCTCTTCAATATGATATCCTTTCAAATATTTATACATAGCTATTATATCCCCCATCAGCCTTCTTTTTGAAAGGTGAAATATTCCCAGCTCCCTAAGCCGTTACTCATAAGACATTTCTTCCAGACATTTAACCATCCTGGTCGGCTTCCTCTGTACCTGCTCGAAGTAGTTAACATCCTTTTTAAATTGAGGTGCACAGAACTGGACACAGTATTCCAGGTGGGGTCTGACCAGAGCAGAATAGAGTGGTACTATCATTTCCGTTGATCTAGACACTATGCTTCTGTTGATGGAACCAAGAATCACATTGGCTTTCCTGGCTGCCACGTCACACTGCTGACGCATGTTCAATTTGTGGTCCACCAAGACTCCCAGATCCCTTTCACAGGTACTATTTTCCAGCCAGGTATCTCCCGTCCTGTATCTGTGCAATTAATTCTTTTTACCTAGATGCAGCACCTTACATTTCCCTCTGTTGAAACCCATTATGTTAGGTTTGGCCAAGCACTCTAATCTGCCAAGGTCATTTTGGATTTTCATCCTATCCTCCCAATTTGGTATCATCTGCAAATTTAATTAGCATACTCTTTATTCCTTCCTCCAAGTCATTAATAAAGATATTGAACAGCACTGGACCCAGAACAGAACCCTGGGGCACCCCACTGGTCACATCTCTCCAAGCTAAAGAAAGGCCATTTATGATCACCCTTTGGGTGTGATCCGTCAACCAATTACAAATCCACCTAACAGTAGCACTATCTATCCCACTTTCTACTAACTTCTAACTACCATCAGGAACCTTATCGAAGGCCTTACTGAAGTCCAGATAAGCAATATCCACAGCATTCCCCTCATCCACCAGGCCTGTAATTCTATCAAAGAAAGAGAGAAAATTAGTCTGACATGACTTGTTTTTAAGAAACCCGTGTTGACTTCTTTTAATTACAGCATTGTTTGTTAAATAATTGCAGACTGCCTGTTTAACAATCTGCTTTAGTATCTTTCCAGGAATTGAAGTCAAGCTGACTGGGCGGTAATTATTGGGGTCCTCTTTTTTTTTCCTTTTTGAAGATGGGACAACATTAGCCCTCATCCAATTGATGGAAACTTCCCCTGTTCTCCAGGACTTCTCAAAGATTATTGCCAATGGTTCTTTGCCAATTGGATCAATGACTCCTATAACCAGTACAAAAAGTTAGCTAGTTTATCGCAACTCTCTAAGCAAAATTACACATTTGTCAGATTTGGCCATATTTCGTGTCCAACCTGAAGCCACTTGCACACGGCCACAATATATATTTAGAACCCATTGAAAGAGGGGAGTATTCCCACTGTGTTCCTATGAGGAAGTGCTGCCCTCTTGCAGTGAAGGAAATACTTACAACTCTGGCCCTGCAACTTCTTCGCTCCTTACTCCCATTCTTACTGTATACCATGGAACCCCCACATTCATTGTTTCACTTAACCACAGTGGGCAACAGCCCAAAATGAAGGGCAGCTCCTTCATCATTTCCCCTGCTTGCTTATTTTGACCAGGGGGCAGCGGTGTATCCTCCTAGCAGGCATTTTGAGGGATGGAGCAGAGTTAAAGCATTTCCTCCAGGCAGCCTAGTGCTTCACTCCTTGCTTTCTTCCCAGTTGTCTCATCACATATGGGCAACAGCACCCGTGGCTCTCTCTTAAGCCCTGACTGACTGAGGTAGAATGCTATGTGTCAGCTACTACAGGCCAGAAAAGACACTGTGGAGGCAAAGAAGCAATGCCTGTGCATTGAACAGCTTCCTCATGCCTACCCACTAACCTCAAAACAAAAGGCCCAGAGGCAACCCTTTGTTTTTGAATTCCCTACTCTCCGTGGTTTCAGGCATCCATGGGACGGGGGCAGAGGTAGGATTGGAACCTAATCCCTGTCAATATGGGGCTCCTACTCTACTATATACCCCCAAACTATGGGCTAGGTAGGAATTTATGGACATTAATTAAAATTAACTAATGCATTAAAATACATAAAATCTCTCAATGCATATCTTTGTAATCCCATTATTAGTATATATGCCAAGTTTTGGATATTTTGTGTTTAAGGTTTTATAAATGTGCCTCAGATAAGATAGACATACTCTCTCTTTTTATTACAGATTGATACTTAGTACAGAGAACTGATTATGAGCTTCTATTCCAAGTTTTAAAAATGGCTTTTGCTTTTCACACATATCTTGCAAGTTTCAATCCTATTCATATTTATCAGAAACGGGTCCCACTAAACTGAACACTGCTTCCTTCTGAGCAGGCACCTATATGGTCCCATTGGAAAAGAACAAAGGGTCTTGTGCCCCTTAAAAAATAGTACTTTTTGTTTTACACAAGCTTTTGTTGATTGCAGCTCAATTTAATCCATGCCTCTGATGAAATGAGCAGCATTCCACACACACAAAAAAAAACGGTTCTTAGTCCAAGCATGATTAGGACTCATTTTACCGCATATAATGTACAAGAAAACAAAAGAGTACCCCCACCCCGAGTAATAAGATCATCACGTTTTTAGAAACTTACATCTTGAGTCAAGGTTTCCAATGATTTTCCTCTGCTAATTCGTTGACTGTTGGATCCATGTCTTAGTGACCTGAAACAATCATACTCATTTGAATTACATAATGATTATTACCACTATGCTGCTTCATAATCAGGTTTTCTCAGGTAACAGTAAAAGTCTGTATAATCTGCAGCCCAGTCTAAGCTCTATCTCTCTTTTTCCACACTTTCCTGTTCCTGTTTTAAAGTAGTATCTATTGCCAGTCATGGGCTGGATGAAGGCAAACAAATTGAAATTTAATTTAGAGAAGACACAGATGATCCTGGCCAATTGAAAGGAACATTAGAGAACAGGGATGCAATCTGTACTAGATGGGGTTACACTCCCCTTAACAGCAACCCTGCCTTGCAGCTTGGGTGTACTTATGGACTCGCCCTTGAACCTGGGCTGCATTGGCAGGTCCAGTTAAAGCTGATGTATCGGCTCTGCCAGTTCTTGGATATGTCTGATTTGGATAGGAGGACACATGCCTTAGGTACATCTCACTTGGACTACTGTTAATAAACCCCATGCGGGCCTGCCTTCAGAAAGAGCTCAGAAACTTCAGTTAGTTCAAAATGTTGCAGCTTGGCTGCTGATTCAGGCCAGTAACAGGGCCACATACAACCCTCATTACAGCAGCTTCACTGGCTGCCAATCAATTTCCTGTTCCAATTCAGAGTACTGGTTATATGTTCTTTTATGGCTTGAGTCCATGCTATCTGAAGCATGGCCATTTCCCCATATGAGCCTTCATGGCTCTTAAGTTCTTCAAGGAAGGTTCTTCTCCGAGTCCCACTGCCTTCACAAGGAGCATCTGGTGGGAACGTATGGGGAATGGCCTTCTCTGTGGCTGCACCCAAGTTGGGGAATGGCCTCCATTGAGAAGCTAAGGTTGGCCCCCTCCCTTTTAGCTTTCTGGCAAGAGGTGAAGGCCATCCTTTTTAAGGGCAAGGCTTTTAACAACTAATTCGACAATGAAATTATATCATGTGTGTTTTAATGGATGTTAAGATGTTTTAAATTGTTTTAATTAGTTGTTTGACTTTTATATGTTTGCCTTTTATATGTTTGATATTATATGTTTGACTTTTCAAATTGTAATAAACACTTTATTGTGTTTTAGGTTGTTGTTTTTAATAATTTGTGACTCATCTTGGGTCCCTGCACTGGGGAAGAAGAGGCATAAAAATTGGACTATTTGTTTAAATAATATTTCTATCCTGCCTTTCTCCCCAAAAGGTAAATGAATAAAGAAGCAAGCTACTTTAGTATGTGCTACGTTTTGCTGATTTAAAAAAAATTGATAGCTTGAATATTATGGAAACATTAAATCTGAAATTTTAAAGAGTGAAGAAATGAGCCCCAGTCCAAGAAAGCAATGGATTTTTTAGTCCTTAAAGTGTGATTGGGCTCATTTTACTGCATCAGATCAACATGGTTACCCCATATATACGTATAGAAGGAAAAGAGGGTGTACTCTTAGGAGTAGAGATGGGCACGACTTAGTGGTATTTCCGTTTCCGTTTCCGTTACTCGGTTCCGTTACTCTACGGAAACGGTAACGGGAATTACTCCGCCAGACTTCGAGCTCGAACCGACGAACCAACAATTTGGTCTGATTTGTCGTGCTCGTTACTTGCATCGCGCGGTCGCGCGCGATGCCAAGCGGCACAGAAAAAAAGTTTTTAAAAGTTAAAAAACCCGGTTCCCGGCCAAAAAGCAGGCGGAAATATGCCTGCCGTGCCTCAGGGCACCTACCAGAGGGGTGGTTTCTGGAGGTCCCCGGCCTCCCCCCCTCCTCCCTCCTGGGCTGCTCTGGTGGGACTCGCCGCAGGCTCGCAGCAGCAACAAGCCGCACGGCGCGAGTCTCGCCGCCGGCTCAAGCGGCACGGACGGCACAGGAAAAAACTTTTAAACTCTCCCCCCACCCATTCCCGCACGGCACGAGTCTCGCCGCCGGCTCAAGCAGCACGGATGGCACAGGAAAAAACTTTTAAACTCTCCCCCCACCCATTCCCGCACGGCACGAGTCTCGCTGCCGGCTCAAGCTCCGGCTGCCTCCGACACACGACAACTCGAAAACGTCATTTTCCCGAGTCATGCCCATCTCTACTTAGGAGCATTGCAGTGAATTTTTAGTGTTGCTGCTATAAAAGTGTACAGACTAGGCTTTTGTGCAAGTTGATTCTGTTTTACAAATGTGTGATACATAGCATTTGGTATATATAACAATATTTTTGTTGTAACCATATTTACCTGCGTTCCTGGCGTATATGATGTTGGACACTCAGAATTGATCTTTCTTTTGCAGGCTGCCCCTCAAAGGAACCACTCAGCATGCGCTGACGAGTGCAGGCTCTACCAAAAGAAGTTGTAAAATTATGGCAAGTGGTAAGAAAATCTTACAGCTAACCCTGGAATTCAACATTATTATATTTTTTTTGCGGTGGGGAGGGGGAGCTTTAGCCACAACCCATATGCAGCTCTGTCGGCAGAAAGGGATTGGCACAGGAGTTAGCTAAGCCTTCTTGCATGCATCTCTTTGGCTGTAAATGTACTCTGGGCAACCAGCCTATGTCAATCAAATACTCCCTTGCTGTAGCCTGCAAGCTGCAGCTACAAGTTCCTCTTGCGTCAAACAGGTACTGGTAATAGAGTGACCTCAGCTTAACCATGGAGTGGAGGGAAGGGGGAAGAGAAAGAAGTACCCATGGAGCCAGCGTGGGACTGGTCTGAATGTCTAACAAGAAATTGTGAACTGGGTTGTACCCCCGCCCCCGTCCCCCCCGCCGCCGCCCCCTCTCCCTGCCACCACCGCCTGCCTGCCCGTGCCCTCTGGCCCCCCTGCTGCCCGCCCACCACCGTGCCCCCCCGCCGCCGCCCCCACCTCCCCCACTGCCGCCCACCCGCTGCCCTGCCCCACCCACTGCCTAGGGCACAAAAAAACCTAGCGCCGGCCTTGCTTACTTCTTAGCTTGATTTTTTTTCTTCATTGTGACTCTATCAAAGCAGGAGAACCATGTACAGTACAAGCAAATACATAAATCACATTGTGCATCATGCCTATGATTTGTTTTAATACTTAAAAGGCAGTTACAGTTAACTTCTTAAATTTTCTCAGTAATTATTTGCTTTGGGATGCTTATCCCTATGTAACACTGTATGGAAAACATTATTTAATGTGTATATATTGTCAGCCGAAAGTTGACTAGATTCTTCAGTAAGGTGGAGCACTCCAGGGTTCAAGCCTTCAGTTCTCTTCTCTGTCTAGCAGAGTAAGTCAACTTGGTTGATCTGGAGCAACCTGTATGGTACCTGAGTTCTTCTAGACAAAGGGAAATGTAAAGCACTTCTGTGTACTGTAGTATATTCTTCTAGAAAACCATGAAAAGAGTCTCCATAAGTTGGAGTAAACTTGTTACTATTAAATATTAGCAATGTAGTTTTTATTATTAATGTTGGCAAAATTGTAATGACTTAAGATTGCAATCGTATAACTATCTGCTCCAGGAGGAGGAGGAGGAGGAGGAGGAGGAGAAGGAGGAGGAGGAGGAGGGTTGGCCAAGCCATGTGGGGTCTCTACTATATGTTTACACATAGGTCCTATTAACCTAGAAGAGAAAATGACTGATTTTGAATTTGCAGAATATGATAATAAGGCATTTCAAACACAGGGTTCATTGGGTGGGGGTTGGTAAAATCCAACCCACATCCTTCCTGGCATATGAACCAAGTGCAAAATACTGTAATCTTGTTACCATTGCCTTTCTGTGTCTATTCTATCCCAGAGTGTCAAAGTAAGAGATGTTAAGAAGGACTTGCATAAGAGAACATAAGAAGGACCTACTTCTCCTGACAGCCCTCGGGATGCTCCCATAAATGTAAAGAGCAGATTCTCTAGTGAGGCAAACACACAAGAGCTGAGTGGAAAATATTGAAAGTAAACACTTTTCAGCTGGGAGCAGAAGCGGGGAGGAGCAGTTGGGGCCTGGATCAGAAGCAAAGACAACATTGGGCCTATTTCAGTTCAATTTAATTTCTTAAAGTTAAGATGCTACTTTATGTTACAGGTGATTTTAATAAATGACTGTTACTGACCAGCAATATGGGTTGTTTCCCATATTCTTTGTTCTTTTAACAGAGAAGAACCATGGGGTATGTAGTTTTGAATTCCCCAGAATGCCCTAGATGCCCATCTTCATAGAACGAACTGTGCCTCAATCTGAACCCCATGATTATTTCATATTCTCTGCAATAATCCTGAACTTTAATTTTTTTTTGAGGGGTTGCAGGGGGTAAAGATACTGGAGTAATCTCACTTTAGATGCAGTGGGGCTACTTTCAATATGGATGAATTCTGGATATCCCAGGCTATCCCAGGAAATCAACTTATTCTAAATTAGACAAAGGATGTCTATGCAAGCATTTTAATTACATCAAGATTTCAAGAAGCTTGACATAATTAAATATCCAACTTTTTATTATACGCAAAGGAGAAAGAAATTGGAGTTGAGACAGAGAGAGTACAGGAGAATAAGGACAGAAATAAACTGGACATAATTATTCATTTACAACAGCAGAAACATATAGTACTTGTAAATCAAATGAAAGATATAATTATTCAGATTTATTACCTAAGAATTTTATTGATTGCAGTCTCCTTTTCCAAAAGATTTCTTGCTCTAATGCTGAAAACAGATTTGCGAAGCTATAAAATGAGAGGAAAAAGCAGTTTATCTTGTTTATATCTTCTCACTGGAAACAATGTTGACCTAGTAACTAACTACTAACTTCTTTGTGATTTTAAGAGAGTCTAAACTAATTGTGAATAGGCAGTTCTAAGGCACTGTGGTGTTTGCCTGCTCTGGTCGGCCAGCTGTCTTTACATATTTGGAATTTCCACCTCTAAAAACACTGAAACAACCTTCAATCCATAATTAGGCTACCTAATTATACAGTGTGATGATAGATATCTCCTATTTTTGTGGTACTGATACACTCAACCAAATTTTATGACAATAGGTTACAAATGTCCTTGAAACTCAGCAACAAACTTAATTCTGAAGAACACATTCCAAAGGTGCCAGAGCATAAAATAGCTTAAGGAAAGGCATATGGTTTTCAGTAAAAACTAAAAGGGTTTTAGGATGAAAATAACACAAGTTTAAATAATTAAACACTCCAATGGCACCATACACTGCTCCCCACAACTGCCTTTCAATGAAAACAGCATCACGGCAAACTCTTTGACAAGATCAATTGATCTCTTAGTGCAGTGGTTCCCAACCTGGGGGTCAGAACCCCTTTCGGGCTTGAATTACTATTTCATGGCAGTCGCCATGAGCCAGTGAGGAAAAGGGCACAAACGGCTTGGGTCTGGAGGAGGGGGGCAGGAAAGGGGGAAAGAGTGAGTTACAGCTTGATAGCACTGGAGGCTGTGATTGGCTGAGGCTGTAGAGCAGGCATGTCCAAACTTCAGCTCTCCTGATGTTTTGGACCACAACTCCCAAAATTCTAAGCTTAGAATGCCAATGAGAAAGGACTGTGGAACTTGTGGTCCAAAACACCTGGAGGGCTGAAGTTTGGACATGCCTGCTGTAGAGGAAAGTCCTCTATGGCACCTGCAAAAGTGGCCTGCCAAAGGGGGCTTGTGGCGTCTTCCAAGCAGGTCAAGGGGTCACCACAACATGAGGAACTGTATTAAAATGTCGCGGCATTAGGAAGGCTGAGAACCACTTAGTGCAATGTGGATTTTGTCTTTTCCTATTTTAAAAAAGTAACTAAAATAGTTGCTTAAAAACAATTATTATTACAAGCTCCTGGCCTATGGTCAACATACCCTTTAATTTTTAACCCTGCTGGGGGAGGCTCTGTCCCATGCATTTGCAACTTTACCTCCCCATGCAGTTTTTGTTGCAGTTACAACAAAAATGGTTACTGTGGGTGCATGGGGGAGAAAGAGCCCTGTGAATAGTGGGGGCAATGGTACATGCTTGGACACATGCACCTTAGTGGGAACCTTGCCTATGGTATATTTACCCTTCCTTTCACCTCTAAACCCAAAACAAAACCTGAAGCATAGTATGACTCAAATCTGAAGAAACATTAACCTTATTCCATTTTTTGTTAGGCCATACTTACGTGATTTATAACAATAAATGAAAAGTTGGTTACATCATAAAAAGCATGAAATCATTAAATGTTAATAATCAAAATGCGTTTTAGTTATGTGAGATTACAGGAAAATAAAATCTAGTACCAAAGAACTCTTATTTGCAAATAGTCTAACTTCTGACAAAAAACGCACCTCATATTCAGTAATGATTTACCGGCCTGACTTTTATTTATTTACAATATTTCTATTATGCCTTTCTTCCAAAAAGAATCCAATGCAGGAAAGGATCTCAGAGCTTAGAGTAGACACTGACTATGAGGGCACCCTGACCTAGACCAAGATACCCTCCCCAGCTGTACCTTCCCTGAAACCTGAAAATTAGTGTCAAGAGAGAAAGTACTGAACAGAACATGTTCAGTTACAGAAACAGAATCTTCTATTGCTATAAAAGGGGAACCATTCCTAAATAAACTTATTTCTTTTGTCAATTTTACAACTATAGAGGCAAGGCTTTTGTTAAGACCTTTGTTCTGGAATTCCACATTGTCCGACTTATGTCTTCTAACAAAAGGATAGTACAAGAGGCAAATTTTGAACATCCAGCTTTATCTCAGACCTCAGAAAAGTTCCTTTTTAAAAGATCTCTCTGGCAAAAATAAGAGCCACATAGTCCTTTAGCCTACATTGCATTGTGGATAATGTTACTACATTTGTTTGCCACATAGTCCTTCAACCTACTAGCTAAGGACAGGTATTGATTTTTGTGAGGGTCTGAGTTAGATAAAAGTAGATGTGGGGGTGTGGCATGCTTGGCTGAGAGGGAAGACGCATCTCTGCTGAGCTCCCGGTGAAATGTGAAGAAAAGCATAAAGAAACTTCTTCCTTTTGATGATAAGGTTGGAAAAATAATAAAGCCCTGATAAGTTTATGACCTGGTCTGCTTGGGAGGAGGAGGAAGCGTCTTGAATACTGATAAGAGTTGGAGTAAGAGAAATATTTGCTGCTTGGAAGTGAAAGCAATGGCGGCTACAGACTCGGAGGCTGAATGTGAGATGGAGATATTTAACCTTAAAGACTTTCAAAAAGAAATTTAAAAAGCAGTGGAAGAAGCACAAAACAGCATTACTGAGGCAATTACAAATGTTATTGAAGACAAACTTTCTAAGTTAGCCAACACAGTGGAACTTATGGCAGAGACTCTTAATAATACCTGGGAAATAGCACAGGCAAACCAACAGAAAATTAAAGCATTGCAAGAGCAGACCAGGAAATTGGAAATGCACTATAAGTATGTTACTGATAAGTTAATGGACTTAGTAAATAGAGCCAGACAGTCAAATTTACGTTTAAAAATGTTCCAGAGTCAGAAGATATGGACAAAGTTATTGAGTGGATGGCTAAGTTGTTGCCGGACCTGGGAATCTCCAAAGATTCCCTTGACCGTATACATAGAGTTGGGAAGCAAAGAAATGAGGCAGCTTGGCCAAGAGATGTTGTCATGTGCTTTGGAAGATATACACAGAGAGAGCAGGTTTTCAAAGCACTGAAAGCTTTGGATAGACTTGATCAATTGGTGTATAATGGCAAGAAAGTGATGGTTTATGATGACCTGTCTCAGGAAACAATTAAAAGGAAAAAGAATATATGAGCATTTACTAAGGTGCTGCAAGAGAAGGACATTAAATACAATTGGAGAATAGTACCATTTGCTTTGAGAATGCAGTATAAAGGAGAGACATTGATTGCCAAAGATCAGCAGCAGATGGTGGTCCTATTTAACCATGTGGGATTGCAGTTGCCAAAGGATTTTAAGGAGACTCCTAACTCCGAGGAAGAAAATGACTTAAGAGAAGAGACTGAACAAGTTCAGGGGCAGAAGAAAAAGAACAAAGAAAAACAGACTGAGAAAAAATCCTGGGACCTTAGAGGCAGGGCTAAATATAAGAAGTGAAGAATTAAAGAAGAAAGAAGAAGAAAAATAGGAAGAAGGAGAACTGGGGCAGCTCAGCTGGGCTGGTTTTTTTTTGTCTTTTTTCTTTCTTCAGGTTTAGGGGAACTTGCAAGCTCCCTTCCATCTTACCCCCCCCCCCAATATGGGAGTGAGTGTTGGTTTGATGAGTGATTGTGGAAAAGTTTTGGTGTGGTATGTTATGTTGTTGGGGGTGAGTAGGGGAGTGAGTGGGGGTGAATGGAGAGCAATGAATATGTTTAGGGTGTGTTGTGTGTGTGTGGATATGGATGGTCTGAAAGTAGTAAGAAGACAGAGGAGATGGCTAATAAAAGGGCCGAGCTCAGGAGGAGGGGAGAAGGAAGCTACCGACAAGCCTCTCTGCCTGTTCTCATCTGATGCAAAGGCACCAAAAAGATCTCTGTGTGTTTGAGTACTCAACATTCCTTCACTATTAATCTCTTAGTTGGTCTGGGAGATTATTCATATATACGGATATCCCAGGAAGGAATCCCAACAGTTGGGAAAGATATAATGAAGAATGTGAATATTATATGTACAACTCATAATGTTAGAGGTTTGGGTAATCATATAATGGGGGGGGGGAGAGGGAGGTAAATTTTCCTGGCTTTGGGAGAGGGGAAAAATTTATGGCTCCCGGAACGTCAAAAAGTAGAGGGGTGGGAATAGTAATTATCTCCAAGGTGGACTTTGCTGAGAATAGTGTTAAGAGATATGAACGGAAGGTTTATTTTTGTTCAAGGTTGCTTGGAGGGATTGCCGGTAGGATTAGCATCAATTTACCTCCCAAACAAGCACCAGCTGGATTTTCTTTATAAGTGTTTACAGAAGCTTGAGAAATTCTTGCCTTATACAAAAGTTATTGGGGGAGATTTTAATGTCAATCTGCAAGGGGGGAACAGTACCAAAAAGAATAGGTTGTGAAGTTTAAAAAACAATGTGGGAAATTTGGATTATTGGAACTATGGATGGAGCTGTTCCCTAAGGATTATTCATACTCATTTTACTCTAGCCCACATGGAACATTTTCAAGATTGGATGGTATCTTAATATTGCAAGAGGCTAGGAATTGGATGAAGGGGATGGATATTGGAATGATTAAAATTACTGACCATGCCCCCATATCTGCTTATCTTCAAATAGGTCATATTAATAGGTCTTACTCTTGGAGGTTTAACCCTTGGTTGGTTGCAGACGAACAGATTAAGTTAAAAATTAAAACAGCAGTAGAAAGGTATTTTGAGGAGAATCAAGACCCAGATATCCCATTAGCAATAAAATGGGAAGCAATGAAGGCTGTGATTAGGGGAGAATGCATCCAGAGTCTGGCAATTTTAAGAAAAAGAAAAGATGGGAGGATTAAGGAGGTAGAAGAAGAAGTTAAGTTATTGGAAGAAAAATTCAGGAAATCTAAGCAAAAGACAGATAGGGAAAAATTAGACCAAAAAAAGAGAAGAGTTGAACGTTTTAGATATTAATAGAACCACATTAAAGATGTGGTATAGCAAACAAAAATATTATGAATTTGAAGGAAAAGGAGGGAAAATATTAGCAAATAAAATTAGGAATTATCAGGTGAGGAAAAATATTAGTGCTATCAGAGATAATAAGGGGGGATTGGAAACAGATCCTAAGAAGATATTGGAGACCTTCTTAGGATTTTATAACAGACTGTATGCAAATAAAGCAATTAAGGAAGAAGAGGTTGATCAATTATGTGAGGGATTGGAGCTCCCCAAAATAAGTGAAGAAAATAGAAGGGAACTAGATAAAGATATAACAGAGGAGGAAGTTAGGACAGCAATTGATTCTATGAATGTGCAATTGGCACCCGGACTGGATGGGTTTAATGTAGTGTATTATAAGCATTTTAAGGATATATTGGTGCCACATATGACTGTACTGTACCAAAGTATTTTGAATGGAGCTTCAACTCCACCTACCTGGTTGGAATCAAGGTTGGTATTGATTCCCAAACCGGGAAAAGATCAAACTCTGCCAGATTCCTATAGGCCAATATCTGTTAGTAATATGGATTATAGAATATTTGCTAAAGTTATGGCAACAAGGTTAAAAAAATGTATTGCACAATTAGTGGGAGAAGATCAATATGGGTTTATACCCCAGAAGTACTTGGTGGATGCAGTTAGGAAGGTAATGGGTATGGTATATTTAGCAAAAAATAAGGATTTGCCTCTTACTCTCCTGTCATTGGATATCTATAAAGCATTTGATTTGGTGGATTGGAATTATTTGAAATATATATTTAAAAAAATATAAATTTGGAGAAAAATTTCAAAATATAATTGAGGCAATATATACAGAGTCCAAAGCAATGATAGGAATTGGTGGGTCAGAAAGGGGGTGTGCCCAAGTGTTAAGTGGTACAAAGCAATGTTGTCCACTTTCTCCCATGCTTTTTATTTTAGCATTAGAACCATTAGCAATTCAGCTTAAAAAGAATAGTGAGATTAAAGGATTTGAAACACCAGGGAAAGGGAGAGCAGAAGGGGAGCTTCTTACAATGTATGCAGATGACATGATGGTGACAGTTAAGGACCTGGGGACTGCAACTGTACCGTTAAAAGAAATTTTGCAAGGATTTGAAAAAGTATCAGGGTTAAAAGTTAATTTTTCTAAATCATCAATGATGTGCTTAAATGTGAAACCTAAAACTCAGTTAGAAGCCTCTAAATCATTGGGTATTCCTATAGGAAATAAGAAGGTAAAGTATTTAGGGGTAATGATAACTAAAAATGTGAAGAAAATATTTGAACATAATTATAAAAAAAATTGGAGTAGTATTCAATCAAAGCTGAGAATATGGGAGAAAAGGAAGGTCTCAATCAGCACAAGAATTGCTTTAGTTAAAATGTTTTTGCTACCCAGATTAACTTACCTTTTTTATGTGTTGCCTTGGCACATACCTAAACGGATTCTGAAGGGGTGGCAAAGGTCAATAGATAGATTTGTTTTTGCATCCAAGAAACCAAGGACAGCTGGTAGATATAGGTACCATATGATCCAAGATGGAGGATGGGGGATTCCCAATTTGATTTTATATTATGAAGCTTATCAACTGAAACATCTTATGATTTGGGGAGGGAGAACAGGGGGAAGATTTGGGATGTATAGAGCGGGAGAATTTGGAAGCAGTAGGAGGGAAAATAAGAATCTTCGAAAGGAGGATAAAGAAAAGAAAAGAAGAAAAATTATCAACATGGGAGAAGTGGGAAAAAAAGCTTTTCCCTGACCTCTCTCCACTTACAAAAATATGGTATTATGATAAATTTGCCCCATTAAGGAAGCTCGTCCCAAAAGAGGTAGGGGATAAATTAAAGGAGATTTCAATCCAGAATATGGATAAAATCTGGGAAACAGAAAAATGATGGAACAGGAAAGTGGAATTTGGAATAAGATTAATTGGTTACAAAAAAACCAAATCTCCTCCTTGTTGAAGGAGAAAGAAGTTAAAAATTGTGGTAAAAGAAATATTACCCCCCCTTCGAGGAATTAGTGAAAGGATACAGGATAGATAGGACCAAAATAGTTTCAAAATTGTATAAGGTTTTATTAATTATGGGGAAATCACTAAAGGAAAGTTTAAAAGAATATTGGGAGCTAGATATTCAGGAACCAATTTTAGATGAAGATTGGGATAGAATTTTTCAACAACCGCCCTTTGTTACGACCTATAGGATAATCCAGGAGCAGGGGTTGAAGCTGATACAAAAATGGTATTACACACCAGTAAGGTTGTATCATATTACAAAGTTAGGAAGCAAAAATTGCTGGAGGAAGTGTGGAGTAATGGGAACCTACAGTCATATGTGGTGGGATTGCCCTCTAGTTAATAATTTTTGGAGACAGATTGGTAGAGAACTATCAAAAATTGTGGGAAGGAGAGTGGAAATATCTAAATTAATGGTTCTCATTAGCCTGGGTAGCACAGAGTTAAAAACAAAAGAGGAATGTAAATGGGTAAACCTGATGGTAATTGCAGCTAGACAGGTCATAGCGAGTAATTGGAAAAATGCAGAAGAGCTAGGGGTGAATCAATGGAGGAAGAAATTAAATAATATTATAATTTTAGAATACCTAACTATGAAGATACGCAGAATGAAAGGGTTTAAGGTCAATGAGAAAGAGGAGGAATGGTTTGAGAAGTTACTGAATTATATGAGTATGTTTGACCAATTTAGGGTAATTAAAACGTTAAAAGCTAAGTAAACCTTGCAGATTGTTAATTGTTAATTTATATAGAGTTGTACATATTGTTAATTTGAATTTGTTTTATAATCAATGTATATCCAATGTATCAGATGCCTGGGGGTCACTGTTTTTGTCTGGGGTGTTGGTGATTTGTTTTATAATAAAATTTACTTTTTTAAAAAAAGATAAAAGTAGATGTGGCCAGATAGCCATTTTATTCTGTTCAAGAGAAGCTGTCCTTCTCATGACTTACAGAGGTAGAGAGAAAGGGAAAGAAATTTTAAAGTATTCTGTTACATGATGAGGTCTAATTCTCATCATTCTATATTCTATGCAATATTTTAGGTTCCCTGCTTCACACTGCATGAAATATAGATGGCATGCAAAGAGAAAACTGTGGCTATCAGCAGAAACTTTGTTTTGTCGGTGTTGCTGGTTTCAGTGTTGCATATTTAATTAATATCCCCTATGGCTCATGCTTCTTGCTATTCTACTGCGCATACAGGCAAGTATTTTTGAAGGTTATTATTTCAAATATCTGTTAGCAAGAAGAGATTTGGAGGAAATTGGTACATTTAAATAGAAGGTTGCTATGGTAATTGTTAACTGTAGAAATGCAGAATCAAGTGTAACAAAACAGCACTAATGTTTCACCCAAATGGATAAAATGCAGTCAGACTACAGTGGACCCTCTTATAACATACGGTTTGCATAACATAAAATCTGTACAACATAAAAAATTCCTGAGATAGGGGAAATTTGCCTATGGGGTGAATTTGTACAACATAAAAATGGTCGCGATTAGGGGTTACTCTGTTTTCAATGCATTCCTATGGGGAATTTGTATAAAGGAAAATTGCTTAACATAATTTCATTTGGAACTAATTAATTCCTTTATACAAGGTGCCACTGTATATGAAATTATTTCCCACTGAGACAGTCCATGTGAATGTCAGTCAATATTTTTTGGGAGCAGTCTCCCAGATCTGCTATCTAGGATTAAACTACAATACTGTAGCTGAAAAGGACTTGGAAGATTGTCTATGAAGGAACTAGACCAAGGCCAAGATAATCCATACAGTGATATTCCCACTTAATAATGATAACTGTGTGTCATCATCAGTCATGACTTATGGTGAATCCCAATTATGATACAGTAAAGTTGAAGGTTGGCAGTAAAAAATTAATTCATTCAAAATGTTGTGTTGGAGATGGATTTAAAGATACTAGTGACCTCCAGAAGATAGTATTCTAGATAAAATGAAGTCTAAGATCTCATATGAAGCTAAAATGGCAACTGAGATGATTATATTTTGGAGATATCATTGAAAGACAATGCTCAGTGGTAATGACCATAGTGCTTGGAACAGTTAAAGGCAGTAGGAAAAGGGGTAGATTAGACATATTATGGACTGATTCCAGAGAAGAAACCATGATCTTTGACTGGGCATACCTAACCAGGCTGTTAATGTTGTGCTGTTTTCCAAGCTATTTGTTCATTGGGTTCCTATAAGTTAGAAGTGCCTTAATAGCAACAACTTAGAGATCCAGTGCCTGAGTAAATGGAATGGCATAATTTGGAATGGTGAATCATCACTAATTAGTCCACAATTGAACTCTCAGGTAGTATGCCAGTTGCATGACTTTAAACTCATTTGGTGACTTGCTAATCAGCAGTCATTCATTGCTCTGAGTTATAATAATCCTATTAAGCATGCATAAGTATTCATCTGGATTTTGGTCTGTAAGTTATGCATTTAATGTACGAAGCATGTCTGTTGGCCTACAAATTTGTTGATGGAAAAATGTACCACTTCCGTAGAGTATATGAGCACAACTTTTCCCTTTTACTGTATAATGCCATAATGAGTTGTTTCAGAATGATTTTGGAGCTTTTAGATAAACCAATGCATCCAATTTATCTCTGCCCCACTGTTAACTATAGCATTAATCAAGAGCCATATAGCCCCCAACTCTTCCTCAACTACAACAGAATTTTCATACTGTTGCCTAGAGAAAGGACAATTGATCTCACATACCACTACCTGATCACAATAAAATCCTCATGTGTTTGGAAGCTGACATGTACACATATATTGCAATAATCTGCTTACCTTCTGGTCAATGTATTTATTGTCTTCAATAGCAAGCCTTTTAGAATGATCACATGATGATGAAGAAGCTGAGGGAAGCCTTCTCAGTAAACAAGTTGCATCCTGTTGCTGTCGATCAATAAACTGCTTCATAAAACTTTCCCTTGATATTAAAAAAAGAAATGGGGACAAAAAGACAAAGAAAATTGAAAGAAAACTACTATGTCATGTTATCTCGTAAATAAACCCTATTAGTCCTTCACTAGAACATGTCATGGTTTCTGACCTGGAAAATGAAAGTGTAAATTAAGAAGCACATGAGGGTGAAGATATTTTTTATTTAATCCCCAAAGGAACTTTAAATTTGTATGCAGTCAAACAGCAGCCAAAAAGAGGAGCAGACAAATGACTTTAAGTAGCAAAGTTGAGAACCTGGGTGAGAGTGATCTACAGTGGACCCTTGTATAACAAACAGTTTGTGTAACTTAAAATCAGTACAACATAAAAAATTCCGGAGATAGGGGAAATCTGCTTAACAGAATCGCCTATGGGCGAATCTGTACAACATAAAAATGGTTGCGATTAGGGATTACTCCGTTTTCAATGCATTCCTATGGGAAATTTGTATAAAGGAAAATTTGCTTAACATAATTGCATTTGGAACAAATTAATTCCTTTATACAAGGTACCACTGTGCTTGGCTTTTACTTTTCACTAAGAAGGGATGTGTGTGTGTGTGTGTTGGGGTGGGGAATACCATGTCAGATGAGAGAATAAGAGACAGGGATTAGTGGGAAAAGGAGGTATGGAAAGTAGAGATGTAAAATTTCTGGAAATTTTGAAGTTTAGGGGAAAAAAAAACATTTTCCCTCCCCCCCATTGGAAACTTTCAGAAAAACTGAAAAAAATGCTACATTGGCACCCCCCTTTACAGCATGAAAGTCATTCTGTTACTTTAGCAACATAAAATACAAAATAGGTTTAAAGGTTTTCCTCCGCACATGCGTGCTAGTCGTGTCTGACTCTAGGGGCGGTGCTCATCTCCGTATTCAAGCCGAAGAGCCAGTGTTGTGTAATTCCATGGCCACGTGGCCGGCGTGGCTGCAAGGAAACACTGTTTTACCTTCCCGCTTTTTACGGCGGTACCTGTTTATCTACTTGCATTGACATGCTTTCGAACTGCTAGGTTGGCAGGAGCTGGGGTTATCAGTGGAAGCTCACTCTGCTGTGTGGCACCCGGGATTTGAACCGCCAAGCTGCCAACTTTGCAGCTGACAGTTTTCGGAAGCCTTAGTCCACTGAGCCACCACGCCCCTAACATAAAATATAACTATGGTCAATTTGACTTGGCATAAAATTACCACAACTAGCATATTAAAATATAGTGTATCCAAACAATTATTATAAACAAAATTTACATTTAAAATAATATTTATTTTTAATTGTAAGTAACAAATGGAGTAACAATCTCCTGAACTGTTTACTAGTTTATGTGGAACAAAAAAATCCTCTCTAAAACAATGTTTAAAAATCCAGAATTAGCAATTATTCATATTTCCTCACCACAGTATTAAATAAAAATAAAATAAAAACCTCATTCTCATAAAAAGAATTGAAGAGGAGAGAAATGTATAGAAGAGAGTGGGACTAAGTTTCAATGATATTTTTTAGAAATTATTTGGAAAATATTCGAATACTGTCTTAAAATATTTTTCTCATTATGTTAGAATAAAACATTCCATAATCATTTTTCTTTTTGTTTTTTCAGTTTTTCCATTTTTTTCAGAAAAAAACCCAAAAGGCTTCAGGAAAAAAAATGGGAAAAACCATTTCCCCCAAATCTTTCTGTCCCCCCCACCCCATGCCTTCACATCTCTAAGGGAAAGACAATACAGAAGTCATTTTGGTTTCTTGTCCCCACTCTGTGCCCTTAAATGGGTACTAGATCACTCAAGAGAATGTGTCAATTGATGCCAAAAGAAAAAGAAAATAAAAGAAGGGGTTATTTTCCCATTCTGCACTTGGTATTTCCCCCCACATTTGAACATGATGAATTATTTGTCAATATATATATATATTTAATCCAAACACACCCTCACTGCCTAAAATAAATATATCAGCAGATTTTGGACAATGCTTTTGAGAAAAAGTCTCACATTTCATTTTTAAGTTATTTGACCATACTAGGCCATGCTTGCATAGGTCAGATTCAGGTGTTTAGTATCTTTGTTCATTACTAGCACTTTTACTTTGCTATGCCCCATGTTTCACAGAGCAGACTTATGTTCAAATAAAAAGAGGAGCTTTCAGTCAGATTCAATATAAATCAAATAAATAATAAATAAATAAATTCACTACATTATTCTCCAATATTCAACAAGTATGCAACTCATTGTCAAGCAGCATCATAGAGGAATGAAGCACTTCAAATCCAAACTCTGCCAGGTAATTTCTCACTGTGTAGATATTTAACTCAATGGAAATTGTAATTTTATTTCTCTTAATGAGGGGAACATTTGCCATAATGAGTACTTTTTGTAGTATAGCTGATAGGCACAATCTGGGAGTTTTACTCTGAAAAATATACTTTTTCAAGTTCTGGTCACCATTAACTGAAACCCTATTGAATTCAATTGGACTAAACCTATAGATATTGGGAACAGGGACAGTCTGGAGAGATCCTGGTTCTCTGTTGATCTTTTGGCAGGCCATATAATCTCAGAAGGTATGGCCATATCTACTGTTATCACCAACTCACTTGCCCAAGTTTTTTCTGGAAAGTTTTTACCTCTCAGTCAGCTGGAGTGTGGTTTTATTTCTCTCTCAGGGAAATCAAGTTGGGCAAGATGGGGTGACAAGAGAATATTCATATGCTGGTTTGGAATTGGACTAGTGGGCTGGGATCACTTCTACTCTCTTACAGTGCCTCACTTGGGAGTAAATTATCTCAAACTCTGGGCGCTATCTTACGACTGCCAAAATGTACTTTTTACTGCGATAAAAGCCACCTCTAAAAATCGTGCCCTAACGGAGAGGTGTCTTTTCTTAAAAAAACAAAAACAAACAAACAAAACCTCCATCACGCCCCCTGAAGCACATATTCCTGGAACCACTGCTGGGGTGTGTGTGTCTACTTTTTTGCTATGCTTAGGAGCTGCCTTTTTAAACAACTCTTACATGGTGGGGACTGGAAGAGCCGTTTCTAATCACTTTACTTCCGGGTTGTTTAAAAATAAATAAATTTAAAAACTTTTATATTTTATTACATCGATAAAACACCATGCATCAGTAAAATCCTGCAAAGCGCAGGATCGCCAAGTGGAATGCAGGAATCAATCATCCATGATACAAAAGCAGGAAATTGGTATCTGGACGGGTGGGCGGCAATTGATTGGAGCTGTTACTGAGAGGGATGTGGGCAGGCTGTAAATCACCACCCATGCTCCTTCACCATTGCTTAAGCGATGGAGAAGCCCTTTGTGTTTGTATATGCATGATGGTGGGGCTGGGAGGGAGGGACGGGAAGCCCTTGCAAGCCACCTGCTGTGTGCAACACTCACCCAGGAGCTGGTTTGTTTGTTCCCTCCCCCTCCCCCCGCCACCGCCAACTTTGAATTTTGAAGTAAAAAAGCCAAGTTTTTTTTTATAGATAGCTCACAAACTCAGAAATCATAGTTAACAAATCACGTAAAAAAGTGGTTTCTGCCTGTGGGGACAGAACAACAGATAGCAAAACATACACCAATGTGAGGACAATGGGAGTGCTTTTGGAACGTGATTGCAGCAGGAGAAGAGACGCCCTTTTTAAAAAAGTGGCTCTTCCGGGACGTGTGATAGCGCCCTCAGAGGAGTTCAGTAACTGATACACAGTGATCAAACAATGTCATTGATTCTGTGATATCTGTCCTATCACGGGCTCTGGTTTCTACCTGAGGGCTGCCATTTTATGAAGAAGTATCATAACTGTAGCTGGTGAGAGAGAAGCGGGAGATTAGGCGATATGGGAAAAAATGAAGTGAAAGTGTACGTGCAGATGTGAATGAACACATTACCAAAGCATCATCTGAGGAGGCTCTATTGCATCTAATTGTCCATTCAAGCACCAGCCATGTAACCTATGATCCATTCTGAATGTGTGCTACCAATCATTTTAACCTCTCAAAAATGCGATTTGTATTTTCAGGTTTCAAAGCGGTAGCCACATTATCTCAACGGGATAATAAAATAATAATAAAAATAAAGTTAAAAACAAAAAAACCAAAGTGTTGTGATGATTTATTTTCAGTGTGAGCTTTCCTGGCTAACCATCAATTAGTAATTTTAAACAATCTACATGTAATGTATGAAAGATCACACTAAAATATATCTGTTATAGAAGTACCACTTTTGTTTTTCAAGATCAGTTAGGGTTAGAACAATTAAAAGAGCATTTTGTTTTTTGCTTGGATTTCTCTTGCCCATACTCGGGCAGATGTGTGATTTGATTTGACTTACGGTCATTCTGCTTTGTTAGTTTAGCTGACAGTGAAGAGCAGAAAGTTGGAAGATTAAAATCAGATAATGCCCCAAACGATGGCACATCCACATACTTACTTGCCTGGGAAATATAGCATGCCTTAACTCAAGAATATTTATTTTTGATATGTATAGGGCTCTATTTTGAACATTTGGAACTCACCAATTTGGAATTATTATGAATAAACAATTATTTTGTCACTGAAGAGGTGTCTGCTTATGGGTGAGATGAGGAAATGATTTAACACAAAATGAAAAACACTCTAGAAAACAGCACCTGGGGAACTGTCAGAAAAATACTCTTCACATCAGCCTAGTATGGAAGGATAGTTGAAAAGGGCAACAACACTACCTTATTTTGGGGACTGTAAAATCCGAAGGCAGCTTGGAGATTTTTACCATTTGAGGTCTGTTAGGGAATTTTTCAAAAATCCGTAAGCGTAATGGGAGCTTTTCCTTGGTATCAGCATTTGCTTCGCTTTGCTTCAGCTGAAATGAGGAAAGGAAAGAGTAAATGGGAATAATTCAGGAAAAAACAAGCTTTACACTTCTCTGGGAAAAAAAACAGCAGATGCAGCTGGCTGAATAAACACAAGATGGCAGCAAAGAACTATAGAAGGTAATTTCATTTTTTTGGCACACAATGTTTTACAACTACTGCCACAACTGAAGCTGAGAGAATCCATTTCTTAAAAGATTTAAAATGCAAAGAATGTTGTAGTAAATATTTATACTTCCTTTGTGGATTTTTCACAGTTCTCTAACGTTCTATAAGGAGAATAAATTTCACGTCTTCCTCTTACTAGACTCCTTGATTGCAAATCAATGAAACGATGTTATAAATCATATGCTTAGCCAACGAGAAAGATTTTTGTATGATACTATCACATAAATGTTTAAAGCCCAATAAATATGAACTAAATTTGATTTTGGAGTCAGTTTTTAAAGAGAATCCCCATTTATTCTGAAGCCACTAAATTCTTACTAGACCAAGCAATCTAGTTTGGGAAACTCCTGCTGATCCTTAAGGTGAAGATACTCCCTTGCTACTGAATCTGAAGGTGATATCTCTGGCTCAATAGTTTGCCTCCAGCTGTGCAAATGTAAGGAAATTGGGAGTTTCAGACAATCCAGGAAAATACTCCACCGTGGATGAAAATAGGGTTGGAGGACGGTAACATCTTAGCAAAGCAAGGCAGGAGGGAAACACAGGTACCTTATCGTCAGCTGAAACTAAGCAGGTATCCTTAACAGAGCTTTCCTAAGACCATATTGTAACAGGAAAAGTTTTACTGATTTTTCTCCAGACCTTTTAATAGATCATAAATATATTTTTATAGCTAGGGTGGGCAGTTTGTGGTTCTCCAGCACTACTGGACACAACATCCATAATCTGTGATGTGCTATGCTAGTTAGAATGGGTGGACATTGTAATCCAACAACAGTTTTCTCCATGCTGCTCCATAAATGGTGGCAAGATGTTCTCTTAAATTAGCACTGATGATGAGTCACAGTGGAAATGAAAAACATAGAATTATAAAATTGGACAGGTTCTGGAGCTCCCCAAGACCACCGATGATCGCCCTACACTATCATAAGTAGAACACAAGAAACCCAATCCAAAAAGACCAGTCCATTCTAGAGATATTAGAAAAAAAAAACACCCTCGTGGCTTGCTTCGCAGCCAGGAGGCTCCGCTGTCAAGAAAAAAGCCTCTGTAAGTTCACTTCTCGCTCTCACTGCAGCATGACCAGGTCTCTGACAATTCAGACTGGGTCAACCCTTATCTGGCCAGACAAATATTCATTTTCTGGACATTTAAAACAGCCACACTCAGAGACACCCTCACGTCTAAGGCATAGTTATGGTTTTCATGCCAAGGCAGGCCCCTGCGCCTAACCCCCCCTTTCTCCCTGCTCTCTCTCTCTCTTTCTTTCTCTCTCCCCAACCCGCTTTCCCTGGGTCTGCTTAAGTGTTCCTACACTGCTTCCTACCTCCCCCTTGGGCCACCATCTTGGGCACAGGATCATGGCATAAGGAGAAGGAGAACATGGCGACTCCTGAGGATGGTTGTGCCTTCCAGAAAGAACTCCAACCATCGTACACAGATTATCTCCAGCCAGAAGGCTTCCATTGTCTTGCCTCCACATTCACCAGGAAGTTCCGTCTCACAGCTCAAGATTCCTTTGTTGACTCTCCAAGCTACCTATTGAGTTGATAATGGCATGGACTCTTGAACAATGCTTTGTCCCCTTCCCCTATTCTCACACTTCGAATGGCCCATCAAAGAACATAGAAGGCCTGGCCACACCTGGCAAACAGGTTAATCTGGAATCCAGTTTCAGGAGTTGGGAATGCCTTGAGACCTCCCCCAGGAGACCCTCTGGACTGTCCCCATTGGATGTCCCCTGAAGACCACCTCTTGCCCGGCCCAGGGGTTGCATGCAACTCATGGGAGGGGGGGAGGGAGGTATAAAACCTGGGTGCACTCTTTCTTCTGGGCTAACCATCTCACACTGCCTTGCTGTGGGTTAGTTGGCCTTACCGTCCTTTATTAGGCCTAATAAACCAGTAATTTTTCCTGGACCTGTCTGTGTTGAATTTCTTTCATTGGACCTTGGGAAATTCAGCAGCGTACAGTAGGAATAGCCTACTGAAAACTCAACACTGAGAGCTAATACAAACTTTCAAACTTCACTGGATGGGGATGAAAAAGAAGCCAGAGGAAAGAAATCATGAGCTTCAACTGCTGACTCTTTATGGTGAGTGAAAGTCGAGTCAAATCATGCACTGTCTGTTGCTTTTCTCACTTGTTTCCCTTACACTCAATATGTACATTTGACAATAAATAAGCCTCCAGTGTTCTTATATCAGAAAAATACTGACCCAGCAAAAATCCCTCCCCTGAAAAATCTGGTAGATTTAAAAGGAGCCACCAAACAATATAATTGGATCCCAGCACAATCAGCAGAATATCTGATGGGCAACAGATAATCATAGTACGGTCTTGAAGGTGTCTTGAAGGTGTCTCTTCCACCTGCCATACTAAATGGACAAGGAGTTCATAATATAGACCCCTTCTGCAAACAGAATATCTGAAAAACACTTGGATTTTGAGTACAAACAAAGGGTACAGATTAATGATGGACTACAGAGCTGTAGGGGAGAAATCCTTTTAAGGGCCCTTAAAGGGACACAGTTATGCTCAATCTTATCTTCACTAACACATTCTGAGGATGGGAGCAACATCGTAGTTAGAATAGCTTGACCATAGATCAGGGGACTGTTGGGAACATGCAAGAAAATATAAACCAGTACAATATTATGATGATGGGGCGGGGAGGAGAGATTAATAATAAAACATTCTTTGTTCCAAGTTGAACACTAAGATTTTGGATAAAGATATCTGAGATCTGTCAGAGAAAGGAGAATAACCTGAAAAGAGTTGTGCAACCCTGACAGCAATCCAGCAGAAAACAGGGGAGGGGAAGAAGGTTTAAGAAAAATGTCTTCAAGACAAATAAGAAAGATCACTGTTCTGTTTAACATTAATGAGGCAGTATTCCCTAATGTTTAACTTTGCATAAAAGGGGCTTCCATTTTTCTACCTTATTTTCAGGGTCCTTTATTTCATTTGGTTATATTTTAGAGGTCTCTGTAACATTGCCTAGTGGGTAATGTTACATTTGTTTTTACTTTCTCTTTGCTTTCTCTCATCATCGCTCTGTGAAAGAAGCTACCTCTCACACGAGCATTAATTGAAGTCAGTGAGGATGGTGGAAGGCGCTATTACCCCCTCAGATGAATGTATGATATTATTATTAAATAGATAAATATCTGAGCATGATTGAAACGGGCCAATGTAGATCATGCTACTCGTCTCGGTACAATGGCCCCCTCCCTAGACTGGGGGGGGTTTCCTCCAGCCTACGGACAGGACCAGGAATCTGGACGTGGTCCTGGACTCAGCCCTCTCCCTGGAAGCCCAGGTAATGGCGGTCTCCAGGGCCACTTTTATCCATCTCCGCAGGATCGCCCAGATCCGCCAGTACCTCGACGAGCCCTCCCTGAGGACAGTCGTGCAGGCTCTTGTGATCTCGAGGATTGACTACTGCAATGCCCTCTACGTGGGGTTGCCCTTGACCCTTGTCCGGAGGCTCCAGCGGGTGCAGAATGTGGCAGCCAGACTGGTGGTGGGTGCCTGTAGATTCGATTGCAACACCCCAGTTCTGGCTCGCCTGCATTGGCTGCCTGTTGTCCTCTGGATAAGGTTCAAGGTCCTGGTTTTGATTTTCAAAACCTTCCACGGCTTGGGACCAGAGTACCTGTCGGAGCGTATCTTCCAGAGGTCAACTAGGGTCAAGCCCACTAGAATGGCGCAGGCACGCTCACTTAGGGTGGCCACAACCAGGGAGGCGCAGAAATCGCTTACGCGTAACCGCGCCTTCTCTGTGGTTGGCCCTATGCTGTGGAATCATCTCCCTAGTGAGCTGCACCTAGCACAGTCCCTGCCCACCTTTAAAAAGGCTCTGAAAACCTCCCTTTTTAGAGAGGCATATGGCAACCTTATTACTAAGTTTCTTTTTTCTCTTTTGCCGCCCGCGTCGTCTCTTGAGGAGGGTCCCTCCTCCTTACTTTTGTTTTTTGTTTTCTTCCCTGTTGTTTTTATTGCTGCCATATTTTATTGTAAACCGCCCAGAGTTCCATCTGGAAGATGGGTGGTATACTACTACTACTACTACTACTACTACTACTACTACTACTACTACTACTACTACTACTACTACTACTACTACTACTACTA
>JAHTLZ010000348.1:22505151-22516224 GCA_023846285.1 Phrynocephalus versicolor
CACACACACACACACACACACACACACACACACACACACACACACACCACCTGTATAGAAGGACCTCCCCCTCTCATACCTGTTAAGGACTCTTTCCTAACTGAAACTGCTTGAAGTATGGTTTCTAAGTAACAGTACTTGGCAGTGAGTATGCACTATTCTGTTAAAACGCAATATTTGAACAGACAAGATACAGAAAATATGGGCCTCTCCCAATTCCATTAATCTCAGATACAGCACAAATAGCCAAGAACATTACAATGTCTTTGCCAGACAGTGTTCGGGGCCTTCTTTGCCAGAAACACCTGTAAATGCTTGCAAGTTAAATAAACCCACTACTTGCTAAGCAGATGTAGGCCATGATAATGTACCAGAGGTGGGCTTTAACAGAATGGAATGTGTGGAAAGCTTCTGGAAACAGATTTTGAGAAGTACTATACAGAGGGTCACCAATGAAAAAGGAAATCGTCTGGTGTGAAAAACTGAAGAGTGGCTGTCAGTCAGTGTGAACAATGCTAACGTAGATGGTTGAACGGTTCAACTCTGTGTCAACAGCAGCAGCATCTTACTGCAGAAGAGAGGACTAAAAGTCTTCCCTTTCCCCATTACTCTCAAGCGGCACGAAAAGGAGTCACTTGTGATTTATTTCTGGGCACTTGTTTGTAACACCAGAAACCACTCAAACATAATGACACTTTGAATGCAATTCAGATGCACTGTGGCAACCACAATGCATGTAATACGGTAGTGGAAAAATAACGGGAACGATTGTCTGACAGTGACACACTGATTGTTCCATTATGCCCCTCTTCAACCAATCAACAACGAACTGCTGGATAGCTCATTGGCACAGGCCTCTGGCTGCAGGGCCAGAGGTGGAGAGTTTGATTCCCTACTGTGCCTCCTTGACAGGGGCTGAACTCAGTGGTCTGTATGGTCCTTTCCACCTCTGCAGTTCAAAGATGATGAGGATAATGAGGAGGAGGACAATGAAAACTGGCAGCATTAGGTGCCATTTCTCAGCTGGAGCGCTGAATGAATTAACAAGTTGGTTTTACCAAAATAGCAATTAACTGAAATGCTCTCTCAATAAAGTGTGTGTGTGTGTGTGTGTGTGTGTGTGTGTGTGTGTGTGTGTGAACATGGCTGTGTTCATGCTTTATGTGTAGCTAGGTTTTACCAAAATAGCAATTAACTGAAATGCTCTCTCAGTAAACTGTGTGTGTGTGTGTGTGTGTGTGTGTGTGAACATGGCTAATGTGTGTTGAAAAAGGTTGAGGGAGGAACTGTCAGCATGAAACAGCGCTCTCTGTTCCCTCTCACAGAACATGTGAGTATGTGTGAATACATGTAAGATGAAATAAATTATTTTACACAGGATGTACAAAGATAAAGGAAGACCAACAGACATTTCTAGCACAGTGTTGGCAAATCTACGGCACAGGTGCCAAAGGTGGCATGCGGAGCCCATTCTGTGGGCATGCGACATCGCCCCCTCACAGTCATGGCACCTCTGCTCAGATCATGCCATTGTGCTCCATGCAGAGAGCTGGGCGAAGGGGAGACAGAGGTTGGTGGGCTCCTTCATAGCCCCAGTTTACTCTCCAGCCACACGGCATAGCTGGAGGCTATGAAGGAGCCCACAAACCACCGCCTCCCCTTTGCCCGGCTACCTGCACAGAGCCATTTTTGCAGTCTCAAAACAGCTCCATGCAGGCAACTGGGTGAAGGAGGGGCAGCGGTTTGTGGGCCCCTTCGTAGCTCAAGTTTACTCTCCAGCCATGCTGCTTTTGGGATGCCCAGAGTGGCGTGGCTGGAGAGTAAACTGGGGCTACAAATGAGCCCACAAACCGCCATCACTCCCCCTGGCTTTAGCGATAGTGTAGCACCCCATCTGCAGAGAGGTGGGTGGGGCGCTACCCTTCGGGAAAGCAAATATTGAAGAGCAGGGATGCTACCCTTTGGGAAAGCGAGAATCCAAGTGCAGGCTTTTGAATTTCCCATGGCCACAGCACACTTGTGATCACGGGAAGTTCAATAACCTGTTCTTCAATCCTTGCTTTCCCGAAGGGTGCTACCCTTTTATAGGAGGTTAGACAGGCTTTTTCACTGATGTCTTTCCACCAGTGAACAAAAGGCTTTGTTTTCAGGGAGGTCTTTGACAAATGAATGGACTATACAGAAAGATGACTTTAATATGTAGGATGCTATACTTTCTCTGTTGCTTTTATATGTTTTATATGGTTTTAGCTAGTCATTTAATTGCATTCTATACTTTACTGCATTTTTATATCTAACCTTATTGGCTGAAACCCTGTTGCTCAGTGCGATAAGTGCCACTAGAATAAGCCCATTTGAATCAATGGAGTTTATGGTGGAGTTGACTCATCAAATCCCCACTGATTCAATGCACCTATTCTAGGGCAATCCACACTGCTATGTGATTTCAGCCATTCTGTTTTTATCTATATTTCCTTGTTAGCCATTTTGTATTGGAAACAAGCAAGCAAATTTTCCTCCTGTTTTATCATTTTTGAAAGTTTTTAAACTATCATAGTTTTTTAAAACTATCTTAGTTAAAAAACAGCAAAACATTAGTACTGAGATTTTGGACTGGCAAAATATCTGTTGTTCAATCCTTTCTTATAAAACATCAGAATCATGTAAGCAGTAAAGAGGTAGATGGAGCGAAGACAAGTCTTCTAACATTTTGATTGTCGGTGTTTTGCTCTGAAATACACTCTATGTACTATAGCCTGGGGGATAACTCATTATGCCAGTATTCTCAAGTTATTTTTATAGCAAGATAGAATGTAGCACATTTCAGGAATTTTAAGCTGCCTTCTAGGCACTAGTAGAACAATCACAGACATCCTGTCTGCATTAGAAAAACAAAACAAGCAATAAAATTATTTCCTTATGAACTATTGGGAGGCAAGCATTGTATATTTTCATTAGAAATAGCTTTCTGTATAATTTCCTTTCAAAGATTATTAAAACAGTAAAATAATTGTCATTGTTTTAAGATGTCCATATTGAAAATAAGTATGAAATGCTTAAATTTGCTATTTGCTTGTTCCTTTTTGCTGAAGCAAAGAAAAAGAAAGATGAGAGACAGGAACAAAATGCCACACAGATCTGGAAAATATATAAAAAGCAATATGATTCAACAAATAATTTTGTAAGAGTTTCTCACTTAACACAGAACTGTCAACTGTGTAAAAGGGATGGGGGAAATGCCAAGCCAATGAATTCATAACCTTAGGTTTCTTATTCCTTCTCTCATCTGCTGCAAAATGATGGAAACACAATACCCCGCAGAACAAGGGGTGTTGATCTGATTCTGCCCACATCCAGATCACCCAGAACTTGAAAATAATACATTAAATCTAATGCATTAGACCAGGCATGTTCAAACTTTGGCCTTCCAGATGTTTTGGACCACAACTCCCATAGTCCTTTGCCATTGGAAATACAGGTTTGGAATTCTGGGAGTTGTGGTCCAAAACATCAGGAGGGCCAAAGTTTGGACATGCTTGCATTAGACCGAATTCATTGTAACAGCTTGATAACAATGATTCAATGATCTTAATTGTAACATTGCATGTTGAACTTTGTTGCTCCTCTATAACCTCCATCAATAAAACTCTGGAGACAGACACAGACAAGCCTATAACAGAGGAAAGCTTAGGTGAGGCTTGAAAACAGCAGCTTTTTAAAACATCTGCTCAAGTATGAGGAATGGTGCTTAAAAGAGTGAACAAATGGTATTATACCCTAGATAACTGTTTTGTATGCATTTTCTAGAACTCTGCCATAAGGAAGGTACATAGATACATATATGGTGGGAATGCCCAAAAGTTCACAAATTCTGGATTTAAAATACTTGGCATTACATCAGATATATTTTCCAATTACAAACCCTCTATTAGTGCTTCTAATCTAAGACAATGCTGTGACAGGATATATTCTAGCTTACTGATTCTTAGAAGTCCAGGCTAAGATTTGGACACAGTATTCTGACCAAAACACAGTTGAGTACTTCCCTTCATCTGGATGCCATGCTTCTGTTGACGTAGCTTCATACTGCTTTTACTGGTTTCGCCACTACATCACTCTGTTGGCACATACTTAGCTTGTAGTCTATTGAGGCTCCTAAATCCTTTTCAAATGTACAGTAAAATCTTGGTTCACAAGCATAAGTCATTTGGGAAACATACTTGTAGTCCAAAGCACTTGTATATCAAAGCAAATTTCTACATAAGAAGTAGTGGAAACTCAAATGATTGGTTCTACAGCCAAAAATTTTTACAATACTGTAATATAATATGAAATAATAAAGAAAACACAAAATATAAAGAAAAATTAAATTAAATATAAATATAAACCTTTATGGCTGGTTTACGGCCTGCCAGAACCACCAACCAACCATCCTCCCTTCCTTTCTGGAGGGAGCAAGCTGGCAGATGGTCTGACTGCCTTCACTTCCTCTCTGTTCCCTCTGCTTTGGAGGCTGCCTGTGACTGAGTGTTCTAGACAATCACCCACAATCCAGCAGTGGGGGAAAACCACCATTGGCTCACTTGTGATCATGTGACTTGCTCCAGTGCTTGATCATGTGACTTGCTCCAGTGCTCCAGTATTGCAAGACATTGCAAGGCAAAATTTAGAAGAAATGCTTGCTTGTCTTGAGAAACACTCATAGTAAACGAAGGTATACTACTGCCAAGCCAGCTGATGTATCTGAGCATCTGATTTTTTCTGCCTACATTTTTCCTACTGAAATTCATCTTGTTTGTTTTGGCCTAGTTCTCCAATCTGTTAGCATCATCTTGTGTCCTGATTCTGTCTTATGACGTATTAGCTACTCCTCCCATTTTGGTTCATCAACAAATTTAATTAGCGCCTCCTCTATGTCCTTATTCAAGTTGTTTAGCAAGATATGGGACAACGATGGTCCCAGGACAAAATGCTGTGTCATCCCACTTGTCCTTTCTTTCCAGGATGACAGAGAACCACTGATGAACAGTCTTCAGGTATGCCCCATTAATCAGCTATATAGTCACTTAATTGTAGTATCATCCAATCACATGTTACCAGCTTGGCCACAAGAGTATCATAAAGAACCTTGTCAAAACTCATGCTGATATCAAGACACACTACATCCAAATAATTTCCCTCATCTATCAAGTCGGTGACTCTGTCAAAAACAAAGAGAGGGGTAAGATTAAACTGGTATGACATTTTTGAAACACATTTGTTAGGACATAGAAATTATAGTGTTTTTGTTGAGTGCTCACAAACAGACTGTTTAATGGTCTGTTCTAGAACATTTACTGGTACTTATGTCAAGCTGGCTGCCTAGATGCCTGAGCACATCTGATCTCACCTGATTACGGAAGCTAAGCAGGGTTGGCCCTGGCTAGTACTTGGATGGGAGACCACCAGGGAATACCAGGTGCTGTAGGCGCCTGGAGTAGAAAATGGCAAGCCACTCCAGTATTCCTGCCAAGAAAACTCCATGGACATGGAGTCATGAAGGGTCAGTCATGACTGTAACGACACACCACACACACGTCAAGCTGACTGATGGGCAGTTGCCTGGATCTTCTTTTTGATGACTGGGTTGACATCTACTTCCCTCCTATTTTCAAGGACCTTACCTGTTCTCCAAAAGTTTACAAACAGAGGCTGAAGACAAGAGTGGGTAACCCAGTTATGGGGACAGATGAAAAATCCTCTCTGTTGGATTTTTCCATGTCAAATCAGTTCCCGAGAACAGGAATGTCTTATGATGTTACACTTGGACCGTTAATTACAAATTGTGCCACCACAGCTGCATTCTACATTACTGTAAAACGACTGACCCTGGAATATTAGTTTTTAATACTGTATTATTAATGCTGCTCACAAAATGGATTGTGAAAATGCACCTGCAAGTGATCTTGTGGCAGAAACCTTCCTGTGTGTTACAGACATACACCTACCTCCACCCACAGCTAGATCACATCCAAAACAAGCACAACAGCAACATTCGGGCTAGTCACTGTGTAGAATAGTCTATATTTTTGCGACTTTGTGAACAAGCAAAGTTATAAGAAGTTGGAAGAGCAGAAAGGCAAGATGGTTCCCTGGTAAACTAACAGCATGTGTCAACTGTGTTATTTCAGGCTGCAGGAGGGGAATGCTGACTTCTGGGTTAAATGGGTGGGAAAAAATCCTCAAAAGCAAAAAGAGATCACATGAGGGATAATTTTTCTAGGCCAGTCCAACTTCACGTGGTATTATGTTCTCTGTTAGCAGGGATCACTGTATTTGATCTTTTTATCATAAGGGTGCACCTGTGACAAACCTACTGGAAATATTGAGCAGGTCTGCTTATATTCTGCTCCTTATCAGTTACATGGCAATATATTCATCTGCCTCATATCCTACAGTTGCTTCATGCATGAAAAGTTGTCCTTATGACAGAGGATAAGGATGTCTCTTTAGAAAAATAGCTAGCATGCAACCACAGAAACCTGGAGGGTTTCTGTCCAAAATGGGCTACCATGGAAATATCTTCTGCTCTGCTCTACAGCGCTTATGGTATAACTGGTTTGACACTAAACTGGGAACTCTCACTAAAATTCATCTCTGAAATTCATCTGTCTCAAGAGAAGAAAAGAACATTCTGCATTGTCTAATTTTAATGATAATATTGTTTCTCTAAAGAAAGACAAAAATACTGTTGTATAAAACAAATGGTGATAAATAAATTAAAAAACCAAGAAGCAATGAAGAACCTGGGGCGTAGGATTTCACAAGAAAACAACACACACAGATACATACAGAGAGAAAATAAGATGTCGTGATTTCATGGAGTGCCTTCATTTATGCTGTAGACAATCACATTGTAAAAATACAACAGCAGTAGGAATGTCTAGCAGTATTTATAAAAATAGCATGTCCTTTCACTAGCTTTTTTCTTTTTGTAAGAAAGTTGTGAGCTGTAAAAGAACATTATTACCTTGAAGATGTTGTGGCTTTTTGCAGTGCCATCAGAAACAGTAACCAATCAACTTAAAATTATGGCAACATTTCAGAAAGCAACAAAAGAATACGCCATAATCTCTCACATTGATCTCCGCCTGTATTTTAACACCTGGAAAGCTTTCTGACAAAAGGACAAAGTACTAAGGTTGGAAATAGGGGAGAGGAAGAACATTATTATAATAAACGATGTAGCATTTAATTTGACATTGTCAAGGGTCTGTCTGATATTTCTCAAGTATCTTTTGAAAAATCCTTGTATTGACATTTATACTGTGAATTTTTTTCTAATGCAAGTGTAGCTATTTTTTGTTGGAGCTAATCATTCTTTTCAAATATGTATTTGAATTTGATTTAAGCCTAACAGTTCTATTTCTACAGGTACACCTTACAGTATGATATGGACTCAGCTTATTTTTCAGAGGACATCCTGTCATATATTGCTGCTCACAGTCTTAGCTCAATGGATAAAATCTCGGGTTATCTGCCATCTGTAAATGAGTTCAAGCCTCTTCATTAAGGCATGATAGACATTTGCTCACATTGTGGAACCACTACCACCACAAAAGAGACACAGAAGTATAGTCAGTGTATGCATTCCTACAGAGAATGAAGATTATAAAGCTTCAAATAAAAAAAGGAAATCATTGATCTGAATCAAATTGGCAATCCCAGTTAAAGCAGAGCCATTTATTCAAAGGCATGGAAGTGAATTCAATGGGATTGCCTCATGGGATACAGCAGTTGATTCAATGGATCTGTTCTAGTTGGGAAGAGCAACTGGATTCAGGCCATTGGAATTCTACTGGGTGCCTTCCAATTATTTTCAAGGAATTTCCAACAAAGAATTTTAAAATGCCTTGAGTTCTGCTTAATTAAAAGAAAAATATGACAAAGACATGTGCCCTGTCAATATTCCTCATCTGGCCTGCAGCCCACAATTCTGCCATCAACTCTGATGAGTGGTCAGCTCCAGGAAAATGTTGCACTTGGGCATACTTCCAGAAAGGTACATCAAGAATTCAAATGTACTTTGTAGACTTGGGTCGAGAATGACCAAATGAGTAGGAATTATATCTGGCATGCCCACTTTGATCTGACTCTGTTCACGGCCCTTAACACTAACTAATCAAGGCCGAATACAACTCAAATATTTTTCTCAAATGAGAATTTGGATCAGAGTGAGTCTTCTCATTACTTCTTGATGGAGCAGGCTTTCTGTCAGAACACAGGAAACCATCTCTGAATCTCTGACCATGTCATCTCCACTAGTGCCACCTGAAAAATAGTTGTGGTAAACTTGCCTTCCTGCAGTTTCATTGATCTCTGTCAGAAAATTAGTTGGTTTCTCTCCACCAACCCTGTCTCAAACATTAATAACCATCACACTTGTAGTTTCTTCAGCAGAAGATAATATACTGCCTGTGATAGACATTTCCCAAGGTTTTTTAATTTCCAGTAAGGAAGAATAAGTTTTAACAGTTGCATGGCAGGCAAAATTGATACAGGTATTAGCTATTGCTTCTCCATGTCAGGAAAGTACTACGGTGGTCCCCCACCCTTTCACGGTTCATATACTGCAGTCCCACTATATTGCGGGATCACAGTATATGAAAAAAGGCCCCCTGAGGTAAGGGGCAAAGGCCTGTTTCAGGCCTCCCATACTTACCCCAGGACTGGGGCTGTCTTAAACAGGCCTGTGAGGGCCTTCCCAGGGCTTCTGGAGGCCCCCAAAGGGCCTCCCTGAGAACTGGAAGTCACTGCTGGGTTGCCCAAAATCATTTCTAAGGACTCTGCACCCCCAGTTAGCCCTCCCCCCTAGGCCTGACCCAACCTGCATCTGCATATTGCAGATTTTCAATTATCGCGGGTTAGGTCGGTTCCTAACACCTGCAATATGTTGGGGGGGGGGGTCACTATATCTGTTGATTCCTGGCTTTCATATCACTGAAAGAACCCAGAAGCCCTCACTATAAAATATGTGACAGCTTTGTAGGGGGGAAAAATACTGTCTCATCATCTCAACAGCAGACTGCATTGTTTTGCAACTGAATGTGGCATTGGTTTTCAATCTCTTGAGGCTACAGGTTCTTTAGGAAACAGGATAGGTAATTAAGAAGAGTCTCAGTCCCATCTGTTCTGTCTCTTCTACATAGGATGAGAGACAGGGTTCCTTCAGAGCATGAAAATAATTCATTAAAATTAGTTTACTACACTCTAATTCTATGTTTTCAACAATGACTTAACTGGCTAGCAATGTTACTTTCTACTATTTTAATTCTTTAGTTGGCCATTTACAGTATTGTAAGACTACTGTCATTTTAAAAATAAATAATAATTTAAAATTGAAATAATTTAACATTTTTTGTACTTTTATAAAACTGGATTCCTCGAACAAGCTGACACTTCCCGTTTGTGTGTGAATGGTCAAGATATACAAGTTACACATATTTGGAGAGAGCTAGCATAGCAGCGGCACCAGGAACCTCAAGCCCAATTCTACACACGGCTAGGATATGCCATTAAATGGCAACCAATCTTCAATGGGGTTGAATGATAATTATGTAAGGAAAGTACTGAGAACAATTAATTATTTGAGGACCAAAGATAACAGTACATGAATGTCGGGTTTCTAAACAACTTGGGTTTTGTATGCACTGTCATGTTGAGAACTTGGGGTGGGGATTTTATAACCCAAATTGGCTGAACTGTCTGTTACTTGAAAAACATGAACCCAGAGAAAAATGACAATTATTTTAATTGGTGATGGACAGAGAGACAGAGCAGAGTTTTCATTTTTTTTTCAAACCATATATTATTTGCTGCAAATATTCAAGCCTGGTGAGAAAATGTATAGTCACAAAAAATAAAGCACATCAGCTACAAAAATATTTTCAGTAATGAACATCTGTACTCAGGCCATAAATATGCAATGGGAAGATAAATAATGACAGATGTGTGAAACTGCACGAAAGAACTGATCATTCCCAAGGGAATATTCCTTTGGAAGAGGAAACTGAGCAGAAAGTGGGCTGCAGAAAGGATTACGATATCTGGGCATCCTGTCCCATTTCTATTAAGAGTTTTCCAAATGACATAGGAAGGACTCAAATAAAGAGGTGCACAACCTTACAAATTCACTGTGTCGAAATCTTTTGCGGACACTTTGTGAGATGGATAAAGTATTATCCTTAGTCACTGGTCTACATAATCACAGTGGTAATGATTAGTTGTAAAAGGTGAGGTCAGGGGGAAGTGAAATGATGAAAAATTAAGGTCACATCTATCATTTTATGACGAATGGCTATTCGCAGTATAATTTGCTGGGTTGGAGACTCTGGTTACAGAGCATCTCAGGAGCTCTATCCCACAGTATGCTTCCCAATAGAACAGCCAGTATGTGCAGCCATTGGCAAGCTGCATGCCCCAGAACACTACCTGAAGAATGGTAAATAATGCCTGAGTACTTTGCGCCAAGAAAATGCTAGTGCAACGATAATAACATCTCAATGGCCCATAAGAAATCCACAGAGGATTGTGAATCAGTGTACCAAACCAATTTGTGTAGGGAAATGTTTTAAAACTTGCTGATTTCTCACTATCTACCATACAGTTGCCAGTGACATGGTGCTTAACTTCTAAAATCAAATCAATTATCAGTGCCTGGTATTTTACAATGACAAGGCAGGTACAGTAGGTCTCAGTTTCAATACAAGTATGGACTGGGAACAAGGTCAACTGAATAAAGATGCAACACGCTTGGAGCAAATAATAGGCAGGGCAGATAAGGGTGTGTATCTGGTAAATGCACAACACTAGAGGCACCAGAGTGATTTGTGTAATTTAGAGGCAAACAAATGGGATACAAATGAATCCTACCCTGGAAAAAGTAATGTCTGGATCAATGTCACATACAATTGAAACTGATAAAAGCTCGAGTGATTTTTGTTTTTTGTTTTTGTCTTGTTTTTGTTATGCTGTTGTGCTGTTGTTGTTATTATTATTATTATTATTATTATTATTATTATTATTATTATTATT
>JAHTLZ010000348.1:22517614-22531594 GCA_023846285.1 Phrynocephalus versicolor
TATTATTATTATTATTATTATTATTATTATTATTATTATTATTATTATTAGTAGTAGTAGTAGTAGTAGTAGTAGTAGTAGTATTGGTCTTTTATGCTTGGACAGACTAAATGCAGGTATATCTTCAACTATAGTTATCTTTAGATCACTACTGATATCAGGAATTAATTAACACTGCAACTCTGTCCAAGCCTTAGCATTCATGTACTGTAGATCCTGAGGCAACTCTAATTTTATTACATTCTGTACTTGAGCATCTGCTTCTTTCTTCACCAACAGAGGATTTCTTGTCAGTCTAAAAAGCCACTTCTAAAGAAGAGTCTTCCCCACTCACACCGAGAACAAACCAAATCCCTATACTTATTAAACTGCCTATTACCCAAGGCATGCCATCTGGCATTTAATAGTTTGGCTGTGAGACAAGACCAATGTCAATAAATATTGTTAATGTTTGCAAGCCTCATTCTGTTTTCTCTTATCTTACCTACTGGAATGTATTATCTAACGAGGCAAATGAAGGAATGACACTCCAAAACAGTGATGTTGCCAATGACACATTCTCAAACTTTCAGACATATCCACTATCCCAAAAGGTAGGAAATCCAGCCCTGTGTCTCTCATACTGCAACATATTTCTGAATTTAAACCGGGATACAATAACCCTTCCAGAATAACGAATGTTCAGAAGTGTTGCAGCTCATCATCCTGTGTATTTCTGCTCCATCCCTATTGCTTTTCCAGCCCTGCTGGGCCTTTCAAGTTAAATTTGAGACCAACAATAATATCAACAACAGATGTGCTTTCGTTTAGCCAACTTCATCAACATAATAGTTTGTATTTTAATGAAACAATTTATACTCTTCTCTCAAGAAGGAAACAAGGTCCTAGAAGTGACTTATATACAATAAAATACTGTTAACACAAATCCCTTAAAGTAAAATGAAGCAAGGCATACATTCCAGAGAGTGCTATTCTGTTTCATCTAGAGTATTTTTTTAACTGCCCAGTGAATTGACTTCAATTATTTTTATGGCAATTTGTTTGACTTGTGTTATTTTACAAGACTGCATGCCATTTGGAGCTCTATTGTGTAGTTAAAAGTCACTAAGTTATTGACATCTAAATAGTTAACAGCAAGGTGAACACAGTTAACTGTGTTAACCTTAATATATTAAGATCTGCCTTTTGCTAAACGCTGAGCACCTGCTTGATTAGTTCTTCAGATTTTTCAGTGACTGGCAAACACTCACCACATTTTGCAAATGCCAAGTGTTCTTAAGCAGAGATGTCATTTTTTGTATTTAAATGAATTGAATGTAGAACTTAATGCAGCTTTAAGAGAGGAACCATCACACTGTATAGTGCAGGCCATTTTCATGGGAAATTATGAGCAGGAGAAAGAAGTTGGTTAGAAAGCAATCCTCCCAGGTAGTCATTAAGTATCAAAGAAGGTCCTTTGGCCACAACCTGTATGGTTTACAGCAAATGGAAGATGAAAAGAAACATTGGCAAAACGAATTCTATGCAAGGTGATGAAGGCTGAATTGGTATGCACAAAGGATTTCTGAAGAATCAGCCCACAGCAAATGAGCCAGCTATCTCCTGGTGTTTCATTTAGGTTTTTCAATTACAGCATTCTCCCCTACACCGTTACAAAAGCCATTTCCATTTTAAAAAACAGCTTGATTAAAAAGAACAACAATTATATACACCACTTCTCCTTCTTAGGATCGGCTTATAATGCAAAAGTCAAAGTGTCACTGGATTAATATAACGTATATGTACAGAGATACACAGAAAGCTTTCTGCTTTATTTTCATAATAAGGAAACAAATATTCTAGAAGAATAATCCACCACTGCAACCAATCCAAAACCACCTTAGCTTCCATCTCATTTAGCTCACAGGAAAACATTTTCTTATGGTGCCACATATGCTGGAATCTGGTGAATGAGAAATAGCTAATGAGAGGAGGGCTAGGAAATTCCCCCATAGCCATAGAGAGGGGACTCTGTGTCCTAAGAGGAATCCCTGGCTTCAAAAGCCTCCTTCTGTTCTCTCTCTCATGCACATGACCTGCCTGCCTGCCTGCTTACTCATTTGACAGCCAAGGAACAACCTGAATTTCCTTCAGGGTATACAGGATTTGGCTCCTTGTTTTGTTTAGATAATCTTCCCAGCTTTTCAGGTTATTGAAGTCACTGTGAGGTCTTCTTCTGGGATACTGAGTGCTAGAGATGGGCACGAAATGAACAATTTTTCGTTTCCATTTTCGTTTTTTCGTTTCCTTACACAACGAAACGACAAACGAATTTTATATCTAAAATGAAACGAAACAAACAGAAACACCAGAAATTGTGTCGTCCGTTTCGTTTTCGTTATGGTATACATTGAACTGCTTTAAAAGCTAAAAAAAAAATCACAAAAAAAGAAATAAATGGTAATGAAATGGTAACGAAATGAACGAAAACGAAAACAATTTTTTTGCAAAAATTTGCGAAAAACGGGAACGAACCGAAACGGACCCCTAAACGATAAACGACAAACAAAACGCCATTTTTTTTAATTCATGCCCATCTCTACTGAGTGCAGTAAAAGTATACACCAGGGCCCATTCACTATACCTGAAAGGTTCATTCTTCATGGAATGGAAAATGCAGGCTTTAAAAGTTTTTTATTTATTTATATTTTTTGCAAGCATCGCTTCACTGTTAGGTAGCTCAGTTTATGTAGTGAAGTCTGCTTTAACAAGAGACTGCTGGGGTGTGTATGTGTGTGTGTGTATGTGTTTCTGCATTGGTAATACAGAGGAAATATGTTCATTACTATGAGTTTTCTTTTGGTTTTGGTTAAGATGAAAGTCAGGGCAAGGATTTTAGGTCTACCGCTCAAGAAACATTTTATAATCAAAGGAAAATCTTAAAAAACCCATTTTTGCTGATCATCAAAGCCTGATTTAAGTATTTCATGCCCCATTCAAGTCTATATACACCTTATTTAGTTTGGCTTCCTCAAAATTGTTTGACATCTGCATATCTCTAGTGAAATTAGGACAATTACTGCTTTCTTGCAATTAAAAACCAACATGAAAAAGCTTACTTGCTTAAGTTTCTTCAGATCTTCATCAAGTTCCAAGTTGTCCAAAATAACAGCAACAAACAAACTCAGCAGAATCTACACAAGAATTAAAAAACAACAACACATGTGTCAGTTTAAAATAAAGAAGATCTCTCTTTGGACTAAAGCCAAAATGACTTTAATAGTAACATGAGACAGAAACAGCGCATTTCCCCCCTTGGATCCTGGAGTATCATACATAAGATTTGCTTTTTATACATTATATTTTCCAGGGTTTAAATTTATGCCTGCAAATTATGGTTTCTGGAAATTATGAAAAACAGAAAAAGGAATGTGGGTATAGTTTTCTATATGGGCATGATTCCTATAAGGGAAATGACACCCATGAGTTTCAGCAAAGTTCTGCATCTCCTCCTTCGCTAGTCATTATTAAAGGATTGTACGCAGTGTTCTGATGGGTTATTGCTGATATGGGGTTTCCGGTCATGCCATCTATGTCTTCATTTTATTCTATCCTTTTCTATTTGGCAAGCTGCACAAGTGCTAGAGGTTAAGGTAGCCCACTGTTAAGTAGAGTAAGATTGTCAAATGAAAAATTAAAAGGAAAAAAAATATTTTAGATTACCATTCTTCCCAGTTTAAGGTGTGATTGTATGTGTGTGAGAGTTATACTATATTTGCAACTGTCTTCTTCTAACATATGGGGCTTTTCTCCCATTGTAAATATTTTAAAATAGAAAAACTGGTCTTAGCTTTATTTTAGACTATAGCTGCAAGTAAGTAATTGTGAACCGCCCAGAGACCTCTGGGTAGTGGGCGGCATACAAGCTAAATAAATAAATAAATAAATAAATAAATAAATAAATAAATAAATAAGATCACAATAAAAAGCTCTACTTGATTTTATCAAGAAACTGGGCAGGAGGTGTGAAATGTATCACAATTTTAATCTGCAGTTATTTCTGATCTCTATAGCTGTGAGTGACATCACACAATTAAAGATTTCTACCAAATGCCAAAAACAAATCTAGAGCATTATCCCATAAGAACACTTAAATCTCAAGTTATTACTTGTTTAACTTCCTCCACTGCCGTCTAGATTTTAATAATAGACTAGATTTCTAATGCAGTTTTTGTTTTTTCACATTTCAATACCATCCAAGCTTTTCCTGTGAAAGCTATTCATTTCTCTCCAGCTCCTTTTGCTTAGTGAAAGCAATTAGCACTTCAGTTTTATACTCTGTCTTCTCCTTCTGAGTTCTGGAAGTTAACATTTGCTGAAATGTTTTCTTGTTCCTTTTACCACTTGTCATTCAGCCATTACAATTCTTGGGGTTGTTTCCTTTTTAGTAGTAAGTCACATCACATCAAGCTGATTCAGAACTTGGAAGCACTCCCAGATTGAATCTTGATCAGGTTTTATCTAGGCTTTGAATCATGGCCAGGAATATTGAGATTTTAGGGGTGGCAGAAATGCATTTCCCAGTTACAGTTATTTTGCCAGCTGCATCCTTTACATCAGATGTCTGGACAGGTTACAGGATACATCCCTTAGCTACATTCTATTTCATTTACTACAACCTGCCCTATATGGGACTATCTTTGAAGAATGCTTAGAAAATTCAGGTATCTGGAAGTTGAGTCATGGCAACTGGACTTCTTTTTCTTAAGAGACTGAAACATTTTGCTGCTCTTCCAAACAGCTTCGTCAGTCTGAAGAAAGCTAGTTGAGAGTCCTCCATTTTATAGTTCACTTGGCCTCTTGTAACCCTGGTCTGAAATAGGCTCATAAGATTAACAATGGCCTGAATAGGCTCCTTAAGTAGACAACAGTCTCAATGGCCTTAAGGTGAACCATGGCCTAAGGTGCTGAAACCCATAAAGTATGGGTCCTTAGCTATGGCCTTAGTGGTGAAGGCCAGAAGTATTTTTGATTTGTCTGGGTATTGTTGAAAGCACAGCCTGATAAGTGGCAGATAGACTGTCCCTGAGCCCCTCACCTCTGTTGAGAGAGGGGTTCTCAATGCTCACATGAATGGCTTCCCTGACCCCTCTCTCAAACCACCTATCTTCTCTGTCTAATGTGTACATTCTCATCTTTGATTTGCACTGCAAAGGCAAAGAGAGGCAAATGAATAAGTTTGGTGTTCTCCTCTCCTGGAAACAGTCAATAAAAGAAATAGGTAGGAGGAAGAAGGATGATGGGACCATGACAGGAGATGTAAAGGACAAATGGGTGAAGAACCTCTCAAACAGGGAACTCACCCAGAGAGAGAGGTCCTATCCAAAGGCCTAAATTTTACCATCACTCCCAAACAGGTTCCTGTTGTGGATTTCATCACAGCTACAGAACATAACATTGTAATAACTTTGTAATAACTATAATAATAAAGATTGAGTATGATCTTGCTTAAAAACACTTTGTTGCAGCCAACATGAACTCCAAATCCCTTCAAAGAACTGATATATTTGATCTGTCTTGGCTAAAATGCAAGCACCAAGAAGTATTTCTATCAGCAAAATAATGCTAAGATTGATCATCTCTAGAAATTTCTCTATATCTGGCCAAGTACTGCATGTGGTAGCGTTATTTGTCCAACAGATAGTCATGGTGGTTTTGATACAATTGTTATGACAAAAATACTCAATTCTAGCTTGTACTTGGACTCTTTTTCTGCATGAGCTATGGAATTTCTTGTTTCCATTCCCCACCATATACTGTTCTGGCCTGGTCAACACTGAAGAAATGCATCTATAAACCAGACAAGGATTGAAAACCAGCATTTTCATTGTTATGCCTACCTTCACCTACATATGAATAACAAGAGAGATATTTCAAAGGGCAATAAAAACCAATGTAAGATATTAGGCATATAGCTTACCAGGGTAGCAAAAAGATGATAAAGTATGAAGTAAATAGCAACAACAGGTGCCCACATATGCCCCACGGCATTAAGAGTCTGATCCATCACATCCACCCATCCTTCCTGCGTTAGGATCTGGAACATTGACATAAAAGCCTAAAAGGAAACACAATCAAGAACACTGTTCGTTTGGAATTGATTTCACTTAAATAATAATCCTTTGACCAAAGTCCAACTGCTGTCAATTGTTAGACCATACATGACTGTTTTTTTGGGTCGGGAGTCCAAACTGCATGTCATTGGGCTTCTCTACACAGCTGGTTGGAGAGAGCTAAATAGAGTTGCTAGGGGTCCAGTACGGCATTTGCTGTGACCCTCAAGTCAAAATGGGACCTAGATTTCAAGCCCAGAGACCGCTTGTTAATGCGGAGGCTAACAAATTCTGTAAATAAATAAATAAATAAATAAATAAATAAATAAATAAATAAATCATTTTTTAAAAGTGTATATGTATTAGGTATGTGTATTACAAGTGAAATTTAAGAGAAATAATGTATACAGTTCTCTTAAAGGTCCAATTGAAAGTCTGTCATAGCCTCTTACTCATACTTAATACACTTCTTCCCTTCGCCAGTTGAAAAAGTGTCATGACAGATTTGGCTGCCGGCAACTCTCATTCAGCCTTTTAAAGACAAGGGAAGAACAGATTTATTTTAAAAAACATATATAAATGATGCAGCACATTTTAATTGCTTCAGTGGAGGCTAACTTCCCTCCAACTTCCTCTGTTTTTCTCTTGCAGTGCAAAACAAAGGTTGAATTGGCCAATATCCTCAAGTGGCTCTAATAAGTCACTTCACAATATTGCCAAATAAAAAAAAAGGAAGAGGTTCATTTCATTTCTGGCAATCACTTGTAGTGGAAATGGACCAAAACAGAGCAATCTGACCCACATCAAAAAAGCAGAAGCCCTTGACAGGGACCCGAAAGGTGCAGGTCGGAGTGCTCTGAGGCTGGGATAGTGTGCGTCAACACAAACATTGTCTGGTTGTCATGTTCAGGAGCAAACCAACCCATCCCTGCAGCAGTCCAAACACCAAGCTAAATTCTTGTGTCGCCCATTCTCTAGATTAGACTCTTGACAAGATAACAGGGCTTGGCTTGTTATGATGCCAGCTATCTCACAATTCATATATTAGCTTTTATACCATTAGATTATATTTGCATCCAGAATTTTCCTCACAACCAAAAGTAAACGGGGTGGGTGGGGAGAGAGAGAAAGAGAGAGAGAGAGAAGGAAGTGCTTTATAAAATGTAAGGGACAACACACATAGTTATGAGTTATTATGGGTGACATTTTAAAACGCCTTCTGTCTTTTTAGTACCATCTAAAAAGCTGAAGTGTCATCATGGTGTCATCTATTTCCTTGCAGTTTTCCTCAGCTACCACTCTTTTCAAGGTTCTTATACCCATCAGGGAATGAGTACTACTTTCAGATAAGCTGCATTCAGCACTTGCTTTAATTCAGCTCTTATTGCAGGTTATGAACATGTGGTCAGTTCTGTATTGAAATGCTCCCTTTCAAGGTATCATTACAAAATGTTACTGTTCAAGTGAAATGAGTACTTTTCATTTAACAAATATTTATTTATTTGTTATTTAACATTGTTACAGAAAAACTAAAATACTTTCTTTGAGGGGGCATTTGAGGGAATTTTAAAAAATGTAGCCATATTTAATGTTTTAGATGAATTTACTCATTCACAAACATCTGAATCATCTTCAGATGAGGACTCTGAGCCTGTTGGGACAGTCAGAAAAAAGAAAGAGGCAGGTTATGATGACGTAGGACCCTCATAAGGAGTGGCTGAATAAGTAATGTTAACACTTCTTCCAAAATTCTGCAAGGATAGGAAGAACAGGAATGTGTAGCTGAATGCATGTTAGAATGTGCAGTTGAATAGAGTCATAGAACGATAGATTGAGTCCACCCCCTGCTCAGTGCAGGAATCCAAATCAAAATATATCTGGCAGTGTGTGCGTGTGTTGCGTCGTTACAGTCGTGAACGACTCTTCATGACCCCATGTCCATGGAGTTTTCTTGGCAGGAATACTGGAGTGGTTTGCCAGTTCCTACTCCAGGCGCCTGCCTAGAGCACCTGGTATTCCCTGGTGGTCTCCCATCCAAGTACTAAACAGAGCCAACCCTGCTTAGCTTCCAAAATCAGGCGAGATTGGATGTTGTTAGGGCATCTAGACAGTTCTCTAATTTTCTCTTAAATGCCTCCAATGTGGGAGTGCTTACCACCTCCTGAGGTAGTTGGTTTCATTGCCAATACACGCTGGAACATGTAGTAGAATACATGTTGGCATGTATTTCTCATTGTAAACAGCAGCATTTATCACTCTAAAAGTGCATGTTATATACATGACTGGAACCTATTTCCAATGCATTTCCAGTTTTGAATGATCATCAACATACATTAACGTGGATAGCTGGATCAGTTGACACTATGCACATATGAACTGATAAAGTTTATTTGATTTCATCAGCCTTTTTTGTATCCAAATTACCTTGAAATGCAAGGACCATTTTAAGGAAACAACCGTCTTTTAGGATCTTTCTGAGTGGCAAATGAATAGCATTGATCTTCAATGATGTCCCCTTTATTTTAGAAGTAACAAATCTCAGAATAACACAAAAGCCAGAAAACCTTTTCATTCTGAGGAAGAAGAAACTGTCCGTGTAGAACATGCTTCATTGTAATGGTATCCTAAGAGAATGTAAACCTTTCATATTGTTAAAGATCTCTGTATTGGAAAACACTAGCTTAAAGAAAATAATAAGGCAGTGTACAGTGATTTTAAGTTCAGCAAGGAGCAATATTTCTTTCAGAAGAAGATATTTTTAGTTGAAAGGTATACTTCCACCGTTTATGCTAAAAAGAATCTGACATGCAGCTATCTTGGTGACAGAGCCAACAGCTGTGAAAATGAGACCCAGAGATTTATGCAAATGAAAGGCTTTTGAATTAATTTGTTATTGCAGTGGATAGGGGTGGGGAAAGCTCTGCATGTTCCTCTGAGTATGTTTTTCTCCTGAACCTTAGTTAGTGCTTCTGATGTTGGTATTTAAATAGAAATCATTCATCTGCAAAAATATAATGTAAATCACCAAATGTTAAAATACGTCTAGGTGATATAGTATTTTTGATCCATCAAAGAGATCATATCCCATATGTTCTCAGGAAAGGCAGGGAAAATTTCAGTTCTTATCAAATTAAGAGTTAATTCAGGAGTGGCCTAACCAGAGAGGAATAAATTAAAATAAAGGCGGAGCTGCCAAAAATAGTCCCATCTAGAGATTTTCTCTCTGTAACATATAAATTGTGTAGTGCCTCGATGTCACTAGCTCCCTTCAGATGTTTCTCTCATGCATCAGACAAATATGTCAGGCAGGTTGGATGGACCACACCGACTTGCTCCTCCTGAACACTATGTGCATCACGACACACAGACTGTGGAAACAATGGTGCCAACAAAGGAAGCACCAGGCCCAAATGTTGCTTTGGAACCAGGGCCTTCCCAAACCCAAAGTGCCAGAGAACCCCCAAGACCTTTGAGCTTGGAACAATACTGGCCACCTCAAGGCTATTTCCAGCACTGGGCTAGCACCCCACCTTCCTCAGTATTTGCATAAAACCTTAGAGAGAGGAAAGAAGGAAGTCAAGACCTGGAGAATTATGCAGAGGGCGACATGTTTGGAGAAAACACCCAAGTTTCTTACAAGGGGCTTGTGACTGCCCCCAAGAAACATAGGTTTTTCGTATAGTAATAAATCAGAACATGGCCTTCTTGTCTGTAGCAGCCAGGTGCTATGAAATCAACACCATCACACACCCAAACATCTAGAGTACAAAAGAGTTAGAGCACATAAGTCTTTCCATTTTTTTCTTTAGCTCAGGCATAACTTCAAAAATTACAAAGCCATGAAAAAAAGAGAAAAGAAAAACACTTTGCAAGACGTCTAGCTCAGAGGCCTGTGTTGACTTGAAAACAAATCAAGCCGAAAAAGACAAAAATGGGGAGAGAATGATGTTGTTTGGTCACCATAGCAACCATAAGCTTGTAGTTATTTACAAAATGAACCAATACAGCAAATATATCATACATAACAGAATCCACAGCATGAGAGATAGGGGGGGAAATCCCAGTCCACAATTCCATGTCCTTTGGTAACAAGGAGAAGAATGAAATGACAGAACATTTTGGAAGTCTTTCATTCATCGGACTGCGATGTGTCAGAGAAGACCTCATGGTCCATAATAAAAAGTCCCATGGGAGGTGATAGGATGGATTTGCCAAGTTCAGTATACTGAATCATATTTTTATGCCCCTTCCTACATTTAACCCACTCTCTTCACAAAAACTAGCTTACAACTGAAACGAAGGTTAGGAGGTGTTGATTCATGACTTAGATTTGAGGGCAGGCATGTCCAAACTTCGGCCCTTCAGATATTTTGGACTGCAACTCCCACAGTCCTTTGTCATTGGCAATATAAGCTTAGAATTCTGGGAGTTGTGGTACAAAACGTCAGGAGGGACAAAGTTTGGACATGCCTGTTCTAGTGACTCCATCACAACATACTTTGGCCAGAGTCCTATTCTCTCACAGTATATAACTACATAATGGCAAATGTTTAAGCATTTCTCTCCTTCAGTCATAGGTGACTGTGCAGGACAGGGGAGCAAAACCTGCAACAGGATTTCACAAATGTGTAAACTCTGGCAGGATTACGTCTGTGAAGATTCTCAGTCATCCAGGTGCGTTTATCTGGGAGTTGAGTCATGGCTACTGGACTTCTTTTTTGAGAGATAGAAGCTGTTTGGATGAACAGCGAAACGTTTCTATCTCTCAAAAAAGAAGTCCAGTAGCCATGACTCAACTCCCAGATCTGGCAGGATTTTGATCCTTGCTCTTATTGGTCATTTAAACTTATTGTACATCACATTGAAATCTTTTGCTACATAACTACATAAAACTACATAAACAAATAATACATAACTACATAAACAAAAACTACATAACTACATGAACAAATATATAAATAATTAATTAACTCAATGATCAAGGATGAGTAGAGTATCTTAACAATGGTACGCCTCTATTCATAAATCCTATACTGTACATTTAGAAACCATTTTACGAGTCTCACATCATCCCAGGGTAGGACTTACCAGTCCATGATAAGTCCTACCCCAAGCTATTTTTGTTGACTCCAAGGCTTTCATTTTACAAACAGATTCCACAGTGGATTCTGGAGGGTCAAAACCAGTGGTTCTCAACCTGTAGGTCCCCAGATGTTCCTGAACGGCAATTCCCAGATATCCCTTCCAGCACAGCGAGTGGTAGAGGCTTCTGGGAGTTACAGTCCAGGAACATCTGGGGACCCACAGGTTGAGAACCACTGGTCAAAACAGTCCTTGAAACCCTTGGGGCTCTCTTACCACTGTGTTCTAGTAATCACAATGTCATGAAGAATACACTTCAATAGTGGTGTCATCATTATAAATGAGGAATATAGAAGTTTAGGAGTATGTGGTCAGTGATAAGTGCTTCTCAGCCTAGAACCATTACACTTAACTACACATACAGTGTTTCAAATACCTAATCTATCTGCATGTTTGTTGTCAAGATTCTCTTTCTTAGGTCTGAAAGACAAACTTTGATTTGCACTTTGTTTCAGCCTATCTTGAACGTTAGAAGAATTTCTTTCCCTACTTTCTTGCGACCCATTCTTTTTCTACATTGGGGATTATTTAGCAACAGATGATTATCTTTTCTATAATAACAGTTGGAGTTTCTTATTGTTTCCAATTAAATTGCTCTGACCATCATTTCTTCAATGAAAAGCTGTAAAAATACAAAAGCTAGCTTTGCTCACTAAGACCAGGAAATTATCTTGGATTCCAATCCACATAAACTCAGCCTAGCAAATTATTAAGAAAATGACAGTATTTTCATTCAAAGATGCATGTTCTACTAATTATATTAGCTCCAACAGCTCACTGAATTTCCATTTCTCAATCTATGCTGTATAAATAAACTAGTCTTTAAGCACAGATGTAAGCCATATACCAGTCAGAACAATCATTATCGGAAATATAATAATGTAGTTTAAACTGATATCACATGAAATTGTCAATACTGTACTCTTCACAGCGGTATCTCACACACTGTAATGTTTTATAACAGTTATAAAATTAGCTGTAAATAATCACTGCCAATACTTTCTTCTCAGACAGAAGTACTCCAGGAGGTTTAGCAGAAATAATAAATACTGGTGAATAAGAGACTGACTGAATTAATATTTCATGAATCATGATAAACCATGTATGGTTTCTTGAAATGGTGGTGTGACATGCCAGCTTTCCTCTCCTATCAGGGTGTGGTTTGTTTATTAGACACAAATCACATTCTGAGCCCCTACTTTGGTGTTGATTTATATGGACTCTGGCTTGCTTAAACCATGGTTTATTGAGATGTTTTAATGCACAGCTATGGCTTGTACCTGGATTGTTTCTGTTTCCTTCTCTGAAGCAATAGCTAATGAAAGTGGTCACACAGGAATAGGGAGAAAAAAGCCTCAGTTCATTGGGTTGTTTTCCAAGCCTTTCATGGGTTAAGCAACAAACCATGAAAGCATGGGTTATTGTGACCTGTGAAAGTACAGACTGTATCCAAGTTGCCTGTAAATCGCTAGATGTAAATAGAGAAAACTAGATACACAGACTGGGAGGCTTAAAGGCTACAGATAATATATCAATCATGACATCAATTTCTAATACGAAACAGTTAATAGAACACCAGTACATTACAGTATAATTAATGTTGATTATTTAGTCTTTGTAACAGGGCATGTGCACTGTCAAAAATTTTATGATATATGAGAATCTGACTTTACCAAATATACAAATTCCCTGAACCCTTGCTTTGAACCTGAGAATGATCTCAGGTTCAAGTTATGAGCGAGAAGTAATAGGAACATGTTTGAACCAAGTAGTTAAGGGTAGTTAAACCCCCCGAATATGAAACATTTGAAAATAATCTCTGAACTGTACAACACACATTAAAATGGCCAATCAGATTCAGTTAAGCAAGTACAAACTGAAATGTACCAAGACTTTGTACAAGCACGGATTAAGATGGCAGTGAATGATCAAGAAATGATCTCAGGGTTGTAGGGTGAACGTTTGATGGAAGTGTTGACCTGATGTGCAGCTGGCATGAAAAAAGGAAATTGCATGTGGGCCAGAATTCAAAAAGCAATTAAAAACAGAACTAGCAATATCATACTTCCTTTAAAAATATATATGGTTCCATCACCATAAAATACAGTATAGAGTTCTGGTTGTTGCACCTAAAATAGATATTGCAGAACTAGCAAAGGTTGAGAAAACAGCAACCAAAATGATCAAGAGAGTGAAGCAATTTCTTTAAGAAGAAGAAAGGTTAGTATCTGGGGCTGTTCAACATGGGGTGGGGGAGGGTAGAGCCAGATTACAGAGCCAGATTACGGCAGTATATGCATGGACTGGTGAAGGTGGATAAAGAGACGCTTTTCTTTTCCTCACACAGGTCGTCTCCGAAGCTGAAAAGTGGGAGAATTAAAGGAAGCACTTCCGCACACGTGCATGATAAAGCAGTGGAATTTGGTAGCACAAGAAGTCACTGAAGGCTGCGCACTTGGACAGATGTAATAAAGGAGTAGACAAATTCATGGAGAGTGGGATTACCAGTGGCTCCTGGTTATGGCAGAGATGCACACACAGAGGAAATCCAGGACATGGTTTGTCTGCATATATTAATTGCTAGGAAGCATAAAACCTGGGAGCAGGGGTAGGCTTGTTGCACTTATGTCTTCTTGTTGGGTTTCTGTAGACAAGTAGTTAGTCACTGTGTGGACAGAATGATAGACTAGGTAGCCTTTGACCTAATCCAGCAAGTCTTTTTCTTATGTTCTTAAGCAGAGAATGG
>JAHTLZ010000348.1:22541339-22584398 GCA_023846285.1 Phrynocephalus versicolor
TGTATGTATGTATGTATGTATGTATGTATGTATGTATGTATGTATGTATGTATGTATGTATGTATGTATGTATGTATGTATGTATGTATGTATGTATGTACATAAAAGCCAGCTCCCAGCATTCAATCCTGAACAAACCTTGACTCTGTAGTAAAAGCTTGCAGCTTCTTTCTTTTTAGTGTCAAAAAAGAACAGAGAGATCTCTCTACCTGTGCTACATTCTCATGTTGGTGGATAGGTTTGTTGATAGGACCCTTCCCCCCTTAGCTCATTATTGCTGACATTTTGTTTGATAAAATGGTCTTTTAGAAAAATATATGAAGTTTGCCAGCTGTCACCAGAAAATTCTGAATAGATCAGGAATGAATTTTTACAGTGCTTTATGAATAATAACAATAACAGTAACAGCAATAAATGACAGACATTTACAACTCCTTGGCACTCACCTCTGCAAGGTAAAATTCATCATACTGGCTCTTAAAAGTCTCTCCTTTGTAATAATTGCTAGCAGCCACAATGACATCGACGGCCACCATGCTCAAGATAAACATGTGGAACACGGAGGACCTCATCATTCTCTGCAGAGGAAAAAAGATGCACAGTATTTACAGAGATTATTTATTGGAAATAATGGTTTTTAATCATATAGGAAAACAATACCACAATCATTCTAATAGTGCTTTCAAACCAGAAACAATGCATCAAGGAACTTCTGTGTTTTGTTTTGCATTTTCATGGAAGGGGAGTGCCATTACAGCTCAGTGACAAAGTATGAACTTTGAAAACACTCAGTTTCTGTTGTCTGCATCTCCAGCTGCAAGTACTCCATAGGAGACAAGTAGTTAGTAGTGTCAAGGATTCAAACCCTATGGATTTCAGGTAGTTAAAATATCGAGCATGCAGAAAAAAAGGGCTCTGAACATTAAACTATATCTGGCAGAGCGCATCTCCCTCAGGCCAGCTGTTGCCCAACCCACCAGAGCATCATAGGCCCTCACGCTTCAGGCCGCCACCATTAAAGAGGCCCGTAAAATGGTTATGCAACATAGGGCCTTTTCTGTGCTGGGCCCGTAATTATGGAATAACTTACTGAGTGAGCTCCCCCTGATGCCTTCCCTGCCTGCATTTCAGAAATCTCTGAAGACCTGGCTTTTCAGGGAGGTGTTCGGTGACCAGTAAGATTTTAAAGTCTTGTGTTTTCTGTAGTTCAGCTGGACACTTTTTTATTTTTATTTTTTATTATATCTACATTTTGTTCCTGTTGCTTATTCTTGGTTGCTGTGGTTGTTGTTTTGTTTTATTTATTCTTATGTACACCGGCTTGAGTTCCCTTTGGGAAGCAGACGGTATATAAATCTTATTATAAATAAATATAAATAAACTGCTTTTTAAAGTGTGGTTTGATGATCATTGTTTTCAAAACAACACACCATTTTTCAAAACAATTAGCCAGCTCTGCAGCAGCAAGAATGAATGAATTACAAACGATCTGAGCAATTCAATTGATATTTTGGTTAGAATTTGTAAACATGTAGATAGGAGTATCAGAAATAACAGGTGAATGAAAAGAAAGAGAAAATTGTATATCTCTAGAGCACCATCTTTTAGAAAAAAACAAAAATCAGGCAATATAGGTATTAAGATTCCACATTATGTCTGGAATGACAGTAACAACAGGTAGAAATCAACATGGGCTTTAATTGGTACGGCTGGTTGAGCAATGTAGAATATATATATATTTTTGCGTGTGCTCTTAACATGCTTGGAAGCTAAGAAAGTACTTTTCTTTATAATAATTTTACTCTTAAGAACTTTTATATCTTATTTTAACAATTTTGATATTTTTCTATGCTTTTCTAATAAGGCTTTTAAAGATTTTAAAGTTACAGAGCTTTAACTTTTTTACTAATGTATTCTAGAGATGTATTACCTGCTTTTATAAGTGATTAAGCTCTGGCATTTTTAGAATATAATTGAAACCTTCTCATTGTTCTTTTTGATTCTTAAAATGCCTTTTGCTCCTGTTTTTTATTATTCAAACATGAGTTACATTCTGTGCTTGCCTTCTTTTATGAACTGCTAGGATGGTGATGGGTTTTTTTTGGGGGGGGGGGGGGCTACCATTTTCTTTACAGAGCTGAACCCTTTTGTATTTTACAACAACTCTAAAGTAATTTTGTACATACAGAAAAATAAAGAATCAATGCAGATAAATAAAGCATGTAAAATTAGACAAACTAAAGTTACCTTGAATTACTTATTGGATTATGATTGAACGTATGTGAATCTCCTGTCCTAATATTTTTAGTCTCTTTGGGCCCTTTTAAGAAGAAAGGTAGGACAAAATATTTAAATAAATAAATAAATAAATAAATAAATAAATAAATTTTAACCTCACCTTTCTCCTTTAAAAGGACCCAAGGTGGTTTACATTGAGGGACAGTACAGTGCTACCCCAATTTAAGAGCATCTCTACTTAAGAGCAGAAAACTGTTGGCATTTTAACTGCTGCCTTACAAAATTTAGATATGGTCTTTAAGAATCACAAACGTACGAACAACTGACACAAATCACAAAAAAAAATCTTCAGTTTTGTTTACAAGCTACTGTAAAGCATACTCCATGCTGTGAAACTGATTTTCTATAACCTTGTTTCATTTCAAATTACTGCATGACTTTGCAAACATAAATCAGTGTGCCATTTTATTGAGATCTGTACCATTTCAATGATAATATTATATTCATATCTTTAGCAGCCAGATCTGAAACTCCTACCTTTTATACTAAAATGCCTAAAATTTCCATTTAGAATGAATCCAGATATGCTAGTGCTATTTGTATTCTATGATCTGCAGCTACACTTATCATTCTGAATTATCAGAGCAGTTCAAACTACATCCTTTGCTTAATCTTCTATGCTTTGTTCTATGTTCTTTCCAAAGGGAAATTCAAGATGGTAGCTTGTAGTGATTACTCAGCCAATTTTCACATATGAGGATGATTATCCTGGGCCAGACCTATTGTTGACATGGAGGTCATGAAGTCTTCAGACACCCCATGACAGAGCTGCTTCAGCATGGATGATCTACAATGTAGATCTCTGTGTACTGCTCACTGCAGTGAACCACGTATACTATATTGCTCCTCTTGTGTTTTGGTATCTAATCTTTGGGTGGATGCGTCTCTGCTTTAGTGTGCTTGTGAGTTTGAAGTAAATGGGGATGTGGTATTTGCCAAAAATCAATTTAAGCTTTTCAGACACACCAGCCATTTCAGGAACGACCAGGTTCTTCCATGGGGCCCTGGGTATCAGGCTAATGCATCATTCTTCTGGAATGGGACACTGCCTTGTTGAAGTCCCACTGTGGAATAGATGTGAAATGTTTTGATCCCACAAGAAAAGAAGTCCAGTTGTCATGATTTGACTCTAGATGACCTCACCTGGAAAACTGAGAATCTGTTCTGTTCTGTTTTTCCGCCACTTTGATTCTGTAATATGACCCCTTTTTGTGTCTTTCTGGGTGGTTTAGTACATGTTGATATCATCATTTGTCTTCCGTTTCTCAGCCTCAAGCCAAAATGTATTATTGAGTTACGTGATATATGATAGACCTCTTAGTGGCTGCTTCCTTCAGGGACGGGATACGGCCCAGTCGCCTGAAGGACACCGTGATCCGGCCCATTCTTAAAGGACCAGGGTTGGCGGCCGACGATCTTTCCAACTATTGTTCGGTAGCCAATGTTCCCTTTATGGGCAAGGTAAGCGAGCGGGTCGCTGCGGTTAGGCTCCAGTCGTTCCTGGAGGAGACTCAGGTCCTGGATCCATTCCAGTCTGGTTTTAGGCCGCAGCATGGGATGGAAACAGCCCTGGTCACGTTGCATGATGACCTATTGAGGGAGGCTGACAGGGGTTGCTCTACCCTGCTGGTCCTCCTCGATCTGTCAGCGGCCTTCGATACCGTCGACCACAGTATCCTTCTGGGCAGGCTGTCCGAGGTGGGGATTGGTGGTCCAGCCTTGGGCTGGCTCCAATCCTTTCTCGGCGGCCGTGCCCAGAGAGTGTCGGCCCCATGGACACTCTCTTGTGGGGTGCCCCAGGGGTCAGCGTTATCCCCTATTCTCTTTAATATCTATATGAGGCCGCTGGCTGAGGTCTTATGGAGTTTTGGAGTCTGCTCTCATCAGTACGCTGATAGCAGCTCTATCTCTCCTATTCCACCTCTGCAACGGAGGCTGTGGAAGCCCTTAACCGCAGTCGTGGAGTGGACCAGGAACAACGGGCTCAGACTCAACCCCGGGAAGACACAGCTTATGTTCTTTGGTGGGTCCTCGGAGGGGTACAGTGGCCCTCTCCTCAGTCTGGAGGGATTCACCCTTCAGCTGGCAGATCGAGTGAGGAATCTGGGCATGGTCCTGGACCCGGCTTTGTCCATGGAAGCCCAGGTGGCGGCGGTGTCCAGGGCAGCCTTTTATCAGCTTAGGTTAATCACCCAGATTCGCCCGTACCTTGACATGGACTCCCTCAGGACGGTGGTGCAGGCGCTGGTGATCTCGTGGATCGACTACTGTAACATCCTCTACATGGGGTTGCCCTTGACCCTTATCCGGTGATTGCAGGGGATACAGAATCTGGCAGCCAGGCTTGTGGTGGGTGCGAGCAGGTATGCGCGCATCACCCCCATCCTGGCTCGCCTGCATTGGTTGCCTGTTGCCTCCCGGTTAAGGTTCAAGGTTATGGTTTTGGTTTACAAAACCCTCCATGGCTTGGGACCTATCTATCTGGTGGAGCAGATCTCCCAGAGACTAACCTCGTCCCGGCCAACCAGAGCTTCGTCTACTCTTTCTTTAAGAGTACCAACACCAAGAGAGGCCCATAGAGTGTCCGCCAGGAATCAGGCCTTTTCGGTGGTTGGCCTGGCCTCTTGGAATAAGCTGCCAGCCGAAATCAGGCAGACAGAGATACTGCCTGCCTTTAGAAGGGCTTTAAAGACCTGGCTCTTCAGGCAATGCTTTGGGGGCCTCTGAGCATACTGTGATATTGTTGGTTTTCCCCTTCTGCAGATTAGTTTCTTGCCGGATCTAACCTCGCCATTGATTTTGTATTGGTTAATTGGCGTGATTGCTTATTTTATCAGTTATTTTTGTATGAGTGTTTTATGTAGTATTTTTATATTATTGCATTTTGTTAGGTTCTGATTGGTTAGGCTGTGGGGATTTTTTTGTATTTGGGGAGTCTGTATACCGCCCTGAGTTCCCCATGGGGAAAATCGGGCGGTTAATAAGTGTAAGAATTAAGAGGCTTTTTTATTTGTTGCTTCAGTGAACCACAATGGTGGCTTCAACCAAGATTCTTTGCCAATGCATAGTTTGGTTATGGCAAGAAACACGAATGGCTTATATTACAATGGATGGGAGAAGAGAGAAGTGTCCCAAAATGTGGAGCTCTAAGAAATGAGGGAGCTTCAAGAAGGGAGAAAATTCTCTACTGTTCATCTATGGTTGCCAAGAAATGTTCTGCATATTCCCAAGACCACCTAAATTGACCTGCAACAAGTGTGTGTCTTTTTTGTTTGTTTTTGTTTTTAGTGCATAAAATGAAGCAGGAGTGGAATCAGGAAATGTCTTGGCTCTTTTGAATGTGTTTACCTACAATAGGTCTAGACAGTTTATGTTTCTTTAGGGATGTTGTAGATCTTCCCTGATGAAGTAGTGCTGGCCATACACACTTACCACACATTTTATTGGCCATTTGTTCTCTGCGTTCCTGCATCTGCACATTCCTCTGGACAAGGACTGTCTGCTTGCCTGTCTCTAGAAAGCCTCATGTGCATTGATGATGCAGTAGGTCCCATCCAGATGCTGGTGATCAAAAAGAGCCTTGTGGTGCAGTGCTTAAACTGCTGGTATTGCAGCTATAACTGTGCTCCTGACCTGGGGTTCAATTCCAGGTAGCAGATTTAAGACAGAGTGTTCTTCATTACTATGTACATAAAATAGGCTAGGTGACAGGAACAATGAGATCCCCAGTAAGAATGAGAAACAGAGGACTGGGGAGGGAAAACATCTTATCCTAATCCTGTCTCTCCTATTTCACCAGGTCTAAAAGACTTAGCTACCAAAGGAACAAGGAAGTGTGATGAGGCTGAGGAACAGAGGATTGGGGAGTGAAAACTTTTCACCTAACCTTGTCTCCTAAACTTTGCCAGGTACATAAGATATACTAGCTGACAGGTACATGAGGTGCATAATACACAGGTTACTGGCCAGAGATGCTGGAAAGCCTTGTGGAGATGAGAATCTCCCAATTTGGGAGTGAAAATATTTGCACTTAGCCCTGTCTGTCCTACTTTGCCACTTGCCAGGTACACAAGACTGGCTCCAAGCCAGGGATGTTGGGAAGCCAAGTAAGAATGAGAAGAGAGCACCATAATCTAGGCAGCATTGGAGATTTCTGTGCATCATTGCCTTAGTTGTTGCAGGATTGGGACCAGCTTAGTCCCGGGAGACACTTTGTGCTTGCAGGATCAAACCTATTTATACAGATTTTCCATCTGACTACCAGTAATTTACTCAGAATCAACAATAGTCTCCCCTCCCCAACTTTATATCTTATGTAAAATATCAACATTAATTGCATCTCTTCTGAGGTAGTTATGGTTCACTAACTGATGCTGTGTGGTAATCTGCAGAAGATAAATGCAGCAACAGGTATTTTTTCTATAAGTATTTATAGGAAAGCACTCAAAATTGTTCCAGAAACCATACAATAATATTGCACTTTAAGCCAAACACATTTCTCCTTGGCAACTTATAAATTAGCCAGGGTAAAGACGTCACATCATTGTCTCTGTGACAAAGAAGTTCCCAGCCTTCCAGCAAACATAATTTGGTTCTGAGAAATGCAAGAGACTGACAGGTGTAGCATAAAAGAAATCTAAAAATATTACACAAATAGTTCACAGCAGTAACACATTAAAATAATTATCTTCCATTCAGATCTTAAGATTGCTAATATATAACCAACTTCAGAAGACTTTTCAAAAGATTCCGATTTTCTGTGTAAATTGCAAAGTACTGTACGTCAAGATTTATGTTGATTTACTGTTTACTCGTTCACTTTAGCAAAAAGATTCAAAACACCAGAACAAAAATATTTCAGAAACTTTTCCTACATAACTGATACAAACAAAGCAGATTAAATCCCTTCCGCTATGAATGCATGAAACAAATTTAATATCTATTAAGAATGACTGTGAGGAGCTGCCTAGATGCCCTATTTCAGAAGCTAAGCAGGGTTAGCCCTGGTTAGTACTTGGATGGGAGACCACCAGGGAATATCAGGTGCTGTAGGTGCCTGGAGTAGGAACTGGCAAGCCACTCCAGTATTCCTGCCAAGAAAACTCCATGGTCATGGGGTCACGAAGAGTCGGTCACGACTGTAATGATGCAACACACACACAAACAAGAATGACTGTGTGTAACTTGTGACCATTTCCTTTTACTTGATCAAGGATGCTTCCAACAAGTTTTTCATAAAACAACATTTGAGTTTGTGACTAATAGACTGTCAGGACACTGATACTCTATGTGGTTTATTTTTCTTTTAGTTTTCTTTACTAGGCGTTTTAATGTTTACTAGTTGTTAATACATCTTAAAATAAGAAAACGTAAATACAAAAATAGTAGGGGAGGAAATGGATTTAAGATGCATAAAACTAAGGTTTCATTTCTTTGCCACAATACACTTTTTGCAACAGTATGTTATGATGAGCTCTCTTCCATTTATCTAGAAAACCTCTTCCCCTTCTCTTGCCCTCAGTTGTGGACAAACTAGCTTATGGATAAATCTGATGCCACACAGAAGTACAATAATGGAACACAGCATTTTCCTGTCATAATGAAAGAATTTATAAGGAGATACCAGACATGTTGGAGAAAGTGGTTCCAAAAGATCATTGAATGTATGTGGATCTTCTGTAGTAACATTGTTTAGTGAACTTTGGCTTTTTTTAGTAGAAAGGTGGGGTAAAATATTCTAAATAAAAATTTTAAATGTTTGTTGGTTTGTTTGTCTGTTAAAGCACTTCCTCAGTTGTCTGATTCAGTTGCTGCTGTTGTTTTCAACTTATATATACCATCCCATAGTATTAGAACATTCTCTTGGCTACTACACTGGAATCCCCCAAATACTCAAAACACTCTTCTTTTAAAGTGTGCTTTAATGGTATTTAAATGTTTGGATAATATTTTAAATTATTATACGCTCAATCATAATTATCTAATTTCTCTTTCATTTGAATTTTAATTGTTTTGAACTCTTTATCATGGCTTTAGCCTAATACGTTTTAATAATTGTGAGCAGCCTTGGGTACTTTCATACCAGGAAAAAGCAATGAAACAAACAAACAGATGGTTGGGATGAGACATATGAAGGGATACAGTCACTCGTACACACACTTCAGACTTGATGTTGTTATTCTGAGGAGATATCAAAGCACTACCTGCACAGGTTTCAGGACCTCAGTTTCAGCTATTGTGAAAAGTGCTTGAAAAGGTTTATTGAACCATCTTGCCCACGTTGGCTAGCAACAGCTAACAGCAGCTGACTACCTAGATCACTGGTTCTCAGCCTGTGGGTCCCCAGATGTTCCTGGACTGCAACTCCCAGAAATCCCTTCCAGCACAGTGAGTGGTTGAGGCTTCTGGGAGTTGCAGTCCAGGAACATCTGGGGACCCACAGGTTGAGAACCACTGACCTAGATGGACCCTGGATGATATTAAAGGTCACTGAGATGAGATTAGCCCAAATATTGCAATATAACAGCATGATGATGTAGTAGTGACTACTTGTGGGTTCAAGTGACTGATAAACTATCACGGAGGTCTAATTCTAAATGCTTTTGGGTGGACTAAACTACATTTAGGACAGGTGCTCGGTTCGTACTCAGTTCATATAAACTACGTGTACCCAATTCAGGTACTACTTATATATTGAGAGCTGACACGCAAGGAGAATGCTTAAATAAGACTTGTGCTACAGCTATATAGGAACTGGTGTCTGCACTCAATCTTGGTAGGAGCTAAATGAAACAGTCACTTATGATGCTGCATGTTCCTGCTCAGATTGCCTGCCCCACCACACCCCTTCCTGTATGCTGCTGAACTGAACAGCTTCCTTGTTGTCATTCCATTAATCAGTATATTCTGCTTTAGTCAGTGAATTATTCATCCATCTGTTCTTCTGACTCCATCCTCTAGTCTAGATCCACACTCACTAATATAGAATGTAGTGTTAAATTATGTTGCACAGACTGCATTCAGCGTGGATGGTTTTTGTCTGAAATTGTTAGACTAAAAAGTGAGGGTCGTCTTATACACAAAAGTAAGCCAATGAGTGAACCGTGCAGTTGAGCTACTGTAATTTTGGGTTGGAAAAGTAAGGGTCATCTTATACACGGGTGCACCTTATCAGTGGAAAAATACAGTAAATGGGAAGTATAGGAAGCTATGCCTAACAAGAATGGCATGTTACAGGTCAAACATATCTCACTGGGGAAACATGTTACTGCTTAAATAACTCCATTTCAAAGCACTTCTTGAGGGAGGGAGGTTGGTTTGCCTCTGCAAGCAACAAAATCCAAAGTGTTGCTGTCATCGCTGGAAAAGCCTGGATCTTGTAACATTGTTTTCCAGATGTCCCTTGGGGTGGCCACCCTAACAGCAACATCTGAGACAAGCAAGCAAGTGGGTTGTTGGAAGACCCCTGAGGAGGTCTGGGGAAGAAGGAGAGGAGTCTGAAGTGGAGAAACTGTTGAGCCTTGCTCGGCCCTGAGTGAAACAGCACATGTGTATGAGAAGCTTGGTTCCTTCCTCCCACAGGGTCATCTTTTAAACCAAATTTTCCATCCCACTGACTTCAGCTCCAAGACGGGTTTCGGCATCTCCTCCTTGGATGAGCATGTCAGAGGGACGAGAGACACATTTGTGCTGTCTTGTTCCCTTTCACCTTCTCCCTCCCTCCATCAACAGCAGCGATTACAGAACAGATCTTGGAAGGGTTATTTTCATTGACTGTACAAACTCCAGAATCATCTAGCTAGCTTTGTTAAGTGTCCGTGTTGTCTGGAGGATTTGAGTTCAAGTAAGCAGTTTTTCAAAGCTCTGGGCAGGAAAGTCATAGCACTAGAGCTCTCCACTCTTTCAAGAAGAAGGCAATAAACCCCTGTCATCACTCGGGAAAACATCTGCACATTGGTAGCTCTGCAACATTCAAAGGCCCCTTTGCTGTTCTATCCTGGAACTTGGCATTGCTTCCTACCATATACAGCTATCTCTTGCACGGGACTGAATTTAATACATTTCCAAGCCATCCAGTCAGCTGTAAGTTCTGAAATACAAATTGCTGTTCCATCTCAAATTTTAACTATGAAGAAGCATTCTGATTGTTTGGAAATCAATCGTGCATTGCTTTGGAAAGAACGTTTTCTGGGAAGAGAGTTAGTGAAATTAGTTACTAGCTGCTCCTCTACTTGTCAGTTGCAAAGAAATTAGAACACATGTTTCTCACCTTTTCTCTCTTAATTGCTATATTAGTTAGTAAAGCTTAGGATAAAATCTGCATATAAAACTAGAAGGTGCTCTGACATAATCAAATGCTCCACTAGGAAGAAAATGATTGGATGAATAATTTGTATTAATTAAGATTCTGTGGAGTTTGATTCACAGTCTAATCTCTAACAGAGCAGCTGCTCCACAAATAAATAGACTACAGATGACAAATACTCGGATCTCCATACAAATACTAGAATTTGGGATAAACAGAAGGTGTAGATCTCTCCATATGCTTCCCCCACTATATATGGTATATAAGTTTTATTCCATGTGGATGTCTAGAAAGAGGGGAAAGGAAGGACAGAAGGGAGCCAAATGAACAATAAATGAAACGCATGCTCACCAACAAACAAAAATCCAATGCAGCTTGGATTTATTGCTGTTGTATTTCAGGAAGCAAATATAGAGATTGAAGACTTCCTTTTTTAATAAAGACCATTAAGGCAAAGAAGAGGCATTTCCTGCACAAATTACAATGGTAAGTTCTCTTTTAGAAAGAACTCACCTTATCTGCCACCATGCAAAAAGAAGAAAAGCTGCAACATTAACTAGATGACACTGAGCCTCGTGGTGCATTGGGTAAACTGCTCTACTGTAGCTATAACTGTGCTCATGACCTGGGGTTCAATCCCAGGCAGTTTCAAGGTCAGTAAAATGAGTACCCAGCTTGGAGGATGGGGTCAATGTGTATCCTGTGTAAATAAATTGTAAACTGCCCAGCAAGTACTTTAAGCACTATATAAGCAGAACACTTTGCTTTGCTTTGCTTCTGCAGAACTGTATAAAGAGCCAAGAAGCCACGGAAACTGAAATTATCTGTTGTCTCTGTTTTAAAGTTCTTTCAATGGGGAGTCTTGTGGGGGGGGGGCTGCATTTATGCCCACACTGTCATACAAGTGCAAAGTTGCAGTGAATAAAGAGAAGGCTACGTTCAGACTGGCTGGTTTGTTGTCAGGATCAGTGGTGAAACATTCAAATGAGCCCATGCTGGCTTCGTAAAACTTCTTTCCCATGAACTCTTGTCACAGCTGCTCAAATAGCAAACTGCGTTCTTTGATTACGAGCACTCTGATGTTAGATTTGGGCCCCACATATACTACTGCTTCGCCAGTCTCCCATGCTCAGGACCTAACATGACACACACTGAACAGATATTGTCGTCTCATGTACAGTATTTCCTATTCCGTTCCAGCTCCATCCAATACATGATGTGACATCATTGTACTATGCATATCTCTGTCCAATGTAGTCATACTTCTTGCACTCAAATCTATGTTATTTTATCCAGCACCATCAACAAAGTCGAAGAGAAGCTCACAGTTTTCTTCATGTGAGTTAACGATGAGTCAGAAACAAAGAGATTTTTGCTGACACGTAAGCTGTGTCAGCAAGTAGTGAACAAGCAGCATGTGCTGACTTGTGAGTGGGGGAGCCATCATAGGGGGTGGGGAAAGGGAACACCCAGCACCTGAGGTGCCATGCTGATGACTGAGGATGACCCAGCATGAAGCAATTCATGCCCATACCTAAAGAGAATGTTAGTTGCTCCCCTTCAACAATGTTAATGACGCTGGATAAAATAACCCCAAAATAGTGCTAATGGCACTAAATTGAGGAAGGCGAGAAGTCAAAAGGGGAGTAGGAGCTGCAACACTGCAGCTTTGGCACTTTTGTAATATAATCCTGATGTACAGTATATACATCATCTTGACCATCTAAGTAAATGAGGAGTCTGGAATCCATTATATAAGCTCTGTGTTTTGAGGATTTCCGCTTTTGAGAATACACTGATTTCAGCTTTCTTTTAGGATGGAAAATAGCTAACGCTGATGCCACTGTAGGCTCGCAAGAGGCTGGTGTCTCAAGTGGGAGGTGGAAGCACACAGACTGCTTTTGGAACAGTGTACAATATTCAAAGGTGGGAGATCAGTCTGTCACAGCTGCGGCTCAGGTATTTGGCTGCAGAGCCAGAGGTTCAGAGTCTGATTCTTCAATGAGCCTCCTGGGCAGGGGCTAGGCTCAATGACCCATAGAGTCCATTCCAGCCCTATAGTTCTCAGATTATTCTTATTATTTTAAACAATCAGACATATGACTCCAAAGCTCGGCTCCTCCTTTTTCACTTGTGTATTCATTTGCCCAAGGTTACATTTTAAAGTTTAATCTCAAAATTTAACATTCAGAACATACGAATGATCAGATCATGCATATTCATGCCTAGAACTTAATTGTAATTATTTTGTTAAAGTAGCTAATTAATAAACACACAGCTTAATCCACAGGCTATTTATGCCAACCTTCTTTGATTTCAGTCCTTTTAGTTCAATTGAAGCAAATAAGACTGAAAATCAGCTGTTTTATCAAAATAACTGTAATTAAAATCACTGGGCTATAGGGATCACCCTGCATTCTGGTAAAGATGTCTATTGAAGTTTAGTTCAAAGGATTTTTATTTTGAAAAATTATCAGCATTAAGCATACTTTCCAGGCCACAAAGTAAAGTTCCTTAGCAAAAAGGCTGTCTGCAATGTGAAAATTCTTAATTGCAAATTCCTAAGAGAATCAATAAAATCTCTTGGGAAGATTTGAAGATGTATGGCTTGGTACACTGAAGTGAGCTAGGCTGAACAAATATATTTCTGAGACCATTGAATCGGGATTTATTTGCAACTTTAGTAAAGATACTTTGTTCTTCCTAATATGTTCTGAGGATGCATGGCTGAGCAATATGGGGACTGTGTCTTAAACCACCCATTTGCAATTGCCTATGCTGGGTATGACTCCTGGGAGAACAACATCTGGATGGCTGCATGTTACCGAATCCTGTTATAGAAAATAATGAATTACAGTGGTGCCTCAACTTATGGACGGCTTGACTTCCAAAAAATGTGACTTATGAAGGAAATCATTGGAAACAGAGTTCTGAAAAAACTCGAGTTACGAAAGGAAATCCATTTCCAATGATTACCTTTCACTACGAAGCACCACCCCATGCATGCTGCACATAGTGTTTCTGGAACCAGAGCATCGATTTCCAATGATTTCCTTTCAAACTGGAAACCGATGCCACACTTCCGGGAATACTACACACAGCATACGCGGGGTGGGCACTTTGTGTTGAAAATCTATGTTTGACAGGCCCAGCTGTGGGGAGTGAGGGCGGCCCCCACTCTTCACAGCAGAACCTGTCAGAAAAAACAAACAGCTGATAGGCACGGCAGCAAGGCAAAACAGAGCAAGCAGCAGGGAAAATCCCATCAGCACTGCTTGCTTGGTTCTGCCTTGCCCTGCACCTCTCAGCTGTTATTTTCTTTAGAGCTCCGGCTGTCAAAAAAACAACAACAAACAGCTGGGAGGCAGGCGGCAGCCCCCCCCATACACAAATGCACTCTCCTCCTCCTCCTGAATCTGCAGTGTGTGTGTGTATGTGCACGTATGCACGTGCATGTGTGTGGGGACTGCTTGCTGCAGCAGAAGGCTCTTTGGGTTACCCCACCTTCTGTTGTGGTGGGCACACAAAAGGGGGAAGGCAGCAGGGCTTGCAGTGGGCACAATCATGCTGCTGCTTTCCCCCTTTTCAGCACTCATTGCAGCAGAAAGCGGGGTAACCAAAAGAGCCTTCTGCTGCGGCGGGCAACCCACATAGATGCGTGCAAACACATGCACACACATACCGCAGAGTCAGGAGGACGAGAGTGTGAGTGTGTGCATGTGCATGTGCGTGGGGGCAGTGATTTATGTGCCCACCACAGCAGAAGGCTCTTTGAGTTACCCCACCTTCTTTTGTGGCAGGCGCCCATTGCTTCCCCCCCCTCCTCCTGGCTGCTTCAATCTCTTTGCTGGCAGCCGCTGGGCATTGCAAAGAGATCCAAGGAGCCAGGAGGAGAAGGAGGATGGGGCAAGGCAATGGAGGTGGAGCTCACCTCCTTTCTCCTTCTCTTCCTGGCTGCTTCGATCTCTTTGCAATGCATGCTGGCTTCCAGCAAAGAGATTGAAGCAGCCAGGAGGAGAAAGAGGGTGATCTCTGCCTGCATAACCTTGCTCCCCTCCTCCTGGCTGCTGCAATCTCTTTGCTTTTCCCCTGCCCCAACCCATCAAATAAGGGGAAAAGCTTCTCCCTCAATCAACAGCAGCCAAAGGTTGGATCTGTCAAAATCGGCTGGCTGGCTGCTGGTTGATTGAGGGGGGTTGGGGGAGCCTTCCCATGGGAATGCACTGAAAAGCAATTAATCCATTCCTTTTTTTGGTCTTTTTTCCAACATCCGGAACTGATTAATTAATTTTCAATGCATTCCTATGGGAAACCACATCTCAACTCACACAATCCCCAAACTGGGAGTCACCAACAGAGACTTTTCCTCAATAGACCTCATTCAGTAGGAAGTGGAGGATCAGCTGTGCGTTCCGGCAGTACAACCATGTACTGTGCAATTTTTTTACGCTTATTTATAGCTTTCAAACAAAAAAATATAAAGAAAAAAGGAAAAAATGGAACGTTTCTAATCTTCTCAAAGAAAATTTGCATTCTATCATAGCAATATATATACGTATCATCATTAACTATTTCAATTACTCATAAATCGAACAGGGAACTTAGTATGACTTATAATATTGATCTAAAAATTTGTATAAATTATGACATCTTTCTTCGAAATATTTGTAATGTTCATCTGGTTTTAGTAATGCTGAGATCTTTTCCATTTCTGCGCAGTTTAACACCTTCATAATTAACTGGTTTTTGTCAGGAATCTTGTTCGTCTTCCATAGTTGTGTATACAACATTCTAGCTGCCATGATAATATGGATTATTACAATTTTTTACCATCACCAATACTTTGTTGTATCATAGACTGTAAAAAATATCTGGTACTAGCTCAAGAGTAATTAAGATAGTTTGTAAAATTAATTTTTTTACCACACACCAGTATTTTTTAGCCCTCTTACACACCCACCCACATATGGAGAAAAGATCCCTGCCCTTTGTTACATTTCCAACAAACATTGGATATTTTATTTATTTATTTATTTATTTATTTATTTATTTATTTATTTATTTATTTATTTATGTTTGCATTTACATTATATACTGCTCCCATTTCCCAAAGGGAACTCTGGACGGTTCACACAAAAAAGTTAAAACAAGAACATCAGTAAAAAAATATAGGAGGTATTAGGCAAGAGGCATAAAACTTGACAGTAAGAAATAAAAAAAGAAACACCTTGGTACAATCCTAGCAGTCGCCAAAGGCATCCCTGAACAGCCAGGTTTTAAGGGCTTTCGTGAAGGATGCCAGTGAGGGAGCCTGGCGTATCTTGCTGGGAAGTTTGTTCCACAACTCTGGGCCGGCCACTGAGAAGGCCCGTTTACGGGTTACTACCCAACGGGCCTCTCTAGGGGTGGCCACCTGGAGTGAGAGAGCCATAGAGGATTGGATGGGTCGGGTCAGCTCTGATCGTAGGGAGATACGCTCTGCCAGATAATCAGGACCCAGGCCATGGAGGGTTTTGTAAACCAAAACCAATACCTGAACTTTATTCGGGAGGCAACAGGCAACCAGTGCAGATGAGCCAGAATGGGGGTGATGCGGTCAAACCTGCCTGCACCAACCACCAATCTGGCCGCCGTGTTCTGAACCAACTGCAGTCGCCGAACAAGTTCAAGGGAAGCCAGCTTACCCGTTGTTGTGTGTGTGTGTGTGCTGTGTCGTTATAGTCGTGACCGACCAAATACCACCTATGAAACATTTTATAAATATTTTCTTTAAATGTTGTTGACTTGGTAATTTTAATATTAACTTTCCATGATTTTTCCCATTCAACCAACTGAATTTCTGACTTTAGATCCTGTGCCCATCTTATCATAATTCTTTTATTATCGCATTTTCTTCATGTCTAGCTAATAAACAACTTTAATTTTTAAATTAGCTTTCCATTAGAAGAAAAATGATTTTATTCAAGTCAACTTCTTGATTTGTGAAGCTATTTTATCGTTACTAAACCAAGATTTCATTTGCATTTCCAACCACCAATCTATTCTAATTCCTTGTAGCTGTAATTTTCTTTTGATTTTAGTTGTACTTTTTCTGTTAACAAGTCTTTATATCTCAGAGTTTTTCCTTCCTGCTGTGCAATGTTGTGTCAGTCTTGAATAAAGCCTTGACATTTATTCGGACAAGAGTTCGAATAAGGGATGGAACAGAAACAGTGAAGCATAATTTTGGGAGACAGAGGGATTTGGGAATACGGAGGGTAGGCAGGACAAAGTTTCAATTTCAACCCACCATGGACTGGTTAGGAAAAATTATACACTTCCAATTTGAAGACTAAGCCCATCACTTGAATTCTGCATAACAATTAGGAGGTATGTTAGTAGGCAGTAGGAGTGGGGAGATGCTGAAGAGTGCTATAACAGTGAAAACAATTGTACGAGCATAAGACTCAAACTCAGTTTTATGCAGAGACTGGAAGTGGCTGAGGTAAATCGTAACTACCAGTGGTCTATACTTCATGCATATGGGAATTCTATCCCACAGGGCATTGATGCCAGTAAGAAAACTACCTGTAGGATGTCATTTGATGAGGAACCAACATTGGCATTCAACAGTTATCTTTGCATAGTGACATAATCGCTGATAATGTCGGTTCTTTGGGGGTGCAGCATCACTTAATATTTCCAATAGGGTTTTGAGAAAAGACTGAAAAGCAGATTGAGAGGAAATATGATAACCCTCTTCAAATACCTCATTGTGAGAGAGAGGAGTTTAAGGTGGGCCCGTCTGATGAAAGAGAGGAAGAAAGCCTTGGCTGTCAGAAACAGAGAGAAATAATAGAGGAGGAGCCAGGAAAATTATTCTTCGAGAAGCTAGAAGAGAAAGGGACAGGTAGTATGAAAGATGTCAGACCAAAGGAGGTAAAGAAGATGAAAGATGATGGGAAGGCTGAAAGTGGTGATATGGGAGGACCAACAATTGGGAGCTTCTTTGCTATAGTTCAGGATGCAAAGAGTTGGAGATCTCATGAGATGAAGATGAGAGAAGGAATGTGAAACATAGGTATACAAGTAGAGGAATGGAGGTCAGAAGGCAGACATGTTGCTTTACAGACAGAATGGCAAGGGATGCAGATAGAGAGAGGGGTGCAGGTAGAAGAGTGGAGAGTTAGAGGCAGAAATGCTTCAGTACAGGTGGAATTAGTGGTGAAGAACGTGATGTGAGACATAGGTATACAAGTGGGAGGTTGGAGAGAGAAATGCATAGTTGGAAGGTTTTGGCATGTGGGTGTGCAAGTTAAGATGGATAGAGAGAAAGCAGGAAAGGATGTCAAAATACAGGTGATGACTGTAGGCAATAGAAAGTTATTTAGGGAAGCGGAGACACAGACAGAAGGGCACGAGGATAGGAGAGCGGCATGAGAGGCATTAGAGAAGAAGTTGGTTAGGGAGTGTGCAACCCAGACCGGGGGGGGGGGCGAATAACACTGTTAACGGAAAAAGAAACTCAGACCAAGAGAGAGGTGGAGAAGAAGGTCGATGTGGGGCTGCCTCTTCCTATTCCTGCGAGTTATGTTGAGTTGCCCCTGCCCACTCCACCGGGTTTTCCTGTAATTAATCCTGAAGCGTTGTCGGGAACACGCGACTCCCGAGCTAGACGAATTAGCTCTAGTCCTCCGGGATGGATCCCTGGATGGGGATGGAGCTCACAAGCAGTGATCAAGCCTCAGCGTTGTGGAATCCAGTGTGCTGGTCCGCTTCTCTGCCGCCATGCAGCACACCGCAAGTGAACACTAATCCATTCATAAATGACTGATCGTATTATCATCCCCCTGTTTATCCAAGTTTGGAACCCCCTGTTTTGATGCCTTATACTGATGGTTGGAAAAGCAAAGAACAAGAGAAGTCTATGTTGAATTGGTTTAATAAAAATTTAATCGATTTGGAGAACAACAAAGTGTCTAATACTTCTTCATCTGGGGAACCGCTGGTAGACCTACACGGCCTCTCACACTCATATACTCATACAGAGGAGGGGCAGAATCTGTTCTTGATCATCCCAGAGTTCAGTATACATAATAAAGCACCCTTTGTCATCCAACCTAGAATCCTGCCAAAGGGGGGTGGTGGTCCATCGTTTTTGAAAGCAGTCCATTCCACTGTTGAACAGCAGTTACCAAATGGCAATTCTAAGTGTTCAGTTGAAAATACGCTTTCTATTAACTTACATCTGTTGGTTCAGGACCTCTTCTCTGAACAGGAGAAAAGAAGCCCAAACTCCATCTGCTATATGACAACCTTTCAAGTATTAGAAGAGGCCTATCTTATGCTATTCTGGTCTACCATTTATTAATTTTGTACCTATATCTTTGCCACACAAAGCTTCTAGCAAGCTTTCCCTTAATGCAGTGGTTCCCAACCTTCCTAATGCCGGAACCCTTTAATACAGTTAGTCATGTTGTGGTGACCCCTTGCCCTGCTTGGAATAAGACACAGGCCGCCTTTGGCAGGCCACTGCCATAGAGAACTCCCTCTACAGGCACCCTCAGCCAATAGCAGCCTCCGGTGCCATTGACTGATGTCCTCTCCAACCTATCAAAGTGTAACTCACTATTTCTCCCCTTCCTCCCCCTCCTCCTCCATGCCCAAGCCGTTTGTGCCTTTTTCTCCACTGGGTCATGGAGACCCCTGTGAAGTGGTCGTTTGACCCCCCAAATGGGTCCCGACCCCCAGGTTGGGAACTACTGCCTTAACACCTGGCTACCTGAATGGAGTTCTTAAACAGATGGTTGTGCCTTACTGCTTTTGTTTACTGTCTCTTAGTATGGCATTTGTCTGATCATTTTTAGTATTAGTTAACTTTAAATATAGTCTTTTAATAATACATGCCACCTTGGGTCCTTCTGAAGGTGAAAGAAGGAATAAAAATACAGTGGACCCTCGTTTAGCAAACAGTTTGTATAACATAAAATCTGCACAACATAAAAAAATTCCGGAGCTAGGGGAAATTTGCTTAACATAATTGCATATGGGGTGATTTGTACAACATAGAAATGGTTGTGATTAGGGATTACTCTGTTTTCAATGCATTCCTATGGGAAATTTTTATAAAGGAAAATTTGCTTAACATAATTTCATTTGGTATGAATTAATTCCTTTATACAAGGTACCACTGTATTTAAAATAATAATAAAATATTGCATGGATTTGATATTGTGCAGATTTATACAACAGTCTCCAATCTTAACTATAGCAGAGTTTCTTGAACTTCACTGAACCTCCAACAATACAGTCCCTGAATAAAAACATTTTATATTGCTGTACAGAGATTGCAGAGGAGCTGTTGAAGTATATTAGAAATTGCTGGAACACAATAAAATACAGTAAGTTGGTCCCAAGTTACTTCTCTGGAGACGTTCCATTAAAAAAATCAATAAAGAAGTTGGCAAAGTTTGTTCTATAAAGCCCTTAACTCCCAAGTATCACTATCTGTAATGGTACACGGTACAGGCATCACATGGGCAGAAAAAGGTGGGACCAAAGCAAATCCAATGATTTTCAAAAAATGCTTTATTTTTTTTGTAAAACAGGAACTTATTACAATCTTCCCTTTATTTCTGTCATCACAGGGTTCCAGAAGAAAACAGAGTTATTTAGTTCTTGCTTTTCACCAGGAATTCAACTGTCATTTAGGTTATGACTAGATGGCTGAATTATCCTGGCTAAGATAGGTCTAGAGATCATGCTAAAAGGGTTGAATTGAGGGGCAATATGTCACTTGGTTGACTGTTTCACCTACATGCCAGGATCAACCACACTTGACCACAAGGAACATTGTTTAGCACAACATCAGCTGATATTCCTTCCCTTTGAATTCCTCCCTGCTTTGCCCAAGCTGCTGAAGGATCTCAAGAGACAGGAAGCTTCTTTTTTGCTTGCCCGAGGAAGGGAAAGGAAGTTTTGCATTTCTTTGTAATTGTTGGTAATGTTCCAGCAATGCTTTGCAGGGGCTTTATTTTAAAATAGGTGGTTAGCCACCGTTAAAAAGAAATGGAATGCTTGGTCTTCCTTCCTTTCTGAAAACAAGTGGAAAGGAAGATTTCTGTTTCTCAGTATCTTTGAAGCTTGCAGAACAGATAGGAAGATTTTTGTTTCTTTTCTTTCATTTCAAAGGGGAAAAAACAAACAAACAAAAAAGGATGCTGCATGTACACTGCCACATAGCACTCAAGGCACTCTCTGGGTGGTTTATAATTCATGCTACATAATACCCAGCCCCCAGCAGGCTGGGTACTCAAAACAAAATCCCTCTCCTGTCTCCAAATCCAGGCTTGAACAACCTTGAAAAGAGTGATGCTTCCTTTCTACTTTCCCGCAGAGGGGAAGGGAGGCAAACTTTTATCTTGCTTTTTAATTGGTGTGATGTTTGGAAACAAGGGCTTTTTTAAAAAAAGGCTTTTCGAATTATCACTGGTGTGTAAGTAAAAATGGAAAAGAAACAGAATTTTCCCTTACCCTCCACGGGGGATGAAAAGGGAGTGGAAAGGGAGCTTTGTATATTTCCAAAATCTTTCCAAAACCCAAGGGTTATTAAGGAACCGAGAAATGAAATTGCGGATCTCTTAACGGTAATATGCAACTTGTCTCTTAAAACGGTCACAGTGTCAGAGAAAAAGCATATGCACCCCCCCCTCTCTCTCTCTGTGTGTGTGTGTATGTGTGTGTGTGTGTGTGTGTGTGTACAGTGCATGTATACAGTATATCCTTGTACATACATACACATGTAATTCAGCATGAAATTGTGGATCTCTTAACGGTAATATGCAACTTGTCTCTTAAAACAGCCATAGTGCCGGAGGACCGGAGGATAGCAGACGTCACATGATTTTTTAAAAAAAGGAAGGAGGGGGAAACTACAGGCCAGTTAGCCTTACATCTGTCCCAGGGAAGATGCTGGAAAGCCTCATCCAAGAGAAAATCTTAAAACACATAGAAGAACAAACCTTGCTGAGGGAAAATCAGCATGGCTTCAGTAAGGGCAAGTCTTGCCTGACAAACCTTTTAGAATTCTTTGAAAAGGTCAACAGGCATGTGGATTTGGGTGAACCAATGGATATTATCTATCTTGATTTTCAGAAGGCTTTTGACACAGTCCCTCACCAAAGGCTGCTGAGAAAATTGCAGTCAGGGGATAAGAGGGAAGGTCCTCTTAAGGACTGAGAACTGGTGGAGATCCAGGAAACAAAGAGTAGGTGTCAATAGGCAATTTTCACAATCGAGATTGGTGAAAAGCGGTGTGCCCCAGGGATCTGTCCTGGGTCCAGTGCTTTTCAGTCTGTTCATTAATGACCTGGAGTCAGGGATAAGCAGTGAGGTGGCCAAGTTTGCAGATGACATGAAACTTTTCCGTGTGGTAAAAAACAGAGAAGATTGTGAAGAGCAAACTGGGGGAGTAGGCTGCAAAATAGCAAATGTGTTTCAATGTAGGAAAATGTAAAGTAATCCATATTGGGGCAAAAAAATCCAAACTTTATCTATCAACTAATGGGCTCTGAGCTATCCATGACAGACCAGGAAAGAGATATTGGTGTGCTGGTGGACAGCTCCATGAAGGTGTCCACCCAGTGTGTGGCAGCAGTGAAGAAGACCAATTCCATGCAAGGGATTATCAAAAAGGGGATTGAGAAATAAAACAGACAACATTATAATGCCATTGTACAAAATGATAGTAAGGCCGCACCTGGAGTACTGTGTACAATTCTGGTCACTGCATCTGAAAAAAGACATAGTGGAACTGGAAAAGGTGCAGAAGAGAGCGACTAAAATGATTACTGGGCTGGGGCACCTCCCTTATGAGGAAAGGCTAAAACATTTGGGGCTCTTTAGTCTGGAAAAAAGTCACCTGAGGGGGGATATGATTGAGACATACAACATTATGCAGGGCATGAGTAAATGAATAGGGAGACGCTCTTCTCCCTGTCACAAAATACCAGAACTAGGGGACATCCACTCAAATTGAGGGTTGAGAGAGAGAGAACAGACAAAAGAAAATATATTTTTTTACCCAGCCCGTTGTTAGTCTGTGGAACTCCCTGCCACAGGATGTGGTAATGGAATCTGGGCTGGATGCCTTCAAAAGGGGATTGGAGAGATTCCTGGAGGAGAAGCCCATCACAGGTTACAAACCATGATGGAGATGTGTAATCTCCAGACTTAAAACCAGGGTACTTCAAGGACCAGATGCAGGGGAGTGGTATCAGGAGACAGATATCTAGTCTTGTGCGATCCCAGACACATTTGGTGGGGCCACTGTGAGATACAGGAAGCTGGATTAGATGGGCCTTTGGCCTGATCCAGCATGGCTCTTATGTTCTTATGAGAACATGGTTCAAATCCCCAGCTGGTCATGGAAACTCACTGGGGCAGTGGAACCAAGAAAAAACACTCATTCAATATCTCACCTTGGATTCAATTTACCTTGAATAAATTGGCTCTGATTTGACAGCACCACACACAAATACAAGTCTTCATCAACTTGCATACTTTGGTTGTCTCTCAAATCCACTGGTTTTATACAAGAGTCACAAATGATTCCAGTAATTTTGGAATAAATTAAGCACTCAGATGTTAATGTTTTGCAAATCAAGACATGAAGAACCCAAACAAGTGAAAATAGCTGTCCTTTTCATTTTCTATGCCACAGACCTAGTTTATTGTTATTCATTTAGTTCACAATTCAGGAGATAGTTCAAGGAAATGAAGGGCCAAGCAGGGCATCTGGAAGAAATGCATAGAGTGGTATCAAGTCAAAGTAAAAAAGTAAAAGTGCTTACTGTTACAAGAGAATAAAAAAACTGCCTGGATGCATGCGTTTGTGTGTGATTTTCACAGCCCATCTCAAAGCTGGTGCCCTGCAGATGTTTTTGGGTTGATGAGGGTGGCAGTTCCAATTCATCTGGAAAGCACTAGGATTGGGAAGGTTAATGTGCCTATTAGAAAATGTTCACTTGGCCACTGCGAACAGGACCAATGTGGCCCGTCCATAGAAGAGAAGTTTGATCAGAACAAAGAAAGAATTAAAGCATTAGGGAGTGAAATGAAGAGTGTAAACATAAGAGCAGAGAAGTTGGGAGATAAGAAAGTAGCTAAGATAGAGGGTGAAAAAGAAAAGGGTTGAAATAGAGGAGAAGAGGAACAATTCAGTAGTAGAGAAGTTCTGGTTGAATGACAAGGGTGAGGACCAATGGGAGAGGAGAGAAAAGAAAAGAGAGAGTATAAAAGGGGGAGAGACAGAGCATAGGAGTGCAGACAGAAAGAGAGGTAGTGAGTCAAGGAATACAGACAAAGAAGTGCAGATGAAGAAAGATATAGGTCTGCCTTTGCCTACACCAGTAGTCAGTCTGCCTATGCCTGCTCCAGTAAAGTATTAATGGCACAGTTCCTTAGAAATAGAATCTGGTGTAGGGAGGTCTGGAACAGGATATTCTGGAAGGATCCCTGGATGGGGCTGGGACAGCCAGAGGGCACTAAAAAGCAAAAGCAAAGTGTTCTGCTTATATATCGCCCCATACCACTTCAAGTAGTCCCTGCGCAGTTTACAGTTTCAATTACAGTATGCAGGCTACACATTGCTCCCCCTCCCCAGCAAGCTGGGTACTCATTTTACTGACCTCGGAAGGATGGAAGGCTGAGTCAACCATGGGCCTGCTACCTGGGATTGAACCCCAGGTCGTGAACACAGTTTTACCTTCACTACAGGCGATTAACCACTGTGACATGAGGATCCTAGTCAGGCATCACTGCTGCGGGACCCTCTGTGCTGGACCCATGATGCAAAAACAAGTCCCGTCAACCCAGTTCAGGAAGGACTATCATTAAGGCAAGAGCCAGCAGTTGAGAGTTGTACGTCAAAAAAATACAAGTTCTGATTATCTGTTTCTGACTGATGTTGAATATTTACGCAAGAATACAAGTGAAGCCATAATACCTGGAAACGTTAATAAAAGTGTATTGAATTTTGATAATTTACAACTGTCCATGAACCTGTCACCATCGGAACCACTGGTCGTTATTAAACGACCCTCACAGCCATAGAAACAACAAAAAAGGAGTGACATTCACCTCTTTTACTGAGGACTCTCCTAGAACAGTAGGAACAATAAAAACGAAGCATGCCTTTCCTGTGGGACTAAAAGAATATGTTGTTTTCAGCAGTGTTTGAGAAAGACAGCCTTTGAAACCTGGTGTATAGATTAACTGTTTCCATGAGACAGAGAATGCACAGTCCAGTAGCAGGAGCAATTTATGGTAGGCAGAAAGTTACAGGACTTGAAATATGCTTTACCTCAATACCTGGTAGAACGCCTTCTTCCACTGAGTTCTAGCCCACCTGAGATGGTTTGCTGCAGACACCAGTCTCTAGAGAGCTCCAGAAGGAGAAGACAAGAAACTGGGTCTTCTCTGCAGCAACATCACGTTTGTAGAATCAGCTCCCCTCTGATAGTTTTGGCCCCTTAACTTGATGCCTTTAAAATATCATTAAAAGCATGAGTGTTTATAGAGGCCTTTCCACCTGCAGAAGGTAGAGTTTCATCAGCCTCTAAGCCAATTCCGCTACCCTGACTGCTTTTTTCCTCTTTGTTAAATGTTAGTCTTGTTGTTTTAATTTAAGTCATATTGTTTTATTAATGTGATGTTTATATATAATTGATGTAGCAGTTGATTACTGTATTGTTTTTTTGGGGGGTGTATGCCACCAAAAGTGGATTTGGCTGCCAGACAGGAGGTTTTTAAATGAAATAAATATCTCTGAATTTCCCCCCATGGTATGTTGCACAATACTGTCACATGATAGTTACATCATATCAAGATTTCAGACACACATAGCCCCATGTAGCCAGAAGTACTGTATGCTTAACTTTAATCTTACAGTAATTATTCAAAGATGAGTTGACAAGCCTCCAAATAATTAATTTTTTAAGGCTTCATGGCTGAATCAGTACCAGCCAGAAGACTGAGCTGTTGGCTGATGGGCTATGAACAATATATACTGTATTGACCACTACTTCACACTCCAGAGTGGGCAAATAATGTGGGACATAACACAGAACAAAAGAGATATGTATAAGAAGGCCTACACGCTATAAACATTACCTAATGCAGGCCCTCTCTAGCAATTAGAACAATTGAGCTTTAGCTAGTATTTTTAACTGAAGTGTAATAATTCATGCAAGCTAATGACAAGTGTACTTTCTCTGGCAACAAAATCCCTTTGCAGTGTGGACAGAGTCAGCCATTCTCAGGACGCAGGTCACCTCTTGGACCTCAGCAAGCATTTTTGTTTCTCCTTCAAAGTTTTATTTATTTATTAATTTATTTTAATACTTAAATACCGCCTGTCTTCCAGAGGAACTCCGGGCGGTTTACAACAAATATACAAACAAAGGAAACAATAAGAACAATAAAGATAATAATAAGCTAAGTAAAACATCATAATAAAACATCATAATTAAACTACAAGAAAAATATTTGGTGTGATGGCGGGGCAAGAGAAAAAAAAATTAACTGTCGCCAAATGCCTCACAAAAAAGCCAGGTCTTCAAGGCTTTCTTAAAGGCGGGCAGGGACTGTGCAAGGCGCAACTCACTCGGGAGATGGTTCCAGAGCGCAGGGCCAGCCACAGAGAAGGCTCGGTTACGTGTCATGGTTTTCTGAGCCTCCCTGGGCGTGGCCACCCAAAGTGAGAGCACCCGCGACATTCTGGTAGGTCGGGCCTCAGTTGACCTTTGGGAGATTCACTCTGCCTGGTATTCAGGCCATAGAGGGTTTTATAAATTAAAACCAAGACCTTGAATCTTATTCGGGACGCAATGGGTAACCAAAGCAAGCGGGCCAGCACTTGGGTGATGTGGTCATATCGATGCATACCTGCCACCAGTCTGGCCATGGCATTTTGCACCTGCTGAAGTCTCCAAATAAGAATCAAGGGCAACCCCACATAGAGAGCGTCTATTCTGGAGATCACAAGCGCTTTCACTACAGTTCTCAGGGAGTCCTCATTCAGATATGGATGAATCTGGGCAATCTGCCGGAGATGGAAAAAGGTGGTCCTGGAAACGGCAGCTACCTGTGCCTCCATGGAGAGAGCCGAGTCCAGGACCACACCCAGATTCCGGACACTGTCCACCAGCTGGAGGGAAACGCCCTCCAGACTGGGGAAAGGGCCTCCACATCGGGAAGAAGGAGCCCCAAAGAACATAACCTCGGTCTTTTCTGGGTTGAGTTTGAGTCTGTTAGTCCTGGTCCATTCCATGACAGCATCCAGGCACAAGTCGAGGGTCTGTACAGCCTCAACTGCAGAGGTAGAAAAGGAGAGATAGAGCTGTGCGTACTGATGACAGCAGACCTGATGAGACCTCAACCAACAGCCTCATATAGATGTTGAACAGCTCTTTTCAGCTATTCTTCCATGTGGGTGAACACCAAGATATGAGAGCTAAGCCTGCTTCCTGTCTTTGATGGCCGCAAAATCACTCACGGACATACACGCACACGCACACGCACACGCACACGCACACGCACACACACACACACACACACACACACACACACACACACACACACATCCTTCTCCCTATTCTCATTCATTCGCCCCTTACACACATCCCAGACAAAAGAATTGCTACCCCTTTGTAAAAGTCCTCAATTAAAATTAGGGTTGAGTTGCTGGATAGCTTGGGGTTTATGTATCTGGTAGTGGAGTCCCAGGTTTGGAGTTTGATTCCCCCACTGTGTCTCCTTGACAGGGGCTGCACTTGATAATCCATTGGGTCCCTTCCTGCAATTGCCACTCTGCAGTTCTAAGATGATGGTGAACTCTCTTGGAAATGCATCAACATACAAGCCAGACTTGGAGATTTGGCATGAGAACAGAAATGGACATAGACATAGACTCTTCTTCACTCCTTCTTAATTTCCTACTGAAAAGATCTTGGAGATTTGTGTGTGTGTGCGTGTGTTATTTCTTTACATTCAACGCCCCTGTCCCCACCACTGTTTCACTTCACACATCACCTGTAGAACAAAAGCTGAACTAAACATTATGAAGACTGTTTCCATGAAGACATGTACCAGGTAATTTGATTACTATAGCTCTGTTAGGTTTGTGCTTTGAAGTGTTGAGACTTCATTAATGAGCATTTTTTTCTCTGCCATCCAAACAAAGAGTCTACCTTGTGAGCCAATGACTGCATTCTCTTCTCTTAATCAAGTTCCCTGCATGTACATAATGTTCACTTTTTATGTAGAGTCAAGGACCCTTGCAAAAGAATACATAACAGGAATGTTGTCAGCATCTCTTAGACCTGGGGATCTCTCTCTGTGTGTTGTGTCATTACAATCGTGACCGACTCTTCGTGACTCCATGTCTATAGAGTTTTCTTGGCAGGAATACTGGAGTGGCTTGCCAGCTCCTACTCCAGGCACCTACACACAGCAGCTTGTATTCCTTGGTAGTCTCCCATCCAAGTACTAACCAGGGCCGACCCTGCTTAGCTTAGCAATTAATCAGGTGATATTGGATATACTTAGGGCATCTACAGTATGTTAGTTTCCTGTATGTCTGTATTAAAATAAGAGGCAGAAATTATATGCATCAAACATCCAGGTATTCTACAATCCTCTAAATATCTTTTCAGCATAGAATCGCGGGAGAAAATGAAACCAGCTAACAGAGAAGCCATTTCTCTTCCCCTTTTACTTCCAGTGCATTCTATTACACATGCTCAGAAATGGCATGCAGTATCTTAAGGCAGCTACTTGGATTCCAGCAGAATGTTAGGCCTCCTTGCTGGGAACCTCTCCTTGTCTCTCTTTCAACAAGACCCCCACTGCTTATTACTGAGGGGCTAGACCATGCAGATACCATTTTAATTCCCCATAGAGCCCCATAACACAGATACATTCCAATGGGAATCTCCCATTTTGAACTGAGTGGTGTCAACTATGACAATTCCCTAGCTAGGTTCACTCTCTGTAGCCACTCAGCCAGACTTCCCTTGTTATCCTGGGGTAGGTAAGAGGCATGGATGAGTCCACTGTGCTGCTGACTATGAGTCCTGACTTGAACCAAATCGCTCCAGCCTTGCACAGCATCTGTCACCACACCCACACAAACACTAAACTTTCCCACTAACTGGTCAAGGCAAGGACTGGTTTTGCTACCACAAACTCCCTAAGACAAACACTCAGGCAGTTGGTTGAAGAGATATTCATATTTTATGAAGCAAAAAACAGGGAAAGTAAAATGCAAAAAGACAAACGTTTCCACAAACTCACACGAAGGTTTTAAAAATGATTGGAGCAAAATACAGAGATAATCTCAGGCATTTCCAGAATCCACACCAGGAAAAAAATGCTGAATTTATATACCTGATACTCACACCTTAGTGCAGGATCAGCACAGCTCCAACTGAGCTGTGAGCAAAGCCCCATCATCCTCCAGATAAAATCCCTGCAACCCCTTTCCTTCTTGTACCCTCATGTGCTGGGAAGCCGACTAACCAGTTCGCTAAATCCCTTTTATATATTAGAGAACCTATTCCAAACCTGTCTAAATCAACATCTTAATCCCATCCATGAAACAAAAGTACCCACTATCCCACCTCCCTTCCCACACCTGTAATTTGCAGGTCTTTAGGGAAAGAAGCAGACGTGCAAGAGAAAATGTGGGGACATTGGATCCTGTTGTTTCTGTTTTGATGTTCTCTTAGGCAGGAAATCAAGTGGTGTCATGTCCCTCTTTATTCTTAGCTGATATTGACCCTTGTCTTCTTGGTCAGCTTCCCAGGCACTCACAAATAAGTATTGAAATTTCTACATGGATTTTAAGTCCCACATTCCCCTAATTTTCTCAGCTTTTTCACATCCACCATTTCAAATTATCATAATTAAAAGCTGTTTTTTTAGGATTGTTTTTCCTACTAGTATTTTCAACTGCTGATATATTAACAAACTTGTGGTGCATCTCTGTGTGTGGTTTTGCAATTAATCTCAATGCTACTGTGATTTTTACATCCATAAAACATACTGCCCCGTGGCGCAGTGATTAAATGCCTGTACTGCAGCTAAAGCTGTGCTCACGACCTGGGGTTCAATCCCAGGTAGCAGGCTCATGGTTGACTCAGCCTTCCATCCTTCCGGGGTCGGTAAAATGAGTACCCAGCTTGATGGGGGGTGGGGCAATTTGTGGCCTGCATGCTGTAATTAAACTGTAAACCACCCAGAGACTACTTAAAATGTATGGGGTAGTATATAAGCAAACTACGTTGATTTCAAATGATTAAAATAACAACAGAATTCCTGTGAACTTCAATCAATCAATCAACCGTCCCAATTCTCTTTCTGGGCAACGTGGTTAGAGCGGGTCACCACTGAGCGGCTGCAGTCATTCCTGGAAGAAGATCGCATCCTGGATTCATTCCACTCTGGTTTCAGACTGCGTCATGGGACTGAAACAGCTCTGGTCACGTTGCAAGATGACCTCTTGAGGGGAGCTGACAGGGGTTGCTCTACCTTGCTGCTCCTCCTTGATTTGTCTGTTGCTTTTAATACTGTCAACCTCCTGGGCAGGCTGTCTGAGGTGGGGGTTGGGGGTCTTGGTTTGAGCTGCCTCCACTCCTTCCTTGAAGGGTGTGCCCAGCAAGTGAGGCTTGGAGGGTGTTTTTAGCCCCTCAGTCATTTTCATATATCTCCCCCATGCTATTTAACATCTCTATAAGGCCATTGGCTGAGGTCATTTGGAGATGTGGGGGTCTGATGTCATCAGTATGCTGATGACACACAGCTCCATCTCTCCTTTTTAACCTCTGCAATGGAGATTGCGCAGACCCCTGATCGCTGTCTGGCTGCAGTCATAGAATGTACCAGGACTAACAGACGTAGGCTCAACCCTGAGAAGACTGAGGTTCTGTTCCTTGGGGGGCGAGGAGGACAGGTACAGTGGCCCTCTTCCCTGTTTGGGTGGGGCTGCCCTCCAGCTACTTGAAAGAGTGAGGAATCTGGGTGTCATCCTGTACCCGGCATTGTCCCTGGAGTCCCAGGTGGCTGCCATCTCAAGGGCGGCCATTTACCAATTTAGGCTTATCACCCAGATTTGCCTGTGCCTTGATGGGGACTCTCTAAGTACGGTAGTGCAAGGGCTGGTAATCTTGAGGATAGACTACTGTAACACTCTTTACATGGGGCTTCCCTTGACCTTTGTTCAGTGACTGCAGCCAGTGCAGAATGTGGTGGCCAGATTGGTGGTGGCTGCGGGTAGGTTCAAATGCATCTCCTCTATTCTGGCTTGCCTTCTGAATAAGGTTCAAATAACTTGGGACCAGAATATCTGGCAGAGCATATTACTCAGAGGTCAGCTTTGGCCCAGCTCACCAGAGCATCGCAGGCCCTCTCGTTTCAGGTCACCACCACTTGGGAGGCTCGTAAGGCTTCAACTTGGAGCCGAGCCTTCTCGGTGGTGGGCCCGACATTATGGAACCATCTCCCTATTGAAATAAGGACTGCAGAGTCCCTTCCAGGTTTTTAAAAATCACCTAAAAGCCTGGTTTTTCAAAGCTGCTTTCAGCGACCGTGGAGGTTGTAAGGTTGCTAGTTTGTTAGTGTTTTTTGCCAACATCTTACTTTTCCTGGTTTTTATCTGTTACTTTGTATATTCCGTATCTATTCCTCTTTGTATATTGTTCACCACCCAGAGTTCCCTATGGGAAAGTCAGGCAGTTTAGAAATGCAAATCATCATCATCATCATCATCATCATCATCATCATCATCATCATCAATCAATCAATCAATCAATCAATCAATCAATCAGTTTATTACAGTTATAACACCTGTTCAGATACCTGTCAACGAATTCACACACAATACAAAGAACATAGAACATTTTAAAAAAGTAATGATAAAGTTACAGCAACAGAATTCCTATAAAACAATGAATTCTCTCAGAAAGCAAAGCACATAATCCCTCCCTTCATCATGATGAGATTCAAGTGATTTGACAGAATACCTCCTAGTACGTAAGATAAAAGGTCGAGAACCATTGCCCTCCAAAAATTGCAGCTGCCTTTCCCACACTAAGTACATCTTTGGTATTAGCGGGTCTATGAATGTAGGAGGCAGCCCACTAGAGTGCACTTCAACAGGAAGCCCATCACATCCAGATGTAGCCATAGTGACAGAAATAACGGTCTTCCTAACTGAATTTCCATGACTCCCACATTTTGATGCCTGCACTTAGGGTAAATCTTTGTGCTTCCTTTGCTTCCTTTTTGACTCACTCTGCTAGGACACAAAAAAGCAATGGCCTGTTGCATTTACCACAGTCCCGAGAAAGGCCAAGGTACCATGATTCTTGCATTGCTTGGAACAATAAAGAAGGCTGCAACAGCATGAGACAACTAGATCCACAACTCAGCTTCTCCAGATTATGGGAACCAGTTCAAAATATCTTGTCTAGATCTGAAACACCTTGAGGTACTATACCTTCAGCTTAGGAGTGCAAAAAACTCTTGTTTTTTTTAAAAAAAAAAAAGCTCCCCACATTCTGATGTATTTATCCTGGCCTTCCACACCACTGCTAAATCCCCCCTTCCCATAGAAGCATCCATGATAGCTGCTTCCAAGTGGTTAATAGAGAGATATAAACAACCATGGTCACTGTTTTTGCACCATTACTTAAAGGTTGTCACTGGTAACAGGGGGCAAAGACATTCATATCTTTCTTGAACTTCCTCAAAGCAGCCTTCCTTTTCCTTTGCAACTCTGGGGATAATGATAAAATCTCCCCTATGTCACCAATCCCGATCTTCCTTCAACCTCAATGTGTTTATAGGAGCCTCGTGGCGCAGTGGTTAAATGCCTGCACTGCAGCTAAAACTGTGCTCATGACCTGGGGTTCAATCCCAGGTAGCAGGCTCATAGTTGACTCAGCCTTCCATCCTTCCGAGGTCTGTAAAATGAGTGCCCAGCTTGCTGCAGGTGGTGGGGGCAATGTGTAGCCTGCATACTGTAATTAAAACTGTAAACCGCCCAGAGACTACTTGGTATATGGCAGTATATAAGCAGAATACCTTGCTTTATATGGGGCTTTTCTTTAGGAATATAAAGAATACTTGCTAAATCCTTCATTCTATTTATTGAAGCTATCTTGACAAGACATCTGAAGAACAAATTATTTGCCTTTGAAAAAATTTTCACATTCAGACAAGACAGAGAGGAGCAAAATGTATGTATGTGCTCAGACACCTCCTCCCATGCTTCTGCCCTTATGTGTCCAAGCAGAAGTCTCTTTCATTTTGTGCAAGTTGTATTGTATGCATTAAAATGTTCTTTGCCTCAACATGTTATTTTGTGCAATTTTGCTTTAGGTGGGGGGAAAAGCTACTTGTGCTGCTTCCCCTCCCTTGCAAAAAACAAAAGAAAATCCTTACAGGGTGAGAATAATTTTGCAGTTCCTTGTTTTTGCAAGAATTTCCACAACTTTTCTCCTAATTTGTCTTTTTCATTCCTTTGTCTGTTAAGATATACTAGAGAGTTTCCAACAACACCAGCCCTTTCAAATACTGCTTAGTTGTATCTGCTAGTTACATCAGAATAATCCAATCTTATCCACGAGAATAGGCCGTTCTAATATTCAGAAACTCTCTTGTTTACATCTATGAGAATCCAAGTAATTTCTTAGTGAAATTAACAAAATAGATCTGGAGGGAAAAAATATTCAAATTGTGATCACTGGGATTCTTTTTCACTTGCCATCAACATGCGAAAACAGAGAATCCCTCTCGGTTCACGACAACTGGTTGCTTTATTTTAAAAAAGCAATGCTTACCTGCAGACAGGCAGGCGCTCTGCCCTGAGGCTTGTTCACATCAACATCTACGAGTTGCCATCCTCCGGTAGCATCTTCATGAAACATCTGGAGGTGAGGAGGGGAGGAAACACACCTGTCAGTAGCAGTTTATGTGCTCAAAGAGACGGATCAAACCAGTTATGTGTTTTTTCCTCCCCCTTGAGCATCATTCTGTCCAGAGAGTGTCCTGACGAGTTATTTATTGGAAGATCTCTCTTGCTATTACGAGAACGTAACCGAGACACTGTCGTTTTATTCTGCTGTAAATATCTTGTGGCATTTGAATTTTGTTAGCAAGAGCTATTCCAAAATGTAGTACACATTTGCCAGAGACAGCCACAGCATCTGGTGGGAACAGGAGGAAGATCTCAGGTTTTGAAGATTTAATGATAATTAAGTATGTTAAAGAGTGTGGTTAAACTGGGGGGGGGGACATATTGGACTTGGCTTTAGCATGTAATAAATCAGTTTTACAAAAGGTGACCACACAACACACATGGTTTGTGTAGTCCCCCCCCCCATGATTTGTGTCGGGAAAGTGAGGCGTTTTACAGGGCAGCAAGAGCATTGTTTATTTTAACTTGCATGTTAAATCAATACCTTTGCCAGTGGATTTTGCCACTCCCATACTCACTGGTGTTCTTTCCCTCTTGCCCACACTGGCTGCCTCATTCCCCACCGCCACCACATCCCCAACCTGCCTCTCTCTCTCTCTCTCTCTCTCTCTCTCTCTCTCTCTCTCTCTGTGTGTGTGTGTGTGTGTGTGTGTGTGTGTATGTGTGTTTTAAATACCTGTTTCTAGTTTTTTTTAAAGTGTTGCATCATTTTACTGATATGCTCCTACAAAATTAAAAATAAACAAACCCAGCTTCCACAGCTTGTTGCTGCTGATCGCTACTTCAAACAGATGAAGGCTGGAGAATGAGCCAGGAAAGCAAGCTAGCTCATTTCTGCAGCAGAGGAGCTGGCGCCAGGTGGCTGTTGCTGCTGCTGCTGCCGCCCCCTCCCTCCCTCTCTGCCATGAGTTCAACGTCTATGGAACCCCTTATGCTGAGATGCTCCCTCTGCACTCAGAAGCATCCACTTTGTGTGTATGCATGTGTGCATGCACACACGTTCTTTCTCTCTCTCACACACAACAAAAGAAAGGAGGGGGGACTCGAGGAACTTTTCAACACCCTGCCTGACTCTCTGTGAATCAGCTTGTTTAAAGGGGGGAGGGAGGAAAAGGGAGGGAAGCATGAAAGCACAGTAAGCAAAAGCATGCTGCCTAGATATGCAAAACAGGAGAAGGCTTTTGGAGGATGCTTTTTGATGAGACATGCAAAGAAGACCTACCCCTCAGATTAAAAGTTTTCCCAAGGGCACACTAACCCACTGAAAAAATAACATTACTATACCAATTTCAAAAGCCCTGACCCCTCTCCCGATTCATTTCCATAGCGCAATCACACTCTTAGTCTCTTAAGATGCCATTTTTAATGTTTCTAAAGTATTTTAAAACTGTTTCTTAATGCTGTTACACTTTCACATAGGTGAGATGTTTCTTTTAAAGATTAATGTGCTGAAAAATAAACAATGCAAGGACAGCTCCATCCTTGGCTGATTTTAGGCAGAGAAACCAGTATCAGGATAATGAAGACAGCTAATTCTAAATGCAACTAAAAGGCTTTTCATCACATTTCCCCAATCAGCAGAAAGTAATAAAATGGCAGGAAATGTCTAGCTAAAACAGTAAAGGACCTTTAATGAATGGAACTTACATGAAGAGTAAACACTATAGAATGATCTTGGCCAAAGTATTGTGATAGTCTAGTTCAACTATAAGAGCTATAAGGAAGCTCTGTTCTAATTCCACTAGGAATGATTTACATAAATAGAACTTGGAAGTGTTAACAGTACCTACTCTGAACGCAATCAGAGATACATCTCTAGGATGGTTTTTTGTGCCTGATAATCTTTGCTTTTGATACTTTCATTTAACATTACCTTCTTTGCCTCCCTTCTCTCTCTTACACGAAGGAGGAAAGTTAATAATTTGTCTCATATACCTAGAGGAATTCAAATTCCTTCCTTCCTCAAGTGGCAGTCTCTCAAGACAGCTGAATTATCACAGAGAATGTATCTGATATAATTAGGATGGGCTGTACAGTATATGGTTGGTGAATGACAATGTTAAGTATACAATAACTTTGGACTGTGCAGGCTTTGAAATCATCTAGATCAGTGTTTCTCAACCTGTGGTTTCCCCAGGTGCTCCTGGACTGCGACTTCCAGAAACCCCTTCCAGCACAGCAAGTGGTGGAGGCTTCTGGGAGTTGCAGTCCAGGAACATCTGGGGACACACTGACTGAGAACCACTGATCTAGATCATCTGGATCCGATACTTTACTGCTTCCTTCAATGCAGAAGAGATATATAAACTTTCTAGTATGTAAAAACTTCATAATACAATGGAAAAGGGGCAGTAGGAAAAGGAAAGAGTCATGCCTAAAAATGCATTGATGCAATTTAAACATTTAAGTGATATCTACCTGTGTAGTAGCTGTTGAAGTAGTACTGCTTCTAGATCCCCACATCTGTTGGAACTGCACACGTATTTCAGCAAATGTTTCAATGATGACAGCAATAAATACATTCTGCAAAATAATTATATATCTATATGTAAAAACCCAAGTGACTCACAATGAAACTTAACATGCAGAATAAAGGAAAGTGGGAAAAAGCTCAATGTAGCACGTGTTTTCTAAGTAAATATGACAGACTCTCCTCTACTGTACCTTAACAAGCCAAGCAAGAAAGAAAATTAATGTGATGAAATAGAAGTATGAGCGCCATCGGGGGAAGCTGTCAATTGCTCGGTACATCAGGAAGACCCACCCTTCTTGGGAAGCAGCTTCATACACGGTAAATATGCTGGTACCTACAAGTGGAAAATAGAATATTCAATGAAAGATCATTAAAAGAAGCATTTTCAAACTGAGCAGTCATCAGCCCTAGATTTTCCTTTCTTCCAAAGAAAGAGCAGCTACATGTCACATTCATTATTCCTACAGCTAGCTTTTAGTTGTTGCAATATTGCAATGCACAACACTTGATCCTCAAGAGATACATATAAATCTGTATATGTCAATGTATTTCAAGGGCTTCAACATCTGAAATAATGATTTGGTTTTCTTTCATTAGTTAAGTGATATCTCAATGGGAAGATGGGCGGGATATAAATGCAACAATAAATAAAATAAATAAATAAATAAAATGTGTAATTCCTGTTGTTTAAAGGCACTTAAACACAATCTGAAACTAATAAAACAATAATCATTACACTTGGTGCTGCAGAAGTCTAGTTGCTTGATTCTATCTCAGAATGGAAACAGCTATTTTAATTTACATTTTTATGAAAAAACTAACAGTATTTTCAGAATGCATGAGAAACAAAGGGAAAAGAATGCTTTTTTATCTTAACAGAATTTAAAATATGAACTCAATGGGATCATTGCAGAACTAAAGGGGATGTAAATGATTCTATTACTAAAATGAAGGCTGCATTTGAAAAAAAGTTGGAATTTTATGGCACATGGCTGAGCAAGGACACACATACAAAAACATATGCTTTTAGAATTTCTACAGTTCAAAAGGCATTTGGCTGCTGAAATCATTTTTCATTCAGTTTAATTATATTATTTTCAAATACAGTTTTTTCTACACACATGCATACACAAAATATTAAAAATTATTTCTTTTTCTCTTCTGTTGTAACAACTTCTTAAAATTTCTGTCAGAAAGAAATAAGTGGAAGTCTCCCTCAGACACTGGGAATATGAAATGAAGATATTACAATGCAATATAGAATACAATTTGTGATTGTTGGGATGTTAGGTCATAAAAATGGGTAGATTGGATATTAGAACATTTAACCCCAAATACTTTTTCAAGTGTAAAGAGAACATTCTGAAATTCTTCATTTTTTTCTTTCATGTTGACATATGAAAAGCAGCATCTGTCGTTCTAGAACATAATACGTTTTTAAATTGCTACTTGGGACTTGCTTCTTTTCATTTTGTGTCTTTGTGTCTGCTTAAGGAAGCTGCCTTACTTAGAGTGAATGGAAGAAAAGATCTAACAAACTGTTTGTTCTGAAGGTGAGACACTCCTGTAATGATGCCTTATCTATTGCAATTTCTCCATCAGTTCTGTCTCTAGATCCTAAAGAAGAGCACTCTCCTGACACACAACCGTTCATATTGTACAAGCATAATTATATACAGTAGGTTTTTATTTCTGGATATGTAGGCAGACTTTGAAGCTTCAAGGTTTTAATTACTCTTAATTATGATGTCAAAGAAATCACTAGGGGTTTTGCGAAGCCTTGCAATTCCCTCCCAGATGAAGTTCAACAGCTGTTACAGAAAAACAAATGCAAAATTTGGAAAACAGCATGTATGTACATACAGTATACATATGCATCTACCACTGTTCTTCTATAAGCAAGTAGGTGGGTGCATGTGTACACACAGACACACACACACAGACACACACACACATGAATGTGTGTCTTTCAAAGAGAGACATACAGTATATAAGAGCAAGGGAAAGGTGACTTTTCTACATTTACATTCAGGGATGGGCAACTATTTGGACAGTCAAGGAACTATGGACACAAAAGGGCTGAAGAGAAGAGAAGAGAAGAGAAGAGAAGAGAAGAGAAGAGAAGAGAAGAGAAGAGAAGAGAAGAGATGGTACAGTGGTCCCCATGCCATATTTTAGTGTAAAATCACTCTCGTTGGGAGTATAATCCTTGTGTAGGCTTATGAACACTGAGATTATAGAATATCCTGGAAGATAAAGAAGACCATGTCCTAATTAGAACAAATTAAAGAAAAACAAGAAAATGCCAGAAATTACCTACAACTATACTATATAATACTCCTGTATGTGTTCAGGCTGGTTAAATCAAATATGACGGGGAGAATCTTCTTGGGAAACATAGGGAATAACAGCTCTATGGGCACAGCTCATTACAATTTCTGGCCTGGAGCTATAAAAGCTCATTATCATTCAATGAAACTAATAGGGCTTCTTATGGCACACAATTCTAGAAGTGTTCCCATGTACAAGCAAAACTGGAAACAAACTTTTAAAAACCTAAAATTCTTCCTAACACACAAAACCAAGAAAAACACCTTAGAGCTAAAAGCACACATGAAATTATCTGGAAATTGAGTCATGGTAACTGGACTTCTTTTTCTTGAGAGGCTGAAACGTTTCGCTGCTCATCTAAACAGCTTCAACAGTATGAAGAAAGCTGGTTGCAAGTCCTTCATTTATAGTTCACTTGGCCTCTTGTCACCCTGGTCTGAAATAGGCTCATATGATGAACAATGGCCTGAATAGGCTCGTTAGGTGGACAACAGTATCAATAGCCTTAAGATGAACAATGGCCTAAGGTGCTGAAACCCATAAAGTACGAGTCCTTAGCTATGGCCTTGGTGGTGAAGGATTTTTGATTTCTCTGGGTATTGCTGAAAACACATCCTGATAAGTAGTAGATAGACTGTGCTTGAGGCCCCCACTTCTGTTGAGAGAGGGTTTCTCAATGCTCACATGAATGGCTTCCCTGACCCCTCTCTTGAACCACCTATCTTCTCTGTCTAATATGTGTACATTCCCATCTTTGAATGAGTGCCCTTTGTCCTTCAAGTGGAGGTGTACTGCTGATTCTGGTCCTGGGCTGTTACTCCTCCTATGCTGGGCTATTCTTCTGTTTAATGGCTGTTTAGTTTCTCCAATGTAGAGGTCTGCACGCTCCTCACTGCATTGGTCCACATATACTGTATTACTCCTTTTTTGTTTTGGTATTAGGTCCTTTGGGTGGACAAGTCTCTGTCTTAGTGTCTTTCTGTGTTTGAAGTAAACAGGAATGTGGGGGTTTGCCAAAAATCCTTTTAAGCTTTTCCGACACTCCTGCCATGTAGGGAATGACCAGGTTCTTCCGTCGGGTCTGTGTCTCAGGCTGATCCCTTGTTCTTCTGAGTCAGCACACTGCTTTGTTGAAGGCCCACTTTGGATATCCACAAGTCTTAAGTGCTGTCTTCAGATGCCTGTCTTCCTTCTTCTTGGCTTCTGTGGAGGTGGGGATGCTCTCTGCTCTGTGGTTTAGGGTCCTGATGTCTTCTAATTTGTGTTGTAATGGATGGTGGGAGTCAAACAGTAAGTACTGATCAGTTTGGGTGGGTTTCCTGTAGAGTTCTATTCCCAGGCCACGATCGGGACTGATGATGACTGCACAATCCATGAAAGCCAGCCTGTTGTCTCGGATGTCTCCCCTAGTGAACTTAATATTAGGGCCCACTGCATTAATGTGGTCTGTAAAGGACTGTACTTCCTGAGTCTTGATTTTCACCCAGGTATCATCTACATACCTGAACCAGTGGGATGGTATTGTCCCTGGGAAGGCGTTGAGTGCCTTCTTCTCCACTTCTTCCATGTATAGGTTGGCAACAATGGGTGACACTGGGGAACCCATGGCACAACCATGCTTCTGTCTGTAGAAGTCCCCTCTGTACATGAAATATGTGGTGTTCAGACACAGGTCCAGGCTGCTTCTGGAGATGAGGGTGCTATCTTCTCTTAGTCTTCTCTTTACAGTTGTTAGGGCATTGGTGGTGGGAATGCTAGTAAAGAGAGATGTATTGCAGGACCGCAGGACCCGGGAAGGGCCTGAGGGAGGGGGGAAGGTTTGGGGGCTTTTTAAACCTTTCCCCCCTTTCCCCAAGCCCTGGGCTCCAGCTGATTGGTGCTGGGGAGGGGGAGAAAAACCTTTTGTTTCCCCACCCCAACACCAATCAGCTGGAGCCCAGGGCTTGCCTCCAGAGGCATCACGTGCCACTTCTCCCCACCCCCTCAGGGTGCTGGCAAGCGGTGTGTGATGCTAAAAGAGCTTTCGGCCACAGAGCCGAGGGCTCGGCTCAGAGAGCCCTTTTTAAAGATTGCCCGCCACCCACCCGCACCTCCCGGGGTGCTGGGAAGCGGCGCACTTTGTTTAAAATTGTGCCCCCCACCCGACCTGCACCCGCATATCGGGGATTTTCAATGATCGCAGGTCAGGTGGGTCCCTAACCCCCGCAATAGACAGGGGGTTACTGTACCATGGTTTCATCTGTATCCAGTTTCATCTCTCTGACTTTAGAAACAAACTCCTCTGAATTTTGCACTTGTTAAACTTAAGGCTGTTGATACTATTGTCTATCTAATGAGCCTATTCAGGCCATTGTTCATCTTATGAGCCTATTTCAGACCGGGGTGACAAGAGTTCAAAGTGGACTATGAGATGGAGGACTCACAAGTAGTTTTCTTCAGACTGATGAAGCTGTTTGGATGAGCAGCGAAACGTTTCTATCTCTCAAGAAAAAGAAGCCCAGTTGCCATGACTCAATTTCCAGATAAACTCACCTGGATGACTGAGAATCTTCACAGACATGCATGAAATTGTTTTGAACCGCTTATCTAACATAGCAATATTGCATGGTAAGCCCAATGAATATATTCTTTAGGAACTTATTTTGTCTCTGCCGAGGAGTAAGTCCATACAAGAGAACCATGGTTTGAGAAATACAGACCCAGGAGCACAAGTGTGACATTGTCAGTAGAGTTCTGCATCCCTTTCTTTACTGCCTGTCCTGTTCATCAAATAGTTTCTCTCCTGCAATCTATTCAGCAGCGCAACATGACTTGTACTGAAGCCTGGCAAGCTTCTACATCACAACTGGTTCTTTTGTATTTCTCTTACACCTGGAACGATAACAGAATCACCTTTCAGGAAGCTACTGGACCACAACTCCATGGACACTGGCCATGCTGTTTAGGGCCGATGGAAGTTGCAGCAATGTAGCTCCTAAAGAGCCCTATGCTAGTTATAGACAAATTTCATAGCTGTGCCCTAAGAAAAAAATCTAATAGCTTCTCTCCTATCAGAAGCTGGATCCAAATCTTGCAGTTATTTGAAAGGCAAGAAAACATTTCTTGTTTGGGTTTTGTTCCTCTTCAAATGGATAAGAGCATCAGCTGAGGGAATATCTGTATGTTATTCACTTACAGCCAGATTGCCTAGAAAATACCAAATGCTCAGAAAACAGAACTGTACCACACCGAGTAGATCCAATTACTGTTCAAATTCACACCATGCACTGATAGGCAGCTTGGTTTACCACCTGTGCCAATTGCCATTGCTGTTTTTCAGGCAAAAAAGGTTTGAGTAAGGCTAACTACAGCACTGTAGTTCAGTACATCCAGAGGTCATAGGGTCATAGCACCAGTACATTTGGACTAGCAGGGAAGAAGATGTTGACTCCTGCTAGCTTCTTTGTTCCCTCTGAGCTGATCTGCAACACTCATAGAACCTTGGGGGCAGGATGAGTTTCTCATATGGTCTAGTTGTTAGAATACTAGAATATGAATCAGATGCCTTGGGTTCAAACCTACACTCAATTTGAACCAGATTCACTGGGAAGCAGGTCAAGCAAGAACACTGCTTTAAGTTCATTGGAAGAAAACCAGACTCTCTCTCTCTCTCTCTCTCTCTCTCTCTCTCTCTCTCTCTCTGTTACCATCCCTTCAAAGTATTTTATGATGGCTTGATCCTGATCAGGCAAGTAAGACCATTTGTTTTATTTAAAAAAGCAAAAGCAAAGTGTTCTGCTTATATATCGCCCCATACCACTTCAAGTAGTCTCTGAGCAGTTTACAGTTTTAATTACAGTATGCAGGCTACACATTGCCCCCCCCCAGCAAGCTGGGTACTCATTTTACCGACCTCGGAAGGATGGAAGGCTGAGTGAACCTTGAGCCTGCTACCAGGGATTGAACCCCAGGTCTTGAGCACAGTTTTACTTGCAGTACAGGCATTTAACCCCTGTGCCACGGGGCTCTTAAAAAGACCTGCTTTTCATGGAAACTGCCAAAACTATTTTGTTGTTATGGATAGACACAGCTGCCCACATTTGGGGGCTTCCAAAAAACCAAAAACAATCAGATCCAAAAACAAACAACAAAACAACAACAAAACAAAGCTGAAAAGGAGGATGACATGATGAGTGTCTAGATTTCAAAATTTACTACAACACAAATTTCCTTTTCCTAGGCTTTGGAATTATCTCATATTTTAGACATCTGCTTGACCATTTTTCCCTTATAAAAATGTGAGTATTTCTTCTAAAAAGAGTGACTAGTTTTTTTTTGAAAAATGGAAATAATTGGATATAGGATGTGTAGTTTATGATGTGCAGATTTCCGATATGTCCTTCCAAGGAGAATGTTATGTTTAATTAGAAAATAAATGACATAATCATTATCTTCCCATCTCCCATCTAATTTACATCCTCATCCTCATCATTCTAGAAGTTGCAGATCTCAGAAATAACACTGTCAGAGCTACAAAAAACAGCATTATTAGAAACAGTGTCCATACTGCACCAATATTTAACAGATACTTAAGTTTTTTAAAAATTGTATCTGTTAAATAATACCAGTCAATGTTTTTGGCTGTGCCTGGTAGTT
>JAHTLZ010000348.1:22584408-22625496 GCA_023846285.1 Phrynocephalus versicolor
TGTGTGTGTGTGTGTGTGTGTGTGTGTGTGTGTGTGTGTGTGTGATATGTTCACTTCTCATTTTTCACTCCTGAATTCCATCCAGCTTGCAAGGACCCTCTTGACAGATATATTCTGGATCATGCCTAGCTAGTATCACAAAATGTTTTTTTTTTTAAATAAACAGAATTACTGTAGTTACAAACATTACTGCAGTGGTGGCCAAACTTCAGCCCTCCAGATGTTTTTAGACCACAATTCCCAGAATTCCAAGCCTGTAATGCCAGTGACAAAGGACTGTGGGAGTTGTGGTCCGAAACATCTGGAGGACCAAATTTTGGGCAACACTGCATTACTGGCATCACAATTCCTATAGATCACAGCGATAAGGCCAAAAGATCTTATGCAGTGTACATTATTCCTGATTTTTAAAAACAAACACAAAATATTTCAGCCATGTGCTTTGTTTCAGTCACTACTCCACTAAGAAAACAAGAAATTATTATTTGTTAGGCAACAAACAAATAGCCTCAAAGGTAGAAGAGAGGGGGGGGGGATCAGAAATATCATGACAGTTGATTGGGGAGGTGTTATTGTGGGTAAATACACAATAATCTTTTCCTAGTACTAATATTCCCAGTGGCAGTTTAGAAGAGAAAAGGGTTCAGTGAACTGAAGAATTTTTCACACCTTTCAAACTGCACCATCTGGATCTTTCACACCGAATAGCAATAATGCAAAATATAAGGGCATCTTTCTCTATATACTGTGCACAGCACATATGCTACATAAGGAGGAGGGGAAAGGCTTCAGTCTACAAATTGCTTTTTTGTGTGCCACCTGCTACTTTGAGGGTGAAGAATCAAAACAGGGAAAGAGGACTACACAAAGGCGCTTATAAAAGAGGGAAGAGTCCTCAGCTCCAGCCACAAAGGTGAGGAGTGGAGACAAAGCTAGATAACAGAAGAATAAGCAAGCCAAAGGGAAGAAAAGCCCCTTTGTTATTTATATAATACATTGATATAAAGTCTTTAATTCCTCAAGGATTCAGAGGACAGCTAGGAATTTTATATTATTAAAACAAAAAAAAGCAGAACATTAAAAAACAATAGTAATTCCCTAACATCCAATAAACCATTAGGAAGATAAGTAACATCAACAAAAACTGTCATAGCAACAACTTTGGCCGTATTCGGGTTGAAGTTGAGGAATTCATGTGCACAATCTAATATAAAATTATTTACACTAGATAACAACAGAAAATAATTATGCAGTAAAGTAAAAGTCATATATGCAGGGACTCTTGCAAATCCAAAGGAACAGTTTATATAATCAATAGATGCCCTAAGATGGAATCAATGAACCATACGTGGAGACAGCCAATTTGCAAATATCATTTTTCAGCAGTTGGTTGTAGCTTACAGATTGTTGGTTGGTTAGTTTCTACACCATGCTCCTTGGTGGCACTGCCTCTACTCTGGGTGTTTCCAATGGTAAAATAAACATGGATAACATAACTATACCACACCCAGATTAAAAATATATAAGAATATAATGTAAAAGCAGAACAACACAACTAAAAACTCAAGATGGTGTCAATGGGCAAAATGCAAACTCCAAAATAACATGGTCAAAAATAAGACTAAGTAAGAAACTATTATAGAGGGAGTGTATCCAGAAACACTTCCATTTAAGATGATATGAAAACAAATCCACTAAGATTTAGTTCCTCTTCCTCTTAAAAGCTAGAGAACAGCATGACACACATCTTAAGCAAGGTGTTGTAGAGTCAGTCCAGACCAGCGGTGGCGAACCTTTGACACTCCAGATGTTTTGGACCACAACTCCCACAGTCCTTTGTCATTGGCAATACAGGCTTAGAATTCTGAGAGTTGTGGTCCAAAACATCTGGAGTGCCTACTCCACACTACTCCTTTGCAGTCTAGCACATCTGTAAGCACTAGGAACCTTATGGTGCAGTGGCTAAACTCTAGTGCTGTAGTGAAGACTCTGCCCATGGCCCCATGCTTATCCTGTGCTCAGGAAGCTAGCTCAAGGTTGACTCAGTCCTCCATCCTTCCAAGGTTGGCAAACTGAGTATCCAGCTCATTGAGGTGAGGAGAGAAGACAATGTGTAGTCTGTACAATTAAATTGTAAATCACCCAGAGACAGCTTTAAGCACTATGGGACAGTATATAAGCAGCACACTTTTTCACTTTACAATCATAATCATAAAGTTGGAAGGGGCCTATAAGGCCATTGAGTGTCCCTCCCGCTCCTACTGCTCAAGGCAAGAATACAAATCAAATTATTTGAAACAAAAAGAGATATATCATATTTACCTTTCTCAAGGCTAAAACTGCCCAGTTCTTTCAAACTTTCCTTGCAAGACTTGGTTTCCAGTCTCCTAACCATCTATGTCACTGGTGGCGAAACTTTGGCACTCCAGATGTTTTGGATCACAACTCCCGGAATTCCAAGTCTGTATTGCCAGTGACAAAGGACAGCGGGAGTTGTGGTCCAAAACATCTGGAGTGCCGAAGGTTCGCCACCACTGATCTACGTTGTCCTCCTCTGAACTTGTTCCAATTTGTCAACATCCTTCTTGAGCATTCAAATTTATGTCCTTTCCAATGCAAGTTCCCATTGAATTACCATAGTTTTGGTACCTCTGATTTACTAGTTTGTAGTGACAAAAAAACTGAAACAAAATAATTTATCTCTAGGAATGGGTGGGCAAGGTTACCACCCACATTATCTCTGCTTTAGTTCTAGAAAACTCCAAGATGCACTGCCCCATGTACATGATACACAAAGACCATAAGGATGAACTCTGCCAGATTTCAGAATTAAAATTATTTTTAATCAGGAAAATGGAAATACTCTCATTCACGGAAATTTAAAGTAGCAGGGGGATTTTCAAAAGCAAGTAAGCAGATACCTAATTGCATTGGAATTAAAACATTTTTCCATTTTTGAGTTTTTAACAGACAGAATGTGTGATTGTGTCTTTGTAATATGAGCTAAAAATTCTTGAATATTATTAAACTCATAATACCTTTGATTAACTGATCATAAACCTTTTTTTACATTTTGTCCAACTCCAAATTTATTAATTTTAAGTTCCTTTCCTTTAACATTTAGGAGCTTCTAATAAGTATTCTTTTCCCTGTATTTATCTCCCAACTTGTTAAATTTTGTCATTACAGTAGCACTCCCATATCAGCTGATTCACCATCCACGGATTCAGTAATCCACAGCTGGCGATCAGCCACTGGTGGGGGGGTTTATGGGGGCAAAAGCTGTGTCGTGCGGCCCAGCCCTTCGCACTGCTGCTTTTGCCTCCAGCTGCTGCAATAGTCCATGGCTAGGCCTTTCATGCTGCCCAGTGGGGAACCCCTGACCTGGTGGGAAGTAATGTGGGAGTGCACCTTGGTTTGCTCACCTGTTTGCTCACTCATTAACCGTGACCTTCACTGCTGCTGGCGTAGCTCTTGCATGGCTCTCCTGCAGTGTGTCACCCGAGGGCCATCTGTGTCATGGGGAGGCGCAGCTGGTCTCCACTGAAGCACCTCCTGAGGGGCGCCGGGGAGAATGCCTCCCGTGTGCTGGGCTGGGCAGTGGCAGGAGGTCCACTCCCAGCTCTCCTGGCAGAGAGGTTTGGCATGGCCCACTCCTCTGCCCTCGCGGTGGTGATGGCTGCCCAGCTCGTCCTCGGCATGGCACAGAGCTAGCCATTGGCAGCATCCAGCTCCTTCTCATCACCTGTGCTTGCCAGCATGAACATGGTGCTTCAGGATCTCGCGGGAGGGCTCTTGCAGGCCCTCCTGCACTGCGCCACTCGAGGGCTGTCTGTGTCCTGGGAGGCGAGGAGGAGGAGCAGCTGGTTTCTGCCGAAGCAACTTCTGAATGCCACTGGGGAGGATGTCTCCCATGTGGCAGACTGTGCAGCAGTGGGAGATCCACTCGTATCTCTCCTGGTGGGGTGGCTTGGCTAATTCTTATTGCCCGTGCTCACCAGCATGAACGTGGCTCTTCAGGATCTCGGCAGCAAGTGAGTCTTGCAGCCTCTCTCCCTCTCTTCCTGCTTCCCCTGGTGGAGGTGGCGGCTGCTCCATTGGAAAGGAGATGCCGGCCTCAGGTGGGTGGGCAGCAGATTGATTGCTCTTGGGAGTTGGGTAGCACCATGTGAGCTGACAAGTGCCCCTCAGGGTGAGCGGAAGGGGACTGGATTCACCTTCAAATTTACAACCCCCAAACCACCACTGTCGCTGCGGTCACCCTCTGATAAGAGTGTTTGCTCTTATTCACAGACTTCAGTATCCGCAGCGTAGCCCGGAACCAATCCTCCACAGATACAGAGGCCCTACTGTAGTTGGTTTTTAGTAGATCCATACATTTATTAATGGAGCTAAATTCCTTAATATATTCAGACCTTAAGGTAGCCTTGAAAGAATCCCAAAGACCATGTATATTGCATATCTATATCCGGAGTGTCATTTTCTGTTATCTCCTAGACCAATTTCTTTATTTTCTCTTTTGAGCCCTGCCGGGGTAATTTACAATTCTAATATATTCACCATTTCAAAAGTAAAGTTAATTAAGAGCTTGAATATAAAAATGTACTTGTTTTGCCCTCTTGCATCACTGATATTATGGATCGTCATGATTTCTGGTCCTGCTCCAACAGAACTAATTATGTGTCTAGAACAATACAACATTGGCTTTTTTCATACATTTCAAAGAGAGTACTGCAGAAACTTTCTTTTGCCTCCCAGAAAGTAGTCTTGCTTAACAACTCCTCATAATTACAACTGGTGATAACTACCATCCCATGACCCTAATTACCCCAGGAGAATAATAGTATTTGCAGTATTTTCAAATGTTCTAGATCATAATTATAAACCTTATATCTCAGTAATAATCCAACACATTCGTTTGCTTTCATTAACCCCTAGAGCTTTCTCAAAGACAGTTCCTATTTCAATATAGCAATGCGTGGTGGCTCAGTGGACTAAGGCTCCAAAAACAGTTGACTGCAAAGTCAGCAGCTTGGCGGTTCGAATCCCAGGTGCCATGCAGTGGAGTGAGCTCCTGTTGATATCCTCAGCTCCTGCCAACCTAGCAGTTCGAAAGCATGTACATGCAAGTAGATAAATGGGTACTGCCGTAAAAAGCGGGAAGGTAAAACAGTGTTTCCTTGCAGCCATGCTGGCCACTTAGCCATGGACTTGCACAACACTGGCTCTTTGGCTTGAATACAGAGATGAGCACCACCCCTAGAGTCGGACATGACTAGCACACATGTGCGGGCGGGGGACTTTTCCCTTTTTACCTTAAGATCATTGTATTTGAACATTTCCCATGTATCATATCACTTTACTGGAAAGCTTGGGGACAGAAAAAAATTGTTTGGGTTGTATGGATGTGCAAAGAGGTGCAAATGTGTGTAGAATCATAGAATAAAGGGATTTGGAAGTGGCCTATAAGGCCACTGAGTCCAATCTCCTGCTCAATGCAGGAATTCAATTAAAGTATATTTGATGGTTTAATTTTCTCCAGCATCGGACCACTCACCACCTCCTAAGGTAATTGGGCCTACTGTCATACTAACATAGAAAGTTCTTCCTGATATTCAAGTATTGTAGCTCATTGTCTATAAGTATGTATCTACGTTAGCAATTAGAATTATATTACTCACAGCACTAACAAGACATACTCTTTTAGAATATCCTTCAGTAAGAACGGCATAGTGGCTCTGAGATCATGGCAATTTAATTTATTACGAGTGGCATCAGGGATATATCTGTTTTGTACTACTGAAAAAAAGAAATGACAGACAGACAATGCAACATATTGATCACTTTAAATATATGCTACAGATTTCAGATGTTCTCTACCCACCAAATGACCTCTGCGGTTTGCCTGTAGTTTGAGGGGGGAAAACACTGAAGAACAATTTTAAATATATTTTCAAAACATTGAAAGTCATTAAGTTCATCTAGAAGTCTTCTGAGCAATCTATAACCTGTCTGACACCTAACCCAGAACGCCAATGAGAGCAGCTAAATAAATGAGTTCACATGGTGAATGGTAGGCAAAGCACATTTTGCTTTATCAAAGATGTTGGAGGGAGCTGAGCCTGACTTTTTCTGCAATCAAGAAACCCAGGTTAAAGGCAAATTTCCATCCAGCTGTTAAAGGTATATCCCATCTTTCTAAAGGCCCTCCATCATTAAGGCTGCTAAAAGACTTACATATCCTAAGTGACTTTACAACAGTACCTAGAGCTTGAATGTCATTCATTTAAGTCTATAATTCCTCCTCTGCTCCATGGAATTAATGGTTTCAATATTATATCAGCCTTTCCCCCTTCTTCCTTTTTCTTCCTCCCTTGCTTCTTCTTCCCTGATGAAGAAATTTGGACATCTCAAACACTTGTCCATTGTTCTGTGTGTATTTTTGTTCATTCTGTCAAAGTACTGTCAAAATGTAGGTTTTTAGACACACACACCCCACATACACACCCCTAGGGAGCAAGAGAAATCATATTGACTTATTTATAAATTGGGAAAATGCTTAATTTAGCCATTCAGTAGGTTCTACACAAATGGCTGGACATGCACTGGACAGCAGTTCAAGAAATAGAAAGCACGGAGTGATTCCTCTTATACATACAATTATATGAACTGTTTACGTAAGAATTACAGGTACGACATTCTGGCCTATTTAATATAATTAGCCTCTTTTACTTTTTAAAAATCCTGGCTATATGTGATGGGGTGTATGGGAGTTGTAGTCCAAGCATTAAAGAACCAAAACATTTCCCTTCCTTGCTTCAGCATCATGAGAATTCTAGTGGAACTGTGTGTGTACATGTGTATTTCACTTGAATCCTACTTTCTCCTACAACTGGAATTTAGCATAATGGACTCTGGACTATTTAAGCAACTTCTCTGAACCACTCTTTGTAGATCATATTGCTGACCAAGAATACTGCATTTTCTGCCAGCATAATCATCAAGCAGAGGCCTTCCTGTGAGCTCTAGGTGGGGGAATCAAGCAGATTTATATAAACCTTTCCTATCAATGTTGTCCTAGTCCCAATCCTACTTCTTTCACCACAGTCAACTTCTTAGTAAACTAGCATGCGTTGCTTGTTGGGCTTCAGGAATGGCAGTGCCCACTATTTGCAAGGTATTATTTTAGGTATTGGCATGGTCCTTTATGCCATGGATGTTTTGTGTTTTGGGGACATGGCTCATCAGACCTTGATGACAACTTGCAAAAAACCAAGCAATATTCCAGCAAATGGTATTTAAAAGACAATCCAATGATTTTTTTTTTAAAAAAATCAAACTAATGCATATAATTCAATTTTTAAAACAGCACTAGTTTTAAAATAGAAACACATAGCTATCTTAATCTCTAAATACCAAAATAAAAATATATTTACTAACTTCCAGAAGATATGGGCTAAAGAGGTCTGGTGAGCCTCCCTGGAGAAGGAATTACAAATTTAACACCTAGTGGCAAGGGTCATTAAACAGAATTGCAAAAAGGCACAACTCCTCCCTTTAGTTGTTCAAAAGTGTAATTTCTCTTGCACATCATGAGTAGGAGCTATAACTTTGCACACCTCTACTTAGCGTGCTATGACTTTTCCTGAACTGACTCAACTTTTTAACAGCCACCATCCCTTAATTACCATATATACTCGAGTATAAGCCAACCTGAGTATAAACCAAGGGCCTAATTTTACTCCCCAAACTGGGAAAACTTACTGACTCGAGTAAAAGCCGAGGGTGTCTTTCCATTATACTTGAGTGTATACGGTATACTGGCGGAGCTCTAAAGGAACTGGGGGTAGTAATTTGGCAATGTGTACTGGGAGTGTTGAGGCAATTAGGGAGTTAATACCAGAGTAAACTCCCTGGTTACCTCCACAGTCCCTGCACAGTTGCCAATACTACCCACCAGCCCCTTTAGAGCTTAGTCCCCTTATCCCTAAATCTTTCCAGATTTCAAGGTGTTTGCTAAAATCACTTTCTGAATATACCCCTCCTACTTTGGAGTCCCAAGGTAAGTAAATTTTGATTGTGTATTTTAAAAATAATTTTGAGTGCACATATTTTAAAAACACTAAAAATTACTTACTTTGGGGGCACCAAAGTGGCAGGGGTACCTTAAGAAAGTGATTTTAGGGAACCCCCTAAAATTTGAAAACATTTGGGTATAAGGGGGCTGAATTATGAAGCTCCAAAGGTGGTGCCCCTAGGACCGAAAAACCTTCTAATTGGAATTATATGGGAAGTAGCAGCAGCCTTATCTTCCACCAGATCAGCTTTGGAGTAGGGTTTTTTTCCCTAGGGGCACCCCCTTTGAAGCTTCATAACTCAGCCCCCTTATCCCCCAATTTTTCCAAATTTGGGGGGTTCCCTAAAATCACCTTCTGAAGGTACCCCTGCTACTTTGGAGCCCCAAGGTAAGTAAATTTTGATTGCATGTTTTTTAAAATGACTCAAGTCATTTTTGAGTGCATATTTTTAAAAAAACATGCACTCCAAAATTACTTGCCTCGGGGGCACCAAAGTAGCAGGGGTACCTTTAGAAAGTGATTTTAGGGAATCCCCTGAAATTTGGAAACATTTGGGGGTAAGGGGGCTGAGTTATGAAGCTCCAAAGAGGGTGCCCCTAAACCTTCTCATTGGAATCATATGGGAAGCGGAGTCACCGTTATCCCTCACCCAATCAGGACTTGCCCTCCGCCAACCTCCCCGAGGCCTCCGAGCTCCTAATTTTTATCCCCCAAAACTGGGAAACTTATTGACTCGAGTATAAGCCAAGGACGTTTTATTCCAGCCAAAAATAAGGACTAAAAACTTGGCTTATACTCGAGTATATATGGTACATCATGCCCTGCTTACTGTGAAATGCTTTGCACAGGACTACCTTTGGGAAAGACTCAAGATCATCAGTTGGTGCAACATGTGGCACGTCGCTGATAACAGGTCATGGATCAAGTTGATATCACCCTGAGGACCTGCGCTATTTGGCAACTGCTTACTGGGAGCAAGTCAAGATACTGGTTTTGATCCTCAAAGCCTCCATTATCTGCCTATCTGAGGGACAACGTGTCTCATTACAAATGTGCCCAGACATTAAGATTGTTAGGAGAGGCAGTTTTATCAATGGCAATAACTACTATATAATTTCCATTTTTGTTACCTTTAGAAACAGAGTGAAGAAGCATCTTTTGAAACTTATGGTATTTTAATGTGGTAGTCTTAAATATATGTAATTTTTTTTGTTTAAACAGTTTTTTTATTTTAATTATTTTATATTGGCATCTGTTTTTACACTTGTTTTTATTATGTTGTATTGTGAGATGCTTTGAGCAGTACTTAGTAACATGTTCTGCTTAGTAATGGAAAGATGATGCATAAAGGTAGTAAGTAATAACAATTACTGCTCTTTCTCAACATCAACCTGACCTGAAGTAAGGGTATTTGTACACGACCCCTAAACTCCGCCGCAAATGGCTGCCAGCTCCGGAGCTTACAATTGTTTCCCCACCAGCTCCGGAGTTTGCAGGAAATTAAGTGCGACCACGCCCACCTAAGCGCATCCCAGCGCACTTTTCATGTACCTGCTCTCGGAGGGTGAAAATCCCCAGATCCAGATGTAATCTGGTGAGTGCCGGGCTCTCCTCACTTCTGTTTGGTTTTTTTGCCTCCCGCCCCTTTAAGAGAAGGAATCAGGACGACAACGGGGCTCCGGGCGGCTTCGGAGGTGAGCCTGCATTTTTCCTCTCTTTTTTTCTCCCTCCCCTCACGCAGGCAGGAGCAAGGAAGTGCGGAGGGGTGGGGACGCAGGAAGAGCAATGAACCCCCAAGATCTCTGGTCCAAATTTAAGTGGCCAGCGGATCTTAGGGGTCGTGTGAAAAGGCCCTAAGAAACATAATGCCAGGGGCCTCTGAGAGAATTCATACCCAGACATAGTTATTGTTTAAGCCATTTAGGTCTGTAAAGACTACAGAAAATAATAAATGGTAATCTTATGGATTGGAAAGGTGAAGGGAAATGTCCTTTTCATGTAAAACAGGCAGATGGAGGGGTTACTTATCTAGGCAACTAGCTTAAAAATGGGAAACAAGGCCACAGAAAATAAATGATATCTGGAACAAATTTAAAAGATTCACAAGTATCCTGTTTGTTTAAATTAATCATGTCTCAAAGCCAGTAATTTTAAAATCATTCAATTTGGTTGATGACCAGCTTCAACTGAAAAGTATCTAATAAATATATCTGGTTTATGCCCTTTAGAAGATAGGAAAGTAAGGACTGTGTTATTCCAGATATCGAGCATATTGTTTAACTTTTAAAGCTATTTTCATCTTGTCAATTAAATCTCTTCCCTAAGTACAGACAAATATTTAACAAATAGCCATGTATCAGCTTAAAGACTAAAAGATTTATGAGAGCATAAAGTTTTATAGACACATAATTCACCTCCTCAGATTTTTATGGGTTGTGTTCACAAAATGTCATGCTATGAACCTGTAAGTCTTAAAGATACCACAAGGCTCTTTTATGGTTTTTAAAAAATATTTATACGCTGCCTTATCCTGAAATACGATCCATGGCAGTTTACTGTACTAAAAGAAAATATACTAGAAGCAACAGCAGAGAAAGTCATCTCTTGAATCCTCACCAAACACACATGTGCATATATTGAAATTGCTTTCCCCACCTTTCTCCTTAGAAGGATTTGAGGCAGCTTACATAATCAAGATGGCAATATTTAAAAGCTAGAAACGATTATACAAATATTAAAAATTAAACAAGTATTATATTAAAAAGGGTAAATAAAATCAATACTGTGGAGGTAGCGGCAAAACAGAGAGAAAGGTTTCACTGATAGTTTCAAAACTCAAGCAGATGCATAAAAGAAAAGGCTTTTTTGGTACCTTTTGGTGTCTAAACTTCGGCCCTCCAGATGTTTTGGACCACAACTCCCAGGATTTCAAGCCTAGATTGCCAATGATAAAGGACTGTGGGAGTTGTAGTCCACAACATCTGGAGGGCTGAAGTTTGGACACCACTGCCTTAGACCCAAAGTCAAAGGCAGCACTTTGAATTGTGACCGGAAACAGAATGGTAGCCCAGTGGAACTGCTGCCACAGAGGGGTTGTGTCATTCTTGCAGTCAGACCCATTTAACAACCTGGCTGCTGCATCTTGGACAAGATGAAGTTTTTGAACACCTTCCAAAGGTATCCCTATGTAGAGTGTGCTACAGAAATCCCACCAAATGTAACTAAGGCATGTGTCACTGTGGCCAGTTCAGATGTCTCCAAGACTAGGCGTAGCTGGCACATTAATTTTAACTGTGCACATGCACTTCGTGCCACCACACACTTTTGATACTCTTTGAGCTTTTTTTATATTCTGCTGCAACTAATACAGGAACCCCTGTGCAAATTGATAAAAATGTCTATGTAGATTTGCTGGTTTTTCATTATATTCACACAGACCTCTCAGTTGACAGCATGATCTAATGAGAATAGAGATTTACTAGCAGGAAAAAAGTCTAAGAAGCCAGTTGTTATATATATGTAGGGACACAAACACTACCGAGAATCTCCAGTTGCCTTCTGGAAGCTTTTCTGACCCACGCAGTAGTGTACTTATTCATATTTGCATGAAAACTGCTTTGCATTTTCGTGCATATTTATTGAAAAATATTCATCAGTTGTCCACTTTTCCTTATGTTTTAATTTTTGTTCAGCAAATTACAGTATACCAAAAGGTTAGACAGGAATGGACTTTGGACCATAAATTATATTTGGTTCTGCAAGATGGGAATTGGATAAATTCTGATTAACAAAAGATGACTAAAATGGATTTCTCATTCATCTCTATCTACAAGTGACAACTGAAAAACCAAAATGTCAGCATGAATTCATTACTATAGAAGACAACAGCTTCCTATTCCAAGAACCAAAGAGAGGGTGGGGAAAATGTTTAGTCTGGGGATATTATACATTTTGACTCTTAACATTTAAGGAATACTAAAATATGGGTAAATGTGTTGAACTATAAAAATTAGTATAGAGATGGATGTCACTGTCAAACAAATCTTAAGCAGACATAGACCTTGGGGGTGGGTGGGGTGAAATCAGGTAATTCATTGTTGTGATTCATTATCTGTCAATCAAACGACTTCAATGATTGCGTTTGTACTCTTTTGAAAGTCTTCTGAGGCAATGCGTATCCATGATGAATAAAAAATTAATGTGCTTTATAATATATTTGTCGATAAATCTGCCAAAACAGAAAAGAAAAGAAACCAATATATCCAGTAAGCGAGAGATGGATGGACAGATAGATGGATAAAGAGATAAAGATGCAACAGAATCAACCTTCATTCCAAATGTAATGCCTAGAAGGACAAATAAGGTATACATACACTGAAGAAGAGGAATGTATTCATCAAGACTGATAGTAAATAAAACTCTAGAGTGAAAGTGATACAAGATCCAACCCCCTAGAAAGTCTAGAGTCTAATACAGGAATGGCGAACCTATGGCACGCATGCCAAAGGTGGCACACGGAGAGCTTTCGAGAGGCATGTGACATGCTCCCTGCCCCCCCCACTTCCCTCTCCGCTGGACCAGCCATGAGGAATTTGTGGAGGGGGAAGTAGGGGGTGGGGAGGGAGGATGTTGTGTGCCAGGCTGACCCTGCCGCCGCCCGTCCCATTGCCATCACCCCCACCCCCTGCCGTGGCTGACCCCACCTCCGCCGGGCCCCACCTCCGCCGTCATCACCGCTTCCATCCATGCCCCCCGCGGCCGATTACCCTACTCCACCCCCCTTGTCCCCACCCCTGCCCCCACTGCCGCTGATCCCAACCCCCGCTGCCACCGCCATCCCCATCGCCATCCCCCTTGTCACCTCTGCCACCACTGACCCCGCCTCCACCACCATCACCACCGCCATCCTTCCCCCGCCCCCACCGCCGATGACCCTGCTGCCTTCGCCCCCCACCCCCCACTGCTGCCACCAATCCCGACCCCCCCCCCGCTGCCACCGCCGTCCCCATCACTGAGTTTGGACACTCGGTGTCAAAAAGGTTCACCATCCCTGGTCTAATATAAATGAGTAGCAGCATTTCACTTGAAACATGTATAAAAACATGTCTATCTACAAAAGAAGAAACCTGAAAACAGGTTCTCATCTGCTCTGTCAAGCTGATGGTAATCAACAATCCTGCATTAATATTGATTCTAGAAGTTTGAAAGCTTGACTAATACTCTTTTTAAACAGCAAACACTTGATGCAAATGATACATCCTTTCAGTAACTCATAAACTTTGCAAAGCAACATTTTCCTTCTCCTACTATTGCAGAAGAACATCTTGGGAAAATATTTCTCAAGGATATAAATGATAAATGTTGGAATCTAAATTCTTTTATGCATGGGCAAAGCAAGAAGATTCATTTCCTGGTCAGTTCATTTTAAAAAAAGATGCTACAGTTTTTAGAAACCTATATCAGTTTATTCTAATACTTACAAGAATGTTTCTCATGCAAAGTTATAGTTTTTTTGGAAAAAAGGGGGGAAACCAATATATTTACCAGTTGGCTGCTTCTTAAAAGAAAGAAGTCAAGTCAAAACCTTGGCAAGTTGTGACTTTAAAACTGCCAGATAAAATTGGAGGGGCCTTCAGCTATCCAACATTCCTCATATTTAAGGTCATTTACATTCTGAAGGAATATTTTTGATCTTCATGGAAAATATTTCAGCACACCCGAGAAAGGAATTTTACCCATATCTGTCCCTGTCATATCTGAACTCTAAGTGTTCTTGGACCAAGCTTCTGCATTTAAAAAATTAACATTAAATGCTGCTTTGGACTGCTTTAAACCTCTGTGCTATTATTTCTGCTTTGGAACCTTGGCTCATCTAGATGTACACAGATATATCAAAAACTCTTTCTGCTATTATTTATTCTCCAAAACACAAATACTAAGATCTTACCACAATATACAGCAATACGAATTGTAAAATTATTAACAGGCTACAGCTCAACACCATCACTGCACTTATTCCAATATTATAGCATTTAGCTACAAAGACATCTGATACACCTTTAAATGTTATATACCTTTTAAACCAGAGGTGGGAAATATGTGTCTGTCTAAAAATTCTTGGACAATATGCATCAGCTACAGCCAGCTCACCAAACTGGTCTAAGCTTAAATCTTGTCAAACTACAAAGTATTTATCAAAGTATTAAAAGACACAAGAGAACTAACAAAAGCATACTTGAGAGTCAGCTCTCGAGATCAGTTGAACTGTCCTAGCATTTCTCAAGAAGACTGCAGTTCTAATTTATGTATAAACAGTCACTGGCTCTCAAGAGGGATAGTAAAAAGGGATAGTAAAAATTTGTCTGAATCCCTAAAGATTGTCAATACTAATATAAAATTCAACTACTTCAACAGAAGTATAGTGTCCAATTTAAGAGAAAGTATGGGGAAGTGGATTTTGATCCATAATGGATCACAATGAAAGCTCACATAATGTGGAAATAAATTCATGTTTTTAAAGTGCTCCAGTACTTTGGGCCTTCTCTCCCCTGCATTGGTCCAACCACACCTAAAATATCTCAGCACCACAATTTAAGATAATCATTGAGAAGCTGGAACATGCCTAGGGTGGGGGGAGCATGATGATAAATTGTTGGGAAACCAAGTCTTATAAAAAGTGGTTGAGAAAGTTGGGCATGCTAGATTGGAGAAGACAGGGAGATGATCTGAGGAGATTCTCAGTCATCCAAGTGATGTTATCCAGGGGTTGACTCATGGCAACTGGACTTCTTCTGTTGTGGGATCGAAACATTTCACTATTCATCCCTGCAGCTGCTGAGTCCAGCAGAATTAGCTTTCCCACCCCTTCCATTTTACTTCAAGGGCCAGATGCAGGGGAGTGGTATCAGGAGACAGATATCTAGTATTGTGTGCTCCCAGACACATCTGGTGGGGCCACTGTAAGATACAGGAAGCTGGATTAGATGGGCCTTTGGCCTGATCCATCATGGCTCTTCTTATGTTCTTATAACACAGGGGCTTCCAACTTTGGGTCCCCAGATGTTCGTGGACTACAACTCTCAAAAGTCTTCACCACTTGGACTACAACTCTCAGAAGTCTTCACCACTAGCTCAGCTAGTCCAGTTTTTGGGGAGTTGTAATGACAGACAATCTGGGGATCCAAGGTCATGAACCACAGCTAGAACAAATTCTCTGTGAAAGGATGAAGGGATTATTCACATAGGAGCCTGATTATCATGTTCTGGGAACTTGCATGAAAACAGAAGTGGGGAATAACAGCTTTCCACAAATTTCTAGACTGTAATTACCACAGTCCCTCTAAAGAACTATGCTGGTTGGTGTTGATGAGACTTGAAGATCATAACCTGCCAGGGAATCAAAGCTGCATACTCCTGGCTTATGGAGTGAGGCATTTATTCCTATCTTCATCAGAATGCAACCTGTGAAAAGCATACTGACACAGACTGAAATTTAGGAGATGATGCCTCTATTCTTTACAAGACAGAGTATATCATGCAAGGCAAATGCCTACCCATGTCAGAATCAGTACTACTGAGTGTCTTTGGCTCAAAAATGAATTCTCTACAATGCCATGCAATCAAGCTTGCAACCAAGAAACCAGGGATTTAAATGGATTGGAAGGAAGAGCTGGACTTAATGAAAATCAAAATGCTTTCAGGCACCAAGTGATGTATCACTCCAATCTGTCTAAGCTGTTGAAAACAGGTCGAGAGATGTAATTTACTGATGATGATCCAGATATATTCCATTCCTAACTTTCTACATAATAAACGATAATAGATTCACAATTTGTTCATTTTCACCGATGGAAATCAGCTGATGAGTGAATGGTTGATTCACTTTGGAAAGCAGAATACTCAGGCAAAAAGCAAAACTTGAACTTCCAGGGACTTGTAATTGAAAATCATGCCATTACCGAGTGATCCTTCTAGGCATCTGTATTCAGAAGCAAGGAACCCTGTGTTTAGTGTGGTTTACTCCCAGGTGCTTGAATTATGGGGGCATGGAGGGCTAAGAGACTTAAATGAAGTCCATAAGCTCTATCTCCTCATTGACTTCAATTTTAAACAAATCATGGATGTCCTATAACGGTGGTGGCAAACCTTAAGCACTCCAGATGTTTTGGACCACAATTCCCACAGTCCTTTGTCATTGGCAATACAGGCTTGGAATTCTGGGAGTTGTGGTCTAAAACATCTGGAGTGCCAAAGGTTCGCCACCACTGTCCTATAAGCTTCTAAAACAGGCTGCTAGGTAGGCTAGTACAAAGGTTAAAGAAGCCATGTTCCTTGTTTCCATAGCTCACGTACTAGGTGTACTTCATTACTTCAGGATTGGACTACACTGTACTACAGTCTGCCCTGCAGTTTGTGCTGGAGTGGTGACTGTTTAACTCTGGTTCCTGCTTCTAGATTACATTCTTCACTAACTGTCTTTGCTACTTCTGTGAATTTGTATTCCTATCCAGAACAATCTTTCCCTGCTCCAGAGGGTCTCATAGACTTCCCCAAAGAGGTATCAGCAGCATGCATAGCAGGGCAAAAGAAGAGGGGAAGTTGGCTTCACCTGAGTTCAAACTAACAGAAGCCATTCCAGCTGCACTTAATCTTTATCATCGTTAAGGAAAGCATTTTAAAATGATATTATTCAAAGACAAACAAAATACACATCTAATACTGCACATTCTGACAGCGGCAAGCATAGTTTGAGCACAACACTGGAAAAGCAAAGAAACACCAACAGTTGATATGATTGTTAAGAAAATTTTGGAATGTGCAGAGATGGACAGACTGACAATGAGAATCAAAGAAAACGAGGACTCACAATATCACCAAGTATGGAATCAGTTTTATCAATGGCTAGAAAAAAGAAACAAAGAATAAAAGGAAAGCTGGCTGTAACAAAATAATGACTGAAACCCACGTATCACGTGTATAACAAATATTACATATTTTTCTTTGTTATAGAAAATGAATAAAAATATAGTTAAAATGATACTATTCAACTTTAGACCACATATTATTCATAGGTTCGCTAGAATTTCATTAGAAGAACTTAATAGGCCTTCTTCGAAATTATGATGTTTTCTTTTAAGTTACCAATTTTTTTCTAATCATCACAGAATCTGTTTTGTATATTTCCTGATTGGAATAAATATGGAAAAGAGGAACAGGAATTTAGTGAAAAGTAAAATAAAATCTTTGAATAAGGGCCTTTGAGGGTATCAAAGGGCTAATCCATCCCCTGGATTTTACAGTCAATATATTGCATGAGATTTTCTGAATACTATGTTGGATGATACACAACTCTTTCCTATTTTCATGATTATGAGGCAATTTTGTTTGATTGATTTTTTTTGGCCAGAGCAGCACTTTCCAGATGTTTACCCACTTCATCTTCATTAAGGCTGATGGCTTTAATGAGTCTCTATTTTTTCTTATCTGTGTGCTTGCCTCTGTTTTTCCCCCTTGGCTGCTCCACTTACCCCCCTTTTTAAAAAAAAATACACTCACCTGGACAAATTTGTGCAACATCAGGAAGCACAAATCGGCATAGCCCAACATAAATATGAAAAAGCCTGCCTCACAGTCCAATAGGAATTTTAACATGAAACATAAAACAAAAATAAAATAAAATAAAATAAAATAAAAACTCTGTGGCACCTAAAGGCTGTGAATTGTAATGTGAATTCTTGTGGAACAAATTGACTTCTTCAGATGTAAGAGCGAGAATACAGAGACCACATAGCAAAATGCCATAATGACTAAACAATTTGCAACCACTACTGTCTCTTGATCTTAGAGCCATGTATGAATGTTTTGCCATGTAGTCTGTGTTTTCTCACTCTTATGTTTGAGGAAGTGGACTTGAGCCACGTGAATTTATATTAAAATACAGTATAGCAGTTAGTCTTTAAAGTGCCACGTCATCTTGGGTGGTTTCGTTTTGCCTCTCTCTTTGAAAACAAAACCAATTTGTTGCCTTAACTGTGGACACAGCAAGTGAATATCATTCACAAAAGAATGCTAATTCCAAACTAGAACAGGCAAGTACAAGGCAGAAAGGATCTGATGCAATGAAGGAGGACTAGGTTTCAGGAGGATGCCTTAAATCTGGAAGAGGAAACAAAATGTGTTTCTGATGAGTTAAAACAAACACAGGCCAGCAGTGGCCTTTTAGTGTCCATTTGGGGTGCAAAACTCTGAGGAGCTCTCTTGCCACACCGCAGGTAGGGACACAAAACACATTTGGAGGCAGCATTGTGGCTTCCCAGCCTCTCCTCCTCTGCGTGCTGTTTTGGAGGGGGTGCCCACAGGAGGGGACAGGGGGCCAAACCTCTGAACACCGGCATCATCTCTACTAGTGATCATTAGCAGTCAGGCTGGCCTATTTATGCTTTTCTTCTTTGTTGTTCTAATGAAGACCCTATGGGTGAGTGACTGCTTCTTGGGTGCTTCTTTTTAGATGAAAATGATTTTCGCCCCACATAAAATACCATCGGCCCTTAAGCCACTGTATGGCTAAAAGACAGAGGCAGGGACAAAGAAGAACAGGGAAGATGTACCCCACAAACTTCCTATCCTTTCCCAGTTAAGGAAATACAGATGTGGCTGTAACCTCATCATTTGAACCAAATATCTATCTGACTGACAGCATGCTATAGTGGATAGACTGATGGCCTGGGACTTAGGTGAATGGGTGCAAATCCCTGCTTGGCCATGGAAATTCACAAGGAGATGACCATGATGTTTCAATAGCTCAAGTATCTAGAACTCCTTTTTAGGGTCACCATGGGTTGGAAATAATGTGGCAGCACAAAACACCATCTCTGATTAGCTCCCTATGATCTAGAGAAGCCCAAAACATATTTTCATTGGGCTATCTTACTAACACCTGAACTGAAAATTCTTGTTTCCTTTTCCTGCTGTGTTGCATCAAAGGAATATACTCAAATATTTTAAACAGGCTAAGATGTCTAATCCCAGCTATGACGTCAGTGAGAATAAAATAGAAAGATGCAAATATCCTACCAATAAGGTATTTTGACAAAGAGTCATTTGTTTTATGAACAATGACAAAGTATGGCAATTTCATATTTTTCTACCGTTTTGAAAAACAGTGGCAAATCACAAAAGTTGTCAAGATATGTAATCAGCATTTTATATATGCTTATCTAGTGGGGCTGAGCTACACAATATGTTACAGTACTGTAAACAAATGTCTCAAATCAGCATTTTGGGGATTCAAACTACTCAATCAAGTATACAGAAAAATCTAATATACACAGCAGCCCTATTAACTGAGTTTGTATAGCACAGTGGTGCCCAAACTTCGGCCCTCCAGATGTTTTGGACCACAACTCCCACAGTCCTTTGTCATTGACAATACAGGTTTGGAATTATGGGAGTTGTGGTCCAAAACATCTGGAGGACTGAAGTTTGGACAGCTCTGGTATAGCATCTATTTTACAGGTGTAGGTTGGAAAAGATATTTCTAAACCAAGAATTATGTAAAATGTCTAGTTATTTTAAACGATCTCCAGATCTGATCTCAAACCAGTTCAATGTCTTTCCAAAAACTTGATAAAACAACAACATTTATTCCTTGCACATGTCTATTCCTTTCAAATCATTTTATGGAAATAAAAATTAGTCCATAATCAGGCTGAAACCTAGAGAATGGCTCTTTTCCTTTAAACCCACAAATGAAAACACGGAACAAAATATCCTCCCCCACCTCTTTTTGTCTGTTACAGTGTGTTGGGGATCCAGTTGTGATACATGAGAAACTGGCTTAGAAGACAGAGAGATGGGTAGAAGAAGGTGAGGTTACTTCATCCACTCCACAAGGCAATTGAAAACCAAAGAACAAATACATAGGTTGCCACCTGGCAACACAAACTTTGAGATTAATGTGTTTTTGTAACCAGTTCCAGGTAATAAAGGTATGATCACAAAACAAAACCCCTAAATAAGAATTAGAGTAAGGACTGGAGATGGGGTTACAAAGTTGCTCATTAACAGCTTGTATTTTTTATAAACAATACTTTTAACAGCTGCAGAGTTTTCTTTGGACTCGCGCTACAAGCCAGCTGTACTAGCATATTCACATTAGTTTCACCTGACTGCCTTGTTTAATGTAGGCATCAGTTGCTCTGGGATCAACATGGCAATTAATTAAAATTCTGTGGGCCTGTTCTGCAATTTTCCAAATTCCCAAACTTAGTAACCTGTTTCCTGGTAAAATTAACTTATGGTACTAAGAAATGCATTTTTAAAATTAAAAATGCATTAACATTTGTGCTGCCCATGTCAGGGAATTAAAGGCTAAATGCAATTGTTAATCCCTACTACAGTAGGCAGTGGGGCATATCTAAGATTTCCATTCCTTCAATAGGCCTGTTCTACTTGATTCTAAACCATCTTTAGCTGCTTCTTAGTGTTCGAATATTTTACAAAAATGGGCAGCCACTGAAGGTACATTGCCAGAGAGAAGAGGTTCTTGAAGCAGGTATTTCTATCACTGAATCTCATTATCCTCTCAGTAAGTGTCTACATTTGCTTCAAGTGAATCCTGAGTCACAGACCAAATTGAGTTGATTTAGAAATGCAGAACTTAAAGAAAAATTCATTTACAGTAACACTAACACTAACATGTTCTCATATATTTTAACAAGGTACTGTACAAGCATTTAATCCTTTGTAACCAAACCAGAGTGCGGCTTCAAGGTAGCTCTGCAGAGGTTTTACCCTTAACCCTCTAGTGATTAGTGCACTGCAACCATGAGCAGAAATCCTTGACGTAAGCCAAGGTTGAAGACCCATGTGACCCAACATTTATGGTGACTATTTCTTAGATAAGTGAGGACTAACATCCCAGACAGAAAGGTGCCAGGCATCAAAGCTTGCACGCACAGTTAAGGTGCAATCATGACTGGAACTTTGGCCAACGAGGATTGATATTTTCTGCTGAAGTACTGTATGTTCCTTGCAAGAGTTCTATAAAATCTGTACATTTAAATGTGCAGAGCTAAGTCTGATCTTATCCTTACAGGGATCAGCTGCTCCCTGCTTGCAAGAATGTTATTTTTTTATTTTCCTTTTTTACAGTAGATGTATTTTTATATTTTCTTCTGTTTTTAAAGTTCTTTTTATTATTTGATTTTTTCATCTAATGACTTTTCCTTTACTAGCATGAATTAATGTCCCTGTTGGATTTTTCACCTTTTAAAAAAGAGGTCCTTACCAGAGGATAAAAGAACCCTGCATAAAAATATTTTTCCTTTTCTCATTTTTATGACAGGATTTTCAACCTGTGCCCTCTTATTCTTATTCGGTGCCCTCTTAATCTGCTTCCATTTGGGAATAATTCACAGAGACAAGGAGACACCAGTAGAGCTCATGGTTGCAGAATTTTATATATTTCTTCCCATACACAGAAAATGCCAGGATACAGAGAAAACAAGAGCTGTAGTTTTGTAACTGGGAGTTACAACTTCCATCCAGGGAATAATTTCACCAGTTCTCTCTCTCTCTCTCACCCCCCTTTTTTTTTACACTCTGGAACACTGTGTAGAAAGAACTGATTAAAGATGTTGATGCCATTCTTGTGAACTTGGCTTTACGGATGCAGTTGTGTTCAAGGTTTTTAGGAAGGATGTAAGAGCCAGCAAGAACTTGAAAGTGACACTGTCTATTCAACAGACAGCTGCTGCTCAGAGTAGCCATAGAAAATGAAGAATAGGCTGCCTGCATAGTTAAAAATAAGAGGGAATTCCAGTAGGCATAACTTTTCATACAGATTTCCAGTGTGCTGTAGTGAACAGAGCAACAGACTAGGACTCTGGAGAACAGGATTTGAACCCCCACTTAGCCATGACAACTCATGATGTATGTGGGGGGGGCACACACAGAGAGAGAAACACACACAGAGAGACCCCCACACACACAGTAAAACCACTCCTTAAGCATCTTATTTTGTACCTTGAAAGCCCTACTGGAGTCAGTATAACATGGTTCCAACTTGACAGCACGCATACTATATAACCTTTCATCTACCCCTGTCAAACCTTCCTCTGCTGCACAATTATTAAAGGTTCAGGGGCCTTGTTATCCTTTTCATGTGGCCATTCTATTGTTGCAGCTGACATTCTTTTAAAGAGATGCATACGAGAGATCCTAAAAATATAGAGTACACTTCTGAATATTAGTATTCTGAATAGTCTGAACCATTAGAGAATCACAGGCAATAAGCCATTACCAGAACGAGCTATCTGTGGTGGATTATCCCAACCGTACACTTGTAAATGACATACATATGGATGTTGTTGACCACCACAACATGAGCATGTTCTATTTTATTTTCATTGGAACCCTGCAAAATTGTTGCTCTGCCACCCAGAAGTTTGACAGGATTTGTAGCTATAAAGGCAGTGAAGCGACATGTTCAAGGTCCACCAATCTTCCAGCGAGTCTCCGAAGTGAATTTGAATCAAATATATATCTTCATATACAAGTTTCAAGAAACCACATGTGAATTTTTCCTCAAGTGCACAATGTTGACTCCTGCCACTGCATGCACACATGTTTTCTGTTTCTTACAGGTCTTACTGTTCTCGAAACATGAATCTGCCCAACAACTACAATGAAACCCAATGAAATCAGAATGACTTAAATTCAAGTAATGAATGTGAGTCCAAGATGAAAGCGGTAAATTAATGCCAGATTGTCACAGGAATGACAGGACACTTTTCATTTTGTTCTCATCACGTCATGTAATCTGACTTGTGCTTCAGTTTTTCAAGTCAGCCTCAGCCTGTTTCTAACCTCAGATAATATACTTCTGTCAATTTGCATCAGCAGGAAAATGATTATCACTCTCTATGTTTGCTTAATACGGAACAGATTTCTGAAGGCAAAGACTGCAGAGCAGTGACTAAATCCAAATATTCAAGGATCAGGAGTGACACTGCCCACTATACCTCATCGGTCTGTACAACACACTCATTTTAAAATGAATGAAACCTCTGCCTGTATTCTTCTTCTTTTCCAATGTGAAAGACTGCCACATAAAAATAATATTTGGGGAAGAAACAATTACAATGCCAAACGTCACCGTATTATTAAGGTCGTGGGAAGGCAGGAAAGAATGAGCAGCAGGTGAAATACAGTGGACATTGAAACTTCTGTTTTCTGAATTCATAGAAGCAAATGAAATTTTCAGTGAATGGGGAGTCCATGATAGGAAAGGGATTTTTTTAGTTCGTGTCTGAAGAGGAAGGTTGCAATTTAACCTGCTCAGCCAACAGCATCAGTTTTGAAAGGATTTACACTGGTGTGTCTCTGTCATGTTTAAAAATCTAATAATAATAATAATAATCATGTGCTGCTAAGCCAATTCTGACATAGGGAAACCACTCTTCCCACGGTTTCCTAGGTAAAAACAGTACTCAGAAGTGGGTTACCATTCCCTTCATCTGAGGGCTTCCTGGGACTGTGCAACTTGCCCACGGACACACAGGCTGGCTCTACTTGCTGGAGACACAGCGGGGAATTGAACTCTTAAATTCTGGATCTGTAGCCAGATACCTAAATCACTGAGCTATCCAACCAGCCTGATTATCTAAATGTCATCACTATATATTTGATGACTCGGAAAGCTGCCTGGAGGAAAAGAACTGACCCTACAAGAAAGCATCCAAAATGAAATATAAGTTCTATCTATGGTGTTAGGTCTGTGAGAATCATAGCGGCTGATGTCTGGGTGGTACTGCAAGCATGCCTACTTTAATCAAAACTCGGCACAAAAAAGAAACTGGCCCATGTTATGAAAGTCAACAATGAGGGGGAAATGACTGACTGTATGTCATGTTGAAAAGCAATTTTAAAATGAAGTGAGGGTTCTCTTTAATTCTATAATTGTTTGCTTTAACAGAAGTGAAACAGAGATAAAAGACAGGCAAACACTACCAATATTCACAAAGATAATACTAAAACTAGGTAAATATGTACAGTACTCCCCCGTTTATTGCGGAAGTTAGGTGCCAGACCCACCCGCGATAAAGGAAAATCCGAGAAATGCAGATGCCTCAGAAAACTGACCATGGGTTGCTTTTGCTTGAGTACTTCCAATGGGAGGATTTTAACCCCCTTCTGACATCTCCCCAAACAGACCTGCTGCTGCTGCTGGCACACGCTGCCACAAGGCCCAAGGTCAGTTTGCTGAGCTGTCAGGAGGGAGTTAAAATCTTCTCTTTGGGAGTGTGCTTCTTTCAAGAAAAAAATCAGCAATATACTGGGATTATACTGTAGTCCCTGCAATGGGGTGAGGGACTACTATACCTACAGAAGGCAGCAGAAAAAGAGGAAGAGCAATTATGAGATGGATTGACTCCCTTAAAGAAGCCATAGGCTTGATCTTACAACAGCTGAGCAAGACATTTTGGAGATGGCTCATTCACCAGGTTGCCATAACTCGAGGGTGACGATGGACGTAACAATAAAATATACACCAGCGGCAGTCCTTTCCATTCCCTAGTTATCTCTGACATTGCATTACAGTTACAAACATCATTGGTTTGGCAAGTGTATGTAAGATTAAAAGAACCCCACTTTTACATAAGCTAAGACAACTTGGCCCAGCCCTCTGCTCAACTACAGGGAAGGGATACGTTGATAAGTACAACTGATCACACAGAAGAATTTGCAAAATTCATATATGGAAAAGAAAGCCAATAAAAATTATTGATGCCCCAGAAAATTGTTTCATTTTAGATCTTTGCAAAATGAAACAGTTTGTAATAAATTAAATATAAATAACCAGCTGTGTCAATGTAACAAAGTATGCTGCAACAGAAAGGAAGTAATATCAAAGACAGATAGTCGAGGCAGAAAATGAATTTTCACTTGCAAAATAGGAGATATTAAAGCCATGTTGAGATTATATTAATTTTCCCTTATCTTTCAAAAACAGTACCAGCAAGGCAAACAAACCTATGATGGATTAATCAACCTGAATGACATACTTCTTAGGTTGCAAACAAGTGAGTAAATACTGTATTTTTCCATATCTAAGACTATCTATTTTTACTAACACTAACAATTTAGGGTCATCTTATACAAAGAAGTAAGCCAATGAGAGAACCACAAAGTAGAGAAACTGTCATTTCGGGCTGTAAAATTGGGGGTCATCTTATAGATCGGGGGCATCTTATAGAGTGAAAAAATGTGGTACATCAGCATGTTAGCTGTGGAAACATGTATAAATATGAAGAGCTTTAAGTCCTAAAATAACACAAAGGAAATACCAATAGAACAAACCTGAATTTGTGAGATCCAACACTCTCATTGTAGCGCATCAAGGTATATTTGCAGTTTATAAATGCACAACTGAATGAACATAAACCAACATGTATAGAGATCAAGAGCAAGATCAGTAAAAACCTTAGTACAAACCTTAGTGAAAAAAATTAGAAACTGTTTAAGGCAGCAAAAAGTAGATTCTAAAATATAGAGCTCAAACTGAAAATTGTGCCTACTGTACTGCCAAAACTCACCCCCTTTGACAAGGGGCCAAAGACCAAATCTCTTGAAGTGCATTATAGAATTTAGTCAGGTTCCAGTGAATTTCTGGACAGTCTTTCAATTAATTTGTCTTTTAAAATGATGGGGCCATTGAACTTATTAGTTCAAAGGCCATATAATCAGTGAATGAGTAACCTGCACAACTGAAATGAAACTGGAAAAGGCATGATCGCTCCACCTAGCCACAACATCTCTTCCTGACTGAGTGTTGGCAAGCCTGATGGATGCCTCTTGGACCCAGGAAACTTAAATGACCACACTCCATGGTCGAAATAAAAATGGTCACAACTATTATTGGTTACTGCTGCCAACAGCTCCTGGCACTAGCATAACAGAGAGAGCCACAGATCAGGCATCTTTCCTGGTTAATTATCATAACCAATGCTGACAGACTTGGGGTTAACCACATAAGCCACTGAGTAGTCTTGGCTATCACCAACCATGAATGGAACACGTGTAACTGCTCCTGGACAGAGTGTGCCCCCTCTTATACCCCTCCTGAACCTGCCGTCATATTTCAATTTTTACTCAAAAAAGCTATGACAAATTTTATTGCTAAAGTATTTCAAAACCAATTCATACAAATTGAATGTAATAAGGTAAAGGTAAAGGTCCCCCCTGCACATGCGTGCTAGTCATGTCTAACTCTAGGGGCGGTGCTCATCTCCGTATTCAAGCCGAAGAGCCAGGGGTGTGCAAGTCCGTTGCCATGTGGCCAGCATGGCTGCAAGGAAACACTGTTATTAGTATCACACTGAATGTAATACTAATAAACAAATGTAAAATCAATAATTCCAATTAAAACAAATTGACCCAATTAAGCTACATCTTAATCTGATTTAATCTCTTATTTGACCAAATTGAACCAATTAACTTACCACTTAGCAAACCTGGGCAGAAGAAGCAGCAGAAACAACTGGTTGTTCTTCTGACATGCAACGCCTTTAGGCTTCCCCAGGAATACAAGCCCAGAAAATCCACCTATCAGGTCCACCTAGAAACTGCGGTCCCACATACCAGCCACCAGGTTGTCATGTTTGAAAAAGCCTTACTTGGCACCAAACCCTCTGGGAAGAAGTCGGTCACCCCAAGATGACACTTGCCACCATTTTCCTGGCCCCAGATCTACCCCTCAATGACAAACACAACCCTTGGGTCTTGGATTGAGTGCCTTTTGTACCAACAAGATATGTATTATCTTTAAAGGTAGAAATGGAAAAGGCATGGTTTGGCTTTACTTTTTCCTACAGAAATATCCATTAGGTACCACTCAAGAATGGCAACTTGCCTCAGAAATCCATCTATTTTCACACATCTTCCCTTGAATCTGTACATCCCCAAGATGTATTATGAGTGTTAGTGAAGAAAAATGCACTTTTAGACCTCTACACATTAGCCATGCTCTCCTGCTGAGAGTGACAGACCAGAACACTGGGAGAGTACCAGGTGGCTTATTTGTGTAAGAGAATGAGATATATTCTCTAATGCGCGGGTGAGGAACCTTTGGCCTTCCAGATGTTTTCAACTGCAACTTCCAGAATTCTGAGCCTATACTGTCAATGATAAAGGACTGCAGGAGTTGTGGTTCAAAACATCTGGAGGGCCAAAGGGTCCATATCCCTGCTCTATTGAAATCAGAATTTGGAAAACTCACTGTTCTAGATTGGATCTCCTGGCTGGTTGATTCTGGGAGTTCTACTCAGAAAGGCAGTTTCTAAGATGTACGAGGAACAAAGGAGTTGAATTTTTTTCCTCCCAAGGACACTTTCCTTACTAGGACCCTTTTCAAATGGATACTAAGCTCCCCAATAAGCAACAAGATTTGCTATAAATATAGAATAAATCATAAAATGGAAAAGGTAATTATGCTTGGCTAAAGCTGCCACATGACAAATTTAAAAAAAAAACCTGTCTTGTTCTTTTACCTTTAACTGCAATTTGATCTAACAAAAGCGGCAGGTGAATATTTCCATGGTATGGTGGTAAGAGTTATCACCTGCCAGTTATCTGAGCTTTTAGACAGAGAAAGAAAGAAAGAAATGAAAATTAGAAACCTAGCAGACCCATAGGTATTTACAATCTTGTTTTCACCCTTTACTAAGAGACACTTGCTTTAAAAAATGTGCAGCTCTGAATTACTGAATAGTCTGCCAAGTCATGACTACTTTCATGTGCAAATGCATTAGCTAAACTTAAAACACACAATCACACATTTAATTACACTAAAAAATGTAATTACATGGCCATGACCACCCCCTCTGTGTTGTCAGTTGGGCACTTTTTGATCTATTGGTCTTTGCAGGCAACTGTTGAAAACCCTAAAGCCTATGCAAACGAAATCACATACTTAATTACACTATTCAATTATTCAGTTTTTTATCCGTGGAAAGCAAGAACCTCGTTCTGAGAAGTCAGCCCTGCAATGTCTATCACCGTCAAAACGGTTGGCACACATTATTAAACCCAACAAGATGTGATAATCCACTAAAGGCCAGAGAAAGGAAGGTCAATGTAATGAAATCTATAATGCCAGCCCATCTGACAAATAATGGTTCCTTATGGAAGCTTTATATAGAAAACATAAGAATTGGAGAGGAAAAAAGAAATCCAGGGCAAGCCTCAAACAAGATGCTCATGCATGTAAAGGCCAATTATCTGAGGCATCATTCATTTGCGCATAACATGCGGAACGGAAACCAGGATGTGGTTCTGTATAAATATTTTAACAACATGGCCCCCCCTCATTATGCACATGAATGTCTACTTATGTGGCCTTAATGACTATTTCAAACACATTAATGCAGGCATGTCCAAAGTCAGGCCTGGGGGCCAAATGCATCCCGTTTTCAAATTCTGAGCAGCCCGCAGCTTCTTCTCCCCACCGGCTCAGCCTGTCACACATCCCCACCAGCTGGCCCCTCCCCATTCCGGATGGAGGCGTTTGCTTGCAGTTTTATGGTTCGCCTGCTCTCCCTGCCTCTGTCTATCCCCCCAGCAACCTACCTAGCCTACCCACCCCCAGTTCTGTTGCTGCAGCATCCTCCCCACATCCTTGCATGCTATAGAGACTTGTCCAAAGTCCAGCCTGGGGGCCAAATGCGGCTGAATGGTCGGCCCCACACATTTTCACTTCACCAAATCTAGCCCTCCTTGCAAAAAGTTTGGACACACCTGCATTAATGTATATGCCAATGAAAGCAACACAATCAATTTGGTGCTTGTGAATATCAGCTGCTGGGACTGTGAGCTACTGTACTCCTGTATCTCAGATGTCACAGGACAGATGAATAATGGTTAAAGTGATATTGAACTAATATAACTGACTAGTATGGATGCATCTAAAGAAACCATAGATTTGGTCTGGTATGACTGTTCTATATTCAAATAGCACATGAATACAGATACCTGTATCTTATCTTACATGCAAAGTGGGGAAGTAGTATGGGAGGGTGGGGACATGATTTTTTTTTAAAAAAGGCTAGAAGAGAAAGTAGTTAGGAAGTCTCACTTATCCCAGGCATCTGTTAGCAACTGCAATCTCTACAGCTGTGCTTTGTCAAAGAAGAAGACACCAGGGAGAAGTTACAAACAGTTAAAGCCATATACTGTACAGTAGACACTGGCCTTTTAATATGTTGGGAAACAAATAGCCTAGATAGATTACATATACAATAACCCTAAATAGGACAGTGGGATGAAAAAGAGAGAACAGAGTAGATTTAATTGTTGTGAAAATAAATAAATAAATAAATAAATAAATAAATAAATAAATAAATAAATAAAACATGGTGCCATCTTAAAGACTAAATTTCATTTTTTTTAATGTTAGCTTTTGTGGACAAGTCCACTTCATCAGATGTAAGAGAAACAGAGAAAACATAGCAAATATTTATACATGGTATCAAAATACAAGTATCAAAATATAGAGATTGTGGTTAGCTAGTAAGAAAGATGGTGGGAGTTTAACATTCTGATGCTAGCATCTTTGATATGTAGGCATATTCAGAAATGCAAAAGTCAATTTTTAAGGTGCTACCTTGTTTTTGTCTTTTTTATTTGTTCTTTTCTTTCTTTCTTTTTTACTTTTTTAATGTTCATGTACAGTGCTTGCAGAGACACACACAGGCACCTCTTCTCCATCTTTAAGAGTTGTGCAGAGGTGGAAATATCAGCAGGTGTAGCTTACATTAAAAGCTGCACCTGTGGAAACCTCACCTTCTAAGCACATATTAAAGCTCTCAGAACCCTGTGTTTTTCTTCAATCAATCTAGAGTCCTCAGCAAGAAAAAAATATATATGCAAAAGACATTAATATTCACATTAATTCCCCTCCAGTGCATATTTATGAACTGCCTGAGCATGTCCTACGTATTGTACAAGCATTTTCAAATAGGCATTGAAAACATATTTTAATCAGATAGACAAACCTATCTCGTTAAAGCCACTGTAGCCCAGCTCTTGCCTGCTCAACCCCAGTTCTTCAAGGTCTAAACATGCGAATCCTGGTGGACACTGGTAGCCTTCTTCTGACTCTTTCGAACAATGTGTGTCTGGAATCGCCAAATTATTCCAGGTTATGTTTCTGTTAGGGAGAAAAAGAGGGTTCAATCTGTTAGTCAAGCTGAGCACTGCATAGGTTAAACAGCTGAGCAACAGCCCTGCAAACAGAAGTCATCCGGGTATGATCTCTCTGCTCATTTTCAAGGGGAAGTTTAACAGTTAAAATGAGAAAAGGGGTGACTGTTATTCCCCTTCCCCCCCACCACAGGCATGCTGAGGAGAGAAAATAACAGGAACAGCAGGAAGTTTAACTGTTGTAAAGAGTACGAAATATCTGCTGGTAACGCCCCTCAGGTGTTACCCGACTCGGACACGCTCCCAGAAGAGGTATGGTCCCTTGGCGGGTAGAGGTTCAGAGGGTGATGGGTTTGGCACTTGCCCTAGGCCCCAGTGCGCCTATTCTTCAGCCTGTGCTAAATATGCCAAGTTTTGTTCCCCGGGAGGGTTTTAGTTCCATGCGGCCAGTGACCCCTGACCAATCAACACAGTTTGCAGTTTACTTACAATTTAAAGGAGGTAACACTGTGTATAGTACCCTAGTGCAGAATAAGAAGGCAAATCATTTTTGGAGGTAACACTGTGTATCGTACCTTAGTGGAGAATAAGAAGGCAAATCTGCGAGGTGGCTTGTCAAATGTTTACTCCTGAAACAAGTGTTAAAAATACTGGCCTAACTTACCGCTGGCATCTGTCCTTCATGAGCATCTCTTAAACATGTGAATCAAGGCTTCGAGAAAATTGCCAAATGGGGAAAAATCAAAAGGCTGGCAAAATTAGTAATTTCAAAATGTGAATATTTGCATTTAAAAAACAAAACAAAACAGAAATGTAGGTTTGTTTGCCAAATTTTACTCTAGCTCACTTTGTATCCTGAATGTCATGGCAAATATTGTTGTTAATCATAATCACCATCTTAGTATATCCTGCCTTGCCTACAGTGATCTCAAGGCAGCCTGCATGAATCTCTCTCCCCTACTTTAAATCAGAACAACTCTATGAGCTAGCTCAGGCTGATCCAATGTGAGTGGCCCAAGGTCATCCAGTGAGCTTCAGCGCTGAGTGGAGATATGACACTTGAGTCCCGGTCCACCACTCTTAACTACTGCCCCATGCAGGCTCTCATTCTGTTCACCCCATTCTTTGCCAAATTCAGGGGCAATGTTCATGTTGCCACGTCCAGGCCACTCTTAAACTCAAACTCTTCTGGAATTCTTTCTGACCTTATTTTGTTTGGTTTGGTTTGGTTTTGTAATAAAACTGTAATGAATCTGGTGAATGCGCAGTAGACTGCAGCCAGCTCACAAACTCCTCTCTCTTCACCACCATCTGTGTACTTCTGGTCTTGATATTCTTGAATATTCAAATTGCTGGCCCACATAGAAATATAACTAGCATGAAAACTAGCTGACAGGTCACAAAACAAGGAATAATGAGTAGCAGTACAGTTTCCCAAGTGAGGAGCAGTCTGATCATCTTCTCTGAGGAATTCGCTTTAGGAATCAAGCTTTCCAGTTTCATTAAGAACCTGGGGACAATGTGAACTCCTCTGTATCAAATTCACACATGACTGTTATCTGAAAGGAGCAACGGCTCAAGGGACTAGAGAAAAAGGTGTTAGAATGATGGGAAGAATGTATCCCTCAGCAAATTGAGATTTAATGTAGGCCAATATACTGAAGGAGAATGAAAGAAAGTATAGCTATTAACACAAATTAACTGTACAAGCAATGATAATACTAAAACTAAATGGAAGGGGCAAGTAATTTCCTTGGAAAAGGTATGGAGTGTCCTCAATACATTTAGTTTCAAAAAGTTCTTTTTATTTCTTTTGTTACACTGGTATGCCCTCCCCATCCCGAGAACAAGCATTTGAGTGTCATAATAACCCTGTGAGGAACATTAAGCAGAGAGACAAAGAGATGATGCATTGTTGACTAACCCAAAGCCACACAGGACAGTCACAGAATTATGGTTGGAACTGTCTTGAGAGATCATCTAGTCCAGTGGTTCTCAACCTAAGGGTCCCCAGATGTTCCTGGACTGCAACTCCCAGAAATCCCTTCCAGAACAGCAAGTGTTGGAAGCTTCTGGGAGATGCAGCCCAGGAACATCTGGGGACCCACAGGTTGGGAACCACTGATCTAGTTCAACTCCTGCTGAATGCAGGATCTGAAGTGTGCCATGCAACTACCATTTACTTGAGAAATGATCATCCAGCCTCCACTTAAATACCTCGAGGTATTCTTTTTAGCAATTGGCCATTCACTGGGCAATGGTGTTCACCACTGGCTAATCCTTTCAATCCAGAAGCACTTTTCGATCAGAGTGAAATTACTTTACTATCCAGTATGTGACTGAGTCCCAATAAAACCAATGAAGCTAATATCCAAATAAACAGGGCTGTGCCATCATTTGGGATACAAATCGTCACAAAAAGTGGCCTTCCAACTGACACTGCCTATATTGCTTGAATATATAAAATGTCATCAAACAATTAAATAATACACTTTCCTTGTTCCTTGTTACAGAAGGAAAAAAACCCACAAGCTATGTCATGATGAGGAATTCCGCCAAATAACAGGGAACAACACAATGTGGGAACGGTTGAAAATAAGCTGTCAGAGAAGAAATGTAGTCAGATAAATGATTATAACAACATGGTAATAAGTGTGGAGACTGCCTTAGCTAGCAAGGGATTCAACAGAGTCTCAAGGGAAAGAGAACGAGTGTGATAAAAATAAATAAATCAGGACAAGTATTACAGAAAATACAGCACACAGTCTTAAAAAAAAGACAGAAAAGCCGCATCAGCAATTTGTTTGTGCTGATTTTTTCAAGACACAGTCAGATTTTTAAATGGCCTATTTTTGTTTATTTCATCTCAAAGCAGAATTACAGGTGGAACCCCCAACTGGTTGTTACACTTGGGAAATCAAAGCACTTTTGCTCTCAGAAAGCAGGGAATTACAGCTCTCTGCCTCATGACATTACTCTGAGGGACTGATCTCCTCAAAGTAACATTTAGGCCACAGTGGGAAAAGCAGGCATCAAAATGGATATCTAAGGGGGACAGCTATATATTTGAGAAGGAGAAACATTCTCCCTTTCTGCTAAAGGAGAAACTTTTTTCCCTTTCGAACAGGCCTCCACTGCTTGTAATTAAAGGGAATGAAGACACACCCCCCCTGAAAAGTAGGAGAACTTGTTCTCCTTCTGCCCAATTGCCTGGCTGTCGAAAAAACAGGAGTTCTGAAGCAACGGGAGGCCATGAAACATGACCAGAGTTGTATTCAATTATTATTTATTTATTTAAAATATGTTTAAGCCCTTTCTCCTTAAAAAGGAATCCAAAGATAGTATTTAAAATCAGTAACAATGAGTATACAGTACTACAAGCAACAATGAATACAATATCAAAATCATAATCCACACCAAAAGACATTCGATGCAGTTAAACAAAGCAATCCATTAAAAAAAAACACTTGGCAGCCATTCACTCTGGCAAGGCTCGCCTGAAATTGCATTTGTTGAGGTGAGCAATGTTTTATGGCTTCTTCTATAATCAAGCTATCATCACTGTCTGGACTACATCATATTTTACAAGAACAAAGCAATAGAAATAATACTTAGGGATTGATTACCAGGAGTCACATGTAAGAAACAATTTCCGCAGCTATTTGCAATAAGCCTCAAAATCTCCCCAGGGCCCTTATGAAATACATACGATGCTCTTCCCACAAGACATAGGAATGTCTATTAAATACAGTGGTACCTCTACTTACGAGTTTAATCTGTTCTGAATGCATGCTCATAGTCAAACAACTTATAACTAGAGCAGATGTATCTAAAAAATAAAATAAAATAAAATAAAATAAATTGAAAGTAGAACAGACCGCATTTAAAATTTGTAAGGCAGCAGTTAAAACACCAATGGTTTTCCGCTCTTAAGTTGAATTGTTTGTAAGTAGAGCTGCTCGTAAGTAGAGGCACTACTGTAACATTTAATAGACCATCATGATCTAAAATAAGCCAAGAGAGACCCAAACAGTATATGAACAATGGTAATTTCCCATTGTGTTTGTATTTGAGTATTTTAAAAATAACTTTGGTTTGTTTTTTGTACTTTCTAGAAGCTGCTTGTCCAATAACTGTGCAGGACATAAGTTTAAACAAACAAATAAAATAAATAAATCCTCAGCAACTTATTGTTATGATGGCAAAAAAGTAGGGATGGAGAAGTCTTTAAATCAAGGAGTAGCTGCTTTGGGAGTTAAAAACCCTTAGTCTTTGAAAATTTGAGCAAATAATTCTCCAAAAGATATTCCCCCCCCCCACTTAATAAGAGAACTTTTTTAAAAAAAAAAGAATATTGTCTCTTTCTTTCAATTTATTTATTTCTGAGACTTTAAATACTTCCCTTTGTAGCCTGGTAGCGTTAGTATAAATAATATTGTACAATAAAACACCAAAACAAGGGTTGAACAACCACAATATTCCACTACAAATACTTTAAGATAGGGATGTACATTGTACAAAATACCCCTACCCACCACCAAAAAACTACTCCAAGTGTGGGGATAAAAAATTCTTTGATTCCACAAACCAAATTTAGCTTGACAAACTCTGTCCATACATTCTTCCCACTTTGAACTTGGATCTGGATCAACAATGGGGAGTGTCGAGGCCATGAACAAATTTATCTATCAAGGCCCCAGAAGGAGCTATTTTTCTGTCAAAGATCTAACACTTAGAAAAAGCAAAGGGCAGTAGGAGGTATCCTTTCTGTAAGGAGTTTTTGAGGTGTTTGGAGCACACTGAAATAAATATCCAGATATGGCATCTCTCTTTTTCATCTTTGGCAGATGTTTACCAACAAGAGGGGGGGGAGATACCTGTGATGAGAGGTTTACATCTTACTTCGGCCCTGTTCAGTCAAGAAAGAATCTGACTGAAAAGTTCCCTTGGGAAGAAAAGTTACCTCCCATTTTCCAAATGAAAGATCCACTGGAAAAAGGAGAAATCCTGATTTAGACTCACCCTGGCTTTGTATCATTGGTTACACAATGATATGTGAAAGGTCCAAACATTTGAACCCCCAGAATTCCATACAGAAGCAGGAAGAACAGGAGAAATATTGACACACTCCAGATTTGTTCACCTGAACGCCTGGCAAAGAAAGGGAAGGGAAGGAGACATATTAGCTGCAGGTTCAGTAAGAAAACATCTCCTGGAAATGTATACTATTCCTGATTCACTTTATTTTTTGAAGTATTTAAAAACTAGGATTTATTCAAAACATGAAAATATACATTCAATGAGCAGGGATTAAAATACTATTTGATAACATATGTATGCATGTAAAAAACTCGACAGGCAACACAACTAACTAAAGATATTTTACTGCTAGAGGCAACACCACCCCCCCCAAAAAAAGTTCGCCCTTCCCATTTCACATGCAAAATCCAACAGGACTAGCAGTTGCATATTCCCTCAGTGCTGGTATCCTGGACAATAACTGAAGGCACCACAGAGCAGGCTACCAGTGATACCTCTTTTCCCCTATACATCTTATTGCTATCTGCCAGGTTCTGCTATTCACAGGAACCACCATAATTTGTCCAATGTTGGGGCCATCACTGATGGACAGTAACAATCTGGCCAATAGAGCTTGGGAAAAAGTTACTTTTTAAGCAATCGTTGTCCAAATCCACCACACTGAGCTGATACAACTTGTCCATTTTTTTAAAAATCCTTCAAGATATATTGGTTTTTTTTCTCAGAACAAAAACAAGTTATAGAGAGGCCTGGAGTTGCATAAGCATTTTAATAAGTATGTTACCCTCAGTAGGTTGCACTTCATAATTTAGGTTTAATATAAATAAAATAATTAACAATATTTAGGGTCAAGGCATCCCTTCCTTAATGCATTCTTGCACAACTATACCTGGATTTATTAGAAACACTCTTCATAAAGAAACAAAAAGGAAAAAAAATCCACTTACTTTAAAATGTTAGTTATTCTAGTTCTCGGTAATTCAAAACGGAAATAGATTCGGAATGCTCGAATCATAATAAGCGGCCGTGGTATCCTCAGCATACCCCATGGTGACATCTGGTCAACAATATCAGCAATTTCGAACACCTAAGAACAAAAGGAATGACTTTTTCCCCTCTGGTTTTACCCAATCATAACTGCTATCCTTTGTGCTAATTTGTAAAATTATTATTTGTGCTACATCACATAACTTCAGCTTTCAACACCATCCTTCTTTCAGTAGTTGTTTTCAATGAAATCAAGATTTCCATGCTTCTATTTACTAAAACTGATGGCAATTGCACCTATCAAGATAATGCTATCATGCAAATGATATAATATTGGAGCACCAAATATCAGTTATCCCGTATGAGTAACCAACAGAATTTAAAAACTGCAAATCTTTATAAACCCTATGAGGTGTATTAGGTAGAGTGATGGACTCAGGGACCTGGTTTTAAACCCCCACTCAGCCATGGAAACCTGTGGGGTGTGTGGAATTGGTAAAATGACGCATTTACCTTGGAAGCTCTTACTAGAGTTGTTAAAATCAACTCTGACTTGAAAGCCAATAGCAATAACAAAGTAATCTTTGGGAGAAGGAACATACAGTGTGGAATTGTTTAGATAGAAGGTACAACCACTGCGTGCACTTGCACAACCATTTACACATAATAGGATAGCTACAGGGCTAGGTTCTTGCTTACAAGCCAGTTCAGGGGGCAGGGAGAGAAGAGGAATCTATTGGGTTTTGTATCCTCAGATTGTTTAAAAAATGACTGCTGAATTAATATGTGGAAGTTTAAATTTTATTCTACTGTGTCCTTAAAACCAAATGTAAGCATTTCATTATTTCTATGGATTGTTTTGGGAGGATCTGTGTTGTACTGAATAACTAAAAGCATCCCCCTGACAAGCAATTTTGATTTGAAAATTTTGTCCAGATTATCAAGGTATTCATCTTTGTACATCTGGTCAAGATCACAGTGTGGTTTCTGCAAGATAAATTAACCCAGCTACTGTCCACACAAAAGTGTAACTCAGTGTACCTGAGGTGCAGATCTCAGAATTTTAGATACAACATTTTTAGATGCACATGGTACTCAACTACACAGCAACTGAATTGTTTTGGAATAATGAAAGAAGGCAAATAGGTAGTATCACTTTACCCCAGAAAGATCAACTGTCAGTCCTTATAACACAGTATAATTACCTGTAAAACCAATGACACCCAAAGACAAAAAACCATGAAACCATCAAATACACACCAACGGTCCTTTACATAAGAAGTATCCCCCTATGGAGAGAAATGAAAACAACATTATTTAAATTGTTATTTCTGTTATCTTATAATGAACCATTATAAAACAAAGTGAGCAAAAAGCTTTTCTAAAATGTGGTGTTTCTAATACAATGGAGAAGCAATATGCTAGCACTTGGAATTTTGACCATTAGATGCTGCTGACCCAAGACATCAAGACAAGAGTTAATTTAAGTAGGGTGCAGCAAGAATTTAGGTTCTTCAAAGGATCACCTACCATTTCCCCCTCAAAACCAGCTGGTACCATGTACTCCATTTACACCAGGAATCACAGAAAGCTTATGGCTCTACCCAAGTCCAGGAACAACTCCTTCCATGAATGCTCATGCTCATACCTGACAGAGGTTCTCATAACAACCTATAACCCTTGGCCACTAATATCAATATCAAGACAAGGTTGCAATCAGTGCATCAGGAACAGAAGATGTGATCAGGATTTTGTTTTTTAAAAAACATTAATGATATAGACATCAATGTTGGTTTTTAAATCTTATATTTCATTAGAAGCCCAACTTATAAGATGATATTTTGAAGCAGTTTGTGCCCCAAATGTATCAGAATTTAATCATTACTGGCACAAATCCTGTCCATTATACTGCCTGGCTGACTCAGGGGTCGTATCTCAGTGGTAAATTGCCAAGTTAAGAATGCAGTGTAGGCTCTTGGCGGTGTGCACTGAGTTGCACAACTTGGAATGCAACAACAAAGGCCTACTTTGGCTGTTTAACTTGTGGCAGTTTGCTACCAAGATTTGTGTTGTATGCATGATATCGAAGCAAAAATATGGTTTCCTGCATCACTGGTATTCCCTTTATCTTGTACATAGGAAGGGCTTGTGTGCCCAGGAGCAGGCAGGGCAAGGTAGCTGAGGATGCTCAGTGGTCAATGTCATTAGACTTCCCTGCTCATTTTCTAACCCTCCTCAAAAGTGCCCCTTTCCAACATCTTATCATCTGCCTGCTTTGCCTGTTACAATAAATGCACATAGAATTGTGAAGTCTGGATTTTATTCCTTTTGCCACAACCTTCTTTCTTTTCAGAAAAACGTTCACAGTTCTGGGTTGCCAAATGTAGTCCCAAGAGATTTCATCCAATGTTTACAAGATATATTGAAGTCTGTGGCCCTATTCCAGCATACGCTGCTGAAAAGCTGCAGCCTAAACCTTCTGAATCAATAGTGAACTGGAACCAATAACTATTCTTTACAGGCGAAATTCATTTTTGTTCAGTATTTCTTCCAAAATCCACGTTTACAACAACAGTGACACAAAACAATCAAAAGGATTCTGACAAAACGATAACTGTTAGACCAGGATGGACATGAATATTTAACTCTAAAAGCCTGTTCCTAACATTCTGACACAGTGTGGAATGGCAAAGTGTGGGACTACAGAGACACGAGCTGACTTTAACACAAGACGTGTGCGTAGGAGAGAGAGAGAACATGTTCCCCTTCTCGGGATCCAATATCGTATGTGGCAGGATCCTCCAACTCCCACCATTTATTTATGTCCAATACGTAAATATTTGTGATTCACTCCTATGGGGAGAGAGAAGCACAGCACAACAGTTGTGGGACAATAATTCTATCTTTGATGCCGGTTCTTTAGTCACACTGAATCCACAAAAGAAATTTGATGGCTGAAATCCTGTTGCTCAGCATATTAAGTCATACAGCAGAAGGCCCCCTGAATCAGTGGTGATTTGGTGAGCCAACTCTTATGTATGTTTCCCAGGTTCAAGGGAATTTGAATCAATGGAATTTAGAGAGGAAGCAACTTACCCAAAAACCCATTACTTCAATGGGCCCACTCAAGTGCAACTTACAGTGGACCCTTGTATAACAAACAGCTTGTATAACATAAAATTTGTACAACATAAAAAATTCCGGAGATTGGGGAAATTTGCTTAACATAATCACCTAAGGGGAGAATCCATACAACATAAAAATGGGATCACTCCGTTTTCAATGCATTCCTAAGGGAATTTGTATAAAGGAAAATTTGCTTAACATAATTTTATTTGCAATGAATTAATTACTTTATACAAGGTACCACTGTATATGGTTCACACCAGCATTTTAGCCACTGAGTATTTGTGTGTACATCAGACACAGTCTATCTGGGTACTCTTCCAGTAGTATATATAAGTTTTAATGTAATAGCAATTCTACTCTATTTCAGCATGATTCACAAAAACAAATACAAAACAAATACAAAACAACTGTGGCACATTAAAGACTAACATACCTACAGTATTCCAGTGTAAATTTTTGTTAATTAAAATCTACTTCTTCAGTTATAGAAAGGACAGCATTTAGCCACCTGGTTATATACATGATGGACACACTTGCATTTTATGCACAAAATATACACATTTAATATATAAATCTATAGCTGAGTATTGTACACCTTGTGTCACAGGAAGTCACATGTAACTTGCAAGAACTCACAGTAGATAAAATTTTGTTAAAGATGGCACAGTCCTTTAACTATTTTTCTAATACTTGCAATATATAATTATTCACTCAAATGACATATTCTGCAGCACGTACATACAATTGGGATAAAGGGAGGGGGAGAAAGAAAAGTATGTATTGAAAAATTATATCTTATTATTTATTTCCTGTCAGCCATTGCCACATATTATATTAAATCAATTCACTTCATGGACTCTGCTAGCATATTAATTATTCTATACAACGCTAATGTTCAGGACCATTTAAGCCAATGAGAAGGCAAAGGCAGACAGTAAAGTGACACAATGTGAAACTGACAATATTCCACTGAGATAAGGACTTTTCAATAAAAACAGAATCTGGTGGAAAAATTTATTTATTTATTTATTTATTTATTTATTTGTAAAGCTTATATCCCGCCCATCTTCCCTGGCGGGAACTCTGGGCGGCTAACAATGTTAAAAACACATAAAATTATTAAAGATAACCTCCAAGCGGTCAAGCGGTGGAGGGCAAGATGGCGGCAAGAGGAGCAGAAAAGGGAGGAAGGAAGGGGAAAAAAACCCCTAACTAATAAGGTCACCGAAGGCCTCTTTAAAGAGGAAGGTCTTCAAGGCCTTCTTAAAGGCAGGCAGGGACTCCAGCAGGTGCAGCTCACTGGGGAGATGGTTCCAGAGAGAGGGCCCCACCACAGAGAAGGCGCGGTTCTGCGTGCGCGCTTTCCGCGCCTCTCTGGGTGTGGCCACTCTCAGTGAGCGCGCCTGCGATGATCTCATGGGTCTGGATCCAGATGCCCTCTGGGAGATCCGCTCCGCCAGGTACTCTGGTCCCAAGCCGTGGAGGGCTTTGAAAATCAAAACCAAGACCTTGAACCTGATCTGGAAGAAAAATGTGAAAAAGTTCTAAGCAAATTATGTTCTATGGTCTCGTATACATATAATGCTAACTAGAGATGGGCACGAAACAACCATTTTTTCGTTTCCATTCTCCGTTACCGTTACCGTTACGTAAC
>JAHTLZ010000348.1:22635071-22649122 GCA_023846285.1 Phrynocephalus versicolor
TAGTAGTAGTAGTAGTAGTAGTAGTAGTAGTAGTAGTAGTAGTAGTAATCAAAGCATTATTATTATTATCAAAAATAATCAAATAATATTAATCAAAGCAGCAACAGGGCATTAACACCAAGTACTGTGATATCATTTTCCCTTCAATCGGGTCTTCATTGGATCTACCTAGTGGGACATTTTAAAATCCCCCCCCCCAAAAAAAATCTTTCTTTCCCACCCCCTAATGGAAAGCATGTGTTTTGCATTAACCTCCTGCTTCTGGCCAATCAGGAGCTCTGTGTTTCAACGAGCCAATAGAGAGATGATGGATGTAAAGAAGAGAGAGGTGCCCATACCATGCTGCTCTTTGTTTGAATTGACCTGTAAAGTCCAGCCCCATTGGACCATGCTGCCCTGTGCCTTCCAAGAAGAAGCCTGGTGTCCATCTTGCCAAGTGAACTTTTAAGAACTCTCTCCTGGCAAATTACATCCCTTGCCATATTTGGACTTCTATACCTGCACTGAAAAAGGGAGCTTGCTCCCGAAAGCTCAGCAACTTTTTTATTTTTCTTCTAGCACCCTAGGAAGGTATCACCCATAGTCTAGTTTTGATTTTGTTTTAATGGCTGAACGGTTTCAACCCTCTTTTTTACTGCAATGGAACAAGATACCACGAAAGAGCCGCCTCCACCATGAAGAAGGCTAAAGAAATATCTACAGCAACAGGACATTAACTCTAGGTACTGTGGTGTCATTTTCCCTTCAATTGGGTCTTCATTGGATCTACCTAGTGGGACATTTTAAAATTCCCAATAATACAGTCGTTCATTTGCTGAGGAAGCACCACTCCCATAGGTTATTTATTTTCATATACTGCAAATTTGCTACAGCAAAAATAGGGATCATGGGATCCTTCAGAAATTGTTGGACTGAAACTCCCAACATCCCCCAACAGTGGCTATGCTGCCCTGAGTTGATTGAGGTTATTTATTATTTATTATTTTATTTATTTGACTTTTATACCGCCCATCTAAACCGAGGGCTACTCTGGGAGGTTTACAACATGGAATCACATGACAATTAACAAATTTTAAAAACATTTTAAAAACCAATACACAAGGAGCATAATGAAATTTTACATTTTAATACATTTTTAAAACCAATACACAAGGAGCATAATAAAACAAAATATACATAAATCAACAACAAAAAACTAAAATGAAGATAAAATGAAGATAAAAATGGCAGGAGATTGATAAAATGGGGGGGGAGAGAGAGAAAAGATGAGCAATAAAAGAATAGTGTCTTAGTGAATGTTTGAGAAATCAGGGAAGGACAGTCTATACAACCGGGTCGTCAATAGTATTTTAAAAATTTGAAGCAAGGGTGCCACCCAAATTTCAGGGGGTAGATGGTTCCATAACTGGGGAGCAACCACCGAGAAGGCCCTACTTCTTGTTACAACTTTCCGGGCGTCCCTCCCGGGGTGTCCTGCCTGGCTAGCACAGGTGATCCTGGCAGTTCTTCTTGGGAGGAGCCGCTCTGTCAGATAGGGACATACTGCAATTTATCAACACATGGAGGGTGCCATATCCCCTATCCAGGTATCAGACAACTGAAAAAATGAATCAAAAGCAAAGCAAAGCAAAGTGTTCTGCTTATATACCACCCCATACCACTTCAAGTAGTCTCTGGGCGGTTTACAATTTTTAATTAGAGTATGCAGGCTACTCATCAATCCAATAGATGTTATGTTGTTTATTAACATATTACATATCCACAGCAAACGGATGACTGGTTTAGAGTAGGAAGAAAAATCAATGTAAAGCAGAGGACTTCAGTCTAAGTTATGGCTGTTTTTACTCAGTAGTGTTTATATGTGTCTCTCTCTATTCCCAGCCTCAAGGCCATACACCACAATAACACTAGGAGTACAACATAATACTAGGCAACATCTGCCCCTGGTGACTAAGCAACACAAAAGAACAACGGTGTGCAGTTTCATTCTGTATTTTCAAACTCAAGCCAAATCATGAACTTTACTTTTGAGAGGATAAAAAAAAGGAAATCTGGGAATTGTCTTTTGTTTCTGCTACTTTTTCATTACATCTGTCTACAGAAGTTGAAGCACATAATTCTCATCTCAGGTACTGAACAAATCACACATATCTTTTCACGCTACCGCAATGTCTACATTCAAGGAAGAAACTGGTACAGTGTATTCTTTCAAAATGGATTTGCTACATTGCCTTCTGAGATTTCCACACAGTAAACTCATGGCTACCTGCAAATTAGCTATGTTTATTTTAAGACGGTTCTTCCTGCTTCTCCCAAGCCCACTGCTGAGTGATGCAAGGGAAAATTTGATGAGGGATGGAAGGCAGAAGGCGTCTAAGTTTTAAAAAGGTGCTTTTTCTCTCTTTTACATGGCACACATGAACACACATACAAATGAATCATGAAAGCATAAACTTCACTCTCTTTTTTAAAAAGCCTTGTTTTAAACTGTGCTGGTTACATCAAAAATAAGAAAAAAGAAGAGAGGGAGAGGAGGAAACCAAAAACAAATGGGTTTGTGCGCAGAATTAAGTAGGTGAGGAAACCGGTAGATTCAGTCTATAATTCTACACAAAACCCTTGGCTGAGCACATAGTCAGAATTTAACAGGCTATAACTGAACTCTTCGCATGCCAGAATCTGGAAGTTGAGTCATGGCTACTGGACTTCTTTTTCTTGAGAGATAGAAACGTTTCGCTGCTCATCCAAACAGCTTCATCAGTCTGAATACAGCTAGTGCGAGTCCTTACTTCCAGATAAATTAACCTGGATGACTGAGAATCTTCACAGACATAGCATGCCAGAAGTTCAAGATTGCAAGTGCTCCGTTGTGTCAGAAAAGGAACAGGAAATATCCTCTGATGTCCTCCCTGCTCTACCTCCAGATTACTGGGGTGGGGGGAAGCCTTTATGACCAGACCTTGACACAATTTATTCAGGGAGGGATGGGAAGGGTTGGAGGGGGGGGGAGTATTCCCATATACTAAGACACCTGGGGCAGGGGGAGTGGCAGGTTTGTGTGTGTGTGTGTGTGTGTGTGTGTATGTGTGTGTGTGATGTTTCATGCCAAAAGGAAATGAGCAGTGGGTTCGGGGAAGATATAAAATATATGCATGGTTCTTGCCATCAATGGAGGCAGAGCCATGCTTAATAGCTTTCTACGTTTTCAGCGACAGGCTTTTATCTTTGTAGGAGACATGCCATTATTCTGCTTCCGAGATCCCTGGAGAAGGCTGTAACGGCACATCAGCGTGGAAATGGCTCCTTGACATGCTCAAAGCCACTCTTTTATCATTATTACTTAAGAGTTACTTCAGACTAAGAACTCTGAATTCACTAACTGCTCTTGGGATGACACGCTTGCTGCTGTGCCTCGGTGTTCTTCAGATTCAAACTGGCACTAATGTCATCTAAATGGTACGAACACACTGCGGAATACAGAGGTGTCTGTTTTATGCATTTGGTTTGTCATGTAGTGCGTGGCTTGCCTCACTGCTCTGCTCATCTCTAGTCATTTACTCACCGTCATTTCAATTCCTGCTTTTTCACTGTGGTGCACAGGAGAATGGGCTGGGTGAGCCACCCACTGTCATGCTGCCTGCTACGGGTCTGTCCCCATTTATTTAAGCACAAGAGTGTCCCTCTACTGTAGTAGCTATTTCAAAACAACAGTTCAGCACCAGTTTAAAAATACCCTGTTTGAAGAGGTCACAAACAATCAAACGGAGGTGTCTCGTCTCAGCTGTTTCCTTCGTTCCGATGTCCCAACTTCTCCCACTCCCCAACAAAAACTACTGGGCCTTGGTGAGAGGCCCACACACCTAAGAATCCACCAGCCAACGTGGCCTGGAGTTTTAGGAGCCCCTGGGCATCCTGGTGCACAGGAAAAAATATGGGTCCTTTAAGCGCGCACATCTAAAACGTGCAAAAGATCAGGGCCCTTGAGGGAAAACAAAGAATCGCTTTTGTGCATCCCGACCTTACTATTCAGTTCCTGAAGTGCCTGAAATAGTTCTCTAATGCTGAGTGTACTTGATGAGACCCACAGGCATCTGTTAACAGTCTTCAGAAACTATTCTGTAAAGAGCATACCGCTGTGGTGAAGCCATGCACCTGAAGCCCTGAGTTCATAAGAAATGAGATCAGGGGATATGCAAAAGTCATCAAAATATTTTCTGCAACTGTATAGGTTAAAAAAAAAGGTATGACATGAAACATCACCGATTGTGTTGGCAGACACTGGGAAATCAGCACAAGTGCTGAAACACTTTGTAATATGCTCCTGATTTCACTGTTTTAGAAGATGAATCACTAGATTTTATACCTGCTGAAGTCTTTTTCAAAGAGAGAGAAGGGGGGAGAGAAAAGAATAGAAAAGAAAAATATTTTTGGCCACTCAAGTTGACTAAAAGGGTCTCAGACCACTGCACCAACTTACAGAACGAGATCAAGGGAATAAAAGTCTGCATTGGGAAGGGACGTAGACACACATTAACAAAAGATGTCCCTATGCTGATCAGGTAACAGTCCTGCCAACTTGTATTAGACCAATACAATTTGGATTCTGCAGCCTTTAGCTGCCCTGAACCTGTTCAGCTACCAAGGGCAGACACGGAGTAAACACTGAGATTTGGGAGCTGGGTTTTCCTAACAGGAGCGTCAATATTAGAAACACTCTGTGGAATCTTATCTGTCACGTTCATATGCAGACCAAATGCCAAAATAAACCTTAGGTAAAATGCACTGTTTTGGATATAACTCAGAGAATTTCCAAGTTAAAAAGTCCAAAAAATAGAATTTCTGGCATTCTGGTTTTAGGCTACTATTCTGCAGAAGTACAGATAAAATAAAATAAAAAATCCATAGAAGTGAACGTTCCTGTGTGTCACCATCTCAACAAAAAAAATCACCTTGTCAGAAGTTGCTGTTTGGCATATAGGAAAAACAGGAGTAGGGAGAGACTTCTGGGACACTGGGATGAAGGATGTGAATTTAGTTGATTTATTCTATTTGTGTTATTTATATGCTGCTTTTCTCCCCATACCCAAGGCATCTCACAAACAGTTACAATTAAGCAAGGATCACAATTAAAAACACCATAAAAACTATACCAGAAGCAATTAAACATTTATCAACACCAAAATTAGCAATCCCCACTAAATTCAGTAAAAACAGCCTTCCTCAAAAGCACCACTCTTTGCTTAAAAGCCTGCCTGAAAAGGAAGGTGTTTGCCTGATGACAGAAGGGCAAGAGGGAGCAGGTCTACCAAGCTTCATGGGGCAATGCGTTCCCAACCCTGGGAGTAGCCAGTGAGAAGGTTCTCTCTCATGCGTCCTCAACACTCCAGCCCAGGAAAGTGGTAAAAATGAGAAAAGGGGTTCCCCAGAAGTTCTTTAAAGCATGGAAGGCTCATATGGGGCGGTACAGCCCATCAGATACAGTACAAACCCTGCATCTGCTGATTCACCAACCGCAGATTCAGTTATCCATGGCCGGTGATTGGCAGGCGCAGGGGAGGTCTGAGCCTGGTGGTGAGGAGGGAAAATTAAAAAAGAAAAGAAAACTTATTGATACCGAGCCCTCCTTGCTGCCGCCGTGGCACACCAAACACCCTCCGGAGGGGTGGGGTGGGGACTTAAGAGGACCCGCCTGGCCAACCAGACGAACTTCCTGCTCAGGTCCCGGGCGAAGGACTGGAAGTTTTCAACTTCCCACTCAAGCTCAAACTTCCGGTCCTCCACCCAGGAACCAAGTGGGAAGTTCAAAGGCCGGTTGGCCAGGCGAGTCCTCTTAAGTCCCCACCCCAGAGGGTAGCTGGCATGCAGCAAGGAGGGCTCAGCATTGGTAATTTTTATTCATTTATTTATTTTGCCTCCTCACCATCCCCGCAGGCCAGCTGCTGAGCCTGGCTGTAAAGAGGGTGGCTGGCCAGCAGCGCAGCAGTGAGGAGAAAGAAAAAAGAAAAACTTTATTCCCTCCTTGCCACCACCACTGCCACACTACCGAGCATATGGTAGATGGCGGGGGTGAAAGCTTCACCACGGCACCCCACCACCCCTGTCACTACCATTATCCTCAGATAAGAGTGTTTGCTCTTATCCACAGATTTCACTATCTGTGGGGGTTTCTGGAACTGATCCCCCGTGGATACAGCAGTCCTACTGTAATTATATGGTCCTCCTTTAATACCTATATCTTTATAATCCATGGCTGCCAAAGCACAGACTGATAAATGAAGCATTTGATAAAAATGAGTAGTTTGGCACTAGAACGAGAGAGTACTTTTGTGACTCATGTCCTCTGACAACAACCCAATTCATATTAAGCCAAGTTTGTGCTTGGGCTGGTACAGATTTAAGTGAAGTACAGGATTCACTTTTGCTTTGCAAATGCTCCTTCTTCATATTTCTAGTACAAATCCAACACTCCCTTGTTAAATATACATGCTACAAAAACCAGGTTAGGGTGGGAGTGGGGGTAACTAGAATCAAAATATAGAAATAAATACAGTGGTACCTATATTTACAAGCGGCTCTACTTAAGAGGAATTCAACTTAAGAGCGGGAAGCCATTGGCATTTTAACTGCTGCCATACAAATTTTAGATGCGGTCTGCTCTACTTACAATTTATTTATTTATTTTCAATTTATTTATTTATTTAAATAAAGCTGTTGTACTTACAAGTTGTTCCACTTATGAGCATGCATTCAGAATGGATTAAACTCGTAAGTAGAGGTAACACTGTACATTCTCTTTTTTTTTTTTAAAAAAAAAAGCTTTCTAAAAAAAGTCAGAATGCTCTAAACTTCAGCTTGTTGCAAAGGCAAGCACCAAATTCACTGCTAATTGATTACATAAGAGGAGCCACGTCGTATAAGAGTCAACTTCCATCAAGTCCAACATCCTGTTCGCACAGTGGCCAACTAGCAGCACACGTGAAGTCCGCCAGCAGGATACGGATACAACCATACCCTCCATTTCTTGTTCCCAAGCAACCAAAGTACTGCTTGTGCCGCTGCTTTTAGATACACAACCATTCTGACTAGTAGTCAGTGATGGGCCTAATCATCATGAATTTATTTCAGTTCCCTTTTGAAGCCAAAACAGCCATCATATCAAGTGGCACTGAAGCCTACATTTTAGCTATGGGCGGTGTGAAATCTATTTCTCTTTACCTATCATTATTCTTCTACCATTTAACTTCAATAGGTGAGTTCACATTTAAATACTGTATTATGATATGAGGAGAAAAACCTCCCCGTCCCCCTACTTATTCCATACCATGAATAATTTTATATATCTCTAATGGGTCTCACTTTATTCACCTTGCTATAAAGCTGAAAAGCTCAAGATGTTGTACTCTTTCTCCACAGGGGAGGAGTTGTTTCAGTTCATGGTTCCTTCCTTCATATTTTGCAGCAAGCAAAATACTGGACAGTCGCAGTTAACAGCCAGATAATTTCAAGAATCGTATTTGGGGTTGTTTTTCCCCAGTATTGTCACTGGCCAGTTTTCAAAAGGAAATTAAAGAATAATTGGGCATGTGTTTGTTTCCAATTATGAACTACTCATGACAAATAATAAAATATTACATCAAATACCAAGCATGGGGACTTTAGCCTCACCTAATATTTGTGAGACAGGATGATTTTGCACACTGTTAAATGTAACTGTCAATTAGAGATGGGCACGACTCAGAAAATTTTTTCATTTTCGTTTTCGTTTTCATCTAGGGGTCCGTTTCGGCTCGTTTCCGTTTTCGTGAGCTAATTTTCAAAATTTTTTGTTTTCGTTTCGTTACGTAACGAAAAAGAAAAACGAAAACGAAAAAAATTTCATTTCTTCCCATTTAGCTCCATTAAGTGCTTTTCCAGTAACGAAAAACGAAAATTGGCTCAAAATTAGTCGTTTCGTTTCCGTTTTCGGTCCATTTTTGAACCATTTTCGTTTTTCATTTTGTTATGTAACGAAAACGAAAACGAAAATTGCGCTAAGTCGTGCCCATCTCTACTGTCAATAGTTTCTATTAAATGGCTGATAAGAAAGACAGTAAACACTAAGACACAAAATAGCTAGAATCACTGTACACACTGTCAAAGTGGATATGATTACAAAACAAAGCCCTATTTCTATCCTTAGAAATGTGGTGCATGCATGCATAATCAAGTGTTTTCTACGGGGGTCACAGGTTACCTTCTATGTATGGTAGGTCTGGTTAAATAATTTCTTCTTTGACATTTTAAAGTTAGTGTGTATGGGTATGTATGAGACACAAGCCCTTTGAGGGAGAAAACCACCCCCATTTTCTGAGAAGTCACAACTAGAATAGGTGCACTGAATCAACAGAACTTACTGAGGAGTTGACTCATCAACCACCATTACCCCAATTCAACAGGCCTGCTCTAGTTGTGACTTAATTACACTAAGCAGTGAAGATTGTAATATCAAACTTTCTTAGAGCCCTTCTTTTTGTATTCAGTACGCACAACACTGATTAGAACAATTATATACATTAATTACAAAGTGGTGACTATGTTATTCTGCTATAACACATAATTTCTAAGGTGCTACAGGATGTCTCCTTGATCTATATTTAAAAATGTTGCGATGTTATAACCAGGGTGTCAAAACATAAATATACGATGGCCAGAATTCTATTAGTTATGCTCACTGGCATCTCCATTGGTGTAAATTCATAGCTGAAATGTATTATAGAGATATCCCCTTGGAAGAGATTAAAAAGCACCCCAGCCAGCTTCCTGCGCAGGGTCACTTGAGAACCATTGAACCCCCATCTGTGCGGGGAAACCCCGGATGAGGGGACAATGGGTCCTGTGGACCTGATGCACAGGAAGCCATGCTTGCTCTTATGTCTCCCCCCCACCCCCCAATATCCAGCAACACCATGAGAGGTACATAGGAAATAACAAGCTGTCTGGTAGTCATTCATCAAGACCCTTGCTATGTGACCAGCCCAAAGACACTGCTACATCAGATAAGCCCTTCCCAGGAATTCATCAGCCTACACCATCCTGACATGTAGACTGTTGCCCCACCTCTGATGCTCTGCCTTTGCAACTAATAAAAGAGCCTGGGACTCATGCTTGAGAGGAAGCTGATGCATGAGGCCTGGCTTGTTGAACCCAATAATGTGCCTATGTGGAATCATTCCTACAATGTATGTCCATGGAATTTGGTAGATTTTCCATTAAAAGTTAGCACACGGAACATTATCTAATCATCTTATATGAAAATGCACATGTCTCTCCATCACACACACATAAGCACAAATAACACAGAGACAGACACACACACACACACAAATGGATGGGACTTCGATAATGAAGCAGTACAACAGGACAAGTCCTGGTCCTCAACTCTGTTTTTAAAACCAATGTGGTTTATGTTAGATAAACATGTCCTAAAGTGGAGGGCAACATAACATGAACCAAGTTTCATTCAGATCAACGGAACATGCTAAGTTATTTGGAATAGGGGTAGAGGACAGGATGTAGCTAAACTGGAACTCCCATCAGCTCTGGCGAGCACAGATAAAGGGGACTGATAACAGGAAGCGTGGTCCAACACTGTTGGGAGACAGTTCCCTATAGCTGGTTTAGAATCAGGGTACACAAAACACGTCTAGATGGTTTTCACACAAAAACAACAACTATTTTTAAGAAAACTCACCTTGACTATGCCACGGATGTGCATCTTTGCAATCATCTCTGCTGTGTAGAGGAACATCAGTAGCGTATCAAGAGCAAAGGTCACATACTGAAGAGGAGGGTAGTGCTCAAAGGTCTTTGGGGTGTTCATACAAACAGAAATGACACTGATGATGGCACAGATACGTAGTAAAGAGTGCACCCACTGAGGGAGAAGAGGGGGGGGAAAGCAGTAACAAGATATTCACCACTTTGAACAGTAGAGCTATTTGGCATGTAACTATTTTTAATATGACCTACAGATTGGAACAAAGTTCGGCATTCAAAATGAAAAAGAAAGAATAAGAAGTGGTATTTTTTCATATATAATTAAGCCAGCTTTGCATAATTTTTCATGGGTTCTTCTTGCTCATTATTTTTCAGTGACTCCCTTTTTTTTCCTTCCCCATCTCTGTCAACTCAAACTAAACTCTTTTTAAACAGAGAAAAATGTAAATTTGGTACCTTCTAGAACCCACAAGCTTCCAAGTGCCTTAGAATCGTAGAATCATAGAGTTGGGAGAGACCTCAGGGGCCTGTTATGCAGGAACCCACATCCAAGCCATCATTTATTCCCTAATTCTCCACTAAACTTTTCCCAAAAGGACTTAATGTATTGAAAAATTAAAATTTTAATCATCGTTATTTCTATACTTTACAATTTGAAACACAAGATTCAGAAAAATTCTGGGAGCAACTGACAAATATTTTACCATATTCTATTTACTAATTATTATTTCTAAACTATAACTGCCTTTGAAAAAAAGAATGAGGCTTTCAGATTTTAGCTCCTATTCTGTATGCAAATAGAATTTTTCTCTCCTTTCCCAGATATTCACTCACTCAATTTAATACAGAGCTATTGAAGAATTTGAAATCCTATAAGCCCAAGAAGAGACACGTTTATGTCAGATAATTATTTAATTATATTTTATACCTTCTTTCATCATATTTTTACACATGTATATGGCATGATCCAACCAAAGCTAAGCATGTGTCTATCCCATTGAATGCAAAGATCAGAGACTTGAGCACTTCGTGTCTATTAATTGCAATGAAGTTAGACCTCCGAAATCTCTTCCCAAAACCCCTCGGTAAACACATTTAAGAGACTGGGGTTTTTGAAGAGAGACTGCACTTTTGAAAAGTAAGTTTTCTCAAGCGAAGGTTAATGGAATCAAACAATGTTTAACTTGGCTTGCTCATACTCAGATTGGCTGACAAAAGTGTTATTTAATACTTACTGGTTTATTAATCCACACGATATCTGCATTGTCTGATAAAGATTCATCAGGACCAAAATCTGTTACTGGCTGGGCTTCTACCCTAGAACTCTGTTTCCTTTTAAGCATATTGGAATTAAGGTTGATTGTCTAAATCTATGAAATATCCTGGAGGGAAAAAGAGAAAGGGATCATATTAAACAAAAATGAAAGCTGCTTGACCAGGTTAAAAATTATATCAACACATGCCTCGATAGCACTACAATATGGAATCATTGGTATTAAGAAAGATCAGGATAGTAAATATCAAATACTGCAGAAAGATATATGAAACTAACTCAAATCCAATTTTTCATCAGTTGACATCTCTGTTAAAGATGCATAACCCTATTTAGTAAGTATCTACATTGAGGAGGGAATACGGCACAGGTGGACAAATTTTCTCATCTCTGCTTTACATACCATTAATGCTGATGTGCTGTCTGTCTTCAGTCCATGATTACAATAAAAAAGTTCAATTTCTACATATTTCATAAAATCTAGCAGAAGAAATTAAACTACCACAAATATAATAGTTTTTAATCACTAATAAAAAAAGGTAAAGGTTCCCCCTGCACATGCGTGCTAGCCATGTCTGACTCTAGAGGCGGTGCTCATCTCCATATTCAAGCTGAAGAGCCAGTATTGTACAAGTCCATGGCCATGGCTGCAAAGTAACACTGTTTTACCTTCCTGCTTTTTACGGCAGTACCTATTTATCTACTTGCATTTACATGCTTGCGAACTGCTAGGTTGGCAGGACCTGGGGTTATCAGCGGGAGCTCGCTCCGCTGTGTGGCACCTGGGATTCAAACCGCCAAGCTGCCGACTTTGTAGCCAACAGTTTTTGCAGCTTTAGTCCGCTTTCAGAATATTCTGTCTCTCCAAAATTGGTATTTTATTTCACAAATTCCTTGTGAATGGTAAGTGCTATTCTTCTCCTGGATTTTAAGTGTATCCATCTTATAGTGACAAATCTATGGACTCCACCATCTCACTAGACAAAATAAATATACTGTACACTACAGTAGTACATCTTAAGACAAACACCCCATAAGACTAAAAAAATTCCAGGAATAGGATTTTCAGAGAGAGTAGCCATGTTAGTCCCTTCAAGAATTGCAGACAAAAATCAACGAAAAAGAAAAGAAAAGAAAAGACACAAAAACCTGTGGTACCTTAATAGGATTGCTTCTCATAATGAAAATTTCCTATGGGATGCTCTACAAGAAGAAAATCCATTCTGCATTTTGAAACAAGTGTACCCATGATGCATTGCACCCCTGTAGTGTGTTGAGGGGTGGGAGGAGTTTTTTCATCAAGTTTTGGAGCCATGCTGGACATTTTTTGTATCAGCTTTTGGACTTTTAGAACTTGGAAAGTTAAGGAGCTGAGATTTCCTTGCTTTCTTTTGTGTTTTTACATTGGTTTTGGTCGCACTTTTGGCGGGAACATCCTGGGGCTTCTTGTTTGGTGTTTTATTTTTTTGCTTTTGCATTGGTTTTGATTGCATTTTTGACGGGAATTACCTGGGGCTTCTTTTTTTTTTGGTGTTTTTAAAATTTATTGTTTTGCTTTTGCATTCGTCTCCATTGCTATGCAGGTGGGAATGGTCTGCTGCTTCTTGTTTGGTGTTTTATATTTTGGTTTTTGTATTGATTTCCATTGCACTTTTGGCAGGAAACTGCAAACTGCAAACAAACAGTTTGCAGTTTCCCCTTTGCCTTGGTGCTTGCTTTTACACCGTGTGTGTGTATGGGGGGTTCTGGCTCTGCATGCCTTTAAAGTGAACTTTATAAAGAGGTGCTATTCAATATCTTTATTAATGACTTGGAGGAAGGAATAGAGAGTATGCTGATTAAATTTGCAGATGATACCAAATTGGGAGGGGTTGCTAATTCCCTAGAGCGGTGGTCCCCAACCCCCGGTCCGCGGACCGGTGCCGGTCCGCGGACCGGTCGGCACCGGGCCGCCTGGGGAGGCCGGGGAGGCTCCTCCCCTTTTCCTCCGCCGCCCTCCTCCTTCTCCTCTTCTCTCCCGCGGGCGGCCGGTGGAGGAGGAAGGCTGGAGGAGCGCAGGAGGAGCCGCCGCTGCCTTTGCCTTTGCCTCCCTCCTTTGCCCGCCGGCGGCGGCGGCGCATCCTCCTCCTCCTCGCCCTCCACCAGCAGCAGCAGCAGCAGCAGCCACGGCGGCGGCAGCGCGTCCTCCTCCTCCTCCTCGCCCTCCACCACCACCACCAGCAGCAGCAGGTACCCCGTTTGGCCCGCTTGCCCCTCCTCGCCTCCTCCCGGCCCCTCCCTCCTGCCCTGGGGGCGGGCGCGCGGGGGGAGGAGGGGGCACGTGCGGGAGGCGCTGGCGAGCCGCAGCGGGGCTGAGGAGGAGCAGGAGGAGGCGCCCCCGGGGGGGTGGAACGGAGGTCTGGAGGGGAGGGGGGCGCGCGCGCGGGGGTGGAGGTTTCGCCGGCTCTGCCTTCTCGCCTCGCCCGGCCCGGCGGCGCTTCTCAGGCGGCGGATGGAGGGAAAACGGAGGGGGCGGCGGCGGCGGCGACTGGTGCTGGTGGTGCGCGCCAGGGCCTCCTCGTCCTCCTCTTCCTCCTCCTCAGTGCTGGCCGCCCTTTCTCTTGAGGGGGAGGCAGAAGCAAGCGGGCGCGCGCGCGCGTGTGTGTGGGGAGCTTCTGAGGCGCGCGCGGGGGGTGCGGGGGTGGAACTGCACCGTGGTGGGCGAAGGCTCGGCCGCGTCCAGGAGGAGGAGGAGGAGGAGGAGGAGGAGGATGTGCCTGGCCGGCTAACGGTCCCCTTTGGCTCCCTCGCTCTCCCCCCCCCGCTCACGCCTCCCCCCGCCCCTCCCTCGACCCGCCTCCTCCTCCTCCTCCCCCCCTCGGCCGGGCTCTTCTCCGCCCGCCGCCTCCTGCCCACCACCTTCTTCTCCTTTGCCTTCCCTCTCTCGCGTCCTCCAGCAGCGCCCAGCCCCGACGACCTGCCGCCGCGGCCGCCGACAGGAGGAGGAGGCGGGGGCCCGCCCGCCCAGGAGCCCCGGGCTCCC
>JAHTLZ010000348.1:22651054-22662287 GCA_023846285.1 Phrynocephalus versicolor
GGGCAGTTCTCATTTTGAGAAGGCATTTGGAGACGTAGCGATGTCCCAAACTGTTTAGGGCTTTCCATCCTCTAGTTAACACCTTGAAATCAAAATTGAACTGGCAGATTCAGGTGGAACTGTAAAGCAAGCTATATACATGCAACAGAATGCACATACAGGGCTATATCAGCCTCTCTAACAAACAGATACAGTAATACCTTGGTTAGCGAAAGCCTCCATTAGTGAAAAAATTGGATAATGAAATGAAATTTCTGGGAATGGGGATTCTTCGGTTTAAGAAAAAAATTCTAGGAACTGTCCAGGCAGCGAGGAGTCACTGCTTGCCTGCTCACCCCTTGCTGGGTCAGGACTGCCACCTTCTGGGTCCTGCAGGGGTGTTGGTTGAGGCGAAGGTGGCAGCTGCAGTTGCTGCTAGTGGTGCTCTGACTACTACCAGTCCTGCCACTGCCACGATCATTGCTTCTCCAGGACTGTGTGCTTCTGGGTGCTGCATTCCTAGTGTTGAAGTGGGGGCTCTGCTGCAGGTGAGCAGCACCGCCTGGCCAGGTCTTGAAGATGCAGTGATCACAGTGGTGGCAAAACTGGTAGCAGCCAGACCAGCAGCAGCACCAATGGCACCCCCTAACCCTAACCCTAACCCACGCCCCTGGGCACTTTGCAGATGTCAGGCACAGTGCTGTGCAGTGGCCTGCCACCTGACATGGCAGAGCATGGCAGCATGTGCTAGGGATCCAGAGCTGCTGCAGGATGCTGGAGGATTGCATCAGGAGGTGATGGAGCAGCACAAAGCCAGCAGTCCCAACCCAGCAAGGGGTGAGCAAGCACTCTAAAAGGTTAAATACAGGGAGGTGATCAGGGCTGTCCTCGCTAAGCTTCCCAGAATCGCCAAGCCTTAGTGAGGGGAGAGGAGGAGAAAGAGGAGGCATACAGTGTGGGGGCCTCACTCGTCACTGCTCATTCTTTTTGTGCACTGGCATCTGCAGCCGCCTGCACCTCACCCTCCCAGCCTCCCCTGGCAAGAACTCAGCTCAGATTGAGCCTCTTCCTGAGGGCACCATCCCATGTCTAGCCATCAATCCCCTAACCTCCCCTGCCGCAATCGTCCAGCATCCTGCGGCGGTGGTGGCTCTGGACTTGTAGCACTCGCCACCATGCTGTGCTGTTTCAGGTGGCCAGCCACTGCAGAGCAGAGCAGCCACCTTCTGCAAACAGTCAGTGGTGCTGGTTGAGGTGGTGGCTGCCACTGCTGCTAGTGGTGGTCCAGTTGCTCCTGGTCCTTCTGCCACTGCCATTGCCACTTCTCCAGAACCTGGCCGAGTTCCACTGCTAGCCCACTCGCCAGGAGCAGAGCCCCTACTTCAGTCCTGGGGCTGCAGCACCCAGAAGCTGGAAGTTTCCCATAGGAATGCATTGAAAACCAATTAATCTGTTCCTTTTTTTAACCTTTTCCAGCCCCTTTCAATGCATTCCTGTGGGAAACCGTGTTTCCATTAACAAAATTTTCACACAATGAAACGGTCCGCAGAACAAATTAATTTTGTTAACGGAGGTACCACTGTATTTCCAGATAACAGTAACTAAACAGTCAAACATGAATGATAACAGTAGAATATTGTTACACTCCTCGTGGTATAAAGCAGAAGAGGAACTATGTCTGAATATAAAAAAAGTAGAAAGATGAGATGATCTACTAAATAATAAGCTGAAAACGACATGGCATCTAAATGTCCCCTCTTATACCTTAACTCTTCACTTTACAGTTTTGTTTCTGCTGTGTATTGAATTAGCAGTAAAGGCTCATTGCCAAGGAAGAGGGCTGGGCCTTGCATCAACAGAGTGAAGGAACAGAAGCCTGGTTTACGTGATGTTGGCAGAGCCATGCTGTACTGTGTCAAGTCTGCTACCAGCATGTGCCAATACAAACAGTCATGCATTTATTCCATATCTCTAGCCAGGCGTGTTCCTTGAGGACATGTGCAAACACAGCCAGATGCATCCTCATCTCCTCTCTCAGTTCCTACCAGGGATGACCAGAAACAAACCAAGACCCTGGATTATCTCTGGCTGCACAACTTGGCAGTAATGGTCATTATGAATTAAAGTGTTACCACTACCATGAATAAGTACACAGAAACTGTTGTGACAGACTCAAAGAGCTATTTGTTTTACTAATTTCTTATATATATGTTTTAAATCTCCCATCTTTCCTCCCATGAGCTCAAGACGCAGTCTAGGAACCTTCCTCCAGTTTTTATCTTCACAGTACCCATCTGAGTTAAGTCAGGCTGAGGGTGTGCAACAGGCCCAAGGCTGCTCTGTGAGATTAATGATTGGAAACTGGAACTTGGATCTCTCAAGTCACAGTCCAATACTAGGCAATATACCACCCAAGCTGTGTTTTACAGACCTTTCCCTGAGGATAGCGCTAAGCATGTACAAACAAGACTGCCGGCACTGTCAGAAAAGCCACCAGGATACTAAATTATACTATTATGTAATGAGAAATTAGTAATGGGACCAAACCCTTTCTGCTGAGAAATATATGGATAGATATACGCAAACCCTGAATATATACATAGATATGGACTAATGTGTTTCATATGTTACTGTAAGCCCTCCTCACCCTGGAAATGTTTCGAAAGTATCTAGACTTAGTTTCCTCTTTTTATATATATAAACATCACTGACTGTTAAAATGAACTATACAGTTCATGCCAACATTTCCAGTATGAGTCTTCAGTTTTTTTGCATTCACAACATATGTCTGGAATTGTCAAGATTCCTATATTAACAAGTTATGTATGCTATGCCTGTAGCATACAGGCATACCTTAGTTTAAGAACGCCTCCATTAACGTAATTTTTGGTTCATAAAATGAAATCTATTAAAAATAATGTCTCAGTTTACATACTTTTTTCAGACTAACTTGGTTTAGGTACTTTTTTCATAAAATGAAATATATTAAAAATAATGTCTCAGTTTACATATTTTTTTCCGGACTAACTTGGTTTAGGTACTTTTTTCATAAGGCATTATGAAAAAACCACCCAGGATGCATTGCATCCCCATTCGTTTCCTGTTTATGAAATTTCTGCAGTACAACACTTCCCAGAGGATGCATTAATTTCCCAAACCAAGGTATGCCTGTATTATCTTTGAAGAAGAAAGTTATCTTTATGTCATATAACCATGATGAGATTATTAATTTATCTGCCCTGTCATTGTATTAATTTTGGGGTTGTAAGTAACTTCCTAAACTCTGCTATGAATGGGAAATAGGACACATCACTGATTGTTTTAATGTACAAAATAAATTCCTTTCCTCGGGCATTTGAGATATTCCAGTTGCTACAAAAATCTGTAACACATATTCATTTGGGCACAATGCCACAGCCCAATATTGAGAAATGCACGCTCGTGTTTTAATGGATTATTCCACAGTAAGTATCGTTCCTTCAGCTTATTTTTAGAATGAGAAAAGCCCCTCTCCTGAAAAAAAGACAATACCTGTTAGAAACATAAGGAAAGCTTTTAGAGGTAGTTTAAAAAGAGAGAAAAACCTTTTAGAGATAACCATTAAATGTATTCAATACATGTTGATTAAAACCAAGCATCCTAACCAAAATCATCCACAAAGTGGAAGGGCGTGTCTCAAAGAAGTCCAAGAAGTCAACTCTTGCCCTTTAACTTCATACAGCTACGTTGCAAACTAAATTCATATTCAAGGGAGGTTTGTCACCTTAATTTATCCATATTTTCTACCCTCTACAGGGAGCACTACTGTTTGACTTAGCTATTTACAAGTTATGATCAACATACTTTCTGGTCCCATCATCATCACAGACATCAACACTATATAGAATCCTAGAATAGTGGAGTGAGAAGGGTCCTATACGGCCATCATGTCCAACCCATGGCTCCATGAAGGAATGCAAATCAAAGGATATCTGCCAGGTGGTGGCCCAGATTTCTCTTGAAGGCTTCGAGTGCTGCAGCGTTCGGCACCTCGTGAAGTCATTGGTTCCACTGTCGTACTGCTCTAACAATTAGAAAGTTTTCCCCCCCCCTGATATTCAGCGAAAAGCTAGGTTCTCTTAACTTGACCCTACTGTTGCGCGTCCTGCATTCTGTTTTTTTTTTTTTACTTTATAGATTTTTATTGGATTTTTAAGGGGGGAACAGGGAAAAAGAGTATGGGTGAGGGGGGAAAAAGGGGGGGGTACAATTTTTTAAAATTTACATTGAGTATATCAAGCAAAATAGAAATAGTATTTTAACATATTACTAGAATTGCCAAATGTTATCACGATACTAATGAATTTGTTACTTCTTGCCATCTTTCCCGAAAGATCTCGTCGTAGTCTCCCTTTAGATAACCAGAGAGTTTATCAATTTCGATGCATTCTCTTATCTTTCCGTGGAAATCCTTCTCTGTTGGCGTGTTTGGTTGTTTCCAAAGTTTCGCATACAGTATTCTTGCAGCAACTATTACATGGTGAAGTACATATCTCTGGTCATAGGAAATATTTATATCTACTATATTTAACAAGAATAGTTCTGGTCTAAGCTCTATCTTAATTTTCAAAGATCTTTCTAAGAAAAGTTTTACCATGTTCCAATACGCCTTTGCTTCTTTACAAGTCCACCACATATGATAAAAGGTTCCACAGTCATAGTTACATTTCCAACATTTAGGTGAACAGTTATACATCTTGGATAAACGATGAGGTGCAAAGTGCCATCTATAAAACATTTTATAACAATTTTCCTTAAACGAAATAGATTTAAAGATTTTAACTGTATTCCACAGAGAGTCCCATTTATTTAAATGAATAGTATAACCAAAGTTTTCAGCCCATCTAATCATAGAGTCTTTAACCAATGTATCAATCATTTTTTCATTTAACAGTAGATTATAAAATTTGCTAAGAAGCTTTGAGTCACCAGAAGAAAGTATTTTATCAAATGGGGTATCAGTAGTCATAAAACCACCCTCTTTGGAAAGCTCTTTGAAGTGTGAATGTATTTGTTGATATTTCCACCAATCCAGATTGTAACCTTCTGATACTAATTTCCCTAATGGTTTCAATGAGAGGTCAGCATTCAGAAGGTGTCTGTAAGTTATAACTTTTGAGATTTCACTTGCCTGGGAGCTATAAATTGCTCCCAGTGGCGATAACCACATAGGTGCTTTGAGATAAAATTGTTTTTGGATCAATGACCATATTTTGATTAAGGCATTCCTTATCCAGTGCTTTTTAAAGAGGGTAGGTAAATTTCCCTTGTACCATATATAGTGATGCCAGCCCTTATCAAGGCCATAACTCTCGAGCTGCAATATTCTTTTATTTATCATCAAGATCCAGTCTTTAATCCAAGTCATGGTGGCAGCCTTGTAGTATAGTACCAAATTGGGAAGGGCAAAGCCTCCAAATTTGGTTCTATCCTGCAAATAAATATTTTTAATCCTTGCTTTTGCGCGTCCTGCATTCTGGGATGATCCTGCCCTTCCTCTGTATGACAGCCCTTCAAATACAGTGGTACCTTGTATAAAGGAATTACTTTGTTCCAAAAGAAATTCTATTAAGCAAATTTTCCTTTGTACACATTTCCCATAGAAATGCATTGAAAATGGATGAATCCCTAAATACGACCGTTTTTCCGTTGTACAGATTCACCCCACAGGTGATTCTGTTAAGCGATTTCCCCCTATCTTTGGATTTTTTTTCCTTTAAGTGGATTTTCTGTTAAACAAACTGCTTGTTATATAAGGGTCCACTGTATTTAAAAAGGAGAAGCTCAAAACTCTGCTCTTCGATCCCAACTTTCCCGAAGGGTAGCACCCAAAGTATTTGTAACCCAAGGGTACCACCGTATTCAGGTTAAATTGCCGTATTGGCACTTTACGAAAAATAAGTGGGTTTTGAATCACAGTCTGGGCAGTGGTTAAATGCCTGTACTGCAGCTAAAACTGTGCTCACGACCTGGGGTTCAATCCCAGGTAGAAGGGTCAAGGTTCACTCAGCCTTCCATCCTTCCGAGGTCAGTAAAATGAGTACCCAGCTTGCGGGGGGCGGGGCGGCAATGTGTAGCCTGCATACTGTAATTAAAACTGTAAACCGCCCAGATACTACTTGAAGTGGTATGGGGTGGTATACAAGCAGACCACTTTGCTTTGCTTTTTGCTTTAAAAGGTTCACCATCATTGTAGGCCATGTGACAGTTTAGACTTCTAAAACAAAAGGCTGTTTCCAGATGAGGCCTGGATTAGGCATGTTGCCTCTTTCATAGCACTGAGATGTGTTGGTGATGATGGTCTAGGTATCATGATTTTCTATTTGTGGCCTATGTTCTTCCACTGCTTTTATTGTCTTTTTTCCCTTTCTATTAATAAAAAGCTGTTAATGGGGAAAATATGGGATGGATAACAATATCTTTTGATTGCAAGCAGTAGGCAGACAAACTCATTCCCCATTGCAACGACGTATCAACAGGACCAACAATAATATTGCAAGTACCCAAACATAATCTAGTTAACTGAAAGTATAAAATAATGGAAAAATGAATTAAAACATGCAATCGAATCAGTGTTAATTCAGATTATAATCCTATTGCTAAAGTAGACCTTCTTTTTCAGGCAGGCTTTTAAGCAGTAATTGATCCCAGGTTTTTGACATGCTGGTATTCAACTGTTTTTGAATTGTTTTTAAACTTGCTTTTAATAGAGTATCTATGTAATTGTTTTAAAATATATTTATACAGAATAGTGTTTTAAAATCTGTTATTTTATCTGTGGTAAACTGCCCCAAGTCCCGTAGGAGAGAAAGATGGTATAAAAATAATTTTAATAATAAAAATGGTAGTAATAGTTCAACTCAAATTAAAGAAAAAAGAAAGAAATCAAAACAGGAAAATGCATGGAAATTAAACAACCAAGTAGGTGTAGAAGTGATAAAAGATTCATGAAGAGATCAATTAGATAGGACACTCAGTGCAGATATGAATGTTATTTGCTCAAATCTGGTAGAGATACTAGTAGATGTGATTAACAATAACCTCAACAACAGAAAATACATTTCAAATAAGAATTGAATATTAGAAGAAATATCAAAGTAACTGAAGATATATGAAAACGGAAAAATGAAAATGAAAATTCATAGAATTGCACAAAAACATCCAAAATAAAATACCACACACATAAATGTGAGGCTAGATCACTGGCCACAGCGTTTATTGGCTATTGTATATTTATCCCTTACATCTTCCCATGATGTGGGTTGGAGGTGGTATGGAGCATGAGCATGGTCCCAGGCTGAAGACAATAATTAAATGATTAGATTCTAGATCAGTGATGGCGAAACTTTTAGAGACCGAGTGCCCAAACTGCAAATCAAAACCCACTAATATTTTTTTTGCAAAGTGCCAATACAGTAATTTAACCTGTATACAGGTGGCTATGAAGGGGCGATGTTGGGTGCCCACAGAAAGGTCTCCGAGTGCCACCTTTGGCACCCGTGCCATAGGTTCGCCATCACTGTTCTAGATGGTTATTGAGTTGACTACCCTGCTATCGGGCCTAATGGGCTGGGAAGATTCTACCTGTTTTGGTTTTGGTGTAAAGGGTATGTTAATGTGTTATGTTTGTACTGTGCACATGCTTTATTCTGGTTTTATGCTGAATTGATATAGAAATTTATTTTGACTGGCCAGTGACTGAAATAAAGATCTACTACTACACATAAATGTGGTCTTAACAATTTGCAGAAACAAAAAATCTAGAAAAGACCCAAAACAGTTTTAAAATGCATTTTAAAACACCCAAGGTAATAATAAGTGAATTCAACAAATGGACACTATTATGGGATAACAATAATTTCCTGACACTTGATGGCAAGGATAAAAATATAATGTAGAGTGATTGCATTGAACAACTGCGTGAAAACAAGAGATCAACAAAATTTATTGCACCAGCTGTCAATATGCATCCAGAAATACAGAAATCTTCAAATCCAAGATGGTTAACAAATAAAATTGAATAGCTCCTGGACTCAATGATCTTTTCACAAAAGGTTTACACCTAATAGATGGTGATGGGCTTAGATGTTTAATGTCACTTCCAATCAAATATAAAGAATAGAAATCATTCCTGAAATTTGACTTATACTTTATAGACTTTTATATAACATTACCCAGAAAGGAATATACCAAAGATCATGATGACCACAAAAATGTTAAGCTTAATTTTTATAAGAGTAAAAAACGGACAGCAATTTGCACACAGAGCAAAAGTTAAAACCAGGGTAGCAATTTTCTGGATACACAGGCTAAGGAATAAATAATATGACATGAGTATCAATCAATCAATCAATCAATCAATTGATTGATTGATTGACATGAGTATGAATATGGATGCTTTACAGGCCATACGAAAGATACTGTGAAAGTCCAACATGTCAAAGCAATGCTGTTGGTAGGTGTTGATTCAAAGGGTATCTTTATAACTTGTTGCCTTTAATGGCGTTAAAATGCTGCTGTGAAAGATGAAGACCAAAGGACAGATGGTAGAAATATGAAGTGGGATATGAAAAAGAGGTGTTCTGTACTCTTGCCCTAATTTTCAACTTAATCCTAAGAGCATCTTTACAATACTGTAGTACCTACAGATTCAAATAATGGCACCATTGTCAATGGAAAAGTTATCAATAGCATCTAACGTGCAGTGTATTAACTGCTGAAAATCTAGAAGTTACTTAATGGAAGAAAACAAAGTCAATGAGGAATATGGTCTAAAAACGAATGTTAGGAAAATGGTGGCAATCAATACAAAAACACGCAGCCCAAGAAATGGAACTGAAAATCCAGCTTGAAAATGTGAAGCACATTGACAACCCTACAGTATCTTGAAATCTGTCAGAAGGAACAGTAGGAACCCAAGTATGCAGTATAAGGACTAAAAGAGATGGCCTGGAGAGGGAATAACTGAGTGGATTTTCTTTAAATCACTATTTATATGTCTACCAAAACAGACTTAATTGTGAGGGAAAATAAATAGGGAAATACAGTAAATGCCAGAATGAAAAGACCATATTGGCTGGAGAACCTTGGAAACTGGTTTGGATTCAGCAAAACATCATTGTTGAGAGCTGCCATACCTGCAGCCAAGGTGGCCATTATGGCATCCAATCACTGGCGGAAGAAGAGGGGAGTGAGGAGAACCCTGAAACTTTTCTGTTCAAGTGTTCCTGGATTATCTAGAGCTGGAAAGTGCCACCAAAGAGTCCATAAACCTAATTTCCCCTTGTAGTTGGGTGGCTTTGAATGCAATCCTTCTCATTTTATTTCCATGGGAGCTTTTGGTGGCAATCTTTCTTTCTCTCTTTCTTTCTTTTCTCATCTCATTTGAAATACCGGTACAGTGGACCCTCATATTACAAACAGTTTGTATAACATAAAATCAATACAACATAAAAAATTCCAGAGATAGGGGAAATCTGCTTAACAGAATTGTCTATGGGGCAAATCCATACAACATAAAAATGGTCACGATTAAGGATTACTCTGTTTTCAATGCATTCCTATGGGAAATTTGTATAAAGGAAAATTTGCTGAACAGAATTTCATTTGGAACAAATTAATTCCTTCATACAAGGTACCACTGTATATGGTTTTTATTTTACTGTATAGGCAAGACACAGTTACAATTTGATCCACAACACATGACGCCTTAGTATTTCAACTGTAATGGATACATTACAGACTGTAACAAACTCAACAACATGGAAAGCTCCCTGCTCATTTTGTCCCAAATTTTATTACAATACAAGCAAGATGCTTCTGTCTGAAAGGCCGCCTGGCCTAAGATCTAAAGAAAGGCAGGGAGGCCTAATGCACTAGAAAAGCCTGACCCCCCCTCCCAAAAATAAACCCAAACCCAAATCTAGCACAGGCCTATTACATTTTAGGGGGTACTTGTAGAAAAGGAACACGTCTGTATCTCGGCTTATCGGTCGGGGGTCCCTTCCTCTCTGCTTCTCCCGTGCAGAAGCACCGTCTCCCTTGTCTTCCTGCTTCATGCCAATGTTGTGGGAAGAAGCGGCTGCCTGGATTCAATGCCATCTCTCTATGAAGGTCTTCTCCCTGCTTCCCCCATACCCCCACCCATCCTCCGAAGGCGGAGAGGTCCAGCACCCCCTGCCCAAATCCAGCCAGCAGGCCTCCATCCCAGGCACCGGCCGCTGCACTAGGCTTTCGTCTCTCCGCAGATCCGGCTCCTGCCTCGCGTCCCCCCACCCAAAAATATCCCCAAACTGCAAAGAGAGCCAGGATCAAAGCACTCGCCGCGGCTCCCATTGAGTAGCAGCAACCCGCATTGTTATTGCTATTATTGCTATGATCCTCTAATAAAGGAAACGGGGGAGGGGGGGGGAAAGAGAGGTAGGAACATGAGGAGCATAATCGCTATAGAAACACACACGACCACGGCCCCGCGAGTGCGCAGCTAAGCAACCTACCGCCTGCCTCTCCCTCCATGGCGTGATTGGATCGGGATGCTCTGCCCCCCTCCCTTGCGCTTATTTGGGTGTTTGGATGGGGGAGGTATATATATATATATTTTTTTTTTATGAAAATCAAAATGAAAAGTTGTCCTCCCCGCGCGTCGCCGGTGAGCCGAGAGGGCGTGAACCAGGAGCCGAGGGGATGGAGGAAGAAACGACACCCGGCAGTGAGCAGAGAAGGGGGCGAGCGGCGCTGGCAGGTTGCTCGCTTCGCTTTGCTTTGCTTGCTCGCTGGCGCTGCAGCCTCGCAGTCGCCCGGCAACAGCTGCTCCCCCGCGAGCATCCACCGGCGCAGGCAGGGCGGCGGGGAAAAGGACCGCTGCCGGAGCAGCGCGTGGGGCGCGCCCGCCACCCTCCCTCCCGTTCCCGCGCCTTTCCTTCCAGCCCCACTTGGGGCGGGGGTTAGGGGGGAGGAGAGGGGTAAAGGTGCCACGGCCACCCGTTGAGGAAGTGCGCTTCAATTCTTCCTATGGAAAACGTAGCACTGGGGATGGGGCCCAGGAATTCCTAATTACCTCGTTGCCATCCAGAGAGACCAAGAGGCCACAATCAGAGGAGTAAGGAGCTCCTTAGAGGGCCACCTATGTCATCTCTGTGTACTTGGCCTTCCCTTGCTGGGCCAGTTCTAGACCATTTGAGAAGATACCAGGGCACCATCCATAGTAGTGGTTCTC
>JAHTLZ010000348.1:22662327-22687215 GCA_023846285.1 Phrynocephalus versicolor
GTCCAGGACCCGGAAAAATAAATTTGGGTCCTGGGACCAAGTCATAACCATTCCCTGCTAGGAAGCCTCTGTTTGTTTGTGTGTGTGTAGTTTCCAACAAGAAGGCTAAGGCCACAATGGCAAGACTGTCAGCGGTAGGAGGGGGTGCAAGGAAGATTAGTAATGTCCTTTATCACTGGAAGAAAGCTAAAAGTATTTCCAGTCCTTGATATTTAGAAACTGGGTTTGAGGAATGGTATCTTTTTCAGATGCCATACTGTGTTCAGTCTGCCTAACAAATAGTGCTTCGTACACACATTTGGTTTATGATATTCTAAGTCCCTCCCTGTTTGTAAGTATATTTCTTTATGCTCGAAAAATATCTGTGTATAAGAAACTTCAAAATATAAAGGTTCACCAGGTTGTCAGCTATCTGTAAGAGTTTCTCCAGAACATTATGCTATGTGGTACCAAAAGCAAATGGTGAACTCTGAAATCAGGATTATTTTTTTCTCATGGACCAACTCAGCTGTTTTTCATTTTTTGTAGTTCCTAGTAAATTACTGTAGCTATTTTTAAACAAACAAGAACGACTTGTTTGTTTGGAAATGGTGGACAGAGTGTCAGACTAGGAGTCAGGAAATCTAGATTCATATCCCTGCTTGGCCATGGAAACTCAAAGGGGTACATACTCTAACAAATGTCCACATTCCACCCTGAAGTGATGCCTTCGTAGGCTGACCAGCTAGCCAAAAAGACTGCAGAGAGGAGCAGAGATATGCAATTTTTGAGAGCCCTGTGCAGATCAGATCTTGACTGATCTCAGAAGCTAAGCAGGGTTGGGCCTGGCTAGTACTTGGATGGGAGACCATCAGGGAATACCATGTGCTGTAGGCGCCTGGAGTAGGAATTGGCAAGCCACTCCACTATTCCTGCCAAGAACACTCCATGGACATGGTGTCACAAAGAGTCGGTCACGACTGTAATGACACACTTATTAAATTTGTTTTGGATTGACCTGTAAAGTATCATCTCAGTACCAAGTTTGCAAGTTTGTTTTGTTGGGGAAGGTTACACCGGTGAAGTCTGCAGCCCCTTTGACAGCTGTTTTTTATCCACCTTTGTCTACGGCAGCATCCCCCCTTCATTATACCCTGAAAGGACATGAAGACAAAAGGAATTCAGCATCAGCTGAACATCTGAGCCCTATTCATTCCTTATAGTCCCGGCTGTTATCAGAAAATTTAGAGAGTGAATCTATGTGAAGAATCTGAAATTGCTCTATATACAGGCAAGAACCCAGATTTTCCAGATTTAGATAACAACTATGCATGTAGCAGTTGAACAGGGTTCTGAAGAGCCATGATTCTCCACTCCAGTTTTAACACCTTTTTTGGCTATTCAATCAGAGGTTTTTAAAAAGAAACATTAAAAACTCAAACAAAACATTACTATAATATTTGAAAAAGGTAAGGTAATATAAAATTGAAATTGGTAGGTTAAACAGTAGTACAAGCGTGTTAACAACAATAACAAGAAAAACACAGCAGTCCCATTTAAAAAAAAGCCTTATCCAGTCATAAGAAAAGCATCAACAGAAGAAGCCCCATCTTGTATTCCCACCAAATGCACCTATGAAGGTCATGGGAAACATTTTTTAAAACGCTGTATATTCTGCTGGGAAATTTTCGAGACACTTTCAACAGCTCATTTCATACATTTTCAGGCCCTTCTGTCACAATGGGTTTCATTGATAATCAGGTTGGGGAGGGCAAGGGGGGCGGGTCACCCTGGGCTCAGCAATTAGGGGGAGCCAAATTGCCTACTGACCCCCCTGCCGCTGCTCCCCCACCCTCCATCCATATTATATTTTGCAATGGGGGGCGCGCAAAAACTGACTGTTGCCCCGGGCTCTGGAAGCCCCAGCTATGCCTCTGAAAATGTATAGTTTATGGACTTCACCAAACCACAAACCAAGATGAACTTCCATTTTCCTGGTACCTTCCCATCTCTAATAAGGACATATACCGGCAAGCCTTGGTTGTTAGTTAGTAAAGAATCCATGCATGTAAAACAAAATAGATACCTGTACGATTGTCACGTAACAGTATATAATCATGTTTTATTTATTACACCAGTGCCTCTGCAGTTGTGGACAAGATGACCAAACAAAGTTATACTGACTTACTGCTACCTCCTGGAAGCATATAGAAGCAGAACCAGTGATGTGCAGAGCTAAATGTTTTTAGTACAAATCACTTTAATTGTCACAAAACAGATGCAGATTCTTGTCTAAACTGAATTAAGCCTATTATATTGTAGCTGTTAGATATTATGCTCCAAGCTAATTTACCCATTAGGCTGAAATTTGAAGGTCTTAGAAGGACTGTGACATTAAGTAACCCATTAATTCCTCCAAAAATATTAACAGGGAAAAATATGCATACTGACAAGTACTCTTGTGTATAAAAACCTATCTGGCAGTACATTTCATATGTCTCTTCCATCCACTATGTTTTATTTCTAAGAATATGTTGCTACTAGGCAGAATTATGCTGTGGGCAGTGCCATCTCCTTATGAGAACTGACAGCTAGAAAGTGAAACTCCACTGCAAAATCTTAATTCTATATCAGTCAGTAAAAGTTCATGCAAGTCTGCTATGACATTGGTTTGTAGTAGGGTGTGGTTGGAGTGATTGTGTGCACAGAGATGTGAACAATTTATTTCATTAGATGACACAGTTAATAGTTACAAGGAGTACCTCATGCTGGCCACTTTGAATTAGTTTTACTGTTATTTTAAAGTTCATATCCTGCTTTTGCTTTCAGCCAGGATCCCAAAGCAAAATACAGAGAAAAGGTGGCATTAAAATGCATTCATTTTGCATCTAGTCTTATTCAGAGATCAAAGTATGTAAGCATCTGTCATTGGCATATGATGCACCTTGCCTAGGATTAAAACTTCAAGAATCTCCAAGTCATTTTGAATACCAGTCATGCTAGCTTGTGGAGGTGGGGAACTCTAGGTATTGTCCTCCATAATAGTAACTTTCCCAAGTTCTTCCTGGCTTGTTTCTTAGATCCATAATCCCTCCTATGGTCCTCAAAGTATCAAAAGTATCAACATTTAAAGTGTATTAAAATGGAAGTCTTGAAAGCTTGCGACCCAGTAGTATGTCCTGAATTTTTTTAAAGGCAGTAAGCAAAAAGTAAAATAAATTTCAATATATTCTCTGCTATGTTTTAAAGACCAAATTCACAGCTCAATGTGTGTGTGTTGCCTTGTTAGAGTCGTGACCGACTCTTCATGACCCCATGTCCATGGAGTTTTCTTGGCAGGAATACTGGAGTGGTTTGCCAGATCCTACTCCAGGCACTTAGAGCATCTGGTATTCCCTGGTGGTCTCCCATCCAAGTACTACCCAGGCCCGACCCTGCTTAGCTTCCAAAATCAGGCGAGATCGGATGTGCTTAGGGCATCTAGGCAGCATCCCATGTCCCAAAGAATCCTTTTGTTTGCAGCTCTTTTAATAAATGATTTCATCTGTTTTAATAAATGATACATGAGTACATGTGGTAATGCGGTATATATAAACCGCTAGGCCCACCATCAATTCACTTAGTGCATTTCTCGCTATTTGTACTGGTTCTCTAGGCTAGACATGCCATCTCATAAAAACCAAATTTATACATGGAATAAAATATGTGTTGTAAAATCTCAGCATCATATCTGGAAAGTGTACAGTGTGTGGCAAGCCGGTGTTGGCTGCCGCTTTGATGTATGAAAACCTACCTATGCTGACGAACAATGTCTGAAGTCAGCTTGAATTGAATGCTGCCATTCCAAACCAAGACGGAGAGGGAGGAGAGAACTAAATTACTTTCCCATTTTTTTTTCTAGCTACTCTGAAGAATTCGAGGCATTCACCTGAACTCTTAACATTGCACTTGGATCCAGTTGAAAAGCACTGTTAACATTTCCTGCCAAATAGACTTTTCTCCCCAGTCACTTTGTCACGATTATCGCAGAAACCTCCGCTAATCAAAGTTTACTCAAGTGTACTTTCTTCAAATGCTTGTTGTGCCTGTCTTTCAAGAATGAGACTCGCTTGCTCAGGATACTTTATTATGTCAAAATAAACCATCTGGCTGTACAACTGTTTCTAATTACTTCCCTGCCTAGACTGTAAACTTTGGGGTTTGGCACCAGTTTTTCCCTTCCAGGATGCTGCCCAAATCCAGCTTCCAGGCAGCTAATCAAAGGCACTTGGTGGAGCACAGAGGGAAGGAGCTGGTTTGGGCCAGCTTGGAACTCAGCGAGCCCACTGGGTCTGTCTGTATTTCGGACTTTTTTGCTGAACTCTTTGCTTGCCGCTGCCGCTGCTGCTGCCTTGAGAACGGACCATGTACACACAAGGAGTCCTCGGCGTGGTGCTGCTTCTGTCGATGTCTCTGTTCATTCTACTGCTTGAGATTCCACAAAGTCTTCCGCTGTCCCTACGGTAAGCTTTGTTGTTTAATTTAACAGTTTGCCTTCTGTGTCTGGGCAACAGGTTGTGAAGAGACTATGGCCTTAAAAGGTGTTTGTGTGTGAGAGTTCTCTCTTTCTCAGTCTCTCCCCTTCCACATGCTCTTTAAAGTGAAAAAATCTGAGTGCAGAGGCAGAATTTCAAAGGCACCCTGAAAGTTTGCCACAGTTGTGCATGATACACCAACATTCTCAGATTACAAAGTTCAGGAGAAAGGTGCCTTTAATGTAGAACTTGGCCATAATGACTGCAAGCTGGATCTTCAGCACATCTGTTGATTTGGTTTTCCTAGATTGCTAAGGTAATTCAGTTAACCCTGTTAATTTGTCAGATGCCAGTTTCAGTCCGCTCCATGTACACTCATGATCCTGTTTAAAAACAGCCTTACAGAAATTAAAATCTGGGGATCTAGATGGATTTTTGGCCTTTATATCAGAAAACCGATAACAAAAAAGAATTTGGCTACATTCCCACTAGAGCTACATGTATGAATTCTGGATAAGGTGCACAAGAAAATATAAGAAAATCCTTGCCACCCCATAGTTGCACATTTGCAACTTCACAAATATTCAGCCCTACACTTAAAAAATAATTAAAAAGGCAGAGCCTGATGTAGTTTCTCTGATGTGCTGCCGATAGTTGAGCATATATCTGGGTCATATCATTTGTACATCTGTGTGCTATCATGAAACATTTCAGTTATGGTGATGTGGGAAAGAAGAATCAGTGAAGTAAATACGGCACCCCCTTTAATCTTTACCATATAGTGATATATCATTTTCTGGGACTACTTTAGGAGACGATATCAATTCCTCTTGGACTTTTAAGCATTGTAGAAAGTTGCCATGAGGTAGGCAGCCAGCTGGGCAACTGCTTCACTCAGAGTTTTAAGGTTTTCCAATGTATAAATCACATAATAACTTAGTGGCTTGGTTCAAGATGGAGGTCCTTCCTTACCTTTGGGATCTTAAGCATCTCCAGGATGACTCTTATGGTGACTAGAAATAGTAGGAGTCGAAATTAGTGCATATATAGGTGAGGAACAGTAGTTGATCCATTTCCAGCTCTTTTCATGGAGTGGGCAAAATAGTGCGAGTCAAGATAGACTCACAGGGAACCAGAATCTTTTTTCCATGCTGTTACACTTCCTTCCTAACAGCCAGGGTTACAGAGATGTCACAAGTGGACTTGTTCCAGTCACAACATGAAGCACACTAGATTTGTACCATATTGTGCAGTAAAGCTCACAAGTGGAAGGGTGTGAGAACCAGGCAAAAACCAGCCTAATGTCTCAAATAAGAAATTCAGCCTGGGCTACAGTCTAGCACTCATCCATAACATAGGAAGAAGTCATGATTTCTCCTCTCCTCTGACTGGCATTCCACAGTTCTCCTGTATATCCTACACTCTTGAATATCTGCTGGGATTATTTTATCTGTGTTTCTGAGTCCTGTGCTAATCATAGAGGGTGATCCAGTTAGTCTGAGTGGATACTCATGGTGATGGAGAGCATGGCGGCAAGAAAGGCCTGAAGAAAGTAGGGAGGGAAGAGAACAAGTGTTCATGAAGCTGGACGGATAAGCTTTTGTCAGTTCTGAGCAAGCCAGCCTCAAAGGATTGTTGTTAGGGTAAAAAGAAGGAATCCCTTCACAATACAGTATCTCCTAAGCACCCCAGTTCTAGCCCAATAAATAATGGCTAAATTCTGCTCTAGAATCACACCAATGTAACTACAGTGGTATAAACTTTGGCAGCAAATTTTTGCTCATAGATGAGTTGCCGCTCATATTCTTAGTCGTGTGCCAGGTGTGCAACGTGATTTGCAGCTATGAATGCGAACCACAAAATGTTGATTGGTGGCAATTGTACACTAGTGTACACAACTGTAATGTCAATCCATGCTAGGATCTTATCCATTACAGAACAAAGTGTTCCTCCTTCTTACTGCAGAAATAAATTGTTTCTTAGGACACAAGTTGCTGAAGTCACCTAAATAAACAAAACTTAAAACCTTGTTATGGATTTTAAATTCCTAGTTGACATATAGTGTATGTATGATTCAATAGATTTTGACTCCCAACTGCTTTGCCTCATTATTATTTAACACCCTGGATATGTGGATTTTCAAAAAATCTTCAATGCCCGAATCTAGTGCTAAGATGACCTTACTTAAACTATTTCATCAGATAGACACAGCTGGAGAGGCAACGTCTGTGAATGTTTTTTTTTGCAACTGCTTGTCTTTCTCATCTCCTGCAGCAATGGTTTGGCAAGCAACTCATCTTGCAGACTGTCCCAGTCTGATTCGGAGCGCAGATGTCGAATCCCGGGAGGAAAACTGTGCAGCAACAGAGGCCAGTGCAACTGTGGGGTCTGCATCTGTCAAGTGACGGAGCCAGGCAAATATTATGGCCCACTATGTGAGTGTCATGATTGGGTCTGTGAAGCCTATGATGGAGAGATGTGTGCAGGTAAGCAGGTTATGTTGGCCCACAAGAACCCCACGTTAAACTTCCAGCATAGAGTTGGCTTCTCTATACTCATCTGAGCTAGTGGTGGATACTGCTGGGTGATGGGCATGTCACAGTCTTTCTGTTTAAGAGTTGTTGCCTGGGTTATAGGCCCGTGAGGGTCTTGGAGGTTCTGTGCGGGTGGGTGAAGTCAGCAGAATTGAGCTGGCAGAGGCCTCTGGACAAGAAGAAGCTTGGCTGAAGCATCAGCAAGGGTAAAATTAAAGTCACCCAATAATTGGAGTGTGGTTGATCCACCAAAGGGCTTGGTGTTAAGGTGTTAAAATGGTTCATTGGAGCAGAAAGACACAAGCCAGAAAACATTTCTCTTGTTCTGATTCCATACACCATTGGAATCTATGAAAGATTCGCTCGGTTTGTCCCCAGCTGATGAACCAGTGTGGTATGGTAGTTAAGAGTGTTGGACCCAGTCTTCAAGTCACCATTCAGCTATGAAGTTCACTGAGTCCTGCAGGATTGCTCTGAAGATAAAGCGGGGGTTGGGGAAAGAATCAAGCATTCTACCTTGAGCTTCTTGGAAGAAAAAGGAATGTCAATGTGATAAATTCTCTTGTGAGATGTGTGCTGCCGATGCTGTCAGTGAGTTGTCCCTGTATTTTTTGGTAAGTCCATATGTCGACGCAGTGTTACTTTTGGCTGTAAGAGTCTTGTAGTGTGCTGAGGTTGCAGCTTAGGGCTAAACTAAATATGCTAATCAGAGTGGTGGTGGTGAGAAGTTCTCCCTCCAGTGGTGAGAGATTTCTGGCTATCATAGAAATAAAAGGGGGCCATGCGGTCAATAAAAAATAAAATACAAATTGAAGAATAGGTGATACCTTAATACAGACCACTTTAAAAAAACATACAATATGCGAGCTTTTGTGGATCAACAAACCACTTCATCCTACAAATCCTTTTTCTTACCTCCATTTAATAATGCTTTCTTTCCAGTTTGGTCCTTGAAAGGTAAGTGTGGGCCTCGTATTGCTGAGGCATGCACATCTGTGGCAATCCCATCATCACTGGAAAGAAAATATGTTAATTGTGTTTATTATAGCAAACATGTATTTCCCTTAACATCTAGCATGACCCTATTGGTATATTGCAACAGGGTGAGATGTTCTTAGTTTGCTCCTGCTTCCTTCACTTATCATAAATGCTTTCATACAGAGATCTGAAACTGTTTAGGTACCATGTGCAGACCTAAACCACTGACTCAGACAGATTCAGGAAGCAGAATGTATTGAGGTAATGATGACCCTGAGTGCTATCGGTGCTGTTGTTACACGTGCTCTGTGTTCATTCTGATCTCTGTGATTCCTTCAGTCCATTCTCCATGCCACAAAAGAATGGTATGCATTGTTTTGGATGTGCTGATATGTGTGGCATGTGAACATAGAGCTTGTATTGTCATTTCTTATGTTCAGTGCAAGTATTCTTAAGATGTTCTGTGATTTTTACAGTACTCTTCATTTCTGTTATCAGATGCTACTGCATGGTGTGTCTTTGGATGACAATGCAAAGCACACTTCATAGGGAGTAAGTCTAGTGGGGCCTGACCTTTGAGCAAATGTGCATTAAAATCATGATCTGGCCCCATCTGCCTCCATTGTAGCAAACACAGGATTTTGATACAAAGTATTAAATTAATTTGTGCCTGGAGTTCATTTGGTTTGATACAAATAGAAACTCTTGTATGCAATTTCTAGCCACGAGGGAAGGGAAAGAAGAATAGAAAAAAGAGGGGCAGAATATTTGGGACTAAATCAAGTTGTTAACAGATTCTGGTTAGGATGATAATCTATATTCCAGGAAGATTTGGCTACAGTTGTCGATCATCCATGTCTTTACCTAGAGTTGTATTTCATTGACATGAAAATAAGTACAGAGGATATGAAAAAGGGGATTGTGTTCCATGTAAGCTCACACTCATATAAATTGTGTTACAACATGTTTTATTATGTTCCCCATCTCTTTTCCCTTTTGGTTCTACAATCTTGCATTCTATAAATATAACCATGTCAGTGTTTTCAACTCTAAGTTTTAATTGTATTATTAGGATGAAAAAAAAGTTTAAATAGCTTAATAATGTGACAGCTGAGGAAAAACACAAATTTTCATTTTTCAGATTACTAGATTGTGGTGTGCTTTTTCCCGTGACATCTTTTTTTCTAAACACTTGTACCAGTTCCATGAAATGTGTCAGTTTTTCAGGCCAGCCCCCACAATTAGGTCAATGTGAATGTTACAGAGTGCCATGAGTAACAAATGCATTCCAGCAATGTGCTTGGCAGATTTCATATAAAAATAGCAACTTATTTTAGCAAAAAAACACGTGTTAAGAAAAATAAGTCCAATAACAACATAAGACAAGGAAGGGCCTGTAATGTAATACAAGAAAAATGCACAGTACCATTGACATTGCTGCCTGATGGAAGTACGCTTCCATGGAACATCACCATGCACTGTGCATGAAAATAGAATAGCTATACATATAAGAATATAAGAACAGCCTTGGTGGAACAGGCCACAGCCCATCCAGTCTAGCATTCTGTCTCACATGGTGGCTCACCATTTGCTTCAGGGCATTCCCAAGCAGATGTCGCCACCTGCTTACGATTCCCTGCAAATGGTATTGAAAGATATCCTGCCTATCTCTCCAACCCGGAGGTTGTCGTTAGGCATCCATAATGATAGCCATTGATACCCTTGATCTCCATCCAATCCTTTCTTAAAGCTGTCAAGGCTAACAGCTGCCACCATTTCTTCTGGCAGGGAGTTCCATAGACCAGTGATCCTCTGGGTGAAAAAGTGCTTTCTCTTATTTGTTTGAGATCTAGCACCCAAAAGTTTCATGGAGTGGCCCCTAGTTCTAGTGTTGTATGATAGGGAAAACAGTTTTTCCTTATCTACTTCGTCTACACCATGTATGATTTTATCAACTTCAATCAGGTCACCTCTTAGGCGCCATCATTCAAGAGTGAAGAGTTAGTTTAGATTTGCCATCATGTCAAATCTGACTTATGGCAACCCTTTTTAGGGTTTTCTAGGTATGGAGTACTCAGGAGTGATTCACTCTTCCCTTTTCCCATATTGCATAAGGATATGTTAAATTTACACAATTGAGAACATCTGACAAAGGTACTGCAAACATGCCTGCCATGCAGTCTGGGGGATTCTGGGAATGGTAACTGAGATAAGCAACTTGCCCAATAGCAACTGTATTTGAATTGTCCTTTGACTGTGCCACTTATTGTATTTGAACTGACCTTGCTTGGTTCAGGGGATCTTGTGCTATCTGGGGTCTTATAACTAGAGACAGTGTTACAAGGTCACATAACTTGGAGCAAATCCAGGAGAAGCACAGACTAAGATTTACTCTGGTGATAGCTGCAGCAAAGAAATGTTTCTTCTCTGCTGCCATTGCATCTACGCCTATATAGTCAGGTTACACCCATAAAGGTAGTTAGTTTTTATTTTTCAGACCTTTCGTGGGCCCAAACACATTCTTTCAGAGGAAATGAGTGGCTGTGTCTTGACATCATACTATCCCCAGAGACACAGCCACACCCTTCATATGAAGAAGTAAGCTTGGACATACAAAAAGCTCATGAAACCTAAAAACTAGTAAGCCTCATAGATGCTTCATGACCTGTTCTGATATCTCTTTTGCTGCAATAGACTAACACAGTAGCCTACTAGATGTCTTTTTATGCAGCTCCTGTGGATATAATTTTGGCTCTTGCTTGTCCCCTTATAATGGATATTTTTCAGTCTGTGCAGCCTGAGGATGTGGACAAGATCTGCGGAGGGGTGTTTCCTGGATCCTTGCCCATCCTAGGTTATAAAGAGAACCAGAGAGATACTGGCTGAGTGACTATGAAGAGTGCTAAACACAAGGCAGGTCACCAGCACATTTAAAGAATGTGGTTGTAAAACCTCTTGAAAAAAAGCTGTCCTTGGGTCTATAGTTATCAGCCAATTTTCAATATTCCGTTTTTGGCAAGGTATTAGAATATGTGCTGACATACATTTCAGTTCTGGCTTCAAGATTAAATATGGAATGGAGAGAGATTTGATCACCTTGGTGGGTGGATTATGTCTCTAGTGATTCTGCTAGACTTCTCAGCTGGTTTTGATACCATTGGCCATGGTATCCTTCGGGGATGCCTCTCTGAGATGAGACTTGGAGGCAGCATTTCCTGGAGTGATGATATCAGACAGTGATGCTGGGGGAATTCTGTTAAGTGCCCTAACCATTGGACTGTTCCTCAGGGTTATGTCTTGTCTCCTGTGCTATTTACACACCCATCAAATGGCTGAGGGAGAATGTCCAGAGTTTTGGAGTTTGGTGTCACCCATAGGTGGATGGCACTCAACCCTTTTTTATCGAACTCCAAGACAGCTATTTCTGTCCTAACCATTTCTGTCATCAGTAATAGGCTGGATGGTGACAAAGAGATTGAGACTTAATCCAGATGAGGCAGAGGTGCTCCTGATCAGTCAAAATGATCTGATGAGGAACAGGGATTGACCTGTGCTGGATGGGGTTACACTTCCTTTGAAAGTTTAGGATTGCAGTTTGGGTGTATTCCTGGACTGATATCTGAGCCTGGATACCAGTGTCTTTCTGGTGGCCAGGAGTGCACTAAAGCTGCTGTGTGACCTATGCCCATTCCGGAAAACATCCAATTTGGTCACGGTGGCACATACAGTACCTTAGATATCTCCTGCTTGGATAACTGAAAAATGCTATAGATGGGACAGTCTTTGAAGTTGGTTCGTCTAGTACAAAATGCTTCAGCCAGGCTGCTGATCAGGACCCATTACAGGGAGCTTCTAACTGCCCTGGTACAACAGCTTCACTCTCTGCCAGTCCATTTTCAGGCCCAATTCAGAGTACTGCCTATGACCAATAAAGCACTATACAGCTTTGAGCCCAGGCTATCTGAAGGATTACATCTCTCCATACAAGACTTCTCAGCTCTTAGGATCTTCAAGGGAGGCATTCTCTCTGTGACACCATCCTCCCACACATGTTTGGTGTGGACCTAAAAGAGAGCTTTCTTTGTCGCTACTCCTAGTTTTTGGAGATACCCCTCACCCCTGGCCTTTCCACAGATCATTCTTTCTAGGCTTCTAACATCTAAGTGGACGGTGAAGACTTATAATTTTGGGTGCTGCATATTATTATCTCATATGTTTATATCTGTTTTTAACTGTGAATTGATAATTTTAATACTCATACTGTATCTTTAAAAAATTTAATGTACTACTTTGCTGTGTTTTAGCTGGTTTGCTTTTTAATAATTTGTGAGCCACCTTGGGTCCTGTAATTGGGAGAAAGTTGGTAGAGAAATAAAATAAATAATGATTGGCTATGAAGAAAGGTCACTGAGGGACATGGGTTTGTCTTTGCCCTCGGTAGATACTATTTGAGGCAGAAGGGGGAAATAAAAGAAATATCAATATGTCACCATTTCTGAGGCAACAGGGCTGGTACACTCTCTTTTGCTTAGTGTATAAACTGTATAAACTGAAACGGAAAGCTACTGGTATCAATATTTTATCTGAATCCTAACTGCCCTAAAGATGTATTGACTTTTCCACCCTAATACGCAATGGGGTAAATGGCCTTTTAGTGTAATGTGTGTTGGGTGGAAATCAAAACCAAATAGCTTAACCTATTTGGTCTTAAGGTGCCTGAGGGGGGATATGACTAAGATGTACAAGATAATGCAGGGCATGAGTAAAGAGGATAGAGGGACGCTCTTTTCCCTCTCACAAAATAACAGAACTAGGGGACATACACTCAAACTGAAGGCTGGGAGAGTAAGAACAGACAAAAGAAAAAAAAATACCCAGCATGATGTTAGTCTGTGGAACTCCCTGCCACAGGATGTGGTGATGGCATCTGGCCTGGATGCCTTCAAAAGGGGATTAGACAGATTCCTGGAGAAAAAGTCCACCATAGGTTACAAACCATGATGAAGATGTGTAATCTACAGGCTTAAAACCAGGATACTTCAAGGGCCAGATTCAGGAGAGTGGTATCAGGAGACAGATATCTAGTCTTGTGCGCTCCCAGACACATTTGATGTGCCCACTGCGAGATACAGGAAGCTGGACTAGATGGGCCTTTGGCCTGATCCAGCATGGCTCTTCTTGTGTTCTTATGTTCTTATGTAACCTTCCTGTGATATGAGGGCATAAAATACATGCATCTATTCCTCCCAAACTACACGCAGCACATCACACCAACAATGTAATTTGTAATGTTTCAGGAATACAGTATTTCTCTATATAAAACCACCTTGTAATCTTTATAGTCTCCCATATGGTGCAGTGCTCCAAAAATGTATCTATCTGTGTTTTTCTGCTAATTTGAGGGTTTTTATTAAAGCAGATTTGGATTATGGGATAAATGAAGCATTGCGTTTCCAAGAGATTAGGATGTGTAAATAATGCAAATATAGTATAAATTCTCATGTGACAAAAATCACCAGGTTGATGCAGACTTGAGGAGGAGGAATGAAACTTGGAATATTTATTTTTGTTTTTATTCCTTTCAAGAAGATGCCATGTAGGTACAGTATATGTGAAACTCCATTGAGATTATGTTAAAGGTCATTAGCTGGAGTCCTGTTGATGTTTGTGTAGGGTTTATATAGCTTTCCATGGGCCATTGCAACTGATTGTCAAGGGGCTGGGGCATCACGGAGCTGTGCAGCTGCATGTGTGACCAAGACCCATGCCATGATACCTGATCCACTAGCCGTGCCAAGTTATGCAAAATTGACATTAGCTCTAATACGATTCAAATGGGGCGTGGTGGCTCAGTGGAGTAAGGCTCTGAAAATTGTTGGCTACAAAGTCAGCAGCTTGGTGGTTCGAATCCCGGGTGCCACACAGCAGAGCAAGCTCCCACTGATAACCCCAGCTCCTGTCAACCTAGCAGTTCGAAAGCATCCAAATACAAGTAGATAAATAGGTACCGTCGTAAAAAGCAGGAAGGTAAAACAGTGTTTCCTTGCAGCCGTGCCAGCCAGGTGGCCATGGACTTGCACAACACTGGTTCTCTGGCTTGCATAGAGAGATGAGCACTGCTCCTAGAGTCGGACATGACTAGCACACATGTGTGGGGGGAACCTTTACCTTTTTACCGAATAGGATTCAGACCATTAAATCTCCAATGAAATGTACAAATGTACAGATTTGGATATAGATAGGATTAATGAGTTTAGATCATGATTATTACACAGCAACATTGTAAAACATAGAGCATATTGTAATAGTAAACATTTAAAAACAGAGACTGGTTAGATACCCCCCCACACACACACATACCACTTTGCATGTTTGCAGTTTATATTATGAGATATGTTTAACATCCATATCCTCTCTGCAAGTATACTGTTAACACTGCAAGAACCATAATCATAAGTTGATACATGAAGTCAAATTGCTTTCCAAATGTTTGCATTAATTATACGCTAGTTTCAGATTTGGGAAAGTGCCATGAAACATTTTAAATAAATAGATAAATGTAACAAAAATGCATTACTCTTATGTATCAGCATGGGTTAAAAATAGCTTTCAAAGTCATGTAGGTGTGGGGGTGGGAGATATTGAACATGGAAGAGGCCTATTCATTTTATAATTAGCCGTTTTTGTTAAATAATGGGATCTCCTCTCATAACTTGCCAATTTATAATGCATGTAGAACAGTGGTTCCCAACCTGGGGGTCAGACAACCATTTCACAGGGGTCGCCATGAGCCAGTGAAGAAAAAGGCACAAACGGCTTGGGTCTGGAGGAGGAGGGGAGGAGGGGGGAAAGAGTGAGTTACTGCTTGATAGGTTGGAGGGGATGTCAGTCAATGGCACCAGAGGCTGCAATTGGCTATGGCACCTGTGGTAGGAGCCTGCCGAAGGGGGCTTGTGGCCTCTTCGAAGCAGGGCAAAGGGTCACCACAACATGAGGAACTGTATTAAAGGGTCACAACATTAGGAAGGTTGGGAACCACTGATGTAAAACATGTAATCGTTCCAGGAGATGCGCTTAGTGCATGATGGAACAAAATTAAAAGTGAAAGCATTAGTCAATTAATGCACTCTGTATGTCTCCACCGAATTTGAACTAGGATTGAACATCATTTTGAAACGATAGCAGATCAATAGTCACTTAGCTGGAAGGCACAAAGCAGGGACAAATTAATTTTATGCCGATGGCTGCTGCAGTACATTTCAGCAAGTCTTGTATCCCCTCTGTTAACCATGTTGTGCAGCGATTTGCTTTATAACTATCATATACACTACTGTTTAAGTCCTATAAAGAACAACAACATAAAAACTAAGTAAGAATGTGTCATCTTCTATCAGTGCCTCTGAAGCTAGCATTTTTCACTTTGAACGTGTATATCATGTGGTTGTGTAAGAATCTCTTCCTTGCTAACCAGGTATGAACTATGCAAGGTCCACAAAATCACACAGAAAGTACCATATAAGGTATTTAGAAAGGCTGCAGAAGCTGCTGGGTTCCACAGAGGACCCATAGACATGAAAATGGGTCTTTTGTGATGCATCTGGTAGATTATAATGATTGCCTTGTGGTTTTGGTTCAGCATGATAGTTTACAAAAATTATTTTAATTTATTTTTATTACTGTTTAATTTCAGTAATACAATAAAAAGCAGAGAAAAAACAGGGGGAGTAGAAAACAAATGGGGAAAACAGAGAAAGTTTGAGGTACAGAGTTACCCAGGCAATATTTCAGTGGTGGTGAACCTTCAGCAGTCCAGATGTTTTGGGCCAAAACTCCCACAGTCCTTTGTCATTGGCAATACCGGCTTGAAATTCTGGAGTTGCGGTTAAAAAAAAAGGAGTGCCGAAGGTTCGCCACCACTGCTATATTAGCTACTTCTTTTTATCAAACCATTCTTATTGGTTTATGTATTAATATCAGTACATAAGTATTAAGTTTCTTTGTTCCTTTTGCAAAACATTTTATATTTTCTAAATTTTATGCATTCATTTGGAGCCACACATAAAATAGTTTCTGTTGCTATATTCATTATTATTTTTCTGACAGTTCTTCCTTTGTTGGGATTTCAAAAATGTTCCAGTATTTGGCATAGAGAATTATGGCTGCCATTAAGATCATGTTCACCAAGTATCTATTTACTTTATCTATAACATCTAGAGTAATGTTCAGTAAAAATAGTTCTCATTTAAGTGGAATTTCATAGCCCATTATTTCTTGTATTAAGACCTTCACCATTTTTGCCCGTACCTCCATGAGGCCTCCCTGAGGATAGTTGTGCAAGCCCTCGTGATATCAAGGATTGATTACTGCAATACCCTCTATGTGGGGTTGCCCTTGACCCTTGTTTGGAGACTCCCACTGGTACAGAATGCGGCGGCCAGATTGGTGGTGGGTGCGTGTAGATACGATCACATCACCCCAGTTCTGGCACGCCTGCATTGGCTGCCTGTGGCTCTCCGGATAAGGTTCAAGGTCCTGGTTTAGGTTTAAAAAACCCACCACGGCTTGGGTCCTGAATACCTGTCAGAGCATATCTCCCAGAGGTCAACTGAGGCTAGGCCCACTAGAATGTCGCAGGTGCGCTCACTCCGAGTGGCCACACCCAGGGAGGCGCAGAAGTCGCTCACACACAACCGCACCTTCTCTGTGGTGGGCCCCTCACTGTGGAACCATCTTCGGAGTGAGCTGCACCTTGCACAGTCCCTGCCCACCTTCAAAAAGCGCTTAAAACCATGCTTTTTAGGGAGGCATTTGGTGACCTTTGATTTAATTTAATTTATTAACCTAATCTTTTTTTTTCACCCTCTTAACACCCCTTGCTGAGGGTCTTCCCTCCTACTGTTTTTGGGTTCCATTTGTTCTTGTTTTGTTCTCTATTGTTGTTTTTAATACTGTTGTAAACCGCCCAGAGTTCCACTGGAAGATGGGCGGTATAGAAATAAAATAAAATAAAATAAAATAAAATAAAATAAAATAAATAAATAATTTTCCAATACATTTGTGCTTTTTACATGACTACCACATATGATAAAATAGCCCTTCATTAATCTTACATTTCCAACATTCTTTGGCTAAATTCTGGTTCATTTTAGCTAATTCAGCTGGAGTCGCATACTATCTATAGAACATTTTATATACATTGTCTTTAAAGGTTGTCGATTTAGTAAGTTTTTATATTATATTATATTATATTTCCATATTGATTCCCATTGTTCCATACTGATATTATGTCCTATAGTTTGAGCCCACTTTATCATACAATCTTTTACCACCTCCTCTTGTATTTCATACTCTAATAAAATGTTGTATATTGTTTTAATGTGTTTTTCTTTTGTTTCTAAAAGTATTATATCAAAAGGTGCTAGTTTGGGATAATATCCTTCTTTCTTGTCAAATCTTGAGTCAAGTTGGGAATGTGCCAAACCAGTCCACCTCTATGCCTTGTGTTGCAAGTCCTTTTTTCATCTATAGTGTTCCATCTCTCTTGATTAAGCTTTTGTATCTTACTAATTTTAAATCTATTAGTTTTGGTGGGGTAAAGGCTTCTAGTGGCACTACTCATTGTGGGATTTTTGTATGTATACATCTGTTTTTGTACTGCTGTCCATGTCCACAGTAAGGACTTCTGTATCAAATGGTTATTAAATTGTTTACAATTATTTGCTTTATTTATACCACAGGAAAGCATGCCAACTCTATTGCAAGTCATGTCCTTCCAGTTTAAGTAGTCTTTGATCCTCCAGTGTAATCCAGCCCTTAATCTATAGTAAACTGGGGCTTTGTAATATATAAACCAGTCCAGTAGGCCTGGCCCTCCTCTCATTTTTGCATCTTGTAGACCCTTTATTTTAATCCTTGTCTTTTTCCTTGCCATATAAATTTAGATATTGTTTGATTAAATTCTCTATGTATAGACTTTTTCAGTATTACTGGGATTGTTTTGATAGTTTAGGTTCACTGTTAGACATAAGCCGCAATCTTCAACACACAAAAGTATCCAGCATTAATGCAGTGATATACATAAATAGCACAAGTTTGATTGAGTAAGTTATATATATATATCAGCCTTCTATCATATTTTGCAATATGCAATATAGAGAGTTGCTTTAGGCATGGTATTAATGTTGAGAATAAACTGCAGTCTTTTTTTTCATTGTTATTAAAATACGTGGGGGGGCATTTTCATTTTGCTCCTATTCTATTAAGTTTAATTAATCTTTCCTTTGAGATTAGAGCGGATCCTAGGGAGGTTAAACGAGCATACAGTATATCAAAGGGGTTGCTTGTAGTAGTACAAACACGGAAGATGTGTTGATAGTAAAGCAGACTGCAGTAGTTTGCCTGAGGACGGCAAGGCGGTAGTGTTTGTCTTTCTATTAAATGTTAAATTTTAATGCCTATTAGAAGTCTATTCCATAGGCCACGGGGGACCTGGTATGGTTTTAGACCATGAGCAGAAAGGACAATCTCATTCATTCATATCAGAGAGTTTCTTAAATTTAAATGATGGATGTATATATGGAATATAGGTAACGTTCCAAAGGAAGGAAAGTGTTGAGATAATTTGGTGGTGTCAATGAAGAAGAAAACAGATGTGAACGTGAGGAGATCTCTCTGGTTAGTATTATTTCATAATGACAGCTGTTTGCACCTACAGAATCCAGAAGTGCTCAATAAGTGTAAGTGAAGGGGGCATACTTGTGAGCCTCCCTCTCTATTGCACTTGTTAGAAGCTTCTGTGTGATCAGAAATGATAATAGGGGATACCCAAAGAGGAGCCCAAAAACATGACACCGGAAGCAAAGCACTACCCAGTTTTAGTCCTCCTGTGTCTCCTCCTAAACCCCCTAAGCCTTTTACACAATGGTTGTTACTTTATCCACTTATCCCACAGCAATGATAGTCCTGTGCATTTTGTCAGAAATATGGTACTGTAACCCTGAATTACTACACTTGAACTATTTAAGACTATCCATTTACCTGCTCTTGATTCTTTAGATGCTAGTTTTCTTTATTCTCTTTAAATAAGGGACAGTTCACAACTGCTTATGGTTGCAACAGTGTTTAAGGACTTGCAACCATGTGGCCGAAGTCAGTTATAGCTCATTAACATGAAATCTATATTAGTCAGATGCACTGTCTTCAGACAGACTTTAAGTGGACTGAAATAGGGGAATGTTTGTAATTCTGGGAAGCACTGTTCATGTTTGAAATGGTGTGTGTGTGGGGGGGGGCAACACCATGGCAGATCTGTCATATCCCAGTTGCCATTCTTCCTATGCTTAAAAAGACTGTCAGTGACTTGAACTGAGGAAAGCTAAAGTCACAAGTAATGCATTAGATTGAACTGTTGGTACTAAAGACTTTGTGATTGCATTAATGTAATGTTGTCTGTTAATGTTGTAAGGTGTCCCTCAAGTCCCTGTTCTCAATACTTGAATATATTCGTCTTAATTGTTTTGGACTGTATATTGTCCCTCATTACTGTAAGCCACCTTGAGTCCTTTTTCAAGGAGAAAGGTGGGGTAAAAATACTCTAAAATAAATAAAGGCAAAGAGGAGTAGCAATTGAACATCATAAAGCCGAACCCTGCCCTGTGTGTTCCTTAGACAAAAAAACACAACCAGATAATCTCAGATTGGTTACCCCCCCCCCCAAATTAACCTGGCTCAGTCTGGTGCCCCCTTTAGCAGTGATTGGTGCCTGATTCAGATTGGCAGTGCCATAGTTTAGTATCCTGAATGCCAACTCTAAGGCTAGGATTGAGGCTTGGTTGACATTGGCTTTATAGTGTCCTTTTATATTAGTATTTTCTCCCTTTTGGTGTAATAGAGGGCTATCGGATTAAATGAGGACAACTGTTCCCTGAAGAGCAGCAAATGGAGGAATGAAACCTGACTGATGCCTTCAGTATTTGACAATGAAAAGGGGTTATGCAGTGGGGTGTGGTTTTCTATTCTGTTGTCACTTCATGTTTGTCCATGGAGAGTATTTTGACTGGGTACTTCCGCCCATACTTTGTGCTCCATCACACTGACATCTCTGATCAGCTGTGACAGGTGGGGCTTAGGGACCTTCTCCTTTCTAACTCTCCATTTGATGACTCCTGGATATTATCAGTTGCAGCATCTGGTACATAATTAACCAAAGCTTTCAGTAGTGGCAGTTGGATGTCAAAGTCAAAGCCTTCCCCAGGCTGTGCATCTCATTAGGCTGGTGTGGTTGAGGCACTTCACTCTGGATAGTCGGCAGCACATTAGGTTGGAGATGTATGGTCAACAAAGTCACAGACACTTCTGATTGTTTTGCTGTTCCATTCTACTTCATCAGCTGTGTTCATTGGTAAGAGTACCTTTATGATCAGGTCCAAACACACAAACCCCAATTCGATTATTTGCTGCCTGAGGGAAAGACCCCCATCCCATATCCAGAAGCTTTTGAGAGTGGTAGCTGACATGCTCCTCAGCTCTGGTAAAAAGACCATACCTGAGAGAGGTAGCCTAGTTTAGAGTAAATTTAACCGTTCTCCAACATACCACCACATCAACCACTTGAGAAAGCTGGCTTCTTCTGCCTTAACAGCAGGAGGCAAGATGACATTCAGAGTGAGTACATTTTGAATGATTAACCCTCCTGGTGATGGTGATGATAGTGTAAAAAGGATGGAAGAATGACAGCTAATCTGATTGCCATCAGTGTATAAAAACTGGCTTCAGGCCATCTGTCAAAGAGGTTGTGTTTGTTTTAAGTTTCGTCTTTTTGGAGATATTTTTAAGTCCAAGTTTTGAGAACAGCTTTTGAGGGCTTTCACATTTCTGTAATAAAGTCAGGTTCAATCCTGTTAATGTGAAACAGGCAGTTCCAGAAGAGACACCATATCTGGGTGCATTTGCACATCCATAAGGCCTGCTGGGCCACTGGTTATGAAAATCAAATTAGCCAGGCATGGTTTAGGATAGGACATAATTACACTTGAATTTGTAGCTATTGGCCCTCCAGTGCTACTCCACAGAGGCTGCCTCATTGGACCAAATGGGTCACTGCACCAACAAGTTCAGGCTGCTTCCCTGTCATCTACTACTGTCTATCTTTTCAACTTTCTTACTTATTGCCAGACTAGCGGGGGTGGGTGGCTGGGTGAAGTTGGCCATAACTTCATCTTCATTCATCTTTGTGAAATGCCCAGGCTGGGTGGATTGACAGGCTGCTGTTGTTAGAGCAAAATACTGTAATTTTCTATGTATAAGACTATATTTTTGTCTAAAATTGTTAGACTAAAAACTGAGAGTAATCCTATACGTGGAAGTAAGCTGAGGAGAGAACTGAATGATTGCAAAACTGTAATTTTGTGTTGGAAAAGTGGGGTTTGTCTTATACATGGGGATGTGTTATAGACAGCAAAATAGAGTACAGTGTACCCTTGTATGACAAACGGTTTGTATAACATAAAATCTGTACAACATAAAAAATTCCGGAGATTGGGGGAAATTTGCTTAACAGAATCCTCTATGGGGCAAATCTGTACAACATAAAAATGGTTGCGATTAGGAATTACTCTGTTTTCAATGCATTCCTATGGGAAATTTGTATAAAGGAAAATTTGCTTAACATAATTTCATTTGGAACAAATTAATTCCTTTCTACAAGGTACCACTGTATTTAAAAATATTTATGCAGACCAGATTCCCTGTAGCTATAAGAGGAATGAACAGGACTGTAATTCTTAACAAGACTAATGTATTATGATAAGTGAATATATGGTGGACAGTTGCCCACTCCAGGTGCATAAGTTTGTTATCCAGAATTTCAGATATTGTGAGACCCACTATTGGGTCTACAATTATAATCAGTGAGATTAAAATGAAATTAAATGCATAAAATGCTGACTTCAATAACTATATTATTGGCATTGGCCACTCACAAGCCTGGTCACAAATGTTTATTGAAGCAGCTTCATATTGGCCTATGGGTAATGCTTTAACAGAGCTTCTCAAAAGCTTTTGTCACTTTCTAAAGACAAGTGCTGACATGCCACCCTTTCTAATTGAAGTTGAGAAGTTAAAAGGGAGCCACAAGGCTTCTCCCCTCCTCTCTCCTGTTGTACAGATTCCCAACTTATTTCCTATTTCAGTGCTTCCATATAGTGGGCTGCTAGCAACGCAGATCAGAAGCCAATATCCATTTACAGTCATACCTCGTATAACGTAACACTTGTATAACGAAAAATCCGTACAACGGAATTTTTTTTGGCCCCCCCCCTCCTTCCCCCTTCCCTGTTTTCTCCTCCTCCCGGGGCCGGGGCGCCTCCTCCGGAGGGGTGTGTGTGTGTGTGTGTGTGTGTGTGTGTGTATGCGCGCACAGCTTGGAGGAGAGTCACTGCCAGGAAAGGGGGGGTGCCAGAGCTGGAGGGGGCCAGAAGAAAAGGAGGAGAGGAGGGTAGGGGGGCGCCTTGGTCCCCCCTGGGAGAAGCGGTCCCTTCAGGTGGGCTCCCTGCCCAGCCTCCCCTCCCCTCACCTGAGGTCCTTGAAGGGCTGGTCCTCCGTCTGGTCGCGCCGTGGGCTGGGACGGGATGGGACGGAGCCGCGGCAGCGCGGCCAGGCTCCCCCGACCATCAGCTGCTCTGCGCGGTAGCGCAGCAGCAGAGGCCGGGAGCCTGGCGGAACAGAGCCGCAGAAGCGCGGCAAAGCTCCCCCGACCGTCAGCTGTGCCACGCGGTAGCGCAGCAGCAGCGGTCGGGGGGAGGCGGTTGGGCAACGTCCACGTGGCGCGCCGGGCTCCCGCTGGTCCGGGCCAAGCCGAACTGCTCCGGCTAGGCCCCGACCAGGGAGCGGAGCCTCGGTGCTGGTTCTGCCGCCGCTGCGGCCTTCAAGATGGCGCCCGCCTCGTGGCGCCCGACGCTCAGCCGGCGTTCGGAGGTCTTCCCCACTCAGTGCCGTCGTTGGTGAGCCGGCTGGACGGCTGCGGCTCCCGAAGGTCGGATTCCCTGCGCCGGGTGGTGGTGGGGGGGAGGGAATTCCCTGCGCCGGGTGGTGGGGGGGAGGGAATTCCCTGCGCCGGGTGGTGGGGGGAGGGAATTCCCTGTGCCGGGTGGGGGGGGAGGGAATTCCCTGCGCCATTGGAATGCATTGGAACGGATTAAATCCACTTCCAATGCATTCCTATGGGAAATTAGGGTTTGTATAACGTAAACCTTGTATAACGTAATTTAATTTGGAACGAATTAATTACGTTATACAAGGTACCACTGTATTCTTTATTTTTTTAACTATAAGGGGAGAAACCCACAAAACAATGAGGAAAGCATGGATGAGTTATACTGTGTTTTTCGCTCTATAAGATGCACCCGATCATAAGATCCACCTAGTCTTTAGAGCAGGAAAACAAGAAAAATATTTAGCCTAAGGTTTTCATAGTGGGGGAATCCTGGCTGCAAAAGGGGAGGGCAGAGGCTTCGTGGAGGAGACCTCCTTGCAGACAAGGTGATTTTTGACTTGGGAATCCTGGCCGCAGTAGGGAAGGGGTGGGGAGAGGCTCCCTGGAGGAAGCTTCTTTGCAAAGTGGGCGATGGGAATTTGGGACTGGGGAATCCAGGCTGCAAAAGGGGAGGGTTGCAAATGAAGTGATTGGGAGTCGGGGGATGAAGGCTGCAGAAGGGGAGGGCAGTGGTTCTGTGGAGGAGACCTCTTTGCAAATGAGGTGATTAGAACAATGGAATTCAGGCTGAAGCAGGGGACGGGAGAGGCTCTGTGCAGGTAACTTCTTTCTAAATGAAAATGTGTTTTCCCTTACTTTTAAGGGGGAAAGTGCATCTTATGCAGTGAAAAAATACGATAAATTGGAAATGATAAATTGTTGTATTTCTAAATTTTGTTTTAAATTTATGTGTTTATGCTTCAATTGTACTCATTCTATTTCATTGTAGACTGCTTTGACGTCCATTCAGAAATAGCAAGATATAAATCAAATAAATGTTAAATGATAACTTTTGAACATTCTTTAGGGAGATATTGGGCACTTACTCAAAAAACAAACAAAAAAAAAACCCAACCTCCAACTAAGGCTTTAGAGACTGAAGAGAAGCATGGAAAATATTGTTTCTGTGAAATTCTTAGCATTCATTAAATTTTGGATCCAAGCCACCAGCCTCAAAGCTAATCAACCAATCATTAATTAAATAATAAAAATATTTTTAATTTTTTTTAAATCTTTTAAAGAAAAATTAAAAGTAAATGTGAAGCATGGACACTAATGTCTGAATATTCACACAATTAAAATTTGCTCCTCTGACATCTGTACTCTGTCTTTACATAGTATAAAACCATCAAGAAAACCTTAAAGACAAACTTTCATTGCTTAACTAAGAGTGTTATGCATTTAAAAAGCCCCTGGTACTTGAATCAGGGTAAACAGGTTAGGAATTGATTTTAAATTAATTAAATTAAAAGCCTGTGTAGCTCCAATCCAGGAGGATGGACACACTAACTCAAATAGTATGTGACTACCATTTGACTTTAACCCAATTTCAAAAAACCCTGATTCAACTACCAATTCATTTTCTTTCAGCAAATCAGTGTCACATTGTTAAACGGTGTCAGAGAAGTTATTTTTGTCAGTTATTCCATTCTTGCTTGATCTTTCATTGCCTAAGAATATTTGTGTAAAGAAATGATTGTTCAGAAATGTGAATGGGTTTAACCAAAACAATTTAGTTACCAAATAAGGAGATTGGCTAACTTAATGTGGACAGAATAGTAATGAATTTAGATTAATATTAAACTCAGTTTAATGAGAGAGAGAGAGAGAGAGAGAGAGAGAGAGAGAGAGA
>JAHTLZ010000348.1:22687225-22726711 GCA_023846285.1 Phrynocephalus versicolor
GAGAGAGAGAGAGAGAGAGAGAGAGAGAGAGAGAGAGAAGGAGCACCACGTATTTTTTAAAATATCACTTTAAAAGGTAAGGTGGGAAGAGACTTACTGTTATCCTTTCATTTCCAAGTGAGAGGTTGTTCTTTCTTTTCCTAAAAGACCCATTTTACTTTGAAGGACTGTTGATGGAAGCCAGTCCAATTCTGTATGATCTAGATTGGAGTTCGCAACATGGAAGAGGGACCTACTGCTGAATATGTACAGAATAATACCATAACTGATTTGGGCTGCATATTGTCCCTCTTTATTGTAAGTCATCTTGGATCCTCTTTCAAGGAGAAAGGTGGGGTAAAAATATTCAAAATAATAAATAAATAAATAAATAAATAAATAAATAAATAAATAAAAATCCAATACTTGTTACAGAACTAGAAAGTAATTACTTGAGACGCTGTCCTTTTGAGGTCTAACAAGAGGGAGGGAAGAAAACCAAGAATAATTCAAATGGCCTTTAAGGCCCTTTCCTTTTGTTCAGTGATAATTTACAGTCTTTAAATAAGGAGGATTACAGATGGTGGCAATTAAATATTGTTCCATTAGATATCTATTAAATGCCCATGAGCTGCAACCCTTTCACAAATTTGCTGTCAATCTCTTAACAAGAACAAGTTATGCTGCTTATATTGGTGAAACTCTTGTCTTTTCTGATCTGCTTCCTTATTCATTACAAGAGGCAATTCAAGATACTAGTTGCAGTTCTTACATTAAAAGCAATGTATAACCTTGATGCTGTATATCTGCAGGGGGCATTTCTCCTTTATGATTCCCCACTTCCATTATTTATTTATTTATTTATTTATTTATTTATTTATTTATATATATATATATATTGCTCCATCTAGCTACATAGCTACTCTGGGCCGTTTACAAGCTGAACAGAAATCAAACCATAAGCAGTAAAATATAATATAAGAAATAAGCACAAGTACATAAATAAAAACACTATAACCAGTAAATGTGATATATATATATATAATATGTAACAACAGCATAAAACAGGAGCAAGATGGGCTATAGATAAAAGCAAATAAATATATAATAACAATCATTAGAACAGATTAATATCCGGGGAAAGCCTTTTTAAATAGCCATGTCTTTAGATTCTTCTTAAAGACTGCAAGGGAAGGTGCCAGACAGATCTCAGGAGGAAGTTGGTTCCAGAGTCGAGGGGCCACCACTGAGAAAGCCCGATTTCTCGTCAAGGATTTGCAGGCCTCCTTCAGCGATGGCACCCTCAAATGTCCTGCCTGAGATGATCGGGTGTTATGGGCAGTACTTTGCGGCAGGAACCATTCTGACAGATAGCAAGGTCCTAAACTGTTTATATGTCATCATTAAAACCTTGAAATCAATGTGGAAGCGAATCGGCAGCCAGTGCAGCGCAGCCAGTGTGGGGGTTATATGTTGATGTTTTCTTAACCCTGTAACCAATTTAGCCGCAGAATTCTGCACTAGCTGGAGCCTCCGCACTAATCTACAAGGCAGCCCCATGTAGAGAGCATTGCAGTAGTCTAATCTCGAGACTACGAGTGCCTGGACCAGAGTAGTGAGGGTGCCAGGGTCCAGGAAGGCACACAGCTGAGCAATCCGCCTAAGATGGAAATGAGCGGCACAGACCACTGATGCTACCTGGGCCTCTGTGGGAAGCATAGGGTCCAATAATATGCCCAGACTGCGCACCTCATCCTGCGTGGAGAGAGTCACCCTGCCAAACCTGAGGGGGCTTCCCAAACCGCCAACCACTGCCACCCGCACCCAAAGGACCTCCGTCTTGTCTGGGTTCAACCTCAGTCTGTTCACCCGCATCCATCACAGTACGGCATCCAAACAGGCATCAAGGGACAAAATGGCATCCACTGCAGACGGAAAAAATGAGATATAGAGCTGCGTGTCATCAGCATATTGATGACACGAGACCCCATACCTCCTGATGACCTCTTCCAGCGGTCTCATATAGATGTTAAAAAGCATGGGGGAGATTACCGACCCCTGTGGCACCCCACAATTGAAGCACCAAGGGGTAAAGGCAATCTCGCCCAGCTGCACTCTCTGGGGCCAGTCCTCCAAGAAGGAACGGAACCACTGCAAAGCAGTGCCTCCAATTCCTAACTCCGAGAGCCTCCCCAGGAGGATACCGTGGTCGACGGTACCAAAGGCCCCTGAGAAATCGAGGACCAGCAAGGACAATTTGCCTTTGTCAGCCTCCCTCAAAAGGTCGTCATACAGGGCGACCAATGCCGATTCTGTTCCATGACGCGGCCTGAACCCCGACTGGAATGGATCAAGAACATTTGTTATCTTTTGAGAACGTTTTATTCCTGTGCCTTATTTGCAGGAAAGGGATCAAGTGCAGAGACAAACCAGATCAAATAAAGGTCTGATATGGATTTGAATCTCAGATTGTTCACCCTCATTTTGTCCAAGCAGTAACAAAAGCAACCATCAATCCAAGTTTATTGGTATTATGACAAAGGCTATTCTCCCCCCCCCCTTTACTGAAGGGATGGTTATGTAAAGAATGTTCAGATTTGCGATGTGAGTGAACCCAATGCTCTGTAACCTCCCTGTGGTATCACTCCAGTTATTTTCATCTGATCGTTCTTCCTGCACTTATGGTAATTTCATGGAAAATACTTAAATTTTTCAAATATTTTCATGAGGTGATGAATGTACTTGATTCTTGGCTCTGTTTTAATTGTAGATATATATCCCCCCCCAACTTTTATGTGTATGTTGGCCTTGTAACAGCTATGGCTATAGCACAATAGTGAAAAAGAATAATGAAAACATCAGAGCCCTGCTGGATCAGACCAAAGCCCTATTGAGGCCAACAGTCTGTTCTCACAACCAGTTGCTATAAAGAAGAGTCATATGAATGAAGTAGGTCATTTCCCATAGTAACTGGTATGCAGAAAGCAGGGTTTCAAAACCCTAATTCCTTTCCCCAACAAGAAGAATGTGACTACTGCACATTCTGACTTACTGAGGGGTGAATATGAGCATAATTTCTGAATGAGTTGTTTTGTGGAAATATGGCCAGGGGAGTATCCCAAGGCTCAGAAGCTGACTCGTGCTGGGCCTTCTATAGCTGCATCATACCTTTCCATGGGTATTCATATGACAATGCAGCAGACAGCAAGAGAAAACATGGTGGGCAACCGACTTAAGAGCTTGATGCATCCATGCTGTCAAAGAAGCCGCTGAAAATATACTGATTTTGTTTCGACTTCTGATTCATGTCTTGCAGGTCTTATAATTTTCACTGTAACTTTACAAGCAAAACAAGTTTCCAAGCTCTGACAAAAGCATACTATCTGCAGTGGAAAGTGTATATATGCATCATAATTAGCTGCCACCGTTATCTGCGTCCTGCATTCATTTTGTTGATTTTCTTTTAAAGCCATCCAAAGTGGTGGCCAACATTCCATTTTGTAATAGTGAACTACATGGTTTCATTATGTACCATATAAATAATTACCTTCCTTTGTTCACTTGAATCTCCCATTAAACAGCTTTAACGAATAGTCCTGGTTCTATTGTTATGCCAGAGGAGGGAAAACAAAAGAATATACTGTATGCCAAAGGATATCTCCTGCAAAACTGTCTTGACCACCAGAGGTGAGATGTTGGGGTTTGATAGTAAGATTAGGTGGTTCCGTTCCTTCTTGTCACATTAACACAGGAGATGTTTCAAAAGACAATAAACTTCTATTACAAAAGTCTTTGTTTTTGCTTACAACTTACATAAGAACATAAAAAGAGCCATGCTGGATCAGGCCAAAGGCCCATCTAGTCCAGCTTCCTGTATCTCACAGTGACCCCACCAGATGCGTTTGGGAGTGAATGAGAGTAGATCTTTGTCTCCTGATACCATTCCCCTGCATCTGGTCCTTGATGTGCCCCAGTTTTAAACCTGGAGATTTGAATGGTACCTCAGTTCCAAAGACATTATTAAACTTATTCCATTCCTCATCCAATTGAGGAATTTCCCAATAATCATTCAATAGGGGTAATTCCTGAAGCACTCCCTGTCTGTGGGACACCTAAGAGGCTTGCCTCTGCCTGTGCACAGAGTTCCAAAGGAAGGATGTCTCGCCCAGGCTGCTTCCTCGTTCTTTTTCATCCTAAATATCGATCTGCACGGAGATCCTTCTTCCACACCTCTGGTTCTCTGGGAAATACTTGGACCATCCACTCTATTGGAATTATCGCTTCTGTCATATCTGCCTGAATTCCAGTCTCTCACTTCCCACTCTTTTCCTCCTTTTTATTCCCCCACACCTCCTTCCATTCGTCAACCTTCTCTTCAACCACCACAAAAATTTCCACAATTGGCTCTTTCTCTTTTTATCCCTCCCAGTTGCTGCTGTCACCAGCTCTTTCTGATACTAAAATTCATTCAACTCCTTCCTCTATAGATTGCCCCTCCCCTTGTTTGAGTGGAGGACACAGCTTTGTTTTTAATGGTCACAAAGGCTCCTTCCTCACAAGCACCCACCCACCGAGAAGTGGGCTGTCCACTCCTTCGAGGTTCTAGCCCATGGCTAATCTACATTAGAGTGCGTACTTCCCTTTCAATATATTACCTGGAAAGAGAAGGGTTATAGACTATATCTTATTAGATCTTATTAGTCTGGGGTTATGAACTTTCATACGATTTATCCACTGCAGAGGAGCGTGGTCATTAATAAAAGGAGTAAAAGGAGCCCCCAATAGATAATATGTAAGGGAATGCAGAGCCCATTTTACTGTTGAAGCTTCTTTTTCAACTATAGTGTACAGTGGTGCCTCTTAAGACAAATGCCCTGTAAGACGGAGAAATCACAAGATGAATGAAATTTCTGGGCATAGGGTTGCTTCACAAGACAAAAATTCCCTATGGGATGCTACGCAAGAAGAAAATCTGTTCTGCATTTTGAAACAAGTTACCCAGGATGCATTGCACCCCTGTCATTTTTGGAGGGGCAGGAGGAGTTTTTTTCATCAAGTTTTGGAGCCATTCTGGACATTGTTTTGCAGCAGTTTTTGGACTTTTAGAATGTGGAAAGGTAGGGAGCTGAGTTTTCCTTGCTTTCTTTTGTATTTTTCCATTGGTTTTCACTGCACTTTTTGCAGGAACAGGCTGGGAATTGTTTTGCTGCTTGCTTTGGATCATCTCTGCATTGTTTTTCATTGCATTTTTGGCAGGAATGACCTGGGGTTTTTTTTCTTGGAGCTTGTTTTTGTCTATGTGTGCATTGTTTTTCATTGCACTTTTGGCAGAAATGACCTGGGTTTTCCATTACCAATTTTCTTAATTTCCCCTTGAGATTTTAATTAAACCCCGCCACCAAACCATTAGTTTGGGGATAGTAAACCGTCGTCTTTATTGGTTTCACTTCTAAAAGTTTCCACATTTCCTTGATGGTTTGACTCATAAAATTTGATCCTTGATCTGTCAATACTTCCTTCAGGAATCATATGTGTAGCAACTCTCTAGCTAAAGCTTTAGCTGAAATTGATCTTATTGGCATAATCAACTATCGCTAAAATATGGGTGTGTCCCCCTGCTGATCAATGTAATGGCCATATTATATCTAATCCACTACGATCAAAAGGTTTAGACACTAATGGCATGGGAATTAGGGGAGCCCTGGGGTGTGGCTTGCTTTGTTAGTTGGCACTCTAGATACGTTTTACAATATTCTTCTACCTTTTTCTTCAATTCTGGCCACCAAAACCTTTGTAGAAGTCACAAGATCATCTTTTGAGCTGCCAAATGCCTTGCTAGTGGGATATTATGGGCTAGTTTCAAGAGTTTTTGTCAACCAGCCAAATGCCTTGCTAGTGGGATATTATGGGCTAGTTTCAAGAGTTTTTGTCAACCAGAAAACTTTCTTATCTTCAATCACCACAAAACATTCCACAATTGGCTCTTTCTCTCTTCGTCCCTCCCCCTTGCTGCTGTCACCCACTCTTTCTGATACTAACATTCCTTTCATTCCTTCCTCTGTAGATTGCTCCTCCCCTTGTTTAGTTGGTTTTACCTATGTGAATCGATGGCACATCTTTGTTTTTCGCAATCACAACAGCTCCTTTCTCATGGATGTTCATAGCATGGATGTGTCTAAGCATACAAAAAGACAATGCAAGTGGAGCTACCTGTGTTCTTTCTTCATCTTAACGTGGATGTCAAGTCAATTCCAACTTAACAGCAACTGTAATACATGTCCAGCTTTTGTGAGATATGTACCACTGCCACACACACTCTCTCTCCTGTGAGTTTTTATGAACAAGCAGGGATTTGAACCCAGGTCTGCAGTGTTCTTGTCAGTCACTCTGTGTGCAGCACTACAATGGCTCTAACCTTATTTAGGCACTTGTTTTCGTATCTCTGAGGAATGTGAATTGTATTTGGTTGTTTTGATAAGCAGTTGATAAAAAAGATGAAGACAGGCAGTTCTAAAAATGTATTTGGGGACCTTTTTTTTAGGGGGAGGGATCATTGTTGCCATGGAATACTATGAAGCATTTTTAACCTTCTCAATAATGAAAGATGTTACATGGGACATCTGGAATGGTAATATGATGTTTCCAAGAAACACATTCACAATAATTGCTTGTATACACTGTTGCTTTTGTTGCAGTTATTTCCAGAGGAAAGAGGGCTTCTGTACAGCAGCAAAGTCAGGCAAAAGAAAGAACATAACTGGAACACTGGAGATGGCTCTTAAAATACCTGTTAAGAATATCTTTACTGCGTCTTTTACTGCTCAAAAAATACATTGTGGCGGGGACAAGTCTGATCAGCAATATCACCACCACCACCACCACCATCTTAGACCTGCAGAGCAGGAAGGGACACAGTAGATTATAAAGTCTGGACCCTGCCAAGAAGGTACAGTGGGGAACCCAACTTCAAGCCTCTGTCTCTGCAGTCTGGTACATCAATCACTGAGCTATCCAGAAGTCAATATAAAGTGAAGCTAATGGGAACAGAAGTTTGGATTTGAAATTTCGGATGAGATTTGAGATCACTTAAAGGGTGTATTCTACTTTTCAAAGTATGGTCCTCCGTTTCAAGGGTGGTCCAGAGACATGCCTCTCTTTGACAACATATTCCATCTGAAGAACTAGCTAGTCAAGTTTAAAGATGAAGAACTGGCTTAGGGGCCTTTAAGGGACCCACTACAGCAGACTGAACATGCATCACACAGGGAAATATATCACAATTTGGATCATTTGTGGAAGGGTCAGTTTCCTAGCAGGCGCCCTGAGCACTTTTGCCCGGCTTCCACCTTGTCAGCTGGTAATCATTATTAGACCATTATTTTATTATATAGAGTGTATTCACACACACACACACTTGCAAATCAGGTTTATTGTCAAAGTGTACAGCCTTTCAGTGGTTTGCAATGAACAAATCAAACAAAAGCAAATGAAAATGCTTAACACAACAAATGCTTCAAGTGGTTCTCCCCAAATCAATTGAAAATGCAACTTTCAATGAATTCTGCAGCTTCTGTTCTGCTGTACTAAAGGGAGGTAGTTTTGGTCACATTAGCAGGACTGATGGAGAGGCTTTGTACTGTAGGAACAGACATTTCACCTCTTCAGATACATCACTTCATGGAAAGCTGGTGTGTTCAACTTTGTGGAAAGCTGGGTAAGAAACACCTGAATAGGACTTCAGTAAAGACATGGAAAATGCCCATAATGCATCCATCCTGTGATAATCAAGAGAAACCACCCATGTTTATGTGAATGGGGTTGTATAGAATTGCAATTTACTTTTCTAGTTTTCAGAAAGAGCATGTTTTTATTATTATTTTAAAAAAACATGTAATATGGCAAGTGCTCTTTATTCTCCATGTGAAAAACGCACTGACAGCTACTTTGTGGTCAGCACTTTTTGGTGAACTGAGAAAACATGCAGCATTGGCAAGTGTGGCTTCAATGCTTGGATCAGGGACAAGGAACCAGATGCTGTTTGTACAAGGAGGTCAGTAGTAGCAAAGGTTAAAGAAATACAATGCCCTCTGTGAAACATAACATTCAGTGTCTGCACTTTTTTGTGTGAAAGCTAGAAACATTTGGTTTTGGAAGGTAACATTTCAGTTGCTGAAACAGCAAGATTTCATTTTCAGATGTTGCAGCTACTCCTTCTAAAGGACAAGCTTAGATTGGGAGTGTGGCTGTGGATTCTGCTTCAGATTAAAAGCTCAGGTGAACAAAAGAGAAGGAAGAGAGTGAAATAACCATCCGTCTAATATAAAATTGCTGTTACCTGGTGTGAGAGCCCTTAGGGTACAGCACATTTAATCACATAACTGAATAAATATATAGATATAGATATAGATATAGATATAGATATAGATATAGATAGATATAGATCCATCCTGTGATAGTCAAGAGAAACCACCCAAGTTTATGTGAATGGGATTGTATAGAATTGCAATTTACTTTTCTAGTTTTCAGAAAGAGCATGTTTTTTAATTTATGTGTTTAGATGATGCTGTACCCTAAAGGCTCTCATACCAGGTAATTCATTCTAGAGGTGACGTAATATTGTCCCTTTTCATGCTAAAAGGAAGTTCTGCAGGTCCTTATTTTTCATTTCAGTGTCTGTCCCCTCAAATCCTCCTTTCTGTTTCTAGCTACTAGAGATGGGCACGACTCGGGAAAATGACGTTTTGAGTTGTCGTGTGTCGGAGGCAGCCCGTGTCGGCTCGTTTCCGTTTTTCGCAAAAATTCGCAAAAATTAGTCGGTTCGTTTTTTCGTTTTTTCGTTATCGTTATACTGGTTTTTTGGGGGGGTAGCGGGCTCCTGGAGGCACCTCTGTGGGGTGAGTGCCTCCGCCGGCCCGCTATAAAGGGAAAGTGGGCTCCTGGAGGCACCCGTGGGTGCCTCCTATCCTCACCCACTAGGAAGGGACAGCAGCAGCAGGCTCCAAGAGACCCCTCAACATGGGGGTCTCCCCTCCTCACCTGCTGCTGCTGCAAAATGGCATGCATAACCATATGGATATGCATACCATTTGCAGGCAGTGAGACCAGCTCAAGCACCTGATCCTCTGGTACGAACCACCAAGGAGTGTGTCGCACCTGCCATGTCCCACAAAGAAGGGAATCGTACTTGCGTGTGTAGTGCAATGCAAGTAGATCTGGCTATGGGCTAAGGTGGGTTAGTGCAACGGCTAGGGTTAGGCTAATGACGGGTAAGGTTATGGTGGGCTATTGGGTTGCACCTCTGGGTGCCTCTCTGACCCACTAAGAAGACAGTCTGTGACGTATGGGTAAGGAGTCAAGGATTAGGGTTAGGGGGCTAGGGGGCTAGGGCAGGTTTTAGGGGGCTTTTTGGCACATCCCAGAAGTCTCAGTGGCCAAGTGGCGATGCGATTGGTGGGATGGCTCCAAAAATTTGCATGGTCGTCCCCTCCCACATGGCTGGCCAGGCCACTGGGCCAGCCCATCATTGCGCACTGCGCAGGTGTAAATAAAATAAAATAAAATAAAATCAATGGAGGACAGAGGAGGAGAGGAGAGACATTTTGTTGCAAGACAAAACCCACTGCTACTGTGAAAAATCTGGCAGTTTATAAATTTCCGCATGTTTCTGTTGTGCTTGTGTGTTTTTGGACCACGATTTCAAAAACAATATTGCGTTTGCCGCCCCATTTTGGATCCCCCGCCTGCACCGCATGGCATGGCAACTCGAGTCCGGCTGCCCAGGATGGGGGGGGGAGGCGGGACCACCCCTCCAGAAACAATCCCTCCGGTAGGTGCCCTGCGCCCTTAGTCAAGCAGGCATTTTTCTGCCTGCTTTTTGGCCCGGGAATGGGTGGGGGGGAGACCCGGGACTCCGGGAGAGTTTAAAAAAGTTTTTTCCTGTGCCGCCCATGCCGCTTGCTTGTGCTTTTGCGGCCGGCGGCGAGACTGGGCTTTTTGCGGCTGGCGAGCCTGCGGCGAGTCCCACCAGACCAGAGCATCCCAGGATGGAGGGGGGGGAGGCCGGGACCCCCCCTCCAGACCAGAAACCCCCCCTCCGGTAGGTGCCGTGCTCCCTTAGTCAAGCAGGCATTTTTCTGCCTGCCTTTTGGCCCAGGAATGGGTGAGGGGGAGACCCGGGAGAGTTTTAAAAAGTTTTTTCCTGTGCCGCCCGTGCCGCTTGCTTGCGCTTTGGCGGCCGGTGGCGAGACTGGGCTTTTTGCGGCGGGCGAGTCCCACCACCAGAGCATCCCAGGACGGAGGAGGGGGGGAGGCCGGGCAGGGACCTCCAGAAACCACCCCTCTGTTAGGTGCCCTGAGGCACGGCAGGCATATTTCCGCCTGCTTTTTGGCCGGGAACCGGGTTTTTTAACTTTTAAAAACTTTTTTTCTGTGCCGCTTGGCATTGCGCGCGATCGCGCGATGCAAGTAACGAGCATGACAAATCAGACCAAATTGTTCGTTCGTTGGTTCGAGCTCGAAGTCTGGCGGAGTAATTCCCGTTTCCGTTTCCGTAGAGTAACGGAACCGAGTAACGGAAACGGAAATACCGCTAAGTCGTGCCCATCTCTACTAGCTACCATTACAGATTCAGGTGTCCCTGAATCCACCTTTAAACTTCCTGTAATTTAGGAGTTTTCAGAAGCTCTGGGGATATCATGATGCAATAGTAGGGACATCCCTTTCCCTATTTATGTCATCACCATACAACACAGTGCTGAAGATTCCTGCAAATACTCACTGCAGAGATGTCTAGAATGGGAATGAAACTCCAATACTTTCTGGGAAAGATGCAGTCTGGTAACCTTAGATAAGTGCCATATTCCAACACAGGTTTACAAACTGCCCATCCAGCATGTAAAAGATTTGACTTGCATTGCACAGAAGTTAGCAGCACTGGAGGGTTTTTGTGTGTCTGTAGAGGTGTTTTTGTTTTGATTTTTCCCCTTAGTACAGTTTGTAGAAAACGGTAGCCAACATGGCCATATCCAGTTCTCTGAGTTGCAATCCAAAAATTTACCATTTTTAAGCTCTGCTATTGTAAAATAGCTGTCACATTTTGTTCAGTCTTCTATCCATTACTACTATGAAAACTCTTCATTTTGCTGTATCTGGTCCCTCTTGACATTCTGCCTGTTCTTCTATTATCTCTTTGTTCAAAATAACATAAAAGAACTAGGTATGACGTAGATCCCAACCTCCACTTGTAGACTTCTCCTCTTTTTCCCCCACATGTAGCATTGATTGATCAAGTACACGGTCAACATTAAGTTAGCAGATCATCAGCTATGAGATTGCTAAACAAATATTAACTTTTCATTTCTTTAGTGGAGTCCCTCAACAGAAACCAGCACAGCTGTTTTTTTTAATAAAGTAAAAAAAGTAAATCTCAAAGGTGATTTCAGAGGCCGGACACTGTAGTTCAGGTTCATTTTGCTAATGCATTGGCCATAAGGTAAATGAACAGATTTCATTAAAATAACTGGGTTTATATTTGTTTAACATTAGGTTTTATATATAAGATCAAGGTGGAAAAGCAAACACACAATACAGAGGAATAATGAAAGTATTGTTAATATTCATTTGTATTGGTCAGGATCCAAGTGATAGACGTTGTATCTAAAAGGACTCCTGGTGTAACCAGAGTAACACTTTTGGATCCCTTCCGCTCATTAAGACCTAACTCATTATCTTCTTGCCTTAAACATTTAGTCTCCTTCTGTTTTAGTAGTTGAAGGTTCAGATTTCCCACCTTTTCATATTTTGGGCCCACAATTGAGACTGCATCCAATCTCGCCCAATTTCGGAAGCTAAGCAGGGTCGGCCCTGGTTAGTACTTGGATGGACGACCACCAGGGAATACCAGGTGCTGTAGGAGCATGAGGTAGGAACTGGCAAACCACTCCAGTATTCCTGCCAAGAAAACTTCATGCACATGGGGTCACACATAGTCAGTCATGACTGTAATGACACAACAACAACAACGAAGGGCACTGAAGCCTTATTAAACTGTCTGGGCTAAATATGTTGGGAGAGTTAGTATGCTAGTCCCACTCTTATGTTCATGTTACTGTTATCTGCCCCAAATTGAAGTTAATTCTTGGAAGAAGAGAGCATTCTGTAGCTATGAGGAGGTTCTCTATGTGAGTTTGAATGACAACCTGTCTGCTTTCAAAGAATCATATCTTTAGGGCGTTTATACACGACCCCTAAGCTCCGCTGCAAATGGCTCCCAGCTCTGGAGCTTAAAAATGTTTCCCCACCAGCTCCGGAGCTCACATAAAATTAAGTGCGACCCCGCCCACCTAAGCGCGACCCAGCGCACCTTTCAAGTACCTGCTCTGGGAGAGTGAAAAATTTTGATGCGGAGAGTGCCGGGCTCTCCTCGCTTCTTTTTGTTGTTGTTGTTTTTGCCTCCCGCCCCTTTAAGAGGAACCAGGAAGTGACGGGGGGGGTCGGAGCAACTTCCACCGGCACTCCGGAGGTAAGAGTGCATTCTTTTCTCCCTTTTTGTCTCCCTCCCCTCACGCAGACAAAACAAGGAAGTGCGGAGGGGGTGGGAACGCAGGGAGAGCGACAAACCCTCAAGATCTCTGGTCCGAATTTAAGGGACCAGCGAATTTTAGGGGTTGTGTAAAAAGGCTATCAGTCCCCAGAAGCAGACCAACTAACAATAGTTGGTATGATAAAGAGTGTGAAACTATGAAGCATCAATTAAACAGAGCCCTCAGATTGCATAAACAAAAACATTCTAAAAACTTGCCCAGTTCTTTCTTTGAGCTCCGTAACAATTATAAACGGCTCCTTGAGAGGAAAAAACAAGCTTTCGTAAAAGAATCCTATCAGAAACTTGCCCTGGCTTTGTCCCAGAAAAATATGGCATCCTTCTGGCACCTGCTGGCATCAGCAGAAGGAAGGTCTCACCATGACCTTGATTCCTATGTACCCATTAAGTGTTGGGAAGAGCATTACTTTAAACTATTCAATGATCCACCTTATATAGGTGCAACTGTTCCACCTCTAACATCATCTCCCTGCAGTCTGCCAAGGTGGCCCCCGGTCACATCCAAGGAAATAAAATCATTGATTTCATCAATTAGGAGCAATAAAGCCCCTGGGGAAAATTTCATCCCCCCAGACATACTTAAATGTTTTCAGGACTGGTGGGCTCCAATTCTGGCCACTATATTTACTTATATAGACAGGGAGGGCAAAACTCCTAAAGAATGGTCTTCCTCAATTGTTGTGCCTATCTACAAGAAAGGTGAGCGCAAGGACCCAGCCAACTATAGACCTATAAGTTTGCTTGATGTTGTAGGCAAACTATATGCAAGACATCTCCTCTTAAAACTGGAAGACTGGGTAAGAGAAAATAACATTTTAGCTCCTGAACAGATTGGTTTTAGGGAAGGACATTCCACGCTGGACCATATTCTCTTGTTAAACCATCTAATCAATAAATATTCTATTAGACCTTCAAAGCAGCTATATGTAGCATTTATCGATCTGAAAGCTGCCTTTGACTCCATTCCAAGAGGTCGCATGTGGGAAAAACTTACTAACCTTAAAATAGACCCCAGATTGTTGGAAAGAATTAAAGATCTGCACACTGACTCTTCCCTTAAGATTAGAGTCGGCATCTCTGGCCAATTATCCAACACTGTTAAAACATCTAAAGGTGTTCGCCAAGGCTGTGTTCTTGCTCCTTTGCTTTTCAATCTATATGTTAATGATATGGTGGTTAGGTTAACAGGTTTACAATTCTTCCCTGTCAGAGTAGGTGGAAAGGCTATATCAATATTACTTTATGCAGATGACACTCTGCTAATATCCCACACACAAATAGGCCTCAGAAGGCTCCTGAAACAATTTAGTAACTATTGTACAGAAAATTCTCTCAACATCAACTATGAGAAAACCAAAATTATGGTTTTCAGTAGAAGACCTCAAGTTCATAAATGGATGATGGATGGGAGAATACTGGAACAGGTAACCCATTTCAAATACTTAGGTGTGATGTTCCATCAGTCAGGCTCCTGGGCTTCACAGATTGACTTTGCAAAACAGAAATTTGAGAAGGCCATGTTTGGATTACTAAGATTCTGTAGGACCAAAGGAGGCCTCCTGATTCCTCCCATCTGCGAAATTTATAAAACCAAGCTACTTCCCCAGATTTTGTACGGCGCTGAAGTATGGGGAATGGGAAACTTACACCCCCTTGAAGTAACCCAAAATAAATTTGCCCGTTTATTGCTGGCAGTACCCCCATCAACTCCTTCTGCACTAGTCAGATTAGAATTGGCATTAATGTCAATAACAACACTAATTAACAAATCAATAATTAATTATTGGCTGAAAATCTTGTTTATTACCCGCTCTGAATTTTTAACATCATCCTATGGGGAAATGAACTCTGGATCATGGAAATTTTTTGTACTGAATCTAGTAGCCAAACTTGGTTCTTCCCAAGAGCATGTGAGACACCTTGGACTGACAGCAGCTAAACGCTTACTAAAGCAAAGATTATCTGATCTCTGTGTTCAAACAGACATAGGTTCGCTCAGCACTCTAAAAACAGCCCTTTTTTACAAGAACATTACACCTAAGCCTCTAAATCGCCCATCTTATTTTACTGATTTGATGAACTTTGAATATAGAAAAGCATTTACTCGGGCTCGTCTTGATATGCTACCACTTGCCAATCTAAAGGGCCGTTATACACAAACCCCATACCATACGAGAGTCTGCTCTTGTGATAATAAATCCGTCGAGAACTTGGTACATGCTGTGCTTTATTGCCCACTATTTGGAACCCATCGTGAAAGACTTTTGAAATTCACCTTAGAAAAATATCCTGGTAGATCCGACGAAGAAAAGCTCAAAATTTTACTCTGTGATAGAGATAAATTTGTTACGTTCCGAATGGCAAGGTTCTGTTCTTTACTTATTAAAACGAAAGTTGTTTTAACTACTTCTAATAGTCAAATTGATATCTAGGTCTATGTACCCCCAGCCCCCCTTTTATCTATCTGTATTGTTATTTTATTGATATTTTTATTGTGCTGTTTTTACTTGATGCACTTTGCAATGGCTCTGTGAGCCACGCAATAAAATTTATATGATGATGAGGCTATCAGTCACCGCAGGCAGGCTCTCCCTATCAGAAAGGGTTGTGGAAGTGCTCAAGGAAGAGGGTAGAGCACTTACCATGCTGGCCTTTCATTGATGCCCAGACAAATCAGAAGCACTTGACAGGTCCACCAGGAGAGACACAGCTAACAACCCATGCTTGATACACATTGGGAAGGGTTGGTAGGTGGGACTTTCACACACCCCATGCCGTTGTCCACTTAACAAGTCTATTCAGACCACTGTCCACCTATGAATCTATTCAGGCCACTGTCCACCTTCAAGCCTATTCAGGGTGATGTGAAATCAAGGTGAACTATAAGGACTCACCACTAACTTTCCTGACTAATGAAGCTGCTTGGATGAGCAGCGAAGAATTTTAGTCTCCCAAGAAAAGAAGTCCAGCTGCCATGACTCAACTTCCAGATAACTTCACATGGATGACTGAGAATCTTCACAAATTAGCATATAATTTTTATGCAAGCCAGTATCCTGTTTTCCCTTTTTTAAAAATAATAATAATACCTTTATTGTCAATATACAACATGTGCACAATGAAATTGGCTGAGTCTCCGTTGCCCACCCCCACCACCATCCCACCACCATCCCACTAGCAACCACTCAGTCTTATTGCACCCTGTGTACTTGACACAGAATGTGCCAGCCCACAGGTCAGTTCTTCTATACTTGTCCTGGGATTATTTCCCATTCAGCACTGCAACTTGTCACACAGGTGACAAAAATATACCTTTCACCATGAGCTTGGCTTACCATTTGATGCTGTTAAAAGCACCATCAATGACCCTGTTGATCCCATAAGCCACTGAGAGGCTGGTCAGTGTGAGGATAGGAATACGAGGCGTTAACATCTGCAAAGCTACAGTTTCCACATCTCTGCTCTCATCAATTCAAGGAAGAGATTGTCATAATTGATCTCAGCCCTCAATCCATGTTTTGGAGTTTTTCATCTCAAGAGCAATGCATAGAAGAATATTGCAGGCACATGGAGGAGAGCCTGGTATGAATCTTAGTATCATGGTTGTCTTGATAGTTCAGTCCTTTGTGAAATTTAGTTTCCTGCTGCTTGCTATGGCTGCAGCAAATCCAACCCACCGGGAGGGTACTAATTTTTTTTGTTCCATGTTTTATTGCACAATTCAACCAACATTCCTCTGTGTACTACTAAACTGACTCATTTCCTAATACATCCAATGTGAGCTTCTACCTACTTCACCAGCTGGTGTTTTTTGTTTTTTGTTCTTTTTTGCTCCCTGGTTATTATTAATTCTCTCTCTCTCTCTCTCTCTCTCTCTCTCACACACACACACACACACACACACACACACACACAAGGGAAAAGGGGCAGTGAAAATTAAAAAGAGAGAGGGGTTGTGTTGTAGACGAACCTACCACTTCTTGTGTACCTGAAAAAAGCTGGAAAAATTTAAAAATTGAACTGCTATCATGGAATATACACCAGATGACCTCAAAGCTTGACTATACAGAAAACAGAAAAAAGTGAGGCAACAGGGACTGTTTTTATTTCCTGTATGTGTGGCCATGGCATAAAAGTAAAGTAGAACTAGCCCTGTGATTGTGCAGAATCAGGCAGCTGCATGATGCAGCTGATTTGGGGTTTCATGAAAAGGGAGCAGATATCTTAATTTTTAAAATTATATTTCTACTGCTAGTGATGGTAGAAGTCAGAATTTTCTGCCTCAGATTGCCACTTGATCAGCCTTGTCTACCTGTGCCTTCATTGGGTAAGTGACATCATTTGCTGTGTTACCTCAGAGAGAATAATGTCTGGGCTGCACCTAGCTAAATGAGATTTTAAAAGTACCACTCATGCTTAATCATGAGGAGTACTGCAAACTGGATTTAGTAATGATTTCCTGCAATTATTGGAAAATACAGGCTATTATCAAATTAAGATATTTTAATAACATGTTTCCTGTGGCTTTTACACTAGAAATTAGCTATACATTTAATGAATTAGCTTGGAGAAGAAAAGGTTAATTTATGGTATTCAATATTCCTTTGGCTTCAAAGATGAACTAGTCTCTAGTAAAGCCTTTTTCAGGGGACAAAAGCATGGCAGAAACTACTACTTCTTTCTTGAGTTTTGTTCTAATTAGATTGACAAAAGAAATGAACAACCACTTTTTAAAAAAATGCCCAGGAACGTTTACTGGATTAGGCTGGACTTAGCAGCAAACAGAGGTACAATAAAGTGTGAGGAGCCTGCAGGAGGATTTAGATAAATTAAATAGATGGGTTAATAGATGCCAAGTACCATGCAAGCCAGATTAATGTGAAATTGTGTTTAAGTATGATAAGGAACATTTTAGAAAAGCATTAATTTTAATCATTCTTTAGAATAATGGCAAAAGAAGAAATGAAATTATGAAAACAAATTATCAGTGGTACACTCCATAACCACTAGATGCATGCACATAGCTCAGATTTGCATTTCTCCTTTCTTATGTTGGAAGAGACAGGACAAACTATACCATACAATCATCCTTTTAAGGAGAAAAGGTCATCATTTTGGAACTTTATGACACACAACAATTTATAGAGTCATCCATGAATCCTGTGAAAACGTCTCCTTTGGTTAAGAATATGGGACCAAGGAGCTAACGCTAACTTTCATATACAGTAGTCACAGTTAGAATAGGCCTACTTTAATCAATTGACCTTATGGAGCACTAAAAACCCCTTGTTTCAATGGGCCTATTCTTTAAAAAGTATGCTGATTTAGTGCAGCTTACTACAATAAACAACAGGATTTTGAACATTGCCTTTCTTATGTGGAATCTGTACCAGTTTATTTAAAATGTATTATCTGGGTTCTCCTCAAGGCGACTCAAAGCAGAACAGAATATTGGCCATTATGGACTCAGGGAAAATATGGAAAGCAGAATGCAAGAAGTAAGTAAAAATAATAACTTCACCTATTAAAAGCAATTACACAACAACAACACTTGTGTGCCACCAAGTCAGTTTTGTGTTGTGACTCTTTTCAGGGTTTTCCAGGTTGATAAACCTAAGGTAATTATGTATGCAACTGAGATATAAGCAGTGTGACTACATGAAGAATTGTAGCCCTATTCAGTTTTATCCTATATTTTCTATGAGACAAATATATAATCAAATCAATACAGTATATAATTCAGAATAGCAGGGAGGAAATGTTGAGAATTCCCCAGCATTTCTTGTGGCGATATAGGAAACATTTCTACTCTTACTCATATAATAATCTACAGTACTTTATGTTGCAATAGAGTGTTGTACTACAGTTTAGGAGACTAGGGTTCAAATCCCTCTTCTTACATTTTTTATTTATTTTCTACACTAAATTACATAAAACAAATACATATTGCTTGTCTCCTGTCATATTACTGCTTCAATCACAGTTTCCCCCAACATTTGAGCCCAATATAATTGATATCGACCTTCCCAGCTTAAATTAGCATAATTTCATACTTAGTTTCCTTACTATCTCATCCCTTTTCTATCTATCTTTACTTACATCTGTTTTAATACAAAGAACATAGCCTATCTAATCTCAACAATCTATTCAAGCTTGCTATTTAGCTCTTCACTACAAAGCAATTTAGGATAGATTTGGCTAACTATATATATGCTATATATCATCCACAATATATTTACCCATTCTTCCAAAGAATGCCTAATTTCAGCAATCATCAGTAATTCAAGTTAATACTTTACGGGCTATTATAAGAGAGCTACCTCCTGGTCTATATGTTTCACTTTATGTACAGAAATTCTTGAATACACCTAACTGCCTCTATTCTTTTAAAAAATCTAACAGATTAACATTTATTTATATATCAAGTTTATCTTCACATTTCCATTTTCTGTTTCCCATATCATACCAATTAACTAGTGGCCTTAGACAATCAGAATACAGAAAACTTTTTTAATGTCATGGATTCACTAAGCCAGATTTTGTTTTCAATTTTCCCTTTTCCTGCCAACCCCTTATCTTCACAGGTTGTTCCCCCCCTTGTCAAATCCTTTATCTTCATGGGTTGCTGTATTATCTTGATAGTAATTTTGATGGCCGCTCTGCTACTGAAAAAGTCCCAAATTGGCACCCATATTAAGTAAAACAGATGCACTTATCATAATCCGTGGACTTGGCACATCTAAGGGTTTAGCCTGCTCCATTCATGTCATGTTTGTCTTCATGTTGAGATCCGCCTTTTGTTCTGGTTTAAGCTCTTTATTCTAGCTGATTTCAGTAGATATGTTTATCATATTTTGTGAATTTGGCATATCCAAAGATTTATCCTGCATCAATCTTGTTCTGTTCGTCTGTAGATTAAGATGAGCTGTCTGTTGTTGCACAATTTCCTGATCAGAACTAACGTCTGTTTTTTCTACAGACCCAGTGTTATCTGCTACTCCATCTTGAATTGTCTGTTTTGCATCTGTGACTTTATTAGAATTGAAAATCTCTTTGTCTTCAGAGGTTGCTTCTGTGTAGATATCTCTAATTTTTTGCAAACTGGATAGAATTATGTTGGCTAAATCTTCTTCTGAGATTTTCTCCCAATCCATTGTGTTTTATAGCTCACAAGAAAGGGCTAATATTGCTTGTAATAGTTTCTGCCACTTATTTTCCAAAAAAGAGAAGTACAGAGTAGAGTAACTAGACTAGATTGAAGCCAAAGCAGTGAGGAACACCCTTCAAGTTGTTTTCAAAACATGCGGTTACTCCAAGGTAACAGCTTCCCCAACACTCGCCTCCAGTTGCGTCTTTAAATTCAACATATAGAAAGCACAGTGGCATAAGGGAGTTTCCTTTAAATTTATCTTTAAATCCACCCCATATAAAGAGCAGCAAAGGCACAAAATATTTTTCCACAAGAAGAGAACAATAGGAAGAAAGGCAAGTTTATGAAATAATGTGGAAACAATCACTTCTTCTGTGCTTGACTTTCCAAAACATTCACACTTTTTTTTTTTTTGCTAAAAGCCACTTCCTCAGAAGGGGGTTTAGTACTTGTTTGAAGGTATAATTATCCAGATACCAATGGAAATCTTCGCATAGAAAGAAATATAAGCATTCTACTCACAACACACCAAATATTTACAGCTTTAATGTCCAGCACTGACAGCTCCAACTTCGCCATAGTGAAGGTCTTCCTCCAGTGGGAGATGAAGCATTTCCCTGCTTCCACAAAGTTTGCCATCACTCCCTTCGTTGTCTACAATTGCTGCCTCTTCTTCATTTACCCTCCAAGGAAACTTTACCCTTATTAGGGTCCCTTTATCTGGAGGAATTTGACTTGATAAGATGGAGCACTTATCAAGTTGTCTCGCCATGGTGTAGCCAGAACCAGAAATCAGGGTTCAAATCCCTGTTCACACATGGAAACTCACTGGAGGGCAATGGTAAACCTCACCTTAGACATTTAACATACCTTGAGCGCCCAGTCAGAGTCAGCACCCCTTCTCTACCTTATCATTGTTTATTTAACCTGACCTTCTCTCAACCCTATAATCATAAGCCAGAAACAGTTTGATGGCACACAGCAATGGCAAATAAATCTCTAAATTCATGCCAGGTTTCTTAAGTGCGAGCCTAGAGGGGGGTGAAGCTGTCCAAATTCCTCTACCACCTCCACTGTCATACAGAAACTCTTGGATTCTTTGTCTTACAAGGGGCATTTCCATAATGTCCCCTCCATGAATTCACTGAACATGTGAAGGGGACCAGGAATGAGCCTGCTAACCATAGCCCATGCACACTAGTTCTGGAGCATGAATGTTATAGCATTTTTGTTTCTTGCTCTCTGTCCCTGAATCCTCTACCTAGCACCAGTCCTGGCTGGAAACTACTGAAGTGTACCCAGTCCCCAGACCCAAGATGTGAGACATTTTTGTGCTGGCCATGTTCTTCCCCTGGTAGTCACACTTATTGTGTCAACGTTAGGAGGCACAATACATGTGCACACCTAGGATGCCTCCACACTGGGTATGAAGCAGGACCAGAATCTCCAGAATCTTCTGCCCACCAAGACCTTGAATAAGAGCATCATTTCCACTGCTAACAGCAAGCTCCTATTTTGACTCAAATTTAGAGATTCTGTGTTCATTGTAAGAATTTCTCTAGTTAATCAGCTTTCTCGGCAATAGGCTGCAACCTTTTCATACATGCCAGGATGTAGCAGGGTATAAATGCCAATAAATGCTGCTTGGATAATTGGGACCATGCTAACCAAGGAATTCAGGGAGTTGCAGTCTAGAAAATTACTTCTCCCAGCTCTATGCTAAACACTAGAGAAAGCAGGACTGACAGGTGCATTATTATGGCTAGGAAATCCAATCCCACCATTCTCCCCATAAATGCAATGAGTGCAGTGTGGAACCCCCTCACTCCAGCACACATGTATGGACATATACATTAATGGTATCTAGGATGACTGTAATAATTACTGTGTGCCACTGAGTCAGTTCCAACTTATAGCAACCCTTCCCATGGTTTTCTAGGTATAGAGCCCTCAGGAGTGATTTACCATTCCCTTATTTATTTATTTATTTTTATTTATTTTTTCAATTTATATACTGCCCGTCTGGCAGAAAGCCGTTCTGGGTGGTTTACAACATAAAACAAACTGATTGCAAAATACAGATACAAAAATATAATAAAAAGCAAAAATATTACGAATGAAACATAACTAAAACAACAACATTCATAAAAATCAAAAGTAAATAAGATAAGCTAATGGTGGGTGAGATTATATCACTAAATCAATAAGGCCATGTTACAGTTAACAGTTTTCTGACAGACTCCATCCATCGCTGGTTTATGTAAATATAGGAGTCTGACTTGATACATCCATTTCCTATGACCCTGAGCATTTTAGATTGCTAGATTAGGAGAAAAATCCTGGTGTCCTTGCTGAGTCAGTGCTGGTGGAGGGGGATTATCTTCTTCTGGAGGCCTCCTAGTTCTGGACAGTTTGCTTCAAGGCCACATGGGCTGTCTTCACCTGGGACGTACAGTGAAGACTCTAAATTCCTATATAGAACTGATTAAGTTATCCATCCACTAGGGGGCCTCATGCTGCAGTGGTTTAGCTGCTGTACTGCAGCCAAAACTGTGCTCACAACCCAGGGTTCAATCCCAGTTAGCCAGCTCAAGATTAACTCATCTCTCTATCCTTCTGAGGTTGTTAAAATGAGTACTGTGATATAAATCAAAACACTTTAGAAAACAGAAAAACACAATGTTATAATATAAGCAGTAAACTAAACATTCCACCAAGAGATCAAAATAAGATTAAAAGGAAATAAAATCCACAACAAATCAAGTTATCCACTAAGTTGCCTATGGAAAACAACTGCCTAAAGAAATACCTGCAAGGGTGCAAAAACTTGGACATTTCCTGGGAACTAGAAGGAGTTGGCTGTGTCATGGCTCCTTCTAAAACCAAGTTAGGCATGTTGTTCATTGGGTGTTAACAAGAACTCATTAGATGCTAATAAGGACTTAACATTGGTGGTAATGTAAAAAGGTAAAGGTTCCCCCCCCCCCCGCACATGCATGCTAGTCGTGCCCGAGTCTAGGGGCGGTGCTCATCTCCGTATTCAAGCCGGAAGAGCCAGTGTTGTGCAAGTCCATGGGCATGTGGCCGGCATGGCTGCAAGTAAACACTGTTTTACCTTCCCGCTTTTTACGGTGGTACCTATTTATCGACTTGCATTTACATGCTTTCAAACTGCTAGGTTGGCAGGAGCTGGGGTTATCAGCGGGAGCTCATTCTGCTGCGTGGCACTCAGGATTTGAAGTGCTAAGCTGCCGACTGACTGTTTGCAGCTGACCGTTTCAGTGCCTTAGTCCGCTGAGCCCCCATGCATGGTGGTACTATTTTATAAAATCCCCGTAATATTGTTTATATTCTCTCAGTCTCTGTCTGCCTGCCTGCCTGCCTGCCTCTCTCTAATGCATAATATATGCTGTACAATACATATAAAGATAAGGACATTGTACAAAATCCCTTATCCAAACTGGTGACACTGCAGGCCTGAGATGCCTTTCCTAAATTAGAATTCAGTCACCTAATGTTTCTACTGTAAGTAGCAACTACAGAATTTGCATGCCAAGTTCTGGGTACATTTGTATGACAGGAGCATTGGGCACATTGGCAGAGGCTGCAGACAAATGCATTGCCAGCTACAGATTGCCCTCTAGTCCCTCACACAGCACAGCAATGCTGGCAGGGACTTTTGTCTTCATTAATGCCATCTTCTGGCTAATGTAGATTGACTTCAGTGAATCGGGCATTTATCTACTCTGAACTGTGCTCAGAAGAGCACTGTTCCAGGGCCTCATTTAGGCCTCATTATGTTCTGTTATATTGTTCAGCTGACCTTGGGAACAACAAAACAACATGTGTAATATATTGTTCTTTAGAGCTGTCATCTCCCTACAACTAAATGATCAAAATCCTGATTCATTATTGTCTCCTTTGTGATTTTTCTCTCCTCACCCCACCATCTCCCCTCATGCCCTCAGCTCTAACATTATTCATTAAGAAGAAATCTCATAAATTGAGGTGAGAACCTATCGCACTCCAGATGCTATAGCCCTCACACAACTATCACCTTCAACAGACATAGTAAGAGGTCAAGGATGATGAACATTATAATCCATATTTCTGGGAGGAACACAAGTTTTTGTTCCATATTTTAACGCAAGGATTTTTGTGCCATGTTCCATTCCAGTTAGTGTCCCCTGTTATCACTTCAGCAACTGTTCCCACCTAGGCGGTTACTTCACGTCCTATATTGTTCTGCGATTACGTTTGTACCGTGACAGCATTGTTCGCGGTCACGTGGTTTTGTCCCTGTTAAGTCCCTGTTTCCATTTACGTGTGGGCGTGATTACTTGTTCCGTGCCAACTATTACTTCACAGTCTTGTTCTGTGACAAATTCTGAATTTGTCTTGCTTTCTTAACCCTTTTTTAAATATTGTAAATAAAACTTTTTAGATATTTTGATGTACTGGTCTTCCGGGATTTGCACGTCAATGCTACACAATTTTCAGTACTTTCTTTAATAAATATTTGCATTGCATGGTGTTTCCCATAGGGAAACTAATGTTAAATGCTGCTTCAGCCGCTGACCACTAGGTGGACACTGGTTGTTGCATGACAGTTGTTACCACAAGGTCCCTTGTCTCGGAACAGGAACCGGGAACTAACCGAGACAAAAGAATTCCCCAGTCCAGGGGCAGGTACGGCTTGCCATGCTTTGTTGCCGGTTTCGGGGGCGTGGTCGAGACAACTTTTTGCTGTCATGCTGTGGATGTGAAGTAAGTTTTTTTGTACCAGCCCCAAGCGGGACAGCAAGCAGGGATGAACGGGACGTGAAGTAACCACTCTAGAAGGGAAAGCACAAGAGAGATTTTATTGGTTATCCCAAGATATGGGTTACCTTGTCCTTCATTGGTTTTATGTGTCTCAATCTCAAACATCACTCTAATAATGCATAAATGTTATCACATTACCAATGCTCCTTTGTGGTTATACAAGTCTTAAGAATTCACAATGTACATTTTATGTGCAAGCAAAGTGTGGATCTTACAAGGCAAGAACTTTTACTTTAGAAGTCAGCATATTTTATCTCAGCTGTACAGCACATGGATTGGCTTAGGGTCAGAATCTAATTATCATTTAAATGTTTTAAGCCACTGCATGAAATCTCTTGCTGTGGAGAAAACTTATTGACACCAGAGAAACAGTTCTAATTAAAGACTATTGATAAGGAACACAAGCCCTTTCCCTAGAGATGTTTTTCTTCCTCCACACCCCCAAGAAAATGGCTGCCGTCACAATAGGCTTAGAAATGTCATTTGTAATTGTATGCCCAACATAGGCCATTCTTTCCTTTACCTTTTAAAACCAGCAATTTGTCAAGTTGATTGATAGAAAATATATGTAATTATTTTTTAAGGTAAGATGGTCTCTTTCTCTTTTTGTATGTCTTTAAGTCTCTGCCAAATGATTTTTCTTCCCAGTCCCCCACTCAACTGTTTTCCGTCCATGTTGTTATTTTTTAAAAGGCTGGATGAATCACTCTCCAGCGTCTATTCTGAACCAGGTATTGTCAACCTCCACATTTACTTGGCTTTTAATATATATAATTATTCACAGGTACTTCAGTTGAATTCAAAGAGCCACTTGGAAATCCGTCCATCAACCAAACTATTCATGGGAGCTGGAGGGCTTTTGATGTAGGTTGTGGGCAGTGACCACAAATATCAACTATGCAGAAACAGAGTGGCTCAAAATTCTATCTTGCTCTCCCTGCCTCTCCTTCCATACCTGTTTTCCTCTCTTATGCAGACACATATACATAAATGTGCTTCTGTGGCTGTGTGGCCTTGTCATATAATTCCCAGCAGCGACAACGGCTTCAGTTAAACCAACCATGTGGAAAACCACTGAAAGAGTTTTCCACATGCACCCACAAAGTTCTATATTTCACATTCACACAGCCAATGAGATTTTTCATGATAGTATGGAAGTCATTCTTCACACCTTATCTCCATCTGAGTTTCCTCGACCTTTTCCTGCAAATTCGTGTGTGTATTTAGAGTACCCAGCCAGCAATATTTCCTCTAATTTTCATCCCTACTGGGTGGAGCTCTCCACCTCACACGCACAACTCCACCCACGCACAGGGTTCTGGCATGACCCGAACCAAAGCAGCTGGAAACATTTACTGTGAGTGTGTGGAGAGAAGGAACACTATGCAGAGGAGATGGAGTCATGCTTGCTCATGCAGCCGCACAGATTGGCACCCTTGCCAGTAGGCCATTCTGAGGAAGTGACTAGTGGGAGTGCCGTAAACTTTCCCTTACTTGTTGTCTTAATTCAGTATTTCAACAAATGCTTCCATTCCTCATCCATCACCCATTTGCAATAATTGCAGGCAAAAATCAAAGAAAAGCAAAACAAAAGACAAAACATGTGGCTCCTTAAAGACTAACTTTCATGTTTCAGTGTAACAAGAAGTGGACATGTCCACTTCTTCAGACATACAGAAGCAGAATGAGGTATGCAAATATAATGTGTGATGGGATATACATTTCATACCAGATATTTATTGATTACAACGTGAAGCAGTTCTATTGTCAGGTTACACAAAAGCAATTTCAGAGATTTAGGCAGTTAGAAATCATTCCCACTAAAAAAAGCAAAACTATCTAAATTTAATATATATTTACAAAGTAGCATGATTTCAGGGCACAAACATAGTAAAAATCTAGATTTCATGTTGAAGAAAGATAGTATAACGAAAACTCAAAGCTGCAAGCCAAGAGATGCTTAACAGATCCATAGTACCATTTTGCGTTATCATCTCATGAACTGGCACTCGTCCTTCCACCAATCAGATGAAGCAAATTAACTGGTTTCTGTTGCAGAAGCACTTCCAAGAATTTACCGGATCCAAGCAAAGTTTAGATTATGAGAATCCAAGCACTTTACACTTCTCAGAAGCCACATCCAAAGCAGCCTACAGCATCAGAAGAATGCAATTGAATACAGCAACATTTTATTCTTTTACTGATGAACATTGTAGCAGTAATGCTGTACCTGCATGTTGCTATGATGGCCCTCCACCCACCGCTTCTTCCTGACATATCCTTCCATGCAATGATATTGGACATAATTTTCACTGGATCATAATCATGAGGCGGGGGTAGTTGTTTTGGTTCAATTTAATTTCAGAATACTGTTTCTTAATAGTTTATTAGTTACTGGCAGTTTTTCAGGGCCATGTCACTTCAGCAATATATGGCATTATAAAAGGGCAGATGGATAGCATTGTGGTCTAGCCTTTTTAGTATTAAATGTGTGATAATCAATAACATACATGCTAGGAGTTTTATGAACATATTGTCACTGGGATAACCATTCCGCGAACAACAGTGTTTTAGTCTGTGTGGGTGTACATTTCCATATTTTCTGATTGGTCAATTGGGTGTTATGGATACTATATGGCAGGTCTGTTCAATGCGTCGACCGTGGGGCGACCAGTAGCCTGTGGGGCCATCAGAAGTCACCCGCCAGTCTCCCAACCTGCCACTACCGGCAGCGTGTTCGAGGGGGGGGTTTCCCCGCATGCCCCCTTGCTCAGCTCCTCTGTAGGAGTCCTAATCCGGAGCACTGGTGAAGTGTGCATGCATGTGCACTCCTGTAAGTAGACCGCGGGGCCTTTGACAGAGATTAAAGGATACCGTGGGGCCGTTGGGGGGAGCAAAGTAGACCGTGGACTGTTCAAAGCTGGACAGCCCTGCTATTTATTTATTTATTTAATTAATTTATTTTAGAGTATTTTTACCCCGCCTTTCTCCTTGGAAAAGGACCCAAGGCAGCTTACAGTAATGAGGGATAATACGCAGTCCAGTACAATTAAGACATGTTCAAGTATTTGAGAAAAAGGAATTGAAGGACATCTTATAGCATTAATAGACAACATTACATTAAAGCAACACGATTATAAGTAGTCATAAACACAAAGTCCATGTGAACCCATAGATTCATATAAAATACACATGGTAGTCCATCATTCAGGGAAAGCTTGTGTGAAGAGAAAGGTCTTTGCCTGTTTCCGGAAGGACAAGAGAGATGAGGCAGCCCTGGCCTCTAGAAGGAGGGAGATGCTTGAGATCTTCCCTAATTGGCCACAGGGAATCCTGATGTTATTCCTGGAGAAAGTAGAAGTGGCTGGTAACAAAAGAAGATGCGAACAATCTTTTCACCTGTGTACATGGCCAGTTTCAAAAATTGAAACGCAGAGGTAGCAGAGCACACAAAAGGAAATGGAATTTCAACACCCCAAAAAATACATTTATTTGTTGTATTTATTCAGGAATGAAAATCCACTGGAACTTCCATGCGATAGTAATATATAAACTGGAATGAGATATATTGTAGCTCCATTTCTATAAAACTATGTAGATCTATCTCTAAGCAACCCCCCCCCCCCGGAGCACTGGTTCCCAACCATGCGTAACCCAAGTGTTCTTAGGGTGCAACTCCCAGAAGCCTTCACCAGTAACTGTGCTGGTTGGGAGTGGTAGACCAAGAACATCTGAGTTACCCAAAGTTCTGAAACTATTGCTAGAACATAACACTGCTCTGGATTCCCTCCACATGGGACATCCTATATCAAATGCATCAGGAAAGTACATCTTCATTTACAGAAAAGTAGCATTGGAGCCTATTCTTGCAATCTATTAGGACGTGGCTTTATGTTTTGTCAGATTTAATACTAATCTAGCAAACTGAACTCTTGTGCTCTGTTGTTTTAAGTGTGTGTGTACTTGTTATCATTTTAATGTAATACTTGTTTGTTTTTTAATTCTGTTTGTATACCTCCTATTTTTAGCTTTTAAGTTCCATTTTATGATGCAAGCCACCTTGTGGAGAAAAATGGGGTAGAGATAAATAAATAAATAAATAAATAAATAAATAAATAAATAAATAAATAAATAAATAAATAAATAAGAATCTTACTCATGCTCCTTTTGCAGGCAATAGCTACCCGATTTCTGCTCTCTGTTGATATGATGATCTGTTCAGGCACTGACTACAAAAAGTGCTGGTAATTTTTGTCTTTTAAGAAGATTTCCAAATTAAGCTCTGCATTATTACTGAAATGTCAATATAAAGACCATGTGAGAGTAGAGGCTGACATTTTCAAGTGTAGGTAAAATGCATGTGAGCAGTCATTGAAGATCATTATAGCCATATGAAAATGCGTCCTTCTTAGCATGTTGTTCAGTAGAAAAACTTCATCCCCCAATTCCTAGCCAAAACAAAAAACAAAAAACAAGGACGGGTTTCATTACTCCCCCTGACAATTTAGTCTCTAAACACCATCTAAATGATGCTTCTTTCAGTTAATTTGTTCTCTCCTCTTAATGCATCTCCCCCTTTCTGTGCCTCAATATGAATGAATGTTCTTGGCAAATTCATACAATCAGCTGCACAAGGAAGCATAATGAAAGGAACAGAGTGGCTCAGAATCACACGTGTTTTTCTTCACATTGCTAAAATTAAATGATAATTTGAAGCTAGCTGTAAGAGGATTATGGTTTTTGGGGTGGTTCCCCATGAAATGCTTGACACTTAAAATTTATAGTGCAGATTCTTTACTATTTCAGATTAGCCCTTTAGCCATTTAGCTATCTAATGTGCACAATTTTAGAAAGGATTTTTTAATAGTCTTCACTTTGCAAGAGCATGCAGATATTTGCATAATTATTCCTATTCTACTATAGCCTTTTCCCTTTTTCGCTCCTTAACTAGCCATGGGGAATGTTCAGCAGGCTTCAAACAAACATCATTTGATACACTTAGGAAGACGCTTTCTACATCAATCTCTCCGTTTATCAAAGAATGTCTTACATGGATGGATGGATGGATGGATGGATGGATGGATGGATGGATGGATTAGACTTTTATCAATGGACACAATGGACTATAATGGGCGAGGTCAAGGCTCTGATGATGTTCTACATCAGCAGGCTGTGCTGGTGCTAAAGAACAACTGGAAGCACCCAGGACACATTGATAGGGTAGTATTTTCTACTTCTGCCTCTCATAAATATTTTTTGGGGGGAATTTGCATGACAAAAATAAGCCACAACACTAACATCAGATTTCCCCTGGAAACTAGCACAATCATCTTCCTCATACCTGCAGGCCTTATAGGAAAAAGAGGTGTTTTATGGACAAAATGGATCTACAATGATCCAATGAAAAGTAATGCTTAGAAGTTTTGTGGAAGATAATGAATATGAAAGAATGACAAAAGTTTAGCCAGAATCTCTTAGAAGACATTGCTCTGGTAGGTGTACTGAGCTTCTTTCTTCTACTACTCTTCTTAAACAGGAGCCATCTACGATTACTTCCAAAAATATCCCTGTTTTGGGGTGTCTGCTTCCTCACTGCTGACTGCCACCACAGTGTCTTAGAATAATGCTAGACTGAGGAATATATGGAGGAAGCAAAATGGTGGTCAAGCTACCAACACAGTGTTGGTGGTTGCCATTTGCAATGGCAAGGAAAAGCTAAAATTCCTAGGTGAAAATGACAAAGAAATTGCTACAACTGTAGATGACCTGTGAGAAGATGTTGAAGAAATTCTCCTTTCCCTGGAGAAATGTGTTGAAATTGTACCACCCAACTTCTTTGCTCTCAATTGTGTTAGATAATTTAGAGGCCTTCAGTACATAGCTACTGTATACAATTGTAGGAAACTTCTGGAATAATGATCGCACTGTTCTGAACGTCTCCCTTTCATTCTGTATGCAGCGGCACTTCTCATAAATTAAAACTAGCTGTGATTGGGCTTGTACACATAGTGTGGACAGAAAAAGGGGGAACAGGGTTAACAAAATTTAGCAGTTGCTTAGCATGGGATAATTCAGCAAGTGCTACCTTCAATGAAGTTTCTTCCCTCATACAACTATCACAGGCATAGGAAATCTCTCTTCCATTTATGTGGTTATCCTATACACAGAATTTCACAACCGTCTGTTTATGTTAGAAACAAGTGTTGGGGTATTGCCTCACGCTGTGCCTGAAGTAAACTGATATTATTTTATGCAGTCAAAGACCCATGCATATAATCATTAGGAAACATATAGACATTTAAAATAACCCTCATATGTTGGGCTCTGTGTTCAGATGAATGCTGCTTTGGCACAATTTCCCTAATGATTCTTCAACAGAATAATAGTTAAATCTTTGTTCCTTGTAGTATGATTCAAAAATGAAAAACATGTTTTCCCTTTTTGCACTGTCTCTAGCCATACTGTTTGCATTTTCTGTGAATTTTCTTGTCTTTGTTTTTATTCTCAGAATAGCATTCCCTTGTCAATCAATTCAATGAGGAACAGGGTTCCAACTAGATATAAAGGAATTTCACATTTTCCCCTTCATGATGGAATTTTATCAAAGATATAATACTTCAGCAATCAGATGTGCAAATTAAGGGTTTCCCTTATAGCAATCAGTCACTAAGCCAAAACACTCTAGATGCAAGGTAACAGAGGTTTTAAAAAGCACCATGGAGTGACAAACATTTTTCATCCTTTGGGAGAGCACAATTTCTTCATATATTCTGGGAAATATTGTGTACTTTGACCTTTGGTTGCTTTTGAACAATAACAAAGCTTAAAAATCATGGAGACATTGGAGTTAACCCTAATTTAACTTTCTTTACCAGGAACAGAAATAGAATTCATAATGAAAATGTGTCCTTAAAGGAGGCAAAATGGGAATGTAATGGATTGACAATTCATGATTACCATGAAATGTGAAATATCACAAGCTATTTTGGAAATTTTGAGTTCTCACTGTCTATTATACAAAATGGAAGAATGAAAGAATTATTACCTTATTTTTCATCTCAACAGAATCCATAGATATCAAAGGAATTTGGAAACCAGCATAAATATGCACTACAGTACATACCGTATATACTCGAGTATAAGTCGACCCGAGTATAAGTCGAGGCCCCTAATTTAACCCCCCAAAACTGGGAAAATGTATTGACTCGAGTATAAGCCTAGGGTGGGAAATGCAGCAGGGCCTGGCAGCTCCTCCTTTGTAAGCTGGGGGAGTGGTGTGTGATGTTTAAAATGACTTTTAGCCACTGACCCAAGCACTTGCCAGGCCCTGCTGCATTTCCCATCCTAGACTCCCCTGTGATGCAAAGGGGGGTCATGAGAAGTGGCACACAATGTTTAAAATGACTTTTAGCCACCGACCCAAGCACTTGCCTCAGTGGCTAAAAGTACTGACCCGCATATAAGCTGAGGGGCCCTTTTTTCAGCCCAAAATTAGGGCTGAAAAACTAGGCTTATATTTGAGTATATACAGTAAGTAGATTCTGGCTCAGTTTCAATATGACATATTCACTATTACTAAAGTGGTAATTAACTTTTTGTTCATATGCTAATTTCTGAGCTAATAACTATAATAATATATACTACTGTATATTATTCTGAGATGAGAACAGATTGTTTTTATGATTTTTTTAAAAAAAATAGTGTGATCTAAAGATCACTTTTGGAGATGGAAGTGAAAACAGACTCATTCCCAACTTAAAAATTGCCTGGAATATGATAATGAGATTCTAAGTAAGGTTACATTTCAAACCGTATTGCCAATGCACCTACAACAGTCCTTTTCAAAGCACAGTGATCCACATTCAACACACAAAAAACAATGGAATGAATGCTCTAAAAACTAGCTGTATTTTAAAAAATGATGTTTAAGTGCTGTTGTGTTATTGTGCCCTAAATAGAGACGGGCATGAACCAAAACCACAAACCTAGTTATTTTATTTATTATTTGTTGTCTGTGGATTGTTATTTTAGCTTATTGTATTACTATTTGCTTATTGTCAGGCTGTTATATTGTTGTTTTGTTTCTTTGTATCTCTTAATTAGTTAATTTTTTTTCCTTCAGTGTCACCATGTCGGCAGGGACTGCTACTTCGGTTGTGTCGGGCCTTGGGCGTTACGCTAGGAGTTGGGGGGTTAGTTAGGTGAGAAGAACTCCGGTCAGGCAACTTGCGCCTGTCCCATGTTCTGACCCCTCAGCTCACTGCCATGTGTCTCAGAGCCATCCCGCCAGCGCCTCCAACCTGTCCTGCCTTTTGATGAATGCCAGGTCAGTCCACAATAAGATCCCCATTGTGTATGATGCCATCAGGGATGGGAGGGCCGACCTGGCCTGTACTACCAAAACCTGGGGGCCAGAGGGGGCCAGAGGGGGCATCGCTCACCCAGCTGTGCCCACCTGGGTTTCAGGTTCAGGGTGTGGGCAGGTTGGAGGGTCGGAAGGGGGGAGGGGGCCCATCGTTTACAGGGAATCAATTTATGTCAGCAGGGCCTTGACATTGGTTAGTCCAGGGTTAGAAAGCCTTCACCTGTCAGTGGGACAGATTTGGCATTGTGCTGGATTTCCATGCTCCCCGCAACCCAGCACAATCCCTACCAGAGCTCACAGAGTTCATCGCGGCGGTGCTGCTGAAGTCCCCCCGCCTTTTGGTGGTTGGGGATTTCAATGTGCAGGCAGGCGATGGACTTTCCGGCGCATCTCTGGAATTCATTGAGTCCATGGCCTCCATGAGCCTGACCCAGCATGTTTTATGCTCCACACACAGATCAGGGCATACCCTAGACCTGGTATTTACATCCATGTTGGGGGAACTTAATCTGGAGGTAGGGGACATTGCTTCCCTGCCAGTGTCATGGTCAGATCACCACCTGCTGTCCTTTCCCCTGTTGGTCGTGGCCCCTCCCCGCGGGGACCCTCGGCCACTTGTTTGGGCCTGCCCCCGGAGGCTCTTGAACCCAGATCGGTTCCGGGAGACCTTCAGGGAGCTTGCTAGTGGCCTGGCTGATGATCCGGCTGAGGCAGTGGTGGACCAATAGTTTGAAGCAGCTTCCCGTGCTGTTGACTGGCTCGCCCCTAGGCGCCTCCTCCATTGCAGAGCTCGATCTTCGCCGTGGTTTACGGCGCAGTTGCAAGTGATGAAGCAGGAGTGGAGGAGGCTGGAGAGCAGCTGGAGGAGGGACCGGACGGTGTTTAACAAGGCTGCAGTTGTTATCCAGAGTAGGCACTATTCTCGTGCGATCAGGGAGGCCAAAACATCATACTACTCCCTGAGAATTGGTGAGGCCTCAAACCGCCAGGTGGAACTCTTATGGGTGGTTCAGGACCTCACCAATCCTAGTCTGGCGAGGCCTCTTCCTACTGAGTTCAGTAGTGAGATTTTTGCAGCCTTTTTTAGATCGAAAATAGAAGCCATCCGGGCCGGTCTTGACTCCGGTTGCACTAGTCCACCCTCGGCATCCCTCGAAGCTGCACCCCCTCGCTCTGCTCGATTGGATGAGTTTGGGCCTGTCTCCTCTTTGGAGACCTCCAGGGCTATTGCCCACTGCCGACCCGTGTCCATCCCCTTCGGCCCTTGCCCTGCCTGGCTCATAAAAGCTGCCAGAGGGAGCATGCCAGAATGGGCTTCTGCCATCGCCACAGCCTCCTTCGAGGAGGGGGTCTTTCCCTCGCGCTTGAAGGAGACTGTGATAAATAAAGCAGTATCGGAGGCACTGTTCACAGGTGGCTCCGGTCCTTCTTGAAGAGCCATCCCCGGTATGTGCAGCATGGGGGGAGCTATCGGCCCCGTGGGCACTCCCTTGTGGGGTTCTGCAGGGGTCGTCTCTCTCTCCCATGCTGTTTAACATCTATGTGAGGCCGCTGGCAGGGGTCATTAGGAGATTTGGAGTCTGCTGCCATCAGTACACTGATGACATGCAGCTCTATCTCTCCTTTTCCACCTCTGCAGCTCAAGCTGTCCAGACCCTTGACCAGTGCCTGGATGCAGTCATGGCATGGACCAAGGCTAACAGGCTCAAACTCAACCCCGAGAAGACTGAGGTGATGTTCTTCGGGAGTGCCTCATCCGGCTATGGAGGCCCTCTCCCCAGCTTGGAGGGTGTTTCCCTCCAGCTGGCGGACAGCGTTCAGAATCTAGGTGTGTTCCTGGATCCGGTTCTCACCATGGAAGCCCAGGTGGCCGCTGCATCCAGAACCTCCTTCATCCACCTTTGTCAAATCGCCCAGATTCGCCCATACCTGGACAGCAACTCCCTGAGAACTGTAGTGCAAGAGTTGGTGATCTCGAGGATAGACTACTGCAACACTCTCTACATGGGGTTGCCCTTGAGTCCTTGACTCTCCTCCGGCGTCTGCAGCGGGTGCAAAATGCGGCGGCCAGGCTGGTGGCAGGTGTGCGCTGCTACAACCACATCACCCCAGTTCTACCCGTTGCATCCTGGATTAGATTCAAGGTCCTGGTTTTAGTTTATAAAACCCTCCATGGCCTAGGACCTGACTACCTGGCAGAGCGGATCACCCAGCAATCAACTTCGGCCCATCCAACTAGAATGTCGTGGGCGCACTCGCTTCGGATGGCCCCTCCTAGAGAGGGCCAGAAGACCTCGACTTGGAACCGGGCCTTCTCTGTGGCAGGCCCGATTTTGTGGAACCATCTTCCCAGAGAAATGTGCCTTGCACAGTCCCTGCCGGCCTTTCGCAGGGCTTTAAATACCTTGCTCTTTTGCGAGGCCTTTGGTGACTTGGTCTAATCTTCTTTTTCTTCTCTCCGCCATCTGCCTAGTTCTATTTTGTAGTTTTTACGCCAGGGTTGCATATTCTTCATTTAAATTTTCTGTTAGTTGTAGTTGTTTACTTATCTGTTTGTCTGTTGAATCGGCTGAATTGTTCAGGTCACTGTAAACCGCCCAGAGTTCCTTCAGGAAGATGGGCGATATCGAAGCTCCATAATAAATAAATAAATAAATAAATAAATAAAACCTGGTTTGTTGGTTCAGGTTTGTCCAAATTGGTAGTTTGTTGGTTAAGGTTTGCCCAAACTTTCTTGAACCAATTCTAATGAATTTCCTAGTTCCTTTTCCCAATCCACGCAGCCTTCCCCATCCCCACTGCACTCGTTGACTCCCTACCATTTCTGCTGCTGCCTTCTCTTCTGCACAGGGGCTATCTCAGCTGAGGAAGCTCAGCTTTTTTAAAAAAGACATACTGGGCTGTCTAAATACTGTAATAATTTTTATTTTATTTATTTAGGAGAGTGTTAAAGACCTGGCTCTTCAGGGAAAGCTTTGGTGATCGCTGAGTGTACGATTATGTGTTGTTATATGGTTGCATTGTTTGTCCCAGCCCCTTTCCTGCTGGATTCTGTGTTTGTTTTGCATTATTATTGCTGTTGTTTTTATATCTTTATATTGGATTTGTTTCATTGGGAGTTGTGTTCTTTTCAGGCAAGTTGTTTTTACAATTTGTTGTACACTGCCCAGAGTTCCTGAGGGAAAGTCAGACGGTGAACAAGTAAATAAATAAACAAACAAATAAATAAATAAATAAATAAATAAATAAATAAATAAATAAATAAATAAATAAATAAATAAATTTTAAGAGACAGTTCTCTCAGTTGAGGCAGCTGGCCTTTTGTCTTGTCTTGTTTTAAACAGCCACCAGGCCATCTAAAAAAAAAGTGCCCACCATTTAAAAAAAAAGATTTTAGAGGGAACAGGCCTACAGAGGTTGTCTGCCTCTCAAGATGGTGGCAGCGGTAGCAGTGGAGGCAGTGGCATGAAAATGTATTGAGGCAACAAGGGCAGCGGGAATGGGGGAGCAGATTGTGGGAGTATATCCCAAATGAAAAGTATCTAAACAGATGTTAGAGTAAATTCATAACATCAGCAATATCAGCTCAACAGTTAGTAATGCTTAGTTATTTCCATCATTCTGCATACTAGGCACAGCTGCATCAGAATGGAGAGGAATATTTAACTTGTCAGTATTGTATTTACTTTTGAATTTTTTTCAAAAAAGGAAAGTCACCTGAGTGTCATTGTTCCACTCAGATAATCTCTGTTCCAGTCCCAGAGATGTCACCAAACAGTTTTCATAAGCTTACTTCTGCTGCTGCTGCTGCAGTGAGAAATTGGCCTAGTTACTTTTTAAGAACTGAGTGCAGTATAGCACGGTTTAGAAAGTTTTAAAGATTTTTCAAAAGTAAATATTTCTGTATTATTTCATTTTTAGTGTAATCTAGCTGGGAATCAACATTTGAACTATGGACCATTGGAAATCCTTGACTCACAGTTAATAATCACTCCTTCATATATGAGGATATATTAAAAGATGTGCATTAGGTTTTCAGAAGAAGTTATGAGAACTGGGAGGAAGCACGTAAATGATAATAATTGTATCCCATTAAATGAAAGGAAAAGGAACATTGCAGTGTTTTAATTTTAAGTATGTTTACAAACTCCTTAGTAGACATTCAAGATAAACTATTCTCCAACTTGAGTAATCTCTGTTCCAGCTCTAGAATTTTTCTCCAAATACTGTTCATAAACCTCCAACTTTTTGTGAGGTAAAATTAGAGAGAAAAAACAGTGAGGCATTGGCCCAATTCATATTTAAGAACTAGTTTGTTGGTTCAGTAAAGCACAATTTAGTAAACTGAGAAAAACGCTAAGAACAGCCTGCTCTTCTTTTACTTCTATCCTTATCCTCCTATGCCCAACGTTTGTCTTGATAATTGTACTTGTGAAACCCCAATTTGCAGGGATGACCAGCATTTGAACTCTAGCCACTACCTGTTATGGATTATAAAAGTCATAATCCAGAAACATCTGGAGAGACACACTTGCCCCACCTGGTTCAAAGGTCCCTCCAAAACAGGATATGAAAGCAGGATCATTCCCTGTTTTCATATTCTAATTTTGTAACTATAACAGAGGTGATAATAGCTACTTATCATGCTATTAATATTTGTTTGACTCATTTCGCAATACAATCAATTTTGTCCATCTAAAACAGTGCTGGCAAACCTTTTAGAGAATGAGTGCCCAAACTGTGATTCAAAACGCAAAATTTTTTCGCAAAGTGCCAGTACAACAATTTAACCTGAATACAGGTGGCTGTGAAGGGGCAATGTCAGGTACCCACAGAAAGGGCTCTGAGTGCCACCTTTGGCACCTGTGCCATGGGTTCACCAACACTGATATAGAATGTTGATTTATACTGGAGTGATGCAGACCTCAAAACAAAAGTACAGTGGACCCTTGAATAACAAACAGCTTGTATAACATAAAATCTGTACAACATAAAAAATTCCAGAGATAGGGGAAATTTGCTTAACATAATGGCCTATGGGGAGAATCTGTACACCATAAAAATGGGATTACTCCATTTTCAATGCATTCCTATGGGAATTTGTATAAAGGAAAATTTGCTTAACAGAATTTCATTTGGAACAAATTAATTCCTTTATACAAGGTACCACTGTACAAAGTGCAACTCTGCAAAAGTTAGATGTTCAATACCTGGCTCTTTCAGTAACCAAGCTTCAGACATTAGGATAGTCTGTTACACCATACCGAAATTTCTGAAAGTATTAATTAAGAGCATCTGGATCCTGCTTTACAGCCAATGGCTCCATATTGAAACCATAAACTCTCACTATTTTAGCTTGATATTTAGTAGTAGTAATAGTAGTAGTAGTAGTAGTAGTAGTAGCCATAATTGTCATCTCAGAACTGCAGAGCTTTACGAGACCCTATGGATGATTGAACCCAGCCTCTGTCAAGGAGGGACAGTGGGGAACTGAACTCCTAGCCGACAGCTATATAACTGAACTGTAGTGCATGTCTGCTTTTTGAGATGAATTCTTTCTAGAAGGAATATAAACTCTGCCATTCACAATTTTGTTTATATTGATTCTAAGCTACACAGTCCAAAAAGAATTCCTCAGCCTGCCAGCATCTGGTAGCCGTCTAATGAGATTTCTGCTTGAAATTGCTTGCCTTAATACGTCAGAACAGTAGTTCTGAATGCAACACAGTAGTAAATACTGTAGGCCTGTGAAGACATCTTCAATAACCCCCTGGTTTTCTGTATAGTTTTGACAGCATAATTCCACCTCCTTCAGAAGCATTGTTCCTGAAAGCAATGGCAAGATACTTAACTTGGAATTTTAAAAAGTGCTATTCCCATTAGACTTTATAGACTTTGGGATAGATACCTTCATCATTTTTAAGCTGCTACAGTTTGCTTTTTTTTGTGCTGGGACACCACTTTTCATTCACATTTTTTCTTAGTGATATTTACTTACTTACTTACTTACTTACTTACTTACTTACTTACTTACTTACTTACTTACTTACTTACTTAAAGCCTTTTCACACGACCCCTAAACTCCGTGGCAAATGGCTCCCATCTCCGGAGCTTAAAATTGTTTCCCCACCAGCTCCGGAGTTTACAGAAAATTAAGTGCAACCACGCCCACCTAAGTGCGTCCCAGCGCACTTTTCAGGTACCTGCTCTCCGGGGGTGAAAATCCCTGATGCAGATGTAACCTAGTGAGTGCCGGGCTCTCCTCGCTTCTGTTTGTTGATTTTTTGCCCCCCGCCCCTTTAAGAGACAGGAATCAGGACGACGACAGGGCTCGGGGCGGCTTCGACCGGCAGACGGACGTGAGCCTGCATTCTTTTTTCCCTTTTTTTCTCCCTCCCCTCACGCAGACAGGAGCAAGGAAGTGCGGAGGGGGTGGGAACACAGGAAGAGCAACGAACCCCCCAGATCTCTGGTCCGAATTTAAGTGGCCAGCGGATCGTAGGGGTTGTGTAAAAGCACCCTTACTTACTTACTTACTTACTTACTTACTTACTTACTTACTTACTT
>JAHTLZ010000348.1:22731260-22764055 GCA_023846285.1 Phrynocephalus versicolor
ATCTATCTATCTATCTATCTATCTATCTATCTATCTATCTATCTATCATTTAGTTTCAGTACATCTGAAAGTTTTAAGTGCCCTCAAAATGCCATAACATTCCCTCCACCTAGTATGTACATCAGAGTGAAAGCATAAATAAATGTATCTGATTTATCCCAAGTTTTGTAAGACATAGGGATTGTTCTTGCTGAGAGAGCACTGAAGACCTAATAGACTAAATTCTAACATGCTTTGCTTGAAGCAGGGAAGTGTAAAGTTTTGACGAAAATAGGGTCTCAGTAAAAGAAATGTGGTTTGGTCTCATGAAATCCATTTAATCTTGGCTTGACTGAAGTACCAATGGTTGTCACAAGGAACATAACAGGAAAATGTAATTTGTCCAAAGCAAGGAAACAGAAGCTTTAAAGCTTCTTCCTTTAGATGTGAAAGGAGGACATCTCATAATGATGAAGTATGCTTCAGCTACAGCTTAGGAAAATAGCTCTGCTGGTTGAGGGAATCTAGAAATTGTAGTCCAAAAAAGTAATTTTTCAAGATCTGGATTTAGGATTGCATCTGAATTAGACTGTTTGGTTCATATATTTTTATTAATACAAAATGGGTACAACCTAGCCCTCACTACTCACCTTTTAAGGCCCACTGTTTGTAGAAACACTTAAGATTAAGTTTAGTCCCCCCCCCCAAGTGCTGCATAGCTTCCCCCCCCAGCCTCTGACCCAGGAAGCAATCAGATGGTACCTAATCTCACAATTTGGACCATTTTTGGCATGGTCAGTTTGACCTATTTTCCAGGGGGCTACACAATGTACTGAGAGTTGTGAATCAGCTTGAACCTTTTCAAATACTACAGGTGAAGCTAAAAAAAGTAGAGTATTGTGCAAATTATCATTTATTTCAGTAAGTCAACTCAAAAGGTGAAACTAATATATGAGATAGACTCATTACATGCCAAGGGAGATATATCAAGGCTTACTTTGGTATAACTGTGATGATTCTGTCGTACAGCATTTTGAAAATCCAAAATTCACAATCTCAGAAAATTACATGACATCAATAACACAAGAATTGGAAATAGAACAATATTGGACCTCTGAAAAGTATAAGCATGCATATGTACTCAGTACTTGGTTTGGCCCCCTTTTGCATCAATTACTGCCTCAATGTGGTATGGCATGGATGCTATCAGCCTGTGGCACTTCTGAGGTGTTATGGAAGACCAGGATGTTTCAACAGCAGCCTTTAGCAACGCTGCATTGTTCAGTCTCTTGTCCCTCATCTTTCTCTTCACAATGCCCCATAGATTCTCTATGGCAGGCATGTCCAAACCTCAGCCCTCCTGATGTTTTGGACTACAGCTCCCAGAATTCCAAGCCTGTATTTCCAATGGCAAAGCACAGTGGGATTTGTGGTCCCAAACATCTAGAGCAGTGCTCCCCAACCTTTTTGTCCCCACGGACCGGAAAATATTTGATGATGTTTCCGTGGCCCGGGGGCGGGGGATGGGGGGAGGGAGGAGGAGGAGGAGGGGGCGGGGGGTTGGAGTGTGTGCCTTGCGGGGGGGGCCACGGGAGCGGCGGCGGCGGCGCTTGCCGGCTGGGGGCGTCGGGCTTGCCGCTCCCCCCCGCGCGCACGGGCTGGGTGGGGGGGAGCCCGGGGCTCCTGGGCAGGCGGGCCCCTGCCTCCTCCTCCTCCTCTCGGCGGCCGCGGCAGCTGCCTGGGTTCGGCCGCCACCGCCGCCGCTGGCAGCGGCCTTTGGGCGGGCGAGCGGGAGGGGGGAGGGGAGGGAGGCCGGTGGGGGGGTGGCGCCCCGGTGCGCCCCCGCGCCACCCCGGAGAGGCCAGTGTCCTTTCCTCAGCCCTCCCCGACACACACACACACACACACACACACATAGACACCTGGCCACCTCTCAGGGAGGCGGGCAAAGCTCACCCCGCGCCGCGCGCGCCCTCCCCCGCCACCAAGACTTGCCCCCCCCTCCCGCCGGGTCTCCGGGCCGAGAAGGGGGAGCCCGAGCGCCTCCCGCCGCCGCCGCCGCCTCTCTCACCTGCTGCTGGGCAGGGAGCCCGAGCTCCGGCCAGGCGCGAAACTCTCCCGGGGAGGCGGCGAGGCGGCCGCTGGGGACTGGCGGTAGCGCCTCCTCCTCCTCCTCCTCCCCCCCGCCGCCGGAGGAGCAGCAGCAGCAGCGGGGGCGATTGCGGCGGGGGGTCGCGGGGGCCGGGCAGGGGTGACCGCGGGGGGGGTCGCGGCGCCGAAAACACCCGGGCCGGCCCCCGATGCCCCCCACCAGCCCCCAACACAGGCACGGTCTGGCGGCAGCGGGGGGGCTCCGCCCTGGAGCACAGCCGCAGGGAGGGGCCAAAGGGCCCGCGCCCCGGGGGAGGAGGAGGAGGAGGAGGAGCACCCACCTCCTCTTCCGACTGAGGGGTCCCCCCACGCTGGGGCGGCGCGCGCCCCCTCCTCCCCGCCAGCCCCCGTGCGCCCGGCCCCCAGGGCAAGCGGGCCAAACGGGGTTCCTGCTGCTGCTGCTGCTGCTAGTGGAGGGCGAGGAGGAGGCGGGCGGAGGAGGAGGACGCGCCACCGCCGCCGTGGCTGCTGCTGCTGCTCCTGGTGGAGGGCGAGGAGGAGGAGGATGCGCCGCCGCCGCCGGCGGGCAGAGGAGGAAGGCAAAGGCAGCAGCGGCGACTCCTCCTGCGCTCCTCCAGCCTTCCTCCTCCACCGGCTGCCCACGGGAGAGAAGAGGAGGAGGAGGAGGGCGGTGGAGGAAAAGGGGAGGAGCCTCCCCGGCCTCCCCAGGCGGCCCGGGGGTTGGGGACCACTGATCTAGAGGGCCGAAGTTTGGACATACCTGCTCTATGGGGTTCAGGTCAGGTGAGTTTGCTGACCAATAAAGCACAGTAATACCATGGTCATTGAACCAGGTTTTGGTATTTTTGGCATTCTGAGCAGGTGCCAAGTCCTGCTGGAAAATGAAGTCAGCATCCCCATAAAGCTCATCTGCAGAAGGAAGCATGAAGTGCTCCAAAATCTTCTGGTAGGTGGCTGCACTGACCCTGGACTTAATGAAGCACAGTGGACCAACACCAGCAGATGACATGACTCCCCAAATCAACACAGACTGTGGAAACTTCACACTGGACTTCAGTCATATTGCATTCTTCCTCCAGACTCGGGGTCCATGGTTCCCAAATGAGATGCAAAAGTTGAGCAACGGTGTTCAGGAGCGGCTTGACAAGAGGAATACATTTGAAGCCCATGTACAGGATCTGTCTCTGTGTGGTGGCTCTTGATGCACTAACTCCAGCCTCAACAGTCCACTCCTTGTGAAAGTCCCCAACACTTTTCAGTGGCCCTTTTCTGACAATCCTCTCCAGGCTGCAGTCGTCCCTGCTGCTAGTGCACCTTTTTCTTCCACGCTTTTCTCTTCCACATAACTTTCTATTGATGTGTTTTGATACAGCACTTTGGGAACATCCCACTTCTTTTGCAATCTGTACCTTTTGGAGCTTTCCGTCCTGATGGAGAGTATCAATGATGGTTTTCTGTACAACTGTCTTTCCCATGATTGTGATTCCTACTGAACCAGCCTGAGAGACCATTTAAAGGTTAAGGAACCCTTTGCAGGTGTTATGGACTCATTAGCTGATTAGAGTGGGACACTTTGAGCCTAGAATTTTGAACCTTTTCACACTATTGTAATTTTCTGAGATTGTGAATTTGGGGTTTTCATAAGCTGTACACCATAATCATCATCACACTTATACCAAATAAGGCTTAACACATCTCACTTTGCATGTAATGAGTCTATCTCAGATATTAATTTCACCTTTTGAATTGACTTAATGAAATAAATGAACATTTGCACGATATTCTAATTTTTTCGAGTATACCCTTTTGCATCACCAGCAGGGACTTCTGGTGTTTCTTTTTGGTATGGGCAAGATCACTCCAGTTTAGTTTGATTTCCAGCATGTGTGATTGGAATCAAAGTGACAGGTGTTTCCCAGAACAACTCACCCAACAATTCAATGCAGTGTCATTTGGATAGCAGGCCAATGAAGTGAAATGTAATAAATATACCAAAAAAAATGGGGGAGTGGGTTCCAGCTGTCTTGTGTTTCCTACAGAGGAGATGACTGGAGGAAACATGGAGAGCAATCACCCCCCCCTTTTTTTTCTTTACAGTCCAGAGCTATGTCACTTGATTGGCAAGGTAATGCAATGCCATTTACCAACAACTGGGAAATATAACAACTTTCCCCCAGGTCTCCACAGAGATGGAGACCAGTGAGGATTCGGAGACATGGAGACTGAGAGAGAAGAATGGCATGAGTACAGTAGGACCTTCATACTTGTGGGGAATCAGTTCCATGATCTGCCATGGATGTCTGAAACTGCAGAATCAAGGAACCATATATAAAACATACAAGGAGGACAAAAGCGACAAAGAGGCACCTTTTTATATTGCATAAAGGGCAATGGCAAACTGCTGATAAATGGATCCATGGGTAGTGATCCTGCAGATATGGGGTCATATTTTTGAGTCACTTGATAGTATGGTGAGGTTTTCTGCCCCCAAATCATCTGATCCTTGTGTGCCGATGCAAGGAGCATTCTGAATTTCAGCCTGCATTTTAAGCAACCCTGTTGAGCCTGATCCAGCCCAGGACAATTTTGCTGTCCACTTGCACCCTCAAAGCTGCCTATAAGTGGTTAACTTTAGCAGAATTTGACTTGACGTTACTCAGCTTCCCGTAATTAATTTCCATTCCAGAAATCTATATTATTTCACTGCTGAAATATGCATCAAGGGGAACATGAAGGAACTGATTAACTCAATTATACCACCCACACTTACCTATCTTTCTTTAGACCGTGAGTCTGAAACACGCTGTTTTTCTGGAGGAGAAAAGAAAACAATCTGTTCTTTTCATCTAATATGCTCTCCTTATTTGACTTCTTTGTGTTTCTCCCCCTCCATGCACACATAAAACCTACATCCCCTCCCTCACACACCAGTACCAACACTGCAGAAATAAAAAATAGACTTAATTTCAGTTTATAATGAAATGTAACCTCTGATATTTCATCAGTGTACAATCCGTGTGCTGATTGCTCTTTGTTTTATTGCTTGACAGTCTGTGCTTCCTCTCAGTGTAAGACCTGCCCCCACCTGCTAGCAATTTTCACCATTTTTTGTACAGAGCTGTTTCCCCTCCTGTTTCCCCCCCTCTTAAACTGACAGTATTTGTTTTTGTGACTGGGGAAACAGCACCTGCTCTGCCATGGGAATGCACTCCCCACTACCCCATCCTGTCCGTCTTCCTATATGGCTTGTTTGGAATGCATGTATGTTGTGAAAGCACCCCTAAACCATTACTCCTTTTTTAAAAAGGAATACTGTGTACAGCATGAAAGCTGCAAATGTTTTTTGCAGTGCCAGGAAAGAACACTCTGCCATACATGCAACTGTAGTTGCCATTATATGTTCTATGGGCCATAATGAGGAATGCACTTGTAGGAATCGAGTGTTGAGTGGATGGGTGCTTTTTTGTTCTTCCAAGCTTTGCAACATGACACAAGCATCTTGGGTAAATATGATATTTCTAGAAGCTCTCCAGGGATCAAAGCAAAGTGTGCTACTTAAAGCCTTCTCTGGGTGGTTTACAGTTTAGTTATGCAGCCTACACATTGCTACCCCCTCCCCCAGCAAACTGGGTACACAATTTATTGAAAGGATGGAAGGTCAAGTCAGTTTTGATCCTTAGCTTATTGGGATGACACACAGGTCATGAGGAGAGGCTTGACTGCAGTACTGTAGTTCAACCATATGTTGTGTGTCTGTTTCTACAGAGGTTAATCACATGTATTACATTTCAAACAATTACTATTGGGGAACAGGGACTATAGCAGCACAGCCAGTCCAATATACATATATCTCTAAAGGCAGTGGTACCCAACCTTCCTAATGCCGCAACTAGAGATGGGCACAAAATGAACTTTTTTCGTTTTCGTTATTCGTTATTCATTTCGTTATGTAACAAAACAAATAACGAACATTGTGATGAAATTGGAACGAACCGAACAGAACCACGAAAATTAGGTTCGTTACGTTTCATTTTTTGTTAATGGTGACGCGCAATGAAATGAGCTGTTTGAAATGTTAAAAAACACCCTGGACATCCATAAAAACTCAGCAATAATTATTTATACTCTCTGATAATACCTACCAGGGGGGTTGGGGTCCTTAAAATGTTTGCTTTTGTCTTCTCCCATCGCGATGTATTTTTCTTTTCCCTTTAAGGATGACAAAATGGATGTTGCCAGCCACAAAATGGAGGCAAGCCATGTGATGGGATCATGTAAATTCTTGGACAACTTCAACCAATAGCATGCCCAGGTTGCAGACTGGGCAGGTCTGGCAGCCACAGAGGGCATAACAAGCTCTGGCAGCCTCCGTCCTCCTTGCAATCTCCAGTGGGAGTTAGGGTGGGATTGCTATTTCTGTGACTCATTATTTTCACTTTAGGCCAGCCAGGCAGGTGTGTGTCTCTGTGTTCCTGCCGGCTGCAGCCTGGCTCTTAGGGGAGAGAAAGAAGAGATTTCTCTCTAGCTTCAGTCCTGCAGCCTCCCTGTGTGTGTGCATGCGTACCTCTTGGTGAGTACCCTCCCCTGCCCTGCAGTGCAGTCACTCTGCGGCTGCTTTGCACCCTGGGCAATGCCCGCTGCTGCCTTTGCAGCCTCCCCGCGTACCTAGTCTATACAGTGTGTCTGCCAGCATCATTTTTTTTAGTGTTTTCCCTCTGGTCTGGGGCGTTGGGGGACGCCTGCGCATGGAAATGCTTTAAAAGTCACGCAAAAAGCAGGTAAAAATGAAAAACAAATAAACAAAAATGATTTTTTTCAAAAATTTGCGAAAAATGAAAACGAACCAAAACGGACCCCCTCAATGAAAAATGAAAAACCAAAATGCCTTTTTTTAAATTCGTGCCCATCTCTAGCCGCAACCCTTTAATACAGTTCCTCATGTTGTGGTGACCCTTTGCCCTGGTTGGAAGAGGCCAAAAGCCCCCTTTGGCAGGCCACTGCCGCAGGTGCCATACATAACTTCCCTCTATACAGGCACCCTCAGCCAGTCACAGCCTCCAGTGCCATAGACTGACATCCCCTCCAACCTGTCAAGCTTTAACTTACTCTCCCCCCTTCTTCCCCCTCCTCCTCCAGACCCAAGCTGTTTGTGCCTTTTTCTTCCCTGGCTCATGGCGACCCCTGTGAAATGGATGTTTGACCCCCAAAGGGGTCCCACCCCCCAGGTTGGGAACCACTGCTCAAAGGGGTCAGAGGTGGATTAAAAAGTAGCACTACCTTCTGTTTTCTAAAACTGATAAAAGCTAGAGTTTACAATTACATACCTTACACAGTGCCTGCAGCTATAAAGTGCAAGGTTGCTAGCTCTGAACTCAAGAAAAATCTTGCCCCGCATCCTGCCGCCGCCTGCTTGCCTGGAATTAGAAACACAGATTGCCTTTCTTCAGATCCCAGTGCATGGCTGTTGACCTGCATTTGTCTTGATGTCAGGGCACATTCTACAGGGCTGCTACTGCTCTGATTAGAGTCACTGCATATCTATCAGAGGAGAGACTCATTTGCCTCTTTCAGGGTCCACTTCTCTGGCCCTATGAATTCAGTGCCAGCTGGTTTGTTATCTCTTCCTCTATAATTGCCAAGCCTTGTTAAGCAGAATGGCAGCAATGGCCCATTCCCTGTGGTCTGGCAAAGCATCCTTGAAGTTTTTTTCAGACTGCAAGACTTTCATTATGGTTTTTCTTCTTCTTTGCTTCCTGCTGCTGCGGCCATCATATGGCTGACAAATTACCCATTAATTAGTCGGGTGTTGTTTGTTTTACAGGAAGTGAGGATTTAATTCCTGGGCAGGGCTGTTGTTGAACCTCTGATACAGGGTGGGTGGGTGGGGGACAGCTTGTCCCATCATCATTTGTTCTCTCCCAAGGTTTTATCCTCTTCTCAGAAGAAGAAAATCTGGGACTGATGGACCTAAGAATTGTGTTTCCACACTGAACAAAGAGAAAACAACAGCTTTTCTCTGAATCTCCTGCCAAGCATGTCTGCAGGCAGCATTTAAAGGAGATGGGAAAGAAAATGAAGATGACTTCCATATAAATTCTTCCTCCTTTATCCTCTACTAGTTTTTCCAAAAATTTGTTATGAGAAATGTGCTTTGTTTGGAAAACAAAGATGTCTAGGGTCATCCTCATATCCTCTGGCAGAGAAACATCATCTTCAGAAGATTGCCAATAACAATCTCTTGTTCTTTCCCTTATGAATCTGGCTCCGGGAGACTGCCTGACATATTCTAGTCACTCAAAAACAAAGGAGGACAACCATAAGAAAATGAAGAGGTACAGATGTCATTGTAGTATTAAATGTTGTATAAAGTACAAGTCTTTACACAACAATGATAAGTGTTTATACTTGTGTAATCTAATTTCTAAAAACTTATTCTGTGAAACTCTTGTTTGGAAAAGCACAGAGTTTGTGATTCACACAAAACAGGGCATTGGGTCTATAGTTCCATCCACCAAAATGACTGTATTACTGAATTATTATGAATTACTGTCTAAACAGAAGTCCCCATAAGACCATTATGTCTAGAATATTAACATGTCTTAAGTTCATCATTTGGAAGGTGTTACTGATTGTCAAGTTACCAGAAATGAACATAAGAACACAAGAAGAGCCATGCTGGATCAGGCCAAAGGCCCATCTAGTCCAGCTTCCTGTATCTCACAGTGGCCCCACCAGATGCCTCTGGGAGCGCATGAGAGTAGATATCTGTCTCCTGATACCACTCCCTTGCATCTGGCCCTTGAAGTACCCTGGTTTTAAGACTGGAGATTACACATCTCCATCATGGTTTGTAACCTGTGATGGACTTTTCCTCCAGGAATCTGTCTAATCCCCTTTTGAAGGCATTCAGGCCAGATGCCATCACCACATCCTGTGGCAGGGAGTTCCACAGACTAACAACATGCTGGGTAAAAACATATTTTCTTTTGTCTGTTCTCACTCTCCCAGCCCTCAATTTGAGTGGATGTCACCTAGTTCTGGTATTTTGTGAGAGGGAGAAGAGTGTCCCACTATCCACTTTACTCGTGCCCTGCATTATTTTGTACGTCTCAATCATATCCCCCCCAGGTGACTTTTTTCCAGACTAAAGAGCCCCAAATGCTGTAGTCTTTCCTCATAAGGCAGGTCCCCCAGCCCACTAATCATTGTAGCCACTCCCCTTTGCACCTTTTCCAGTTCCACTATGTCTTTTTTGAGATGCGGTGACCAGAATTGTACACAATACTCCAGGTGTGCTTACTATTGTTTTGTACAATGGCATTATAATGTTTGCTGTTTTATTTTCACTCCCCTTTTTGATAATCCCTAGCATGGAATTGGCCTTCTTCACCACTGCCACACACTGGGTGGACACCTTCATTGAGGCTAGATGGGCCTTTGGCCTGATCCTGCATGGCTCTTCTTATGTTCTTATGTTCCTTTCTGGTAACTTGACAATCAGCAACACCTTCCAAATGATGCACTTAGGACATGTTAATATTCTAGACATAATGGTCTTAGATGAGGCTTTCCACCATCTTCCCTGGGACAGACATAAGGCTAATTGGCCTGTAGTTTCCTGGGTCCCCCCTCCTTCCTTTTATAAAAATTGGTGTGACATCCTCTATCCCCCAGTCCTCCAGCACTGTGGCCATTTTAAAAGACAAGTTGCATATTACCGTTAAGAGAACCGCAAATGAAGGTAGTTCAGGGGCCCATGTTTGCAATCTATGCAAGCAACAGTAGTATTGTAGTGGCCATATGTTGAAGTGAAGATCTAATTCTAGATGAAATAATCTGAATTATACAAATCATTCTGAAATCAGGACCAAGTAAAGTCTTTTGCCTTGTGTATGTCAAAGGTGAGGCTCCCCCGATCCTCAGGCTGAACCCATCATGCTGCAGTCCTCACCTGGCAGTCTGAGTTTCACTAGAAGACCATGACCTCTTTCCTATCCATGGGTGGTTTTATGGCTGCTTTTCTAGCATATTGAAATATCTCTCCTAAGGCTTTGTTTCTGGCAGAAAGAGCTTGAAGAAAAATATCTTGGCTTTTATTTTTATTTTTTGGTCCCACCCAGCAGTGGAATGTGACTCTTACTGGATGCTGAATGTAGCCCTCAGGTTGAAAAAAAAATGGCATATCTGTTCATTTTGGGTCCCGATGGCCAGGAAAATGGCCACATCTTAGAATGAGAAGAATATGAAAACAACTGAGAAAATAGGATGGTGGGGTGAAAAGGATATCAGTTGTTTACATCTAATAGTTGTTTGAATATACATTGCCATTTTCAGCCGTTGCCTCAAGCATACAGAGGTTAGTGTAATGGGACAGCAAGGTTGCCAGTGCTAAAACATAATGCAGATCTGGGGTAGACCTTCCAAAAATAACTAGGCAGAGATACACAAACTTTTTGGCCTCGAGAGCTGTATCTAGTATTGGCTGTGGGGTCAGGGGTCTCATATGCAGGTATATGTCTGTAGATCTTTTCCTTCATAAACACATCCCTTTTGGCATACAGTGATGGGGAGGTTTGAGCTTCCATTTCATAACTAAGGACTGTGGGGACAGCAGGATGGAAACTATTTCCTCCTTTCAGTGGTCATCATTGAGATTGCCAAATTTGCCATTAATTAGTAAGTTGCCACTTGCAGTCACATGCCAGTCACATAGAATGGCATTTGACCAAGACGGCAAGGAGCAACTTGTTAATTAGAGGAATTTTGCTGCCATGATTTATGCAGTTACACCAATGCCAGCACAAACTCCTAAATATAACCAACAAAGCAGAGAACCGTAGAGAGTGTTCTTGGTAAGATCGGACCAAACCACAGTGGAGCAGTTATGGTAACTTCCTCTGAGCTGAGCTAGATATTTCTGCTGTTGCAGTGTGGAACTGCATCCTCGTTCCCATGGCAGAGTTAAACATTTTGAAATTTAATTATTCTTTTGAGGAAGAGTTAAATATATACCCCCCACTCCCAACTTGCAGGCCAGTATGCTCGAAACTTCTTTGGAATTCAGGATGTGGGGCTTCCTTGCTCTCTGAAGGTGACACTTGAGGTGTGTGATGTCACATTAACATTTTTATCCTGTTCCTGAAAAGCTCGCATGAATTTTGTCAGGCAGGTTAATTTCTCAGATTCTGGTTTCTCAATGCTCTTTAATCAGCTCTGAGTAAGAATCTATGCTTCAATTTTTTTAGCCAGTAATCTGAATTCATTATCCCTCAATCACTCAGGAAATCTCCATTTTCTCAAATCATGAAGAAAAAAAAGTGTATATAAAGGAGTAAGCATGGCTGTAAACCTGGGTGTTGCAACCTGTGTTTTATCTGTAGGAAGTAGCAAGACTATCCCCAGACAGAGGATGGAGGCAATTCAGGAATGGTGACAAGATATATCAAGGTAGCCTGATTATGAGCCTAATTCTGAGTTTGTGGTTTGGTGAAAGACAGAAACTGTCACTTGCTCTATAGATTTAGCAAATAAGGAGGCCAAATGCCTGGAATGTGTTAGGGCAGATTTATCTTTCTAGGTGGGGAACCAAATGGCAATGAGCCCCCTCTGAACTGACCTTTGGATATAAGAAATAATGTTTTAGATTAATCATTGGCATTTTGAAGTGACAAAAGTCTGGTCCTGCTCACAATTTTCTGCTTCAGAACACCAGTTTTCAAATAGAAAGGTAAATAGTACAGTCCCACTTTGCACCTCAGCTCTTCCTTTACAGAAACAAATACAGATACAGTAACACCCCGCCAATCGCGGGGGTTAGGGACCCACCCCACCCGTGATGCACAAAAATCCGCGATATGCGGAAGCGGGTGGGGTGGGGGCGGAGGGGCGATTGTACGGCGTCCCGTAGGTGACAGGGGATCTTACCTCCCGCTGCCGCAGCCCACCCTTGCGGCCCCGAGGCTTCTCGGGGGTGTGTGGGAGGGCTGCGCGGAGCGACCAGATCCCCCACCGCGGCCCGCCCGTGTAGCCCCGAGGCTTCTCAGTGGTGCGTGGGAGGGCAGCGCGGAGTGACCGGATCCCCCTGTCGCCCTCCCATGCACCCTGGAGGCTTCTTGGAGGTGCAGGGGGCAGCACGGAGCAAACCAGCCACCCCTCCCCGCCGCCCCACCACCACGGTGCAGGCACTGCGGTCCCGCGATGTAGTGGGGCTGCAATACCTGAACTACGAAATGGTGGGTGGTCACTGTATGCGTTATCAAAACTGAAAGGTCTTCGGCATTGCCTGCAGTAAATTGCCATTAAACTTTCTAATTCAGAAGTAGAAATATTATAAAAGTTCTGATTCATATTGGGAATGCTGACCAGATTTTTTTTATTCTGATCCTATCATGTTACATATTTAGCATCAATAACTCACAATACATACTGTATATGTTTACCCATAATCTTCCAAGGGCCAAATTGAGCATTTCATCAAACTAAGAAATTCATTTAGTGGTCATAGCAGACTTTGGTTATTCCCATATTTTGAATCACATATCAGAAAATTGATAGATGTTGCTAATTTTTTGTTTTTTAAGAGAAGAATAAAGGATAAATATTGTAGTTTAACTTTCCAGAACTTGGAAAACTTATGTTTTGGACAAGATTTTCCATACTCATCTGGCCAATACTGCCAGGGTTCTTCTCTGAGTCGTAGTCCAAAATGTTTTTCAAACACTCTACCTAGCTGCCTGGAATTTCGGTCCAGAGTTTTCTGTCTGTCTGTCCCATCAGTGCCCATCACTATTCTGGGTGGTGTGCATATAAAACCAATGATATAATGCAGCTAAAATGTAGATACTGCTAAAGATGGATATAGATAGATATATACTGTAGTGTGTGCTGCATAAACCTGCCAGACTTCCATATTTACACGTGAGAACATCAGAGGGTAATTATTTTGTCTGTCTGTTTTCCGCATGGTCTCTATCAACCATAATTATTAATGTTTCAGGCAGTTGTATTTGTTATATTATTATTCTAGAAATCTTGTTGTTTTGAAACTCAGCTTTTAGTGCCAAAGCGTTGGCTAATCCCCAATTGCTTCACATGCATTTTAGAAACAGCTTCACCTCCATTTAATGGAATTTTAAGAATATAGGTTATACCTCTAAATTAGAAACAGATGTATGTCTAAACAACAAACTGGAGGAGACGGTTTAGTTTCCCTTTCATAGCACTCCTTTAAGCTTTTATAGCTTGTAATCCTGTTTCTTGACACTTTGAACAGATTGTTCAGCCAAGAAATAAGAGGATGGGTGGGAAGGGCATTGGTTTTTCAAATGTGATTCCAGTATCCTCCAGGAATTCCCGGAGAATTGGCAGCATATCTTTTTTAGACCTTTATCGTATTGCTGGACTGCCAGTTTCTATGAACAAAGGCTGTGTTCAGACATCCAAAATGTATCTCCAGTTTCCATAATTGATCTTGATGGGGTTTTTTTTCCCGGGTGGTGGTGGTCAGAAAACACTTGTTCTACTTCGTATCCCCTGCCAAAGCATGCAGAATCTGTGTCATATCCTGCCAACTTGGGACCTCCTCCTCCTCCTCCTCCTCCTCCTCCTCCTCCTCCTTCTGCCCCATATTACTGTTGGTTTTGGGTTCTCTGTGAAACCACAGCCTCAGAATATTTCTTTGCATGTTGCCATAATTTACAGCCTTTTCATCTGCTGTTAATTTTTTCACCTCATTTCTTCTTCTTTTTTTCTACATTTACTAAGCAGTGTGTTAATTCCTCCTTATGCCGATGGGTGATTTGCTTTAGGTTTTCTGATGAGGGTGCAGTGGGAAGAGTGAGAATAAAGTAAAAGGCAGATCTATGAAGAAATCAAGAAAGAATCCTCCTGATTTCGTGGGATTTTTAGCGGGGGTGGATTCTTGCAAAACCACCAATAACTTATTGATCCCACTGATGTCTACAAGACTACATCAAAGAAATCAAGAGAAGAGAAGAGAAAAGAAGAGAAGAGAAGAGAGAATGCTGCAGCTTGAAAAACACAGACACACACACCCAGCCCCACTAGTGATGCATCATGATACAGTGACCAACTGGCTCCTCACCGTTGGTGGCAAAGTATCAAGAGAGAAGTCACCAGCACCTAAAATCTGTGTTGGGACAGCATTGACATTTCATTGACAAATCAATGTCTCCACAACATTATTATTTTTAAAGCTGGGTACAGGTAACAGGAAATGACATTCATGAAACCGGAATGGGTCGTTTCACATTAAATAATGTGATACTGCACATAGAGGTCTGAACACTTGCTGCACAATATCAGCCATATGACACAATCACTCAACCTTCCACAAAACAGAAAATGCGAGAAAGTGGAGAGACATTTTGGGTGTATGAACACAGCCTAAGTCACTGTATACTCCACTGTCGAATTTCCATGGGGTACATTTTGTTTAATGGGAACTACTGCATACATTCTTCATAGATACCTCAACATTTTTGACTTGCACCAGAACCGTTCTACTGCTCTTGGAAGTCCTGAATTGCATGAACCATGAAGCATACAAATCGTCAGCTCCAATAATAGTTTGGTGTTTTGCTTCATCCAGAACGGACACATTTCCCTGAAGTGCCCCCAAATGAACCATGAAACAGCCCTTTTCATGGGGGTGTTTTAATAATACATGGTTCACTTCATCCCCATCTCTTTCTTGTCCTATGAGTAGAACATACAGGAATCCCGTGTTTCAAAGGCGTGATACCATTAATGCCTGTTACAAGGGAAGATGTATCCTTTTTAAACACCCACTTCCCATGATACTTAACTTCAGTTATAATTCAAAGACAGGAAGGAAGGAAAAAACATTAGAAGCAAATGTCTGTCTCTAAAGCAAAGCAATGTGTGCTGTTGACTTGAGTATAGATGACCAATAGAGATGGGCACGACTTAGTGGTATTTTCGTTTTCGTTTTCGTTTTTTCGTTTTCGTTACATAACGAAACGAAAACGAAAACGAAAAACGGTTCAAAAATGGACCGAAAATGGAAACGAAACGACTAATTTCGAGCCAATTTTCGTTTTTCGTTACTGGAAAAACACATAATGGAGCTAAATGGGGAGAAACGGAAAATTTTTCGTTTTTGTTTCCGTTTTTTCGTTTTCGTTACATAACGAAACGAAAACAAAAAAATTTGAAATTAGGTCACGAAAACGGAAACGAAACGAAACGGACCCTAGCCGAAAACGAAAACGAAAACGAATTTTTTTTTTCTGAGTCGTGCCCATCTCTAATGACCAAGACTGTCTCAGAAATCTGGGGCCTACTCTTTCATTCTTTGATGATCCCTAAATTCTAGAATGAGTGTGTATCTCTAAGGGCAACCACAAATACTGAAATACACTCCTTTTGTCCTGACAGAGTCAGGAGCAGAAGATTATTTTGAAATTCACCAAGCTGGGGGTGGGGGTGGGGACTATGCTTTATTCCCCTCTCAAGCTGGGCACTGATTACACAATTCTTCCATTTTCTTATTTCCCCCCTGACTTCTAAATCCTCTGCCACTCAAGAGAGGATCAATCATAAATGATTTCTTCAGCTATTCCATGAAGCACTTTTCAGATTCTGATAAGCACTTTTTGAATCATCCTGTGTTTCATAGAAATAAAATACTAATGAGCCCAGTTTAATTACCATAGCAGCTGCAGATTTCTTTATTTTTATTTCTCTGATGTGCAGAAAGGAATCCCATATTTTAAGTCCTTTCACCTGCTTTCTGAAGACAGCATATATTTAATATGTGTATAATTTATAAAATGTGGGTATTGTGCCATCTATTTGTTTCTACAAAGTAACCCCCTTTATTACTGCTGTCTGCAGCTGCATATAGAGAGCTGAATGGTAGATGCAAGAAAGCATAGTGTTTTATCTACATATCAGAGCAACCTGCCCAAGCTCTGTTCCTCCTAAAGCCAAGTGTGCTGAGTATATATCACCCCATAGCACTACAGCACTCTCTGTGTGGTTTACAATTTAATTATGAAGCCTAGACATTGCCCACCCCACCCCGAGCAAGCTGGGTACTCAATTTACTGACCTCAGAAGGATGGCTGGCTGAGTTAACCTTGTGCTGAGTGGAGTTTGGTCTGCAAAACTGCAGTTTAAACACTGCACCAAAAGGTTCCAAGAACACATCTTAGCCAGTCATGCTGGCTTTGAATAACAGACCAGGAAGTCGAACACATCTAGAGTACTCTGGGTAAAAACCTACTTTAAATGCATTTGTGTATTTAGCATGTTTTTTTAAAAAAAACATAAACACCAGTCATGGAAAGAGTGTGATATTAGGACAACGACGAGGACAGCAACAACAACAACAACCATCCTTCCCTTTCATCAATCTTTTGTTAGGCCCCTGGACAAATAGTACGACTGACATTAATTTCCTCTGGGCAAATAGTACTGTAAGCATGTTGCAAATTTTAAGAGAGTGATTCATTATTCATTTAATGTTTAGTTAAGGTCTTCTTTCTTCCTGAAAGGCCCCAAGGCAGTATGATTGAAGACTCAAGAGATTTCAGTTCAAATTCCCACTCAGCCACGTAAACTAATTTGGGGGAAGGCCTATGGGACGGGTAAACTCAGTACTTAAATATCTCACTTTGAAAGTCCTGTTATTGAAAGGATTCCCCCCCGGGTTACCTGCCGCTTATCGCCTGAGCCGAGAGCTGGAATAACCACGCCAAAGTTTCGTGCAACGGAGAAACGCTTTACTTCTTTGCAAAGAGGGCACTCAGTCGAATTGCTTCGAAAAAGCTGAGGCAATGAACATACAATAATGTACAGGTTTTATAGACATAGATCCCCTGAACATCCTGCCCCAATCGTGAAGAAAATAGGAAACATCTGGGCTAAGAAAACGGTCAGAATACATCAAAAGCAAATTATTAACACATCATTTACAAATCATCTTTGACAGTTCTTTAAAACGGGAAGGCATTAATTTTTGCAGGGCAGTGCCACCTGTCTGCGGCTCGCCTACTGCGCTGTCAGATAAGGCTGCAAGCGGGGAACGGCGAAACGCTGTGTTGACAGATCGGGGAAGCCGCTTCCCGTCTTCTCACGAATCCCAGCGGATGGGGGAACTTCTTGGTGGGCTTCTGCCACCGATAAGGAGTTGGAAAACAGGATACAGATGCAAGGAGATATGTGATGCTTTGAGGCACAGTTTCGTGTAGGGAGAGGAGGGTGAATTAAAGGACACAGTTTGAATCAAGGGATAGAACCAATGCACTGCCATTTTATCTACAATGTCAGTCTAATATGTATACCAGGTATTAAAATATTCCTATCATATTGGTAACATTCAGTGAGTTAGGTAGGTGACTGCAGAAACCAAGGCTTGGAGTTCAGTTTCCTATTATATCTCCCAGAAAAGCCAGCCTGTAGAGCCTTGGGCAAGCTGCACAGTTCCAGGTTGCCCCCAAAAGAAGGGAATGGTAAAGAACCACCTCTGTTTATTGTTTATCTAGAAAAACCTGGAAAGGGTCTCCATAAATCAGGTAGCACACTGTTGTTGTTGTTGTTGTTGTTGTTGTTGTTGTTGTTGTTGGTGGTGGTGGTGGTGGTGGTGGTGGTGGTGATTATAGTACTGATACAAGTTGGCTCCAATTTGACAGCAAATCACATGCACATACAATGCCAGTGTTTTTAGCAGTGATGATGACATGTAAGGGGAGGGAGAACTATCCTCCTGGTGTATTACGGTTCTCATTGTGTTCTCCCCTCCTTGTAATTAATATTTACATGTTTCTTTTAAAAAAGCCTTATTGAACAAATTGCACGTATTTAATGTATCACCCATTTTGCACCGGGTTAATTGCGCAATTTATTGTAACTCATCAAATCAAGTGACCAATCCAAGTTGACAGCTATGCGAACAACAGGATTTTTTTTACGCAGGCTTTTGTATACACATTTAGCTTTTGTCTAATAATTTATTTTGATTAATGCTTATCTTCATTGAAGATGGGAGGGATTAAGGTTTCCTGACCACCAGAAAAAGGAGATTATGATAGCTAGGCTGCTAAATTGGTGATGGAGGAAGAAAGGGAGAAAATGCCTTTTATGTTTTCTATTGGAGCTTCTTTTCTTTATCAAGAGAGATCAAGCTACTCATTCACCAAGGAAACTGGAACAGAAGAAGACTAAATTGTAGCTTGCTTATTGCATTAAAAAGAGGAAAGGGAGAATTCATTTATTTTATTTCTAGTGGAATTAATGCTTATCTTCTGGTACCAGTAAAGACCACACCACTGATCACCACTCCCTAAAGTATGAAGGAAGAGGGTATAGGTTGAATTCTTTTATGAAAAAGATCCTTTATCTCCCCCCCCCCCCCCATCATCACCCTACCTTTCTGCATCAATTTATCTTTTCGTTTTGTCCTGGAGAGAAGTAATAAATGGATACTTCTTTCTAAAATGATGAAATGGAAGTTATGAAATAAAATGTCTTTGGTGTGCAAAATTAAGTATCCCCTAAAGGCTTATTGGCACGAACTGCAGAAATATTTAAAAGAATGATAGAATTTAAAAATGTTACACCTACTGTGTTGTCATTATGAGTATTACTGGGGTAGAGTGGAGAGGATTCATACACCATTGAAACATATACAGTGGACCCTCATATAACAAACGGTTTGTATAACATGAAATCTGTACAACATAAAAAATTTCCAGAGATAGGGGAAATTTGCTTAAAAGAATCACCGATGGGGCGAATCTGTGCAACATAAAAATGGTCATGATCAGGGATTACTCCATTTTCAATGCATTCCTATGGGAAATTTGTATAAAGGAAAATTTTCTTAACATAATTTCATTTGGAACAAATTAATTCCTTTATGCAAGGTATCACTGTATATGTTTTGTAAGGCATGCTCAAAGTATTTCTGCCTCACAAAAGCACAGAGCAGTTGTGTTTGTCCCAGCCCTAAGTGTTTTCGGGGAAACCTTTCAGAGTTTCTGAGACCACGCTCTGGTCACTAGCCTTCAAATGGGAAATCTGCTCCAGTTCTGAGACAATCTGACTTTTTTACCTGATCAGCCAAGCCCCAATTAGCTGACTCTGAGGAACAGAACTTTTTAACTCTGTCCTGGCCAAACAGGCACTTATGCTAGCTACAGAATTCTGTGTCTGGTTATTAAAATGTTTTAAAAGATATTTTAAAGTATAGAGAACAAATGTTCACAAGCTCACTTTTTTAGGCTGTGAAATTACTGTTTTTTGCTTTGTAGTTGGGGAAGGTCTTAATTTTAGCAGTGCTTTGGTGCCTGCAAGATTGCAACCATTCTTCCTGTCTTGTCACTATACATTCCTCTAGTAATTAAAAATAAAACCTCAAAAAACTCAAAGAAAAATGTTATGTGCCACCAAGGCACTTCTGATGGGTAGTGAGTATATACACTGGTCACATGGAGGGGGAGAGAAGCGATGGGTGTTTTAAAATGTCTTTAGCCACTGAGGCAACCACTTGTCTCCATGGCTAAAGACATTTTAAACCACCCGCCACTTCACCCCCAACGCGCCCAGTGTGTGTGTGTAGGAAGCGGCGGGTGGTTTAAAGTGTCTTTAAGCCACCGAGGCAACCACATGACTCAGTGGTTCAAAGACATTTTAAACAAGCCGCCGCTTCTCCCCACCCCACCCCAAACCAGGCATGTTGCAGGGGAAAGTGTGGGTTGTTTAAAATGTCTTATAGCCACCAAATCAAGCGGTCACCTTAGTGGCTTGAAGACATTTTAAACAAGCTTCGCTTTCCCCCGTACGGTGCCTGATTGAGGGGGAAAGTGCAGGTTGTTTAAAAATTGCAAAAAAACCCCACAACCACTGGCAAACACGCAAAAAAAATTACAGTACAGTATATAAAAATAAGAAAGGAAAAATCAACCTACCTTTCCCGCTGTAGAGAAGTGCAGGAAAATGGCACGGGTATTTTAAAACCTCCCAAACGCAAAGCGCCATGGGAGAAATAGTTTTCAAAAAAATTATTGGAACTTGGGGAAACCCTATATTTTTCTTGTAAGGCAGTGGGATTTAAAAACCAATGGAATCCTGCTCATAAGTCAGGAATTCCATATGTTGGTCGCGTTGTAAGTCAGGGTATCACAGTATATATTAATATATTAATATATATTAATATATATATTAAGTGTTCTGCTTATATACTGCCCCATACCACTTAAAGTAGTCTCTGGGCGGTTTACAGTTTAATTACAGTATGCAGGATACACATTGCCAACCCCCCCTCCAGCAAGCTGGGTACTCATTTTACCAACCTCAGAAGGATGGAAGGCAACCTTGAGCCTGCTACCTGGGACTGAACCCCAGGTCGTGAGCACAGTTTTAGATGCAATACAGGCATTTAACCACTGAGCCTCAAGGCTCCTATGAATTATTGACTTCAAAAATGTCCTGTCATTAATAGCTTTGCTCAGATCTTGCAAACCAACATCATCTCATTGGGTTGTTCTCTCTTCATACTGCCCCCTCCTTGCAATTTTTCTTTTCCAGCCTGCTCAGGTATTTTGAACTAAGAGCTGTGGCTTCCTTCATTGAGACAATCTGTCTTGTGCTATGTTTTCCTCTGTTCCTACTGCACCACCACCGCCACTCTCCCCAGTAATATTCCAGTCAGCTTTGTTTCTGCCTGTCAGTAGTATCTGCAGAGCTGTCCTGAAACTGCATATTTTTCAAAAGAGTTGATTTTAGTCCCTGACTGTCTTTGACAAAGGATGAGTAATTTTGACCTTGATTTCCAGTGACAACCTTTGCCAACTCCCAACTCCCTTTTTTAAATTTTAAAAAGCAGGGGGACATATTTTGGGAAATATGTACAAAACATCTTGGTAGAGCTTTTTCTCCAATATAGCATTTCTTCCTCAATTTGCCTCTCCCGAGGAAAGGTTTTGGAAACTGGAGCATAACTTTCTAGTCTGCATTCTTGGCAACATTAGTTTACCTGAGAAGTTAAAAGGTGTGTGTATTTCTCCAGTGCCGGTGTTGTGTTTACTCTCACCTTTGCCTCACTAAATCCAATAACAGCTCTTCAGAATATTTTGGCTCAGTGGGGGGTTGCAGCCACATCTCAGCTGTTCTTACTTCTGTTGCATCCCAACAACTATAGATGACCATGCATTCAATTTCTGGGATCCTCTACCACTGAGTAATTCTAAATGAGGGACGTTTCTGTTGTAATTTGTGTCTAATGTACAGTATGTATATTTAAACTGCCATTTTAAAAAGCCAGGAAATTTTTAAAAATCCTCTGGTTTTTGGCTATGGGATATTGTGATTTTGTACCTACTATTGAGAACACAGGAAATGGCCCAGTATTAATTCAAAATGTAATGCCTGTGTTTCTAGCTGGAAAACAGATGCCAAACTTTATGTACATAGCAAAGGAAAGCCTGAATGTTGACAAACTCCAATGGCAGTAGTCAAGTTGGTCCACAGGATATCCTCTTGTTCTCACTACCAGTGCCACCAAGCAAGAAAAAAAATCTCAGAAGCTAACTCCTATCTTTTGGAAGATAACCATTATTCACCCAAAAATAAAACAATTACCATGGATATTTTATGACAAATGGTGGTAGTTGAATGTTTAACAATATTGATTGTAACAGATTTTAGAAGTAGTGAAGCCTGTTAGAGTAGGGCATTTGTAAACATTGTGAATATTAAGCTGCAAGTTATTATTATCATTATGTGTTATCAGAATGTTTGTGTGTGAGAAGGATGGTGTGCCCTCCTCTCCAGAGAAAACACCTGGGCAGGAGAACACAAAAGCCCAGCCCAAACAAGAGAAAGGGGAGAGTGAAGCTATGGAAGTGGGGAGCACAGGGGGGGCAGCGCCCGAGGCAGTACAGTACTAGGTGGATGGGCAGGAGAAGACAGGAAGGAGGATGAAGAGTTGGTGGAGGTGGTTAAGGAGGATCCCTGGACTGGGGAGTAGAGATGGGCACGAATCGAAAAAATGGCATTTTGGTTTTTCGTTTTTGTTGAGGGGTCCATTTCAGTTCATTTTTGTTTTTCATGAATTTTTGAAAAAAAATCATTTTCGTTTATTCGTTTATTCATTTTTCATTTTTACCCGCTTTTTGTGCATTTTTAAAGCATTTCCGTGCGCGGGCGTCCCCCAACGTCCCAGACCAGAGGGAAAACACTAAAAAAATTTCATGCTGGCAGAGACACAGTATAGACTAGGTACGCAAGGAGGCTGCAAAGGCAGCGGCGGGGGTTGCCCATGGTACAAGGCAGCCACAGAGTGACTGCACTGTGGGGCAGGGGAGGGTACTCACAGAGAGGTACGCACACATGCACACAGGGAGGCTGCAGGACTGAAGCTAGAGAGAAATCTCTTCTTTCTCTCCCCTAAGAGCCAGGCTGCAGCCGGCAGGAACACAGAGACACACACCTGTCTGGCTGGCCTAAAGTGAAAATAACGAGTCACAGAGACAGCAATCCCACCCTAACTCCCACCAGAGACTGCAAGGAGGACGGGGGCTGCCAGAGCTTGTTATGCCCTCTGTGGCTGCCAGACCTACCCAGTCTGCAAGCTAGACATGCTATTGGTTGAAGTTGTCCAAGAATTTACATGATCCCATCACATGGCTTGCCTCCATTTTGTGGCTGGCGAGTGGCAACATCCATTTTGTCATCCTTAAAGGGAAAAGAAAAATGCATTGCAATGGGAGAAGACAAAAACAAACATTTTAAGGACCCCGACCCCCCTGGTAGGTATTATCAGACAGTATAAATGTTTATTGCTGCGTTTTTATGGATGTCCAGGGTGTTTTTAAACATTTAAAACAGCTCATTTCATTGTGTGTCACCATTAACAAAAAACAAAATGTAACGAACCTAATTTTCGTGGTTCTGTTCGGTTCATTCCAGTTTCATCACAATGTTCGTTATTTGTTTCATTACATAACAAAACGAATAACGAATAATGGAAATGAAAAAAGTTCATTTCGTGCCCATCTCTACTGAGGAGTGGGTAACATTCAGAGTCCCACGAGAAGTGGCTGAATGGGAGTGGAAAGAGAGAAAGGTGTGAAAAGCCCCATTTGGGGGCCAGACAACAGAGAGGGAGCATCGGAGAGAGGCACAAGAGTACTTTGTGTGCCGAGCCTACCATTGTGATCAGCAGAAGGCTTTGATGAAAATATGGCAGAGTACCCATGGAGCCGAGAAGGAGAAGGACTCAGGCGAGAAGAGGAATTAGAAGATCCCGCCGCTGCCGCGACAGGAGCAGCGGGTTAGAACCAAACCTTAGTTAAGAGTTTAGCTGGACTTAACGTAGACCCAGGCCCTCCCATAATGCAGGAAATGCCTGTTTGGAGATGGACTGTGGAACCTGGATTAACACCCGGGCAAATAGCAGAGTTTTGGTCTGAGGCTGAGCCACTTATCCCAGAGAAGGGAGGGCGAGCCATTGAAGACCCCAATGTTAATGTTAGCTTTATTTTTAAAAGTTTGCAAAGCAATCTGCATCATCTGTATCTCCGTCTACTCTAGAGGGCAATGGAGGGAGGGAGAAAACAGGGGCAACCCCCTCACATTGTGTAAACAAAGGCCAGAAGAGATGCCATCCAGAAGCAAGTGAAATCTGATTGGTCTGTAAGCAACATGTGACTGTCGTTTCCCATGCTTGTAAACAGTTGGAGGAAGAGAGAAAGGACTTTTTCGGAGAAGGATTCTATGGCTGCACCTGAAGACAAGACAAGCTTACAGTAGATATGAAGTTTACAGTAGAAGCTTAGATGGAGGCCCTTTGCCTCCATGCCTCAGGGAGTTAGGAAAGGATTCAATTTTCATTATTTTCCAGTTAGAATAATATTCTGTGTAATCTCCAATAGCTAAATAAATACCTTTAATTATTCAAGTGGTGGTGCCTTACAAGTTATTTTGGCAAGTTTGGAAACAATACAGCTGACAGGCTAGGAGGCAAAGAAAGAACCTGCATGGGCTTTAGTGATCTCCAGGTTCCTGCATTAAATGTCTGAGCTTGATTGATTGCAGGGAAGGCCTAGGCAGAGATTAAGTTAAGCCCGTTCTGGTGCACTGATTGTTTAGCCACAGCACAGTATGAATGTAGGCATAGAAATTTTAAATCAATAGACTTAGCACCATAATGGATAAATAAATTCATTACCTGGAAATCCAATGTCCTGAAAATTAAAATGCCAGGTGAAGGCGGGAAGGAGAGATACAGTAGGACCCCAGTATCCACTGGGGATCAGTTCCAGGCCTTCCTGTGGATAACAATAACTGTGGATAAGAGAGAACTCCAGAAAAACCACCCAAAACTGCTGTTTTGTGACAGTAGCTTGCTTTATGGCTACTGTTTTGCGATAGTAGCTTGCTTTACGGCTGCTGAATTATTTATTTAATTTTTCCTGTGCCAACTGTGGAAAACTGAATCAGTGGCTAATGATTGTATTTTCTGAAATATTTCATCTATTCAAGGGTATATAAAATTGCAGAAGTAGGATCCTCTTTGACAATGCTTCCAGACTGAGAACTGAGAATATTCAAAATATTACGTACAGCTACTTAATTTTGTACTGCTATTTAATATTTCCTCCTACTTAATACGTTTCTGTTCTCTTAAATAAAATAGAGGATGGATTGGCTAAACACAGCATGGCTACAAAATACACAACAACAACATTTGGGCCTCCTATAAAGTTTGATGAATGGGGCAGAGTGATTTCATAACAGACTCAGTAAAGGAGCACTACAAGTTATCTTTAGGGATATGCTTGAAAATTAAGGCCAGTTATTTATTATTCCATTATAAATTGTTTGGATTTAGGGTGAGGAATGAGTTGCTCTTGTTGTTACAGTTTATTTATTTATTTATACAACTTACACAACTTATACAGTTGAGAAAAGTGTATCTATAAACATGGATAAGACCTGACATTCTTCACTTATCAATCTAGGCCATGGAACGTGTGACTGTGGGAAGTGCAGATGTGATGAAGCCTGGTATGGTGATGCTTGCCAGTACCCAAGGACATGCAACCTTACACGGAAGAAGAGCAATGAAATGTGCAAAAATTCTCAAGATAATATATGTTCCAATGCAGGTGAGACTTCTATTCTAATAGGATATCTGGTAGGTGACATCAGCTTAGGGCAAAGAAGAATTTAAAGAAAGCATCCAAGACAACAGTCAAGAATAGGGCATGAGTGAAGTGGACAGAGGAACGCTCTTCTCCCTCTCACAAAATACCAGAACTAGAGGACATCCACTCAAATTGAGGGTTGGGAGAGTGAGAACAGACCAAAGAATTTTTTTTAACCCATAGTGTTGTTAGTCTGTGGAACTCCCTGCCATAAGATATGGTGATGACATCCGCCCTGGATGCCTTCAAAAGGGGATTGGACAGATTCCTGGAGGAAAAGTCCATCACAGGTTGCAAGCCATGACGGGGATGTGTAATCTCCAGGCTTAAAAAGAGGGTACTTCAAAGGACAGATGCAGGGGAGTGATACCAGGAAACAGATATCTAGTCGTGTGTGCTCCCAGAGTCATTTGGCGGGGCCACTATGAGATACAGGTAGCTGGACTAGATGGTTTCTTGGCCTGATCCAGCATGGCTCTTCTTATGTTCTTATGTTCTTAAGAATAAAAAAAAAATTGAGAATATTTTGAAAAAGGGATACCATATTAAAATACTCATACAATATATGATTTGCATTGGAGTGCCCAATACATGCAGAAAAGTACAGTATAAGAAACCTTCCCCACACCCTTCTATTATCTCATTTAGGTTGACTGACAAAAGACCGAAATAATCAATCCTTGAAATGTCTTCCCACAGTTTATTACAATTAAGAACATACATGAGAACATAACTAAGAACAGCCTGGCTGAAACAGGCCACATCCCATCCAGTCCAGCATTCTGTCTCACACAGTGGCTCACCATTTGCTTCAGGGTATTCCCAAGCAGATGTCTTCACCTGCTTATGATTCCCTGCATCTATATTGAGAGATATCCTTCCTCTTTCTCCAACCCGGAGGTTGTTCTTAGGCATCCATAATGATAGCCATTGATACCCTTGATCTCCATGAACTTGTCTAATCCATTCTTAAATTTGTCAAGGCTGACAGCTGTAACCACTTCTTCTGGCAAGGAGTTCCATAGACCAATGATCCTCTGGGTGAAAAGGGTACTTTCTCTTATTTGTTTGAGATCTAGCACCCAAAAGTTTAATGGAGTGCCCCCTAATTCTAGTGTTGCACAATTGGGAAAACAGGTTTTCCTTATCTACTTTGTCCACACCATGTATGATTTTATAAACTTCAGTCAGGTCACCTCTCAGGTGCTGTAGTTCAGGAGTGAAGAGGCCCAGCCATTGCAGCCTCAGATGATAAGGAAGGTGTTCCAGTCCCCTAATCATTCTGATTGCCCTCCTCTCCACTCTTTCCATTTCCATAATATCCTTCTGGAGGTATATTGACCAGAACTTTACAGAATACTCCAGATGTGGTGTCACCATAGATTTATAAAGAGGCAAAATGACACTTGCTGACTTATTTTCTATACCCTTCCTAATGATCCCTAGCATTAAGTTTGCTTTTTTCACTGCTGCATCACACTGGATTCCAGCTAATAAACCAGGACACCAAGGTTCCTTTCCTTGTTTATTGCAGAGAGTTCAGACCCCATCAGTTTATAAATGTAATTGGGTTTTTTTGCCCCAACGTGCATCACTCTGTACTTGCTAATATTGAAGTTCATTTGCCACTGGTTTGTCCGCTCCCCAAGTATCAAGAGATTCCTCTGGAGCTCTCCACTATCTCTCTCAGTCTTTACTACCCTGCATAATTTAGTGTCTTCAGCAAATTTGGCTACCTTGCTATTTACTCCTACTTCTAGATTATTTATGAAGAGGTTGAAAAGCAGGGTCCCAGTGCTGAACTTTGAGGAACCCCACTCTTTACCTCACTCCACTTGGAGAAGTGTCCATTTAGTGCTTCCTCTGTTTCCTGTCCCTTAGCCAATTGCTGATCCAAGACAAGACCTCTCCCTTTATTCCATGACTGGTAAGTTTATTCAAGAGCCTTTGTTGCGGGACCTTGTCAAAAGCCTTCTGAAATCCCAGATAAACAATGTCAACTGGATCTCCCTTATCCACATGCATGTTGACACTCTCAATAATTCCAACAGATTAGTGAGGCATGATTTGCCCTTGCAGAAGTCATGTTGGCTCTCCTTCAGCAGCATGTTCTCATCTATGTGCCTATTAATTTTATCTTTTAGGATGTTTTCCATCACTTTTCCTGGGACACATGTCAAACTGACTGGTCAGTAATTTCCTGGATCATCTCTGGATCCCTTTTTGAAAATTGGTGTTACGTTTGCTACCTTCCAGTCATCAGGCACAATGCCTGATTTGAGGGAAAGATTATATATTTTGTCTGGAACATAAGCAATTTCATCTTTAAGTTCCTTGAGAACTCATGGATGGATGCCATCTTGTCCTGGTGATTTGTTAGCATCTAGTTTAACAAGACATACAAGGACCTCCTCCCTGGTTACTATCTGGCTTAATTCTTCAGTTTCCCTCCCTATGAAGATAGGCTCTATTTTGGGCATGTGGTCTCTTGTCTTTTTCAGTGAATAAGGAAGCAAAGAATTCATCGAGTCTCTCTGCAATCTCTGTTTCCTCTTTAATAATCTGTTGCCTTCCATTGTCATCTAACGATCCAATGGCCTTCCTAGTTGGTTTCTTACTTCTAATGTACTTAAATAAATCCTTGTTATTTCTTTGAATGTTTTTAGCTACACACTCCTCCAAGTCTTGCTTTGCTCTCTTGATTTTTGCCTTGCATTTGTTCTGCCAGAATTTATGTTTCTGCCTGTCAGTCCTTGTTTGGACAAGCCTTCCATCTTCTAAATGAGCTTTCCTTGCTTTTGATCACTTCCAAAAAAGCTCCTGTAAGCAAATCAGAGTCCTTTTGGACCTGGCAGTGCCCTTTTCCCTTTTGGGTATGCTTTCCCATTGGGCCTCTGTTGTTTTTGTGAGCAGCCTCCATGACTCTTGGAGTATTTGGACTCTCTCAATTTTCCCTTTCAGTTTCTTTTTTTACTAGTTTCCTCATCTTTGGGAAATTTCCTTTTTGAAAATTTAAGGTCTCTGTGTTAGATGTTATCAGTGATTGGCAGTCTATGATTAAGTTAAAGGTAATTGTGTTGTGGTCACTGTTCCCTATTGGATCAGTCACATTAACATTTTGCATCAGATCCTGTGTATTCCTCAAGATTAGATCAAAGATTTTTGTACCTCTAGTTGGGTCTTCAACCATGGGTTTCAGGGAACAATCATTTAGCATATCTACGAACTTTATCTCTTTATCATGTGCTGAACAATAGTTCACCCAGTCTGTGTGAGGGTAATTGAAGTCCCTCATGGTAACCAGGCCTCCGTTCTTGAATACCTCCTCTACAACATTCTCCAACTGCCAGTATCCCTCAAGGGTTAGGGTTGGAGGCCAATAGCATATGCCTACTGTTAGACCATCCTTGTGGCCTGATACTCTTACCCACTGAGTTTCTAATGGTGACTCCAAGTCACCTAGATATTCCAATCCATACGATTTTATCCCTTCTTTGACATACAAGGTACACCACCTCCTGTCCTTCCTGTAAAGTGTGTAGCCTGGGATAACTGTGACACATTGGTTATTATCCATCCACCAGGTTTCAGTGATGTCAATAATATCAACATTTTTGCCCAATTTCATGCTGGTATCTTTTCCCCACCCCACTGAATTTTACAGGAACGTGCCATTGTGGTCGATGTAAATGTGATGACATAGAAGGCAATGGGCTGATCCATGGTAAATATTGTGAGTGTGATGACCGAGAGTGCATTGATGAAGAAACAGGAGAGATGTGTACAGGTAAACATTTATTTATAAAGTTTATTTGTAAAGTGAATCATAGAAGGAAAATAGTTTGATAAATGACCACCAATGTAATTAGTGTTAGTCACAACTGACCAACATGAAACCAAGCCACTGATTTCAACTGGACTTAGCCATGGCTACTGTTAGGTAGACTGTAAGCAGAGTTATGAATTCTGCAGCATTGAGGCACCATTTCCTTTCTGAAAATGTAGTGGGCATCTGATTATTTTTCTTTGCTACATTTCTCCCTCATAAAGAAACCTGATACTTGCAGCTGTAGCGGTAAAAAGGGATGTGTTTTAGGGAGAGTGTTGTAACCTAGTGTTATACCTTGAATTGGCCAAAAATAAGTAACCTAAAGATTAACAATAAAGGAACTGCATGGGGCTGAGCTCCAACAAGGAAGAAGCCTCCAATGTCACTGTTCCTTCTCCCTGGCACTGACCAATCAGACAAGGAGGCGGGATGATGCATTTCCCTGCACAGCACCTGATTGGGCAGCACCAGAGAGAAGGAAGGATAACGTTGGAGGCTTCTTCCTCATTGGAGCTCAGCCCCTTGCGGGTGCAGATAAAAGTAGTCAATTGGCTGACTGCATTTTGGAGGCTTGCGAACACCAGCTGGGCTCCCGCAGGTCATTTCAGAACTAGTAGCTTCCAAGATGAATAGCCCATCCCTAGTTCTAATCCATATTATAGCTTTATGAAAAGATTTACTTGCTTTCCTGTGGCCATTATTTTGAAGACATTTATAGCTCCAGGGGGTGTGGTGGCTCAGTGGACTGAGGCTTCTGAAAACTGTCGGCTGCAAAGTTGGCAGCTCCTGCCAACCTAGCAGTTCAAAAGCATGTAAATGCAAGTAGATAAATAGGTACCACCATAAAAAGCAGGAAGGTAAAACAGTGTTTCCTTGCAGCCATGCCGGCCACGTGGCCGTGGACTTGCACAACCCTGGCTCTTTGGCTTAAATACGGAGATGAGCACCGCTCCTAGAATCAGACACGACTAGCACGCATGTGCGGGGGGGGCACCTTTACCTTTTTATAGCTGCAGTAGACTTAGTAGAACACTGCACATGAGTCCATTTCTCCATTAAGAAGAGTAATTTTTATATTTCACAGTTTTAAGCCATGCATATGCATGAATCCTTTGCAGGTCATGGTAGACTTCCTACTGCTTTCGGGAGAATGTTAAAATCAATCATAGAATCATAGAATCATAGAGTTGGAAGAGACCCCCAAGGACCATCCAGTCCAACCCCCTGCCACGCAGGGAACCCCGCATCACAGTACTCCTGACATATGCCCATCATTTTTTGATCTTGTGTCTTGTATGGGGATGATTTTTGTCATTTTTTCACTCCTGGAAATAAATTTCAGTTCCTTCTCATTTCTAGTTTCAAACTGCACACAATTGCCCCATGCTTTGTACTAGCAGCATCAGCAACCACTGTGTTAATTGTGTGATTCTTGCTTACATTATTGCAATGTCATTTGGTTTCAGAGCTCAGTGAGAATTTAGTCTAAAAACTCCAAGAGCTGGTTCTAACCTATAAAGCCCTAAACAGCTTGGGTTCAAGTTATTTAAATGCAGTGCCTCTCTTATGAACCTACTCAGGTGTTAAGATCATCAGCAAAGGCCTTTCTCTTGGCCCCTCACCTTCACAGGCATGTTTGATGGGGACAAAGCAGCGGGCTTTTTCTGTTGCTCCTTCCAGGCTTTAGAACTCCTTCCTATAGTAGGCCAAGCTCATCCTGCCTTTGCTGTCTTTATGCAAGCAGGCAAGCTGTCCCCTCAGTGACTGACTGTCTGAGGGGATTTTTTAAATGGATGGTTGTGCCTTACTGTTTGAATTTTTGTGTTCTGGTTTGTGGTTTTGCCGTTACATTTGTTTATTATTTTTAGTGTTTAGGATAGCTCAGGCTGAAGAGCCAGAGGTTAAGAGTTTGATTCCTGCCTCTGCCTCCTAGGAAAATAACTAGTCTGTGTGGCCTTGAGCAAGCTTCACAGTCACAGGTATCCCCAGAAGCAGCACACTTTTGTGTATTCTCTAGCTGGAAAACCATGGAAGGGATTCCCATGTTGGAAATGTCTTGATGGCACACAATTATCTAGTGTCTTTAATTATGTAAGCTGCCTTGGGTTCTTTTGCCTTGGGAGGAAATCAAGATATAAACAAACAGACAAACAAACATTTTTATAACAAATCCACAACATGAAAGCATGTATATATGTGCTCTATAATCGTCTGCATATCAGTAAATCCCTTTAAGTTAAAAAGTAGGCTTATTCAGTGGAAATATTAAGGGAGAACATCATAAAACACATCCTTTTCTCATTCCCTTCCTTTTTTTTTCTATCTGCCTCTAAGCTAGGATGTTCCACCAGCAAATCTGCCATGCTTCTGGCATTCCATCAGCATTGTGAGGTTAAGGCCAAATTACATGGTCAATTACATTTGAATATAGAATTCTTCTCAGTTACTTTAATAATTCTACTAAATAATTAGGGATGAACGTGGAATCCAATTTTAGTCTGAGTTTCAACTGAATTTGTCTTGGTCCACACTTCCTGGACTGTCCACAGGAGGAAGGCAATTTGCCCTTTGGAAGCTTTACCTTTGAAGGGCAGCTGCAAGCCCCACCACAGAAACAGGTCCCTTTGAAAAAGATGTGCAGAAAAACTGTGTGCATTTCAAATTTGTATGAAACACTGTTAAAATGTGTTGGGGATGTGTCCAAACTACTTTTTTCAGTTTAACATGCACATCTTGGGAGACTTAGAAGAACAGAAACTGCTCTTTTCCCATGAAAAATGTTCCATAAACATTCTATATGGCTTGGGGAAAGATTCAGCAGTCAAAGAATGATAGATAGGTCAGGAACTCTGAGAATAGTAAATAAATAAATAAATAAATAAATAAATAAATAAATAAAACCTGTCCCTGTTGACCAGATAAAGGAGCAAAGAACTTTGAACTTCTCACTTGTTCACAAACCGTTGCCTATATTACCTTCTATTGGTTGAAAACCTATCTTGATTAAGTATGCTAATGTCTTTATATTCATTCAGCTCTTTTGGATTTTACATTTATCTGCCAAAATGCTATAAAATGCACACATGCCAAGCTGAATACATCCCCTCCCCATCCCCAGTATAAATCAATAGTGCCAAATGGATAGGGCAATGGTTTCAAACTACAGGAAAAGAGATTCCATTTGAACATTAGGAAGAACTTCATGACAGTTAGAGCTGTTCGGCAGTGGAATATGCTGCCACAAAGGGTGGTGGAGTCTCCTTCTTTGGAGGTTTTTAAGAAGAGGCTGGATGGCCATCTGTCGAAAATATTGTGATGGGGTTCCTGCATGGCAGGGGGTTGGACTAGATGGCCCTTAAGGTCTCTTCCAACTCTATGATTCTATGATTCTATGATTCTAAATGGATGAATGTCAGCATTTATTGCAAATTTTGGAAAAATAAGAGGTGATTTTTTAAAAATAGCATTGTTGTGCACATGTACATTCATTACAACTATAGCAGGCCATCAAAATATTAAACATTTCTGATTTGATCCTTTTACATGTCTGTTTTTTGAATGGTTTCTACAGGACTGTCGTAGAAATAAATTTAGTCATGGTATAGAAATATCTGTAGTACTGGAGCTTATTACCTATGTATCGGTGCTCAAAGTTTATTTAAAATGAACTAACCTATATA
>JAHTLZ010000348.1:22764451-22793161 GCA_023846285.1 Phrynocephalus versicolor
TATTTATTTATTTATTTATTTATTTATTTATTTATTTATTTATTTATAAACCACCCAATTTTCCCGTAGGAACTCTGGGTGGTGTACAACAGATTGCCAATCTCAACAATTTGTCCATACATTCAACCCAACAAAAAACGAATGGAAATACAAATAAAAACACAGCATAGAACATAGAACACAGCATCTGGCAGAGAGGGCTTAAAAAAAAAACCTAACAGAAAACAAGCAAGCAAGTGCTCAGTGATTGTCGAAGGTTGCCCTGAAGAGCCAGGTCTTTAGCACTCTCCTAAATGCTGGCAACGAGTCAGCCAGCCTGAGTTCCGAAGGCAGTCTGTTCCAAAGAGCTGGGGTGGCCACTGAGAAGGCCTGACTCCTAGTAGAGACCCTTCGGGCCTCCATCGGAGTGGCCATCCGGAGCAACAATGAGAGCGAATCTCTGGTTGGTTGGGACAAAGCTGGCCTCCGAGAGATCCGCTCCACCAGACAGTCCTCTCATGTCGCTCACTTATTTAGCCATAAATTGGCATTTGGAATATGGCCATTACTTATTTGTTGCATGATTATTATTACTGTGTCTCCAAAACATGCTAGAAAAATAAAGTGGCCTCAAATCCCCCCCCCAGATTCCCTCACAATTTACAGAAGTTATAAAAAAAATTATATTACTTGTCAAAAATTATGCCATTAACTCCTCGTTATCCCCAAAATTAGCATGTGTCATACTTACATAATTTCTATCCCTGATCTCAGTAGCATCTTGTGGAAGCTATTGATCTGCTCTTGATGTCAACATCAACTCTTCTTTCTTTTACAGGAACTTGTGTGTGCGGCGAATGTACGTGCCATGATGTCGACCCCACAGGAGACTGGGGAGATATTCATGGAGACACCTGTGAGTGTGATGAAAGAAACTGCAAAGCGGTCTATGACAGATACTCTGATGATTTCTGTTCAGGTAAATGAAATGTTTCAGTGGAAAACATTTTATCTGAAAAAAAAATTGATAGTGGCTGAATCTTTTCTGGTCTGCAGGCCATGATTCTGGTGACTGGACATATATTTTGCCACATGACTTTATTTCTTCATGAGTGGCTAGATGAGTGGCTAAATACAAACCTATTTGCAAAAGGAAGCTAACAGCTTTCCTGTGCCATCATCTGAGGCAACTACTAAGATTATGACAACCAGTTCTCACTGAACCTACATCAGTTCAACACAGCTATTCAACAAAAGGAGGAAGGGTACAAACTACAGAGGCTTCAGTATCCCAAGGATCATGTTTGCAAAATAAGGCTTTTAGAGATCAACATAAACTGTGGGTCTGATGGTCTGTGCTAGTCCATGCAATGGTACAAAAGGTTCCAGAAGGCTCCGTTTAGAGGCAGGATAAGAAGAAGTTGGGACAGGGAAGCTGGGGTGCTGAACTGTGGAATACCTGTTGGACTGATGGGCAAATAAGCACAAACCACTACATCAGCGGTTCACGGCCATCTCTATAGCAAACCACAAAACACAGCAGTCTCTTTGTCAAGAGGAACCTGGGCCAATTTCCATGGAGCCTCTCCTAAAGATCTCAGTAGACAATCAATGTGCCTAACTTGTGGTTTGTGTTACAAACTGGGGTAGGGGAGAGACAGAAGGGGTAGGGGAAGAAGCAGGCTGGAATAAATTGGAAACTCCTTACTTGGGAGCAAACCTCATCATTGGGTTAATAGACTTATGAGTAGACACATGTTACAGATGTGCTGTGCTGTACTTGCTAGCTCTTTCCTTTTAGGTGAACCATAAAACAAAAGTTTGGTGACTTGTGTATTTTCTTTTGCTCCAAAGTCCTGAGTGGAATAGGAATGTAGGTATGAGTTGCATAATACTCCCAGGTAAGTGGATACAGGTACTTGTTGCTAGTAAGCTCATGCTTCCATATGACCCAGCAAACATATATTGAGATACATGAAATAGTCTAACTTCTGAAGAATTACATAAAGTTAACCTACAGTAGCCCAAATCCTCTTGCCTAGTTACACCTAGTTACTCTGCAATGACTCAAAACTGTGTAACCTGTAGTACCAAATGGCCTTAAATTAAGAAAAATAAGAAAACTCTGCAACTCAGCTTGAAATTGATAATTCCTCAGTTTGTTTCTTAACCTGAGACAATTTACCTCCAAATATTGTCATTTGCATTGCCTCGTAAGAGGATTTTTTCATGTAGACCATATAAAGATTTAACAGCAAATTAGAGCTGAGAATCCATCTAAGCTGAATGAAAGCTTCAGGGAGGGCCAGAAGCCAAGGAAATCCCACCACTCAAAGCAGCACTTTTGTCTCTTGTCATTGCATGGTATATTTGGTTACAGATGATGGAAGCCCAGCAGGCTCTTTGATACTGTCCAGAAAGACAGAACAATTTGGAGTTTGCTGAGGCAGAGGTGACTTGGTGGCACACTACAATATGCCACCACCAACAACAACAACACCATCAACAACAGAAAGAACTACCTATGACTTCGAAATGTAGCAGTTTAGCATATACTGTAGTATGCACCAGATGAACAGTACAATGGTACATCGACTTACGGTTGCTTCGACAACCAAATAATTCAACTTATGAACACTGCTCTCTGCTCTGCATGACAGCTGACTTTGAGGGTTTGACCTGTTGTGCAGAGCGGAGAGCAATATTTGCTGACCATTGCCACCTCCTCGTCCTCCTTGGTTGCTTCCATCTCTGCAAAAGAGATTGAAGCAACCAAGAAGGAGGAGGAGGTGGCCATCGCGCCTCCCTTCCAAACCACCTAGGCTGTGCAAAGATGCATCCACCCCAGGGATTTTCTGGGACCAATGCATCTTCATGCAGCCCAGGCGGTTTGGAAGCGAAGCAGTGGCGGCACATCACCACCACCGTTTCCCTTCCAAACCACCCGGGCTGTGCGAAGATCAATGGGTCTGTACTCTGCTCACCAAATTGGTAGGCAGAGCATGGACCAATTGATCTTTCTCCAGCCCAGGAGGCTTGCAAAGGAAACGATCCACCGCTGCCGCTTGCCTTCCAAACCACCCGGGCTGGTCAAAGATCCATCAGTCCCTGTGAACTTCGCCCAGCCCGGGCACCTTGTAAAGGAAGTGCTTACCTCCTAAGCCCTTCCCTTGCAAAGTGCCCAGGCTTCTCCCTCAATCAAGGGCAGCCAGAGTCTGCTCTCCACAACGCCCCCCCAAAGGTCATGGCTGTGGCCAGGAGCGCATTAAGGCTAGTACGCAAGTTAAGCCTAAAGCATAAAGATATTAATGTTGCTGCTTCTACAACAAAGGGATTTTATTTATGATGTGCCACTTCTGTATAGCCCAAAGAAGGGGAGGGAAAGAAATGATACATCCTGCCAAACCAAGCCCCAAGGAGGTTCTTTTGCAACAGGTCCAAGGGAAGCTTTGTGCCAGTTTCAGGGGGGCAGGGAATCCTCTCAGTGTGAAGTTTCTGCTCCCTCCTGGGGTACCATGATGTCCTTCCACTCCCTGACGCAGGGAAGTCCTCTTCTTCCCCTACCTATAACCTTTCCCAGCCTATTCCCTCCCCAGTTTTGACATGCTAGTGGCAGAATCAATGGCAGGAGCATGAGGGGGCCAGCATCAGCGTTGCCGATGCTGCCATGTTGGGCACGATAATGACCGCCCTTGCATGCAAATGTGGCAGTGGGGTCGCTGGTTGCCTAGCTATTACAAAAAGTCACAGCTTGAAAAAGATTGGGAGCCACTGTTATAGTCAAACAGGCAATCACAGACACCTGTAGCCAAGTGGGCGTTCAGCATTAGTCTTAGCCTTCATCAGCACCCCAGTGAGGCAAGGCTTTTAGCGAAAAGGCCATACCAATAAATCAGTTTCAACTTGCCAGCAGGTGGCCAGGTATTGGGGTTGCTCCAAACACACACATACACACACACAAACCTTTATTTTGCAAAATTAATCCAAGGGAGACTGAAGCTAATAATTATGTTGGAATAGGACAGCTGCATTGAACTTATTTAGGGGGAAAGAGAATCGGTTGCCATGACATGCATATAGCTATCTGCCTTGGATGATGGCATAGGAGGGGCACAGAGTATTTTCTACATATTTTATGGTTTAACAAATATTTCGCTAAAGTGGTGTGACAAAAAATAAAGGTCATCAATCTAAATCCTTTGGAATAGATTTTTGTAGCTTTATGCCCTTGTTCAAAAAGTTTGGCATATGACAGTGTGTCTTCTTAACATTTTAAGTTTTGTAAAACTTTCAGATTTTAATTATAATCTATAATTTGTGTGGGTTTTTTGTCCTGATCTATGAACTGGAAGTGTGAATTTATAGGGTTTTTTAAATAACAAATACTCAAAATAGCATGTGTGTACAGTATGTAGTTGATTTCCAACCTCTGGGCATAATCGTGTACAGTGGACCCTCATAACAAACAGCTTGTATAACATAAAATCTGTACAACATAAAAAATTCCTGAGATAGGGGATATTTGCTTAACACAGGGGTGCCCAAACTTTTTGTAAGGAGGGCCAGATTTGGTGGCTGAGAATGTGCCAGGTGCCGGTTGCTCCCTGACCCTGCCACCCCACTGCAAGCCCCACCCACTGACCCATAAGCCCCACCCACTGACCCCTTGCAACCCCACCCACAGGAAGGAAGGCGGGGACCAAGGGAGGGAGGGAGGGAGGTGGAAACCAAGAGAGGAAGGAAGGAGTGTGGGCCACTCAGAATGGCCTGACGGGCTGGGTTTGGCCCCCGGGCCGGACTTTGGGCAAGCCTGGCTCAACAGAATCGCTTATGGGGCAAATCACCACAACATAAAAATGGTCGTAATTAAGGATTACTCTGTTTTCAATACATTCCTATGGGAAATTTTTGTAAAGGAAAATTTGCTTAACAGAATTTCATTTGGAACAAATTAATTCCTTTACACAAGGTACTACTGTATTTGCAACATTTTCCTTCTTAGAAATTGCATTGTAGTGTGAAAAGAAATTTCCCTTTTCAGGAGTGGCATGGGACCAACAAAGAAAAAAAGGCAAACATTAAGAACCAAAGAGCAGGCAGCTGTGAATGAACTAGAACAAATCATAAAATGTAACTATGTGTCACTGGAGACTAAGGCCAAGATCAGGAACACTAAAATATTTTATTTTATTTCCAATTATTATGTACAGATGTGAAAGCTGGACAATAAAGGAGGCTGACAGGAGAAATATTGAATCCTTCAATATAAGGTGCCAGAGGGGAGCTTTGCAGGTACCAAAGACAGTCAGAAAAACAAACCAATGCATCCTAGATTAAATCAAACCTCCTCACTCTCTAGAAAGAAACATCAGGGAACTGAGCCTGTCATAGTTTGGGAACACCACAGGTAGACAAGACTTGCTCCCAAAGGCACTGCATGCTAGGAAAAGGAAGCTGCAGGAACAAATAGCTTCAGGTTCAGCATTAGCAGAAAACACATAAGCACACATCATCCCCCCCATCAGCTTTCTCACCCGTGCTGTCCTTCTGCCAGCTTCTATGGAAAAGTGAATGTGTGAAAACGTCAGATGTTCCCTTGTTCTCCCCCCACCCCTGTTGTGAGGAAGATATACCCTTACTACAACCACCTCAGTAAAGCAAAGCCTTGTGAACTGCAGCACAGAGAAGGGCAAGAGGTGTTGAATGACACTTTAGCATTAAACTGTTAACATTTAGGACACAGTAAATGCTGTAATTTTCCATAACCAATGGACCAAAAAAGGGGGGAGGAGATGAAACCAAAGTAGCACCAATGCTGCATCTGGAGCCCCTTTCCATGGCAAGACAGGGCATTCCTACAATCGTCTTGCTTCTGAGTGAGGTAGGGGAAGGGCATGCTGTAAAATCCTTCCTCTTTAAGTTGGATGGCCACCTGGAAAGAATGACAACACAGCCCTTTAACTTACATGGAAGTCAGTTTTGTCATGCAAGTAGCACCTGGTGAAATACCCTCTTCCATACAAATATGATACATACCGGGACCTTGCCCTCCTTTTCAGGTGGCCACCCTATTCTCTGAAGCTCCCCACACCCAAATCCCTAACTCTCCCTCTCCATTCTTCTGTTATTCTCTCTGTTATCCAGGGGTTTTAAACCCTTCCTTGTAAAGTGAATCTCCATATGAAGCAACACGAGATCACAACAACTTGGGAGAATGAGCTGCACCATGTCAAGCTGCAAATTAGGGGGTACAAATTTTAAATATTTCCTATATAAATACCTCAGCACAGAAAGAAAATGATTACATCAAGAAAAGCATCAGTTTATCTTTTTCCTTGTTGCTTTTAGTTTTATTCAAAGGGCTTCCTAAGAAAGATATAGGAGGACTGCCCACAAACACCTTTCTCTAGAAGAGCCTGTTTCCTCCTCTGGGGGACCATGAAGTAGTCACCTAGTTGATGTTAAACAAGTCTAAGTGCAAACACTACTTGAATAGCATCACACTCAGAAATCGCATATATTCTGCCTTGACTTGCATAATGTAAGAAAAGCAAGAGGCATATACTAAACAAAATAAATAGCCCAGTCTGCTTCTTTCTCCATGAACACAAAGTCAGTTGAATATTCAAACCATTTTGCATTAGAAGGGAAGGAGGGGCACATCTAATCACCATGGAGGAAATTGTATCATCACACAATGTATTTCATTCATTTCCTTAAAACCGGTGGTATTCATATTGGAAAAATGAAAGTAATCATAACAAGGGGGAACACTCCTTCCTGATGAGAAATTTGTTAAGAGAAAGCCATTCTGTTATGTGTTGTTAACAGTTAAAATCAGCTTGAAGAAGATAATCATTTGACTAGATCAGTGGTTATAAAATATTGGAGAAATGGAATCTTGGGCGAAACTATCTCTAGCAGCAGGACTCCTTGCTTATGGAGAAAGGAATCTTTAGAATAACTGCTGAAATTTTATTACAGGTTGCTACATACCTGCAAAATGGCTTATTATGATTCCTTACTGCCTAATTTAGATAAAATTTAGAATCCCCCCCCTTTGCAGGCCTTTTAAAAACCATCACAAATACTTTCATCCAAACGTATGGTTCCTTCTGGTACATATGATGGTTACCTCAACCAATTCCCTGCTATTCACTCCCTCCCCTTTCTGTTCATCTGGGATAATAGTCCTCTTAAGCCTGAAAGTGTGAAGGACTGGATGTGTGGCAGTACCATTGTTCATCCCAACTTGAAGTACAGCTGGTATCTGGGTGTCCACCAGGAAGACCTGCAGAGGCACTTGCAAGCAAATTCAGCTGAATGTACTTACAATGTTTCATTACTGACAGCTTTGATAAAGCAGGTCCCCCATTCATAAAAGTACGAATAGCACATGCTGCTGAACATACTTGCAGATATTATTCTCTTGAAGAATACACAAAGGGGAAGGGGCAGGCAGGGTTTCATGTCCCCAAATCCACCACAAGGATTTTAACTTTTAGTACTTTCAAGATTAATACCTGTGAATGTAATGTGAATGTGAAATCATGGCACATGGGCTCCTTATATGAGGAACAAATGATTAACCAGGCCAATATTGTACCCCAAACATTTTTTTTGCATGGTGCCAGCTGGCCCTACCAATTTAAATGAAGCTGTGTCAAACATCTGCCCACAGTCTCAGTCCTATGGGAAAGCTATGACAGGGGTTAATGATCCAAGCCAAAAATAATGACTCTGCTGCTGTGTGTGTGTGTGTCTTGTATGCAATGCTCCAGCTGTGTCTGAAATTATGTACTTTATAATTCAGAAGGCACAGATTCTAGATGGTGTAAAACGATCAGGGTATCTGCTTGATTGTTTGTCAGATAACGACGATGCTTTCTAATAGCCTCAGAAAATCCTGTTTGCACAATTATAGTTTGAATTGTTGTTATTGTTGCTAAGTGCTATCAGGTCAGAGATGGCTTGTAGCAACTGTGATATGGTGTGATAGGGTCTTCAAGGTAAGTGAGGTAGAGTGGTTTACCAGTTCTCTGGTGAGTTTCCATTAAAGAGCCAATGAATCAAACCAAGAGTTCCTTAGTCCCTAGTCCATTATTCTATGCACTGCGCCACACTGGTTTTTCTCTTAGTCTGAGTGCCTTTACATAATACAGGTTAATCTGCTAAGTATACATTTAATTTGAAAAAGAAGGTATGCGGTTCTTTTATGTTCAAGAATAAAAGAAGAATTTGATGGTTTTTTTCACCTGCAGAAACCATGTAAGACTAACATTCTAACTTATGTTTTAATAACAGTAATTTATCAAATGTCAAAGCAAATAAAGTTTATTTTCAGATCTCAAGAGGACGCTCCTCTATTCAGAAGGTAACAAGACCAACAATGGGATTCCCCCCTACATTTCTGACAAGGTGCTGTTTCCCACTGTACGGGAAAGTGATAGTGCAGCTGGGGGGGGGGCACTGAGCAAAGCTTATGTTGTGCAAGTGTCTGTCCATGGCCACTTACTCATCCCAAATTCTATCACTTTGAGGTGGCCATTTAGCCTGCCCTATGAGAAGGACCAGTTCTGTGTCTGCGTGAGAAGAAAATGTAGAGACAGAAGTGTAAATACTCTCAGGGAAAGCCATGCACATGCCTGCAATATAATTTCTCTAGAGAGCATTGAAAAGGGGATTAATGTGGAGTGGAGAAAGATGAAGCTGAAATGTATTATTTCCCTTTTGCCGGTAAAGGTCACGGACAGTGCAACTGTGGAAGATGTGACTGTAAACCAGGGTGGACCGGGAAGAAGTGTGAGCATCCACTTTCTTGTCCCATGTCAGCTGAAGACAGTATTAGGAAATGCCAAGGAAGCTCGCCTTTACTTTGCTCTGGAAGAGGTAGGTGGCCTGCTTTCACAACCTAGGAGAACTGTTTTGCTGCTTGCAGATATTTAGTGTGGCCAAGTGGGTAAACTGACTTACATTCAAGTGTTTTCTTACCTTAAGTTGAAAGAACAGCTTTGCACTTTGCTGGTACTTTGTTTGTTTAACACTAATAAGGAAACATTAAGAAGTTGTATAATACTCCTGAGCAATCTGTTTCTGCAGCCTGGCCAACTAATAAACCTTCCTGGGTTGTTGCATCAAGCATGGTGGGTCACACTGGGCCCTCTTTGAGTTCTGCCATAGTCAAAGCCTTAAAGCAGCAAACTGACACCCCTCTGATTCTCCATTAGGACATGCCCATAATTCTTTCATGAGTCAGGCTAGCTCCTGCATTGCTGTTTTATATGTAAAGGCAGAACTTAGGGTGTTGCTATTAAGAAGAATTAATGACATGGCAAAGCCAGGGATGACTAAGCAGAAGTAGGGTGCCATTGTGTGCCTTAGAACAGTAGCTCCCTTGGGTCACCCAGGTGTTTTTGGTCTGCAACTCCCAGAAACCCTGGTCAAGACAGTTGGAGCAAAAAGCTTCTGAGAATTGCTGCCCAAGAACACCTGAGTTACTAAAGGTTGGGAACCACTCCCCTAGAATATCATCCTCTCACTGCTTAGTTATGGGCGGTTTCGGCATGTTGTTAGAGTCATTCTCCTTATAAGTAACTTTACAGCCCCTGAGTAAAACTGATATTTCAGTGATATTGAGAGGAGAGTACAGTATGTTTATTTGATGTTCACAAGTACAGTAGGTACTTTTTCCACCTGCATTTGCCAGTGCACTGTCTCTAAATCACATGCTGTTGATCATGAGCTCATCAAAGAGCGTTGTCATTGTCCCTAGATGTTTTGGATTTGTTCTGGGTTGTTCTTGTATTTTGGGGAAAATATTTGAATAGATTATCCCAGTATTGGTATCCACGGGTATTTCTTGCTGTGTGTGCTGTAATGCACTGGGTCCTCCTAGTACTGCCTCTCCTAATGCATCCAGAATTGCTTCTTGGGTTCTCAGTGTTTTGCAGTGTCATAGGCGCGAGACAGCAAAGTTTTGCACTAGAGTGCCCAAATGACAGCATTTAAAATGATTGCTAATTAAAAAGCAGAATGTGGGAACAGCTGCTATCCCAAGGAAACTAAACAAGATCAGTAATAAGATATGCACGGATAGAAGCTCACCAGTGGAAAAGGAAATGCTGTCAAATCACACCCACACCCACAAAATGCACCAGTGTCTTAATGAAGTTCACATAATCAGATCATGCACTGATGCAAGTTAAAGTAAAGCAGAACAAAAATATATCAGGTTGATGTTAAAAGAAAACATCTCAGAATGGTCTATAGAGTTGCTACATGTTTGTTTTCATTGTTGTGCTTTGATTTACTATATATGATTGACAAATCTATTTTGCAAATATCTGATGCATGCACAATATGTCCTAGTAGTTTTTGCTTTGGGGGGCCTCCTTTGATTTAGGGTCCTCCAGTTACTCCAGGTTTAGCATAATGAAAATCAATTCAAAATTTCCTTTATCCAGAAAACAAAATTAAAAACTGTAAACAAAAACTGGCTATACAACATTATTTTAAGTGTGGGGCAAAGTTGCACTTTTTCCTGAGGAATTGTTGCTTTTTAACTACCCATCAGGAGGTTGTTTGTTTCAAATCGCTCTACATCATGCTGGGGGGGGGTACCCATTTTGGGTTGTGTGGAAGCTGTGTCATTTTATTCTGTGTGCTGGGATGTTCCCTGTCCTGACATCTTGGGGATGTGCTTGTGGGAGAGGAGGATGCCAAAGTGTTTCCCCTTTAAAAAGCTTAAATAAACCACTTAGTGCTGCATTACATAGGTGCCAGTCTTTCAGTCTGCAACAATGATGTGGCACTATGCAACTTAGAATGAAAAACAATTAAAAAGAAAAACTCCAGGCAAGATGGTTATAGACAAGGACAGAATGAAGGCGGAACCATAATATCCTGACACAACTCTCCATCTATTTGGGCAATGTAGTCACACCCGTTTTACAGATGAAGAGACTATAACTAACATAAATACTGTTTAAAGAGAACTTGCTAGATGGGCACCATTAGTTACGCTAAGCGGAAGATTGGCTAAAGTTTGACCAGCCTTTCCAAGATAAGACAGAATGGAACTGCTGCTGTTAATTCTACAGAACTCTTACAAGCTATAGCCCCTAAAGGAAGTAATTAATTTCTCAGAATAGAATGACTGAATAAGGTAATGAAAACAAGAGATGTTTAAGAAGCAAGAAATATTGATCTTCACATTGCTTCTGGCTCCTCTATTCTGTTTTAACTCAAAATGTCCCCCCCCTCTATTTTTTAAGACTTGCCATGAAAATTGAGAAAGAACATTGGTATTCTTGGAGTTAAGAATTTTTCTCTGAAAATTGGTCATCTCCCAGTATGCTAAAAAAATCTCCAGCATACTCATGGTCCAGGATTTAATTTGATGTCACATTTTCATAAATCACCATTATAGGGTGTTTTTTGTAGCAAAGATGCCAAAATGTTTTAAAATGTTAATGTCTGGCAAAGCATCTGCCTTCATATGATATTGCAACTCTTTTATAGCCCTTTTCTCATGCAATTGTGTGACAGATTTTGGTAACACATTTTGTTCCATGATTAATCAGAAGGAAAGCATGCATTCTGTGAGTTGTAGATGGATCCACCCGATTGATAGCCGTGGTCCTTTCCTATAAGTGTTACCGGCCACATTCTCTTATGTCTAACGTCTCTTTGTGTCTAACATTCTCTTTATGTCTAACAGTTGTTGAAGCAAGGATACTGTGAAGTCGAAGGAACTCTTCATGATAGACCCTGTAGTCGGCCCTACTTTAGAGACAAATCCAAAAGGGCAATGCATTTCAGTAGGGGAGTAGCAGAGAGTTTGTAAAACTAATACTTTGCAATACAACAAGGATGACTTTCAACAGTGCATTGATCCTGCGAGAACTGATTTCTCGCCCCACTATTGTAACAATAGTAGCTCAGCACAGAGGGAATAGGGAAGCTTTATAGTTACCAGTGACAGATAACCATATAGGTCATCTCCAGATAAGGCATCTGTCCCCCTTTTTGGTGCATTGCTGGGGCACATTGGTCTGCTCTCTTTTCCCCAGCATTCTCATGGAGAGCAGATCATCTGTCGCAATTTGCTCCCAGGGCTCCCCAGACCTCACATGTTTGAGTCCCTGTCAGGGGCTTCTATGCTGCGTAGATGCCCTGAGCACATCTGATCTGGCCTGATTTCGGAAGCTAAGCAGGGTCGGCCCTGGTTAGTACTTGCATGGGAGACCATAAGGGAATACCAGGTGCTGTAGGCGCCTGGAGTAGGAACTGGCAAACCACTCCAGCATTCCTGCCAAGAAAACTCTGTGGACATGGGATCATGAAGTGTCGGTCTCGACTGTAACGATGCAACATGCACACAGGGGCTTCTAATTTTGGGGTGTGGGTTGGTGCACTCTCGTTTTGTCCATTCTCGATGTGTGTGGTTGTTGGAAATGGACTAAAATCAACCCTTGCAAGGCTGCCAAATCTATTTCCAGGTTGAATTTCTGCTATTCTGAAGCTGTTTAATTAGCATCAGATATTGGCATATTGAACACTTTAAAAAAGCAATAAAAGATTCATTCTAGGAAGTTTCATGAAACTGTAAGGACATTTAAAAATTATACATTTGCAACAGGAATTGAGCACAGTTCTTTGAAGGATTTTGTAACCGATCATAATGTTTTTCCAGCCCTGACAGTTGTGCAAAGAAAAGCTAAAACCACCTCTGAACTTACTAGTATTTAATTTGTGACATACTTCTTATGCAATATTGTCTACATTCACCAAAGTCAAACAAAGGTCACAGACTATTCGCCAAATTTAGCTTTGCCACTTTTAACATTTGCTCATATATTCTTTCCCTCCAGCTACCTGCCTCCTGCAGGAACAATAAATTAGCAGCTGGCTTTCATTAGGTTATTATTTGTTTTCTGCAGAACAAATCACTTGGGTCTCAGTCAATATCCTCATTGTTATGTTTATCGTCCATTCCTTCTGCCTCTGCCTGAAGTGGGATTTCCACTGATTGAAACCTGTCCTCTATAGAGTTGGCTAGGTTCTAAAGTATATTTCCCTGCAACATGGCTAGGGATGTGCTAAAGCTGGAAGATTTTACCTGGATCCCAGTTCAGAAAACAAACTGATTTGGCTGACTTTGACATTGGTCCAAATGTCAATCTTGATTCATAAACCCAAATCCTTGTTTTTCTCATGCGCTGTCACTGAGAATCAACAGATGGCCGTTTCTCCTCCTGTTTGTTAGACTGAATGACATTTGCAAATGTAGTATGCTCTCTCTCTCTCTCTCTCTCTCTCTCTCTCTCTCTCTCTCTGTGTGTGTGTGTGTGTGTGTGTCACAAACACACAAAATGCATCTTTAAATTTTGATAGTAATAAAGAGACCTTTGGGTAGTGGGCGGCATATAAATTGTATTAAATAAATAAATAAATAAATAAATAAATAATGGTAAAAATAAATAAAATTTGCAGGGATATATGCCCCTTCTGAGCAGATAAAGTTGCAAACATTCAGAAGAAAAGTGAAGGGAAGCTTATCTAAGAGCAGTTTGATAGTTTCCAGAAAGGGTCCTGCTTATCTTCTTGCTTTTTAAAATGTAATTGTTAGAAAGACTAAATATGTTCAATCTTCAGTGACCCGCAACATTTCAAAAGGCTAGGTGCAGAATGGTGTGTAGGATAGGATGTTTCTATGGGAGGTACTATTACCCTTTTGGCTATGTTTTTTTAAATGGCTATTTTTATGACACCTACACATTTTCAGAAGGATGGCTAGAAAGGCTAAGACGTTATGATGAATGAAAAGCAGATGAAGCCTTTTTGTTTTTGTTTCCTGTTCAATTGCTACCAAGCCCCGGGGGGTGGGGGGTGGGAGGATGAAATAGAAGGGTGATGGACTGATGTGAAACATACTGAGTAGAGATGGGCACGACTCAGAAAAATTGTTCGTTTTCGTTTTCGTTTTCGGCTAGGGGTCCGTTTCGGCTCGTTTCCGTTTTCGTGAGCTAATTTCAAAATTTTTCATTTTCGTTTCGTTACATAACGAAAACGAAAAAACGAAAACGAAAACGAAAATTTTTTCGTTTCTTCCCATTTAGCTCCATTATGTGCTTTTCCAGTAACGAAAAACGAAAATTGGCTCGAAATTAGTTGTTTCGTTTCCGTTTTCGTTCCAGTTCTGAGCCGTTTTTCGTTTTTCGTTTCGTTACGTAACGGAAACGAAAAACGAAAACGAAAATACCGCTAAGTCGTGCCCATCTCTAATACTGAGGTATAGGCAGAATGACTTCAACATGGATTTTCCAAGCAGTTGGTCTGTGCTGCACCTTCCCAGGTATGACAAGCTTCATAAGAACAGTTCTAACATCCCTGCTTTTGGCAGACACAACAGGCAAAGGGCGCTGGAAAATAGAATTGGTCCCATAATTTTACATCCCTCCTTCAAAACACGGGATAACGTTGATAAAACTAGTCACCTTGATTAAAATCGAGCGGTGCCACTCACCATACTACAGCTCCACTTCCTCTTTACATCCCTGACATTTTCTTCATATGGGATGCTTAAGGCGAAGAGTATCATAAGAAAAGAAAAATAAAATAAGAAGAGCCATGCTGGATCAGGCCAAAGGCCCATCTAGTCCAGCTTCCTGTATCTCACAGTGGCCCCACCAGATGCATTTGGGAGCGCATGAGACTAGATATCTGTCACCTGATACCACTCCCTGCATCTGGCCCTTGAAGTACCCTGGTTTTAAGCCTGGAGATTACACATCTCCATCATGGTTTGTAACCTGTGATGGACTTTTCCTCCAGGAATCTGTCCAATCCCCTTTTGAAGGCATCCAGGCCAGATGCCATCACCACATCCTGTGGCAGGGAGTTCCATAGACTAAGAATGCGCTGGGTGAAAAAATATTTTCTTTTGTCTGTTCTTACTCTCCCAGCCCTCAATTTGAGTGTATGTCCCCTAGTTCTGGTATTTTGTGAGAGGGAGAAGAGCTTCCTTCTATCCACTTTACTCATGCCCTGCATTATTTTGTACATCTCAATCATAGTCCCCCTCAGCCACCTTTTTTCCAGACTAAAGAGCCCCAAATGATTTAGCCTTTCCTCATAAGGGAGGTGCCCCAGCTCTCTTCTGCACCCTTTCCAGTTCCACTATGACTTTCTTGAGATGCGGTGACCAGAATTGTACACAATAGTCCAGGTGCAGCCTTACTGTTGTTTTGTATAATGGCATTATAATGTTGGCTGTTTTATTTTCAATCCCCTTGTTGATAATCCCTAGCATTGAATTGGCCTTCTTCGCCGCTGCCACACATTGGGGAGACACCTTCATGGAGCTGTCCACCAACACACCAAGATCTCTTTCCTGATCCATCACGGATAACTCAGAGCCCATGAGTTGATAGATAAAGTTTTGATTTTTTGCCCCAATATGCATTACTTTACATTTGGCTACATTAAAATGCATTTGCCATTTTGTAGCCCATTCCCCCAGTTTGGAGAGATCCTTCTGGAGCAATTCACAATCTTCTCTGGTTTTTACTACATGGAAAAGTTTTGTGTCATCTGCAAACTTGGCCACCTTACTGCTTATCCCTGTCTCCAGGTCATTTATGAATAGATTGAAAAGCACTGGTCCCAGGACAGATACCTGGGGTACACGGCTTTTCACCTCTCTCCATTGTGAAAATTTCCCATTGACACCTACTCTTTGTTTCCTGGATCTCAACCAGTTCTCAGTCCATAAGAGGACCTGCCCTCTTACCCCCTGATTGTGCAATTTTCTCAGCAGCCTTTGGTGAGGGACTGTGTCAAAAGCCTTTTGAAAATCCAGATAGACTGTATCCACCAGTTCACCCAAATCTACATGCCTGTTGACCTTTTCAAAAAATTCTAAAGGATTTGTCAGACAAGACTTACCATTGCAGAAGCCATGCTGATTTTCTCTCAGCAAGGTTTGTTTTTCTATGTGTTTTAAGATTTTCTCTTGGATGAGGCTTTCCACCATCTTCCCTGGGACAGATGTAAGGCTAACTGGCCTGTAGTTTCCCGGGTCCCCTATCATGCTTTAGATGCACATTGACTCTAGCTTTCCAAATCCAGATTTTCTAATGAATCTTATATTTTACAGGAATGAATGTCATAGGAAACATCTGGTCTTAGCACATTGTCAATATAGTGAAACTCGACAAATTAGAATATCGTGCTAATGTTCATTTATTTCAGTAAGTCAACTCAAAAGGTGAAACTAATTATGAGATAGACTCATTACATGCAAAGCGAGATACGTCAAGCCTTACGTTGGTATAGTTGTGATTATTATAGTGTACAGTTTATGAAAACCCCAAATTCACAATTTCAGGAAATTAGAATATTACATGACATCAATAACACAAGGATTGTAAATAGAACACTATCGGACCTCTGAAAAGTATAAGCATGCATATGTACTCAGGACTTGGTTTGGGCCCCTTTTGCATCAATTACTGCCTCAGTGCAGCATGGCGTGGATGCTATCAGTCTGTGGCACTGCTTCAATAGCGGCATTCAGCTCTGCTGAATTGTTCCTTCTCATGTTCTTCATCTTTCTCTTGGCAATGCCCCATAGATTCTCTATGGGGTTCAGGTCAGGCGAATTTGCTGGCCAATCAAGCACAGTAATCCTGTGGTCATTGAACCAGGTTTTGGTACTTTAGATAATGTGGGCAGGTGCCAAGTCCTGCTGGAAAATGAAGTCAGCATCCCCATAAATCTCCTCTGAGGAAGGAAGCTTGTCTGAGGAAGGAAGCATGAAGTGCTCCAAAATCTCCTGGTAGACGGCTATGTTGATCCTGGACTTAGTGACGCACAGTGGACCAACACCAGCAGATGACACGGCTCCCCATATCAACACAGACTGTGGAAACTTCACACTGGCCTTCAAGCAGCATGCATTGCGTGCCTCTCCATTCTTCCTCCAGACTTTGGATCCTTGGTTCCCAAAAGAGATGCAAAAGCTGCTCTCATCAGAAAAGAGGACTTTGGACCACTGAGCAATAGTGTTCAGGAGTGGCTTGACAAGAGGAATACGATATTTGAAGCCCATGTCCAGGAATCCTCTGAATGTGGTGGCTCTTGATGCACCTACTCCACCCTCTGTCCACTCCTTGTGAAAGTCCCCAACACTTTTGAATGGCCTTTTCCTGATGAATCCTCTCCAGGCTGCGGTCATCCCTGCTGGTTGTGCACCTCTTTCTTCCACACGTTCCCCTTCCACATAACTTTCTATTGATGTGCTTTGATACAGCACTTTGGAAACATCCCACCTCCTTTTCAATCTGTACCTTTTGGGGTTTTCCCTCCTTATGGAGGGTGTCATTGATGGTTTCCTTCACAACTGTCAGGTCAGCAGCCTTCCTCATGATTGAGATTTCCTACTGAACCAGCCTGAGAAACCATTTAAAGGCTCACTAACCCTTTGCGGGTGTTAATGGATTCATTAGCTGATTAGAGTGGGACAACTTGAGCCTAGAATATTTAACCTTTTCACACTAATCTAATTTTCTGAGGTTGTGAATTTGGGGTGCACTGAGCTGTATGCTATAATCATCACAACTATACCAAAGTAAGGCTTGACGTATCTGGCTTTGCATGTAATGAGTCTCATATATTAGTTTCACCTTTTGAGATGACTTACTGAAATAAATGAACATTTGCACGATATTCCAATTTTTTGAGTTTCACCGTATCTTAACAAAGTATATTGGGTTTATTTACATTATAGGAGGTTTGCAGAGTTGCCAGTACAGCATATGCCCATGCTAAAAAGCATGTAGAAAGAGTGTGTAGGAAGAACTGTGCTAATATTGGAATCTAGATCAGAGTATGAGACTAGCATGGCTTCTGCACTGTGACTTTTCCTTGCTCCATATTTTCTATACACTTGTGTTCTATGAATGCTATGGCACAGAAACAGCAACAGCAACCTTACCAGCTTCTTAGTAAAGGCTATTGGGCCTATTGCCCTTTACCCTGTTATGGTGGCCTGACACAAATTATTTTGGAAGGCAAACTGCCTGAAGCTACGGTGATTTCTTAATTTGGTGGTGTTTTTGCATCATTTGCATAATATTGTTGTTGGATGCCATGCTAGAGCACATTCTAGTAAATTCAATAACAACCATGCAGACACAACATTTATCGACATTAAAGGTGTGTGTGTGTTCACACACGCATGTGAACATGCACGTCATTCAATGTAACACTCCATGGAATGGGAAGTGCTCCAAAGGAATTTAACTAACTGCCAACCAATCAACAAGTAAAAATGCATCAGTCAGTCTCTTCTTATATTTGAGGCTTGGTAGAGAGACAGGTCTGAGTAACTTGCATTTTTATACTTTTAAAGGGGGAACACAACCAGCCTTTCCGCTCACTGGTATAAAGTAAGCACTGCAGGCACATAGTGGGCGTCATGAAAGTGTGTTTAAAAATTAGACATTTAATCTGTTGTTTTGCTCTCAGGAGTCAGGATTGATGGTTGTGGTTTTGGCTTTGGTTTTTTATTCTCTGTGAAATGGCCTCTACAGCATTTCAGGAAGAGTGACTTCCCAACTCCATTTGAGGTGTTGCCTAGGAATAATAAGCTTGGACAAATCTTAAGTATACATTGCATTCATTTCCATTTCCATATATAGCAGACCTTCCCAGGTATTTAGCAGTATTTTTGTGCCTTGAAAAAATGGAAAAGTTTTTTACAGTTACACATTGAGAATTAGAGCCAGACCTAACTGTGCTGAGCAGACCCTTTGAAACCAGTTTAACATGAACTAATCATCGCCAACTTGTTCCATTGGTTCCAGTGGGTTTACTCAATAACTACAGAGTTTACTGTAAGCAGAACTAAACCTAGATCCAGCCTATCTAAATAAATGAGCCAACATAGTTCCCCTTGATTTATGTCTCATTGATTTAGCATGACTAAGGCCAGAGACAGACATTATAAACAGCCTTTGATGAGAAGAGGAAATTCCGAAGTAATGAACTTAACTAGTGTCTCAGCAGGATGTTTTCTCCTTTTAGACAATATGCAGATCAGTTTGCTTCAATCAGTGACTGGACTTATGTAATTAAGGTCTGGATTACTTTGAAGTTTAAATTCACAGACCTGAAAGACTATCACAGATACCTCTCTGCAACATTCATGTGCCTTCAATTAAAATTAAGGACATCTGTTTCTGGCCTTAATCTGGACCCAGCCCGTTTTTTCTCCTTTAGCCTCCAGAATGAGCCAGCATTCTTCTTGCAGCCACTGTCTAGATCAGTTAATATTGTACTTAATATGGTCAGAAGCTACTTTGTTAATTATGAATATTTAGCATCAGTTTAAGGAATGCAAGTTCTTAGCAGTCTGCCCTGCAGTTTGTGTCTGATTCAGCTGACATTACTTTTCTCCATTTTGATGATTGCCTGTTTCAACCCAAGGGGGCAGTCACAGCTGTGTCTTATAGTGAGGTTGATACTGACAGGTTCAATGGAGTATTGAAATACATCTAACCTGTGTGCCTGCTCTTTCTACTATTCCAAACATCTTAATTTCCAATGTAATGCAGCCTGGATCTTTCTAATCTAAGCTGCTTATTTGTGGATGAATCCAGGATATGGCTTTAATGTTTAATGATATCAGTTCCTTGTTGTAACTTGTGAGACCAATTTCCCAAAAGGGAACTAATGGGCTTGGTCCCTGGCATATGGTTTGGGAATCACTGGCCTAGAGGTTTTGTTATTAAAAGAACTGCAGGGAAAAATCATCACAGGGAATAAATTGTGTGTTTCTGAAAATTGTAGAAATGGGAGTGCATGGCACAAATACATGAAGCATGCTTACAATGATATGGAAAACATTATAATTTTACACAGTCCCAGAAGAATGGCACACAGAATAACGTAATATAATGGCACACCTTTCTGAATGGAGTTAATGTCCCTTTGAAGTCATCCAGTTTGTTATCTGAAAAATTGCAACAATTCCTATGTGAAGTGTAAGTGGATACTGCAAATCCTGAGCTTGGCAAGAAGCTTCACTGTTTGGAAAGATACATCTGTTGTGAATGTGATAATTATCAGAATAGTCGTTACCTCATCAGACAGCACAATGACATTGCCGTGAGTTAAGACTCCTTTTCAACCCAATTTGTAGGTTTTCTTTCCTGTTTGATTAGATTGTTGAGTGGAACACAGCTCATCAGCTGATTTTCTGGATGGCAGGTACCTCTAGAATCTTGAAAACAATGCAACATGAATCCTTCCTGTACATGTCCCTGGAAATTTTTCTTACCACCTGGAGATTTCTGATCTAATGTACATCTATTGAGGCGGGTGCCACTGTGACCTGGTTGCTCCTTTGCCACTGCTGGCAAAACCTGGAGGACATCAATCAAGTGGATACAGTCAGACTTATAGGAACTTCCAATCCAGTGTAGCCTATCACATTTTAGTATTGACACATTTTGGAATAATTTTTAAAAGTGTTTAAATGTTAAAAGCAGTTAGATTTAAGATGCCCTCTCCAGAGAACATGTCGAGCATTTTCCTTCTCTTTCCTTCCCTAAGTTTATTTATATATTTATTTATTTATATATTTATATACCGCACCAATTTCCCAAAAGGGAACTCTGGGCGGTTCACATAAAAGCACATAAAAGGAAAACTGCTGTGTTTCTAGATTTATAGCGGGTAGTGCAACTTGGGCCACACTGAACACTCAGAAGCCTTAGCTCTATTATGTGTTTCTGAGGGTTTCAAAAAGTTATATTCAAAGATTACCAACAATAACAAGGTTGGAAGTCATGGGTTTATGAAGAACCAGCTGACTACTTCCAACTATTCTCTTTCCTCAATGATGGCCATCCATATGTTTCGATCTAAGTTTGTTTGCCATTGACTTGTGAGTTATTTCCATCAGTTATTATTATCTGTGTCAAGAGTATTTTTATTATTGTTGTTGTTAGCAGGGCCAGATTAACACCCTTAGAGGCCCTAACCACTTGAAAGATTTTAGTACCCCCCATATATATGTTATTTAAAACAGTAATAAACCATAAGATAAAATTTTATTTATCAACATTAAACACAACTTACAGTAAGATGGAAAATAATGTTTATTTTGTATACTTCCACTTTTTTATATTTGAAAAGTCTTCTTGTTTCTAAAAAAAAAATGCTGCATCCCCTTATAATGCCCAGACATTTTGTTTTTCTTTTTGCTCTGGGTTGGTTGGTTGGTTGATTAAGGCTGTACTCCAAGTGTAGCATTGGGTTCTGCCTAAGGAACCTTCCTTTTGTGAACCTCTGGCATTTTCTGAGTGAATTTCAGATAGCGCCAGATTACACAAACAAGCACAAACACACATACACAGTACTGGGGGTATGGAGGGGATGGAAATTATTAGCATTTACATTATTTACTCATTGTACCTGAGGACTCTGAGAAACTCTGTTCTGGGTTAGTAACAGAATTAGAGAAGCACTTAATGTGAAGGTTGGCAATACAGTACATCAGGGTAACTGGCCCCTGCAAAACAATCCTGCTGTATATCCTTAACTCCTATGAGGAACACTATTTGTCAATTGCTCCCAGCCAGCCATATCCTCTGCAGATTACTATATACTGTGAAATCACTCAGAAAGGGTACTCTGTTCTCCAGTGCCATGTTTTTCATGTTACTCTTTTCCCCCAAGTTGACACTTCTCCATAATTTCATGACTGCTGAATATACGCAATCCTCCTTGGTCTCCTTGGTCTTGACCCTAGTTGTGGCACCCTTGGAATTTTGAAAAGTTCCTTTGCACTTCTGCAAAAGGTTGTACTTGTTTCTTTGGGGGCTCCACTGCTATAGGCACTCACCATATTAATTCAGCCTTGAGAGAAGGGCAAAAAAAAAAAAGAGCAAGATTTCTGAGCATGCATTTATGCTTTAAATTGGTTATCAAGTTTAACACTGGCTTGATTGTATTATTGCACACTGCAGATGCCAAGAGATTTGCTTTTGTCTTTTCTGAGACCTTGCTGTGTGATTCATTACCAGTCCCAACATGAAATGCCATTGATTATCATGTGCTTGATATTTGCTGTGAATAATAATGTAGGTCATCGTGTACTCCTAGCTGTGACAGATCAAGTTGCCTCACTGGTTTCCTTTAGTTAGAGACAGGTGACTAATTTAGAATAGAGATCTCTAAACAATAATGCTGCAGCCAAAAATAGAGCCCCTCTCTTGATTCAACTGAATATTTATTGAACAGTCTGTGGCTCTTGACAGACCCATGACATTTCATGCAATATTGTACATTTCAGATGGAAAAGATGAGAAGGCTTATAAATGAATAAAGATCTAATTTTTACATGTGATAAATTTCATCTTTTCCACATCCCTCTCAAAAATATTCTATGAATAATTATAATTGGGGAACCCAAGGAAATAAAAGAAAGATTTAATCAAATGGCTAAAAGCAAAAGACTACTGGCAGAGAAATGCAATCAATAGAGCTTCATTTGAATTTGATTTATTTGCTTTCGAGGTTTAAAATGTAGAGCTTAAAAATAACCCAATTGTTTCTTAACCTAGATTTCGTAGAGATTGTATGTATCCATAGACAATGGAAGGAAATATACATATTAAGTTTGAAAAATCGGACTGGGATATAACAACTAAACATTATGTTATTCAGAGTCACATTATATATGAAAGAGACAATTGCATTAGAAGAGGCAGAATGACTCATTACTAAATTGGGGCTCATTCTAAAATTTGGGGGCATTGCCCCTGGCCATAGTCAACTGTCTGAGGAGAAGTGGGGAAAGGGACTGTTTGAGAGGGCAGAGGCCTTTCAGGCCTCACGTAGATTGCAATCTAGCTTTCTTTGTTTTGTGATTGGCCATCGGGAGGTAAACACAGGCATCATCTGCTGATCTGACTTCTCGGAGGTCTGGTAGAGTCACGTCTCTGGAACACTACTCTCAGTTCAACTTCTAACTACAGGTATAACTTTTGATGTGTATAGTTCAGCCTTTGAATCACATAGACAGGCATCAGGACTCATACCAGCAAATTTCAGAGTTTAAAGAAGTCCCAGAGTTTAGGCACTTCTATAGAATTAGAATAGAATGATTATTAGCATGAAATTGTATAACTTTACTGGTCATATTTTCTAATGAAGAATATAAATGACGTATGTGGTATTTGCTGTCAAGTCAATGCTGATTTATGGTGACCCTTGGAAGGCTATGAGGGATATTTAAGGAGTGGTTTTACCAACACAGCCCCTCCCCCGAGCTTCCATGGCCACGTAGGGATTCGAACTGAGTCCTAATCTATCATTCTGTCCATTATACTATAAAATAGTGATGGAGACCTAGGGTTTAAGAGCAAATGCTTTGTCTTGAATATCTTCACAACATATTTGAGATGTGGATCGGAATTTTTATTCATGATACAGAATATATTTTGGAGAATGCTGGAGTCGCTACAGAACTAAAACATTCTTTGAATTGTCACACATGCATATTAAGAAAAGATCCCCAAATGCCTTGTATGCTGTTAGCTGTAAATCATAAACAATAACAGCAGGTGTCACCAAACTGACCAAGATCAGTAATCAGTAGGTTTGTCTGGACAGTCACATCCGGAGACTTTAAACCTGGAGGCGTTCTCTTTTGATGTTTTAGGGTCAGGCTCAGCAACAGCTACAAAATGGTCTTTCTTTGCATGTCTTCATCAAATGAATATTAGACCTATGTTGATGCTACTTACTTGGTTTGCTCTAATACGAAAAGCACAAGCATCTAATCTCTCAGTTCCTTTCTTCACATAGGGAGAACTACATCCGCAAACGAGAGGTTTGTAATGTATAAGCTTTCTGTGTGAAGAACAATTTTCCAGGGATCTGATCTTTTCTTCTGAAGTTACATCACTGTGCATGTAGAGAAAGTGGAAAAATGAGAGGTAAAACTAGTTATTTCTTGCCAGCATTTTGGAGAGAGCGGAATAAGAAATAGTGAATGGAGCTAATGTGGAGACACAGTCATGAAATTCTGAGGCCAATAAAACGGAGTTGTAAGGACCTCTTTCCCAGAGTCATTTGGGAGATATTTGCAGGGGCAAGACTACAGCGCACAATGGGAAGCAAGTTAATTACTAGAAAGCCAAGGAATACTGTTTTGCAATCCAGGATGGGACAAGAGGGAAATTTGGTAGATATCTGGGTGTTCTGCAGCATGCAAGATTGGAGTCCAAGACAGGACCCATATTGTTGGATCGGCGGTGTTCCGTTCCCTAAGGTTTTGAGGCCAAAATACGAACTACAGAACCTTAAGGCCAAAACTGAGGCTTGGAGCCAAAACCTGACACCAAGGCAACTGAAAAGTAAGCCTCTCTGTTTGTGATATCTGGCATGGTTTTAAACGATGCATGGGTCTTTCGGGCTTCGATTTAGAACATGTTTTTAAAAGATAGCTCACGGTGAGAGTGAACAGTGCCCCTCTCCTCAGTCTGTGGGCTGCCTTTGATTTTTCCCAACCTTATGCTCATGTCTGTACACAAAATGTTAGTTCATGTTCAGCTAAAATCCCAAAACTTTCCACAGAAGCTTTGGTACATTGTAAAAGAGAGTTTTAAGTACTAGACCTTGGATCATAATTCATCATTTTGGGAGGGAAAAAATAATATGAAAACCATTTCAGATTTCACATATGAATTCACTATAGGATGCTAAGACGTGGGTGAGGGGTCTAGTGGATCTAAAGCACCCTAAAATTAAAACAACACTTTGATTTTTTTTAAAAGATACTTTTGATTGATAGAATGATACAAAAAGATTTGGCCTGAACAGTGCATTCCTGTTTTTCTCATCAACACAAAACATCTAACCTCATTTACTATTTGTGCAATATAAACAAATGTATTCTGTAAAGCATGACAAATTCTCATGTTAACCACTTATATGTGGGTCCCCCCCCAATGAATTATGTATTTCTCTGTCAAAAATGAATGTTGATCTTTCAGGGTAATAAATCTTATACTTCATCACAGAAAGTAATTTATAAATCTGTAACTGGCATATTTATTAGCCAGTTAAATGCATGCTGTGGATTTAAAAAAATTGTGGTACACCTTAAAGGAAATAGAGAATGGAATCAAGTTTTATTAGACAGCAAGGTAGGCCATTGTGTCATGATTAGTTTCTGACTATCTTGTATCTAAGCTGAATTCATTTATTTATTTAAATCACTTTTAGCTTGTTCTTTCACTAAAAAAGAAAAAAAGAGGCTCATCGCATGACTTAATAATAATAATAAGACAGTCCCTGCCATCAACATTTAGAGTCAAAAAAATAGTGTAGAAAGAAAAAAAGGGTCAGAGGAAGATGGGGAAATTCTGTTGTTAAAGTACTTAGACATAACTAAGACCACGGTCATACCTGTGTTTTCAGCGTAGTTTACCGTTGGCGAACGATGCAGTAAAAGATTGCGTGTTAACCAGGAAGAGAGGCAAATTCTGCTCCTGGCCGACCATGCCCCTCGAACAGCAGTTTCAGCGAAGTTTCCTAAACCACTGCCAGGGGCTAGATTTAGAAACTTGCTCGAAAATGCTTACTTGTTTGCTTCTCTTGCAACGACAGGACACTGAAAATATGCAGTAAATTCAGTTTCTTCCCTTTCTACCTGGCTTAAAAGACAGAGCCTTGGAAACTGGAGCCAGGAAGTAGGACAAAATGCGTAGTACACAGGTTAGGACAGAACCAGTATAGGAAGGTACAACGCAGAGGAGAGGACACCAATTGCTCATTAAAAGCCACGTGACCACTCCCTAAAAAAAATACGCAGGGAATTTAAATACGAAGGAAACCCAGGTATGACCACGGTATAACTAGAGAGCAAAAAACAACACCCCAGCAGATAGTATGACAGACTTGAAACAGAGGATGCTATAATAAAGTAGCTGGCTGAGTAGCTCAATGAGTTGGAGCATTCAGCAGTGAAACCAGGGCTTAGGGATTCAGTTTCCCATTGTGTCTTGTAGGAAAAGAGCCAGCCTGGGAAGCTTGCTGTTTGGAATTCAGCAGTGAGACCAGACTGCTCACAAGAGTAGGTGAAGTTGTCAGATTGACTGATACACAAAGGTTAGGCTGTTGTCTTTCAAGTGCTGAATCATAGACTTCTCAGTTTAAAAAAATCCATTTGCTATTCCTTTTTATTATAATATCCACTTTGAGATCAGCAACAGAGTGTCCTTTCAGCTTGGAATTTTCAGAGTCTTGTGCATGCCCATATCTGATGTCAGCTTTGTGTCTGTTTACTCTCTTGCCTGGAGGTTGTCTTGTCTGCCCTGAATAGAATCTGGAGGGCAACTGCTGGCAGAAGACAGTGTCTTTACTAGGGATGGGCACAAAACAAAAAACAAAATGCTGTTTTGTTGTGTCATTACATAAGAAAATGAAATGAAACAAAATAAGGAAGCAGAATTTTGTTACAGACAAAATGAAATGGTGTTTATTTTGTTGAAACGAACTATTTTGTTCTGTCTATAAGCTCCAGGCTCTTTTTTTAAAAAAAACTTTCCCCCCCCAAGCCCCATGTGCCAGCTGATCGATGCTAGGGAGGGGGGGAAAGGTGTTCCCCCCACCCCAATGCCGATCAGCTGGCAGACGGGGCTTGGGGAAAAGAAAAAAATGTTTTTTAAAAAAGCCTGGGGCTTTAAAAAACCCTTATCCTCCCCCAAGCCCCGCCTGCCAGCAGATGGGCGATAGGGTGGGTGAAAAAACCCTTTCCCCCCTCCCTGCCGTCGATCAGCTGGCAGGCGGGGCTTTGGGAGGGGATTTTTTTAAAAAAGTCCAGGGTTTTCTTAAAAAAACATTTTCCCTCCCCCAAGCCCCGCCTGCCAGCTGATCTGCGCTGCAGCCACTTTCCAGGGGCTCCCCCCAAACCATTTTGTTAGTGGTTTGTTTCTTATGAATTTTTTAAAGAAAATTCATATGAAACAAAATGGGGAAAATGTTTCACAAAAAAATGTGAAACAAAATGAAACGTAATTTTTCCATTTTGTGCCCATCCCTAGTCTTTACATCATGCAAGATAAGCAAGTCAATGAGTCCCTGACATTGCTGGTCCTATTGTTGGCCCCTGCAATGGAGCATCCAGAATAGAAACAGGGACCCATTTGACATCTGTGTTTGCAGCAGTGTTCTATTCCGGTCTCTGTATCCATGTTGCATGGCCTGCCTTATCTATCCAAAATGGAGGGTGGGCTGTTTGTTCCACCTGATACACCTGTGTATCAGGTGGAAGCTATATGTAGAACTACGGTCTGCTTCTTTCCTATATACCATTCTTACTCATTTCCACCTCCACTCAACAATCATTGAGTGGGTATTATATTTTAAGTAACATCTGCTGCAAATCTATGACTGTTAAGGCTGTCTCTTCTGGATCTGAGCAGATACAGTTGTGTCTGAGAATTTTGTGGTAGGCAATATTCGATAGCATGTTCAGGGTAGAAGCTGGGGGTGTGTATGTATCTGTGACAGTCAGTTGACTTTTGTTGTAATGTGGTACTTTACGCCCACTATGGAGGGTACAGTAGTGTCCAGAAAATATATCTGTCAAGAAGACTGGTCTGGGCCAAGCTGAACATTGCTGCTGCTGGAACATATCAAGTGATTCCTTTCCTAGTCCATATAGTAAAGAACTCATCTGGAGAAATTCTAGACAATAACGATGTTTGGGTTACAAGAGCTTTGGAGATATTTTTCCCATTCTACTATAAATGTGTTTGTGTACTGTAGTGTCATTGGCACAATTATTCCATTGACCTGAAATTTGATGTTATTAGCAAAAGTTGAGATATTAATTATGCATACAGAGTTTGGTAGTTGGGTGCTTAGTAGCTTCATTTAGAATGGCATTCTTGATGGCCTGCATTCCATCATTGTGAAGGGTGTTGGTACAAAGTGCCTCTATTTTCATAGTAGCTAGGATGTGTGTTACAAATTCTAGGAGAATTGGTGCCATGTAATTTAAAAATAGTCCATATATTCTGACATCCAATAATGGTAGTCTCATTACTTGGTATAATGTGTTGTCTCGTTTGTATATGTGGGATAGACAGAAAGATCCTTGGGGAAGCTTCCGTGGTGTGTCCCTCTGAATTTGATCCCATACATCACTGTGGAATTCTTTTATTAGGTTGTATAGTTCCTTCAACATTGAGCAGTTGTGTTCATTAATGAGATACTATATGTAAAAATGTAGTGTTGTCTCTCAGCCTGCTGTGGGTTGTCCAATGTTTCTATGAGAACAACAGTGTCACCTTTGTCTGATCTTCTGATATTTGTGTTAGGATTATTTTTGAGGCTGTGAACTACATCATAGCCTGTGTCCACCACCACCCTAAAGAAACATAGCGGTATGAATAAATGAGTAAAATAATTGATTAATACATATTTTCCAGGGTGGAAATCCATGGATCATGACAGATGTCCTAAAGAGTTTTGCTACTCTCACTGCAATTTTAAAAAAGAATGCCATAGTCTTATTCATGCATGCTTTTATGTGATAAACAGATGTAAAAGTAGAAATAGGATCACACCTGCTGGTTATATGGTGATCTGAAGTTCTGAACTGTATGTATGTATGTATGTATGTATGTATGTATGTATGTATGTATG
>JAHTLZ010000348.1:22793171-22805498 GCA_023846285.1 Phrynocephalus versicolor
ATGTATGTATGTATGTATGTATGTATGTATGTATGTATGTATGTATGAAAGCTGTACAGGCATAGGCTCAGTTTGGTTGGTAACTTACATGTTTGTAGAGACATGACAGAATTTCATCATAGGTGTTTTCATTGTCATCCTATTTCCTTCTTGCTTCCAATCTGATTGACATTCTCCCTTTGTTTCCCAATGAGCTTCAGGAAGCAGTGGAAAAACAAATGGGCATGCTGTAGGGGAAGTCTGATCACAGTAGAATGAAGAGATATGCATGCCCATCATTGCCCTGACTGGACACACCGTTACTGCCCTGGAATATTCATATGATGATTGCTACCTAAATGTTTTAAAATGCAGCAAACAATCTGTATTCCTCCCTAGCTATGGAACCTGTGGGACCAGGAATACAATAGTGTGTGATATAATAAACCCCCATTACCTGACAGGATGTCATTGATGTTATGTTGGAATAAGACATGCATCATTAGGATGATAAGAATGTTCTGTTTCTACATCCCAGCCACAAATATGACAAATCTGTTTGTATTCAGAGCCTGTGATCAATAGAGGGACAGATGAGTTTGGGGGCATAATCTTATTGACCCTCTCCATACATTGTTACTTATAGAAAATGATGTAAATGCATGGCTTATGAATTCAAGAGAAGCAGCAAAATTATACATGTGTTGTGTTAAAGCATAGTAGCTTATTTAGCTGTGATTATTTGTTGCTGTATATTTTTGCCAATGAAAACTTCAGTCATTCTGCACTCCACTCCCTCCCTTTGTTGCCTTTAGTAATAAATGAATCCTTGAAGAAATTAGTCAGATGATTCACTCTCATTGCCAGTTTTCAAAAACATTTAGGTACTGGGGCTACAGCGGTTGAAAAACAATTATGGCAGCAGCATGTTGACACACATAAGAGTCACATCTTTCTTTTATGAATTGAAAAGGAGCCTGAGGTTGAGATATGAACGATAACAGGAATTTTTGGCTGTCATGTAGTATGTTAAAATATTCATTTTAAAAAAACATAAATATAATACAATACTTGTTCAAAATACAGTGAACCCTCATATAACAAACAGTTTATATAACATAAAATCTGTACAGCATAAAAAATTCCGGAGATAGGGGAAATTTCCTTAACAGACTTGCCTATGGGGTGAACCCGTACAACATAAAAGTGGTCGCAACTAGGGATTACTCTGTTTTCAATGCATTCCTATTGGATATTTGTATAAAGGAAAATTTGTGTAACATAACTTCATTTGGAAAGAACTAATTCCTTTATACAAGGTACCACTGTATATTAAAAAAATACATAAATGTTTTGCAACAGATGGTGATAAAACCATTCCACTTGCACCCTCTATTTTGAATGTTTGATAAGGGATGCTCTGATCCAGCCCTGTGCTGGGAGGAGCTGCTTTGTCCACCTGACCAGGGAGACAGGTTTGACCAGGGGTCACGTGGTCCACAAGTACCAAGGCCCCTCTGGGATAGTCGGTCACATGGTTTGGCTATGGGCCGAGGGTATTTAAAGACTCACCGCTAGGCAAATAGCCTCTTTTGATAGCCAGCCATCTGCCCAACATCCCACCCAGTAAGAGAATGAGAGGAGCTGGTCACAGTCATGGCCATTTCAGCCGTGTGGCTGCAAATCAGCTGCCTGTTGTCTTGCAGCCTCGCCAGTGATCTGGGGCATTCTGGAGCCTCTTTCCTGCATCAGACAGTGAGCCCAGCTTCTGCTGGGCTCCTGGGTAATGATTTTAGGACAATAAATTGTGGCCCAATTCAATCCCACAAACATGTCTGGACTCTTTATTTCTTGGATGGGAGGACAAAGTTAGTTTAGCATCAGGGATTCATTATATTGCTGTGTGTTTTCTTTCTTTGTATCTATCTCTCTATCTATCCCAGCCTGCCCAACAGGTAGACCATGGGCAACCGGTAGCCCGCGAAGGGTTCAAAAGTAGCCCACCATCCATCGATAAAAAAAGTGAGGGGATAAGTTCTCCACCCCTCCCTCCCACTGCCCCAGCAAAGTTCTGGGTCTGCCAGCCCACTGTCTCAGCAGAGCGGGGCAGTTCAAGGGCCATGGTGCATTGAAATCTGTTCCCTACAGAACAGATTAATTGGTTTTCAGTGCATTCCTATGGGAAACCGCTGCTCTACTTTCAAAAGTTTTTTCTTTTGAGCATGTGCTCAGAACGCATAAAATTCGTAAGTAGAGGTTTTAGTGTAGTAGCCCTCAGGCACTTTGGGCTGGATAAAGTAGACCTTGGCCTGTTCAAAGTTGAACAGCCCAGATCTATCCCATCAGTGCCCATCACTATTCTAAGTGGGTTTGTTTGTTTGTTTTCCCAAGTATATTAAAATGAATAATTTGTGATATGAAATGTAAAGAAAGTAACAAGCATTCTTATAGAAATATTCTGTGTACACTGAATTCAAAACTAAACAAGAAAAATTAAGGAGGTGTTGAATGTCAATTGCCTTTTTTCCAGTACTGATTCGTTTCTGTCATACAAAGTGAAATCACCCCAAGCCACATAAAATGCATTTGATTTTCACTGACCTCCTAACTGATGAGTGATCAGTGAGGTTTTCTGCAAGTACCACATCCTTAATCATACTGTACCATTTTAAACCTCTATGTATGAATTTGTTGGGGGAAAAACTACTATAATTTTAAACATGACAATGGCAGAAGTGTAGGTAGGGAAGAGGAAGAATCTTTTTAAAGGAGGCTGACCTCTTAAACTTAACTACCTGACACAACTATTGCAGTATATCTCACTTGTAAAAGGGAATACAATTTAGTCTTTTTGGATTAGTTAGGTTCTCGGATAGAAATTTGTAAATATTATACAATTGTTTCCCAATGGTTCATAGATTTACTTTCAAATATCTCTTGATATGCTACCAATAGCAGTTCAGCGATTGAGTTTCAAGCAGTTGTCCTTTGTTTCTGCATTACCTGATTCTTGTTATAAGTTTGAGCTGATTATTTAAACCTTTTGCTCATCTATCTCTTCTTTGGAGATGTCATTATATGCAGCTGAGGACAGAGGCACATAAATAAATTGCCTGCCAATTGCCTGTCTTTTGTTATTTTGGTGGGTTGAAGGATTCAGTAAATTACTGTAGATTATAATGACTGAAAAAGTTAAATACTATTTTTTTATCAAGTCAGTTGTTTAAAATACACCGCAGGGGGTCCTGTCATTCTATCCTAGGTAAAAACCTGGGAAATGTTTGACAACTTATAATCTTGCCTCTTTAACATGGCTGATGAGGTGGAAAGAAAATGCATGCAACTAACTACATATTAATTATTGAATCAAAGAGACAAACACACACTATTCTAAGGAAACGTGTGCCTGCTGACGAAGAATGGGAAAAATGAGTCTCAAATTAGGCAGTCAGTTACAATGGAATAGTCTCCCGACTTGACTGTGTTTCTCTACTTTTATAAGCAGGTTTTACACGGTGCTGTGCCTCAGAAAGAGTAAGGCCCTTCCTCATTCTTTCCAAGGTTCAAACAGTGACACAGATGAACTGGTTCCTGAGACCGAGGCCAAAGTTCTGTTGCTCACTTAGGCTCACATAAGAGAAAAGGTGGAAGTCACCATTGTTGACAGATGAGGTCCTGGTAGCATGTTAGCTATATAGCCGATGGTGTGCATCATACCATGTCATTAAGCTGCAATTAGAGGTGGTGAATACCTGGATATCTCTTACACATACAGTTGCAAGAAACAGTATGCCAACCTTTTTGAATTTCATAGTGTTGTGCATTACTGTATCACACAATGTGATCTGATCTTCCTCTAAGTCAAATGTATTGGCAAATATAATGTGCTGGAACTAATGATGCATTAAAATTCTGATATTTCATGTCTTTATTGAACACACTCATTCACATTCAAAATGCTAGTTTGTTTGTTTGTTTGTTTGTTTGTTTGTTTGTTTGTTTGTTTGTTTGTTTGTTTGTTTGTTTGTTTGTTTGTTTTCAGACTTATATACCACGACCTATTTCCCTAAGGGAAAAATAGTGGAAAAATAACTACATCCTTGAGTTGAGCTCAAAAAAATCTTATTAAGAAAATGAGTTTTTGAGGTGTGGTCTAGAGCTATGTTAATTGATAAAAGTGACTCAAACATTTTGAGTTTGTTCCACACAAGAAGAATATATTTATGTGAGCCATGCCTTGTCAAAAAGAACTTTCAGAGGATCTGTGATCAAGAATTGTGGATTTACAGTACATAAAGCTGGAAAGAGTTACAAAGTGATTTCTAATATTTTAGAAATTCACCAGTCTACAGTTCGGCAAATGGTTTACAAATGGAGACACTTTGAGACTGTGGCTATCCTACCGAGAAGTGAGTGCACAGTCTAAATAACCCCAAGAGCACAACAAAGACTCATCGGTGAGGTGAAGAAACAACAATAGCTCTCTTTGACCTCTTGTCACCCTGCTCTGAAATAGGCTCATAGGATGAACAATGGCCTGAATAGGCTCCTTAGGTAGACAACAGTCTCAATAGCCTGGGTGTAGCCTGACCAGGATGACAGGAGGTCAAAATGAGTTAGAAAATGGAGGACTCACAAGTAGTTTTTTCAGACTGATGAAGCTGTTTGGATGAGCAGTGAAACATTTCAGTCTCTCAAGAAAAAAAAATCCAGTTGCCCTGACTCAACCTCCATATAAACTCACCTGGATGACTGAGAATCTTCACAGGCATTTCTGACACATTTCAATATTTAAACACACACAATAATTTTTTGCAAATGTCCTTTGTGTCCATTTAAAATATTTCCTCTTTCCATGTTGCTGCCAGAACCATTTCCCTTAGCTGGACTGCCTGCAGAGATTTTTTTTGGAGATTTTGCCAATTTTATCTGAATGTCTGGGTTTTTTTTTTTTTTTTTACAGAGAATCACAAAAGCCGTGAGAAGCGCCATCTCTGTAAATGGCTCTACAATTTTTGTAGATGTCTGGAAATGCATCGCTCTAAATGGCCAGTGGGAGCTAGAGATAGCAGTGTACAGCACATAATTATTTTTAAATTGAGTTCTAATGATGGTTTCTGAGGTTGGGTTGAATTAGATGGTTGCAGAAGGCACTGAGAAAGAAGCTGAAAATCTATATTCTTGCTTTTCTCCCTACCTTCAGGTTTTCAATGCCATTTTTCCCCAGTACACTTTGTTCCTTTCTTCCTTTGAATGATTCACGTTTAAAGTGGCTACTAATTTAGGCTACAATGAACAAAAACAAATTATGGAGCAAACTCTCCTTATTCCTAAAGTATCCATTTGTGTCCATTGTGTCCGCCTACAGTCTGCAGACTATAACTGGGAGTTTAGGCACCCAGGGCAGGTCATTCAAAATGCATCCCCAAATCATCTTTGCAATTTACGAGGTGAAAATAACACAATAAATAGTTGCAGCATTGAAAACTCAAGACCTGGGAAGACATGCCCTCCAACACAGAAGACCCGGTCTGGCCCACAATCTGATTAGACCAGCTCTCTTTCTGGTTGCTGCTTCCTTCTCCATGGCAACTGAGCCCAAAGAGCCTTGCCCTTCACTGCTATGGTGGATGCCTCCTATAACAACCACTTTTCTTCTGATTCTCCCTAGTACTGTGGTCTGATCTGGTAACTGGACAGCCGCAAATGTCCAGGCATGTCCAAACTTTTGCCCGCCAGATGTTTTGGGCCACAGCTCCCACGGTCCTTTGTCATAGGCAATCTGTGCTTAGAATTCTGGGAGTTGTGGTCCAAAACATCAAGAGGGCTGAAGTTGGGACATGCCTGCGGGCCTGGGGTCAAGGTTTGCCATTGTCTCCCCTGCCCCCTCGTGTTAAATGAGGCTGCCAGGCTAATTCCGGAAATCTACCTGAGAATGCCTTTGCTATGGGCAGCTGGAGGAAGGACACCTACTGCAAATTTGGTGCCCTTGGGCAAAGCCCTGGTTCTTCTGCCTTAATTATGGACCTGATCTATTTTAGCCTTGCCAAATCAAGTGGTTTGCAAATGATATAGGATTCAGCTGTTATGAATCCAGGTAGCCTTGCCCCAGGTGGTGGGAATTTTAGGAGAGTGCAATATGTGAGGAAGACTGCTAAAAGTATTGGTTTATCTAAAATAAGAAATGACTTTTAAGAAGGTTAAATAGCTCCAGATGTCAGGAAATTGTAAATAACATTTTTAAAAAATGGGTAGGGACAGTATGTAAGAGGCATATTTGACAGCTCTTTTGTAAACAGTACATTGGTACAAAATATAGAGTCATGAATGTCTTAAAATATATTTCATCCTTGTGCACCTGAATGGGGGCATTTTATACTCTCAGAGTCATGATCTGCTATAGATTCCATGCAAAAGTAGAACTACAAGATAGACATTCTCTTATATTGTCACCTTTTATAAACAAATTCCTGTTGCTTTGCATAGTAAGCCACACTAGAGTAGGCCCATTGGATCAATGGGAAATTAATGAGTCAACTCCTGTCCACCTACAGGAGAGGCAGCAGTTGTAATGGAGGAAGTGGCTGCGCGGCTTGGAAGACCCTGCCCGCTCGCCTGCTTGCCTGCAGAGAGGCACCGGTGGCAGCGGATGAAGCAGCTGCACAGCCTGGGAGACCCTACCCGCTAGATTGGTGGAGGAGGCACAGTGCCGTGGCAGGGCTCAACAGGATGCTGGCTGGCTCTCTCACTGCTTTCACTCTGTCACCCTCAGATAAGAGCATTCACTCTTATCTGCGGATTTCATTATCCGCGGGGCGGCCGGGAACCAATTGCCCATGGATACAGGGGTCCTACTGTAGAAGTACTGAGGAACTTAAAAATAATAATATGAAGGGATATGAAAAAATAGGAAATAAAGTTTCAAAACATATAATAGAGAACTGAAATGTATACATATAAAATAATTTTAATGAAAGCTTTTTCTGTAATACTTTGATCATATTAATTACTATACTGCACTTATTAAAATAAAGTTTCCTGCCAAATTTAAAATACAATTTGAGCTCACCTAAAGATCATATTTACGGCGCAATCCTATGCATGTCTACTCAGAAGTAAGTACTATTGTCTTCAATGGGACTTACTCCCAGGAAAAGGTAGGGCTGCAGTTTTAGTTTACTTAGGTTAGTGAGATTGTTGTGCTTGATGACTGCTGCAGAGAGATTTTATATTAGGCTCAAATTTAGTCAGCTTCATTCTCAAGTCTCCTCGTTCAGTGACATCCAGTCTAGTTCTTTTCTTCAGTACATTTACAGTACTAAAAGGTTTCCCATTGAAATGAATAGGAAACCGATTATTCCGTTCTGGAGGGCCAAAAAAAGGCCAAAAAAAGCCTTTTTTGTTGAGACCTCTTTACAAAGTGCTCTTTAAAGGCATTCATAAGTCCCTGCAAGGGAGTCAGGTTGTGCGCATGGACCCTGTAAGGGGATTTTGTTATGGCTGCCACGACTCCCCTCTCTACCTCACCTCCCCTTTCAACATCCAGCCTGCTTTCCACCTCCTCCTCCTTCTTGCCCGGCCCTCACCTTTGCCGCTCCTCCTCCTCCTCCTCCTTGCTCCACCAGGTGCCCCGCCAGCAGCCGAAGCCACACACCATCGCAACGTCCGCCTCCTCCCCCATCTGGCCTGGGCCCCCGCATCTGCTGGTGCTTTCGTCGCAGCTGCTGGCAGGAACCAGGAACCGGCAAGAGTCGGGAACAGGAAGGAGGGAGCATGGGCTGGGGAAAGCCCTACTGAAAGGTTGGGCTGAGGGGGAAAGCTGACCTGAGGGGGGCAGCTCCAGCTCACTGAGGAAATCCCCATCCGTTATCCAAAAAAATCAATCATCATGGGCACTCATTATCCGAGATATTACTGTAACTGTAAATCTAACTATTTCTTACTCAAACTTGGCTCTTGGTTCTGTATCTTCCTTGCTGGTCTTCCCCCAGCAGCCATCCACTCTGTCTCCCCACAGAGCAGCTCTCCCTGAAACCACACAGCAGCAAAGCCCACAGGAGAGGGAGACAGACATACAGATGACAGAAAGACAGACAGAGACCCTGCCAGTCCCAGGATCCTCAATGGGAATTGCATCTGATTAGCTGACAGTTGGTCCCTTCTGCCCCCCCCCCCAGCTGGGATATCCTTTTTGGACCAGCCGTAAGAAATGCAATTTAACAAATACAACGATAGGTAAATGAAACACAGCTGTTTCATCATAAATATCTAAGAACAATTAGCGGGCTTTCAAATTCACACTTAATAACTCAAGAAATCTCCCAAAAAATCAGTTACATTCCCCCCCCCCGTGGGGTGTGGGCCTCACATTGGGAACGACGGCTGTAAAGTGAACAGAGGAAATATGGGAAACTAATTTTAATGCAAATGTAGAGTGATACTATTATTGAACCACTTTTAAAAAAAAATCAAACAAACTGCAAGTTTTCATGGAGAAAATCCCACTTCCATCAGACTGGGCACCAGAACTTCATGAATAGTACAGAATAAAATTGTAGATAAAGATTCCCATAAATTCATGGGACTTAACACATACACTGTGTGAAGCTTTGTCAGGGGTTCCAAAAACCATGCAGGACAAAGCCCTATTTACAAATTACTTCCACATGCTCACCTCACAGCAGGTTAAAAGGGAGTTGTGTGGTTAATTGAGCCATCTAACTGTACAATCCAGACCGCCTATCACAGGAATGTCCAAACTTCGGCCCTCCAGATGTTTTGGCCCACAACTCCCACAGTCTTTTACCATTGGAAATACAGGCTTGGAATTCTGGGGGTTGTGGTCCAAAACATCAGGAGGGCCGAAGTTTGGACATGCTTGGCCTAGCATAATGTTTGGCAGGCTTCTGAAGACATAATTGATGATACCAGAAGGCAGACAGGATTTCAGACACCATGTGTCCGTCCTGCTCAGTATTGTCTTCTTGGTCCTATATCCAACATGCATCAATGGTAAACTGATAAGTCAACACTTAAGAAAGCTTCACTGATTCAGTGCACCTAGACTTACTTTTGCTTCATGTCTTGGGTTCTTTCTTAGATTCTCAAGCAGAGACATTTCCCTTCATCTGCTACTCTTTAACTCAGTGGTTCCCAACCTTCCTAATGCCATGATCCTTTAATATAGTTCCTTATGTTGTGGTGACACCTTGCCATGCGTGAAAGAGGCCACAACCAGATGCCATAGAGAACTTCCCTCTACAGGCATCTTCAACCAATCGCAGCCTCCGGTGCCATTCATTGACATCCCCTCCAACCTATCAAGATGTAATTCCTTCCCCTTCTACTCCAGACACAAGCCATTTGTGTGTTTTTCTTCACTGGCTCATGGCGACCCCTGTGAAATGGTTGTTTAACCCCCAAAGGGGTCCTGACGCCCAGGTTGGGAACCACTGCTTTAACTAGACATGGTGGTGGTTGTTTCTGGGTCTTCTAACTGCAAAGCTTATACAAGCATGTGCATCCTGCTCTCTGTTTGAATGTACCATCAACAAACTCCTCATCCTTCTCCACTATCACCACCATAGCAACACTAGCATTTAAATAAGTATAACATACAGTGTGCTTGTGTTTTCATATTTGCCTTCCTCATTGGCATTGCTGAATATATATTTTTTCATGCTACAAAAACCAATTACTGATTGAATCTGTTCTTCTCCCTGTCCTGACAGTCATGGTTTGGTCTAAGCTGTGCTTTCTAAGAAGTGGGTTGTGCAGTGAGAGTTGAATTTATCTGGATACATCCAGGTGTATCATTTATTTAGTAGCAGAAAGCACAGGAGGGGAAATGCACTAGCTTCTTTTCAGCTATAAACAAGACATTGCAAATAACAGTTAAAATTGGTGATGGATATATTGTACTCTTGGGAGTTAAGGTAGATGGAAAGGCCATTTGTTTCAGTAGCTGTTTCAGTAATGAAAGTTTCAAGTGGAGGGAATGGCTCTACCAGTGTGGGCTCAAATTACTCACCTCTGCAGGGAAGATGCTCAATATATGTTTTCACCCATCTGCCAGCCATCCTGCTGCTTATATGGTTGGTGACCCTTTCTCTTCTTCCTACCTGCTGAAGCTTAAACTGGTTTTGCAGAGGCCAAAGAGAATTAATTTCCCCAACCCTAGGAGTGAGATGGATGTGTGGCATTTCCTCAAATAGCAGTGCTTTTTTTAACCCTAAGCAAAGAGTTGTGTTTCTATCTTTTCTGATTGAAAGATGCCTCGAACTTTCTTGCAGTATGCCATCTATGTTCTCAAGTAATCTTGTTCACATTCCTGTTGAAAAACTCGTGATCATTCTAAGCTCCAGCTACATCAAGTGACTTTCTCCTTTTATCAAGGGTTATTGTGATAAAAGGGAGCCTGCCAACCCCCCCACCGCAATGCATAAAGCTACAGATTGTTGGGCAGGAGCCCAACAAAATATATTACCACTCTCTCACCTCCACCTGTGTGAGTTGGCACACCATCATCCATACAGAACCAATGCTTTACTTGATCAAGTTTGTAAATGGGGGAAAAACCCCTTTGAAATAAAACCTATGGAATTGCTTCTTAGTGTGTATGGGTAGAATGGCACTAGCTATTGCAGTTGCGATCAAACTCAAGGGTTCTGCAGATTAGGTATGTTTCATATAAACCATTTCCCACATTTATGGTGTGAGCTGTGCATGGAAGGATATCTGGCTGTATGGAAAGAACTGGAGCATCTTCACTAGCGTGTGTCTGGACATATGTATGTACATAGATGGATTTTAATAATTAAACAACATTTCAGACAAGTCTTCACCTATATCGTATATGTACCAGAATGACTAACAAAACAAAAATATCAGAGTCATGACACAATGTTTTGGCTTTCAGCTTCTTCCACTTTAGTATGAATCAAAATATGTTGTTGCCAAGATGGCAGTTATAGAATGCATCTGGATTTTCTTTGATCAAGTAATTTTACAGTTCCAATAACTGGTAGACCAGATTGGCTATGGTATTCTAAAGGAAGTGGCTTCTAATTGGTGGTTCTTCTGATTGGAAGGAGTCTATAAGGCCATTGAATCCAACCTCCAGCTCAAGGCAGAAATACATATCAAAGCAGATGTGCCAGATGGTTGTCTGAATTTCTCTTGAGTGTTTCCAGTATTGGAGCACTCCCCACTAGGGATGAGCTATTAGTTTCAGAAGCTACCAGTTCTGAAATGACACACATGAGCCCAGGTGGTGTTTGGAAGCCTTCAAAATACAATCAGCCAATCTTGCTTTGCACCTGCACGGGGCTGAGCTCAAATGAGGAAGAAGCCTCTGACATCATTGTTCCTTCTCCCTGGCGCTAGCCAATCAGGAGATGTGCAGGGAAATGCATCATCCTGCCTCCCAGTCTGATTGGCCAGAGCCAGGGAGAAGAAACAATGACATCAGAGGCTTCTTCTTTGTTGGACCTCAGCTCCGTGCAGGTGCAGAGCAAGATAAGGGACTGGCTGATTGTGTTTCAGAGGCTTTTGAACACCATCTGGGCTTGCATATGTCGTTTCGGAACTGGTAGCTTCCGAAATGAATAGCCCATCTCTACTCCCCACCACCCAAAGCAATTTTCCATTGTTGTTCTTCCCTCACTCTTCCATCAAAACAGAAGATTTGTGGTTCCTAAAGTGTGCTCACACATAAGGTGTTGTAGCTGAATACAACGTATTAGGTGCCTGCAGTTAGTTCTCACTTACATTTCATTGCTTGCAAGTTATCTGATATAATTACATAGTCCAAATGCTATTAAAAGCAACTATCCTGTTGAGATTCATAAGGCTATGGTGCAGGATTCCTGCTCAGTTATGACACGTCTTATATATGTAGACATATACATACAGATAGGTGCATAGGATCCACAATTTAGTAGGATACTAATCAAATCTGTACAATGACCCTAATAGGGTTTCCAAGGAGAAGTTTTGGTCTTGCCACCACTAAGTGAGTTTCCCTGGCTAAACAGAGATTGAAACCCAGGTCATCTAAGTCCTAATCTTTGTCACAATCAACTACACCCCACTAGCAGCAAATGCGCCTGGTACTATACAGCAGCAAATGATATCTTATTATTTCTATCACATGACATAGGGCCTATGTGCTCTCAAAAACTTACGTTCTATGGGCTCTGTTGGCAGCAGTCATAATTTGAGTAGGGATGTGCCATTAAGTATCCTTTTTAGAAAGTCTGAATTCATCCACAGGAGTACATGGGCTGGAATTCTGGCATACCTCTCTCTCTCTCTCTCTCTCTCTCTCTCTCTCTCTCTCTCTCTCTC
>JAHTLZ010000348.1:22805508-22820006 GCA_023846285.1 Phrynocephalus versicolor
CTCTCTCTCTCTCTCTCTCTCTCTCTCTCTCTCTCTCTCTCTCTCTCTCTCTCTCTCTCTCTCTCTCTCTCTCTGTGTGTGTGTGTGTGTGTGTGTGTGTGTGTGTGTGTGTTGTATCATTACAGTCGTGACCGACTCTTCGTGACCCCATGTCCATGGAGTTTTCTTGGCAGGAATACTGAAGTGGTTTGCCAATTCCTACTCCAGGCACCTACAGCACCTGGTATTCCCTGGTGGTCGCCCATGCAAGTACTAGCCTGGGCCAACTCTGCTTAGCTTCCGAAATCAGGTGAGATCGGATGTGTTTAGGGCCTCTAGCAGTGTGGAAAAAACACAAATAGAAAATTCTGGTTACGGAGGTATGGAATTTCCCAATAAAAGGGACTCTAATCCCATTATGGAAACAACAGCTTTAAAGATAATATCATGATCACATGGGAAATAGATTACGAATTGGACTGCTTATAGAGTGCTCCAGTGCAATCAATTTCCTGGTGATCACTGTGACGTCCAGGTAAATGCACTCCAGCCAGACCCTAATCCATGCCCGAGCTGGGCCTTTTTGATCCAGATATAAGTCTTAACTTTGAGGAACTGGTTTGGAGTGATTCTCCAACAAATGGAATGATCATTTTAAGGGAGAATTCTCCCATCAAAGTGACTCTTCCAGTGTGATCAGGTGTGTGCCTTTGCACCCTCAGGCCTCAGAGCACCCCAAATCTCCAAAGAGAAAAACTTTGAAAAGACAATTAAGCTGGAAAAAAGTGTGTGCCTTTCTCTACTAATAGCAATCACGGTTGCTTAACTGGCTCCCCCAATTCCTTCTCCCTTGTCACTAAAATTCAGAGAAAAGTGAGGTGTGATATAAAAGTGTGCAGTATGGCTACACAGTAGGCTGATATCTTCCAAGGCCAGTTTGCACCTTCTCTGAGAAAAAAATAATATCTTTAGATCCCCCTGGGCTGGTTGGTATGTGGTCTGGTACTGCAGGCATGGAGTAGGAAAACAAAAATGAAGACTACAAGCAAGGGCAGAAGATAATGGTTTCTTGACTCACGTTTTACTTTGACCCCACCACTTCTGAGTGAATAATGATGGTTGGTGCCTGACAGTCTTCCAGAGTAGGAATCTACTATAACATGTTAATGAAAATAACTGAATTATAATTATAATTATAATCCATGCACCTTCAGATGCACCTTTCGCTGTGTCTTCTTGTACAAGCATTGTAGATTTATTTATTTATTTTAGAGTATTTTACCCCACTTTTCTCCTTGGAAAGGACCCAAGGCAGCTTATAGTAATGAGGGATAATATATAGACCAGTACAATTAAGACATGTTCAAGTATTTGAGAACAAGAAATTGAGGGACGTCTTACAGCATTAATAGACAACATTGCATTAAAGCAACATGGTTATAAGTAGTCATAAACACAAACTCTTTGTGAACCCATAGATTCATATAAAATACACCTGGTAGTCCATCATTCAGGGAAAGCTTGCCTGAAGAGAAAGGTCTTTGTCTCTTTCCAGAAGGACAACAGAGATGAGGCAGTCCTGGCCTCTCATGGGAGGGAGTTCCAGAGTTTGGGCCCAGCAGCCATGAAGGATGCTGCAGTCGAGAATTTAGATGAAGAGATATTGGCTGAGGCTGGGAAACGGTGCAGTAGGATGTGACCGTTCCGGGCTCAAGTGTTTTTAGAAAACTAAATGTTCAGTTACTGGAAGCAAATTCAAACATCTGTTTCACTTGCATTGTTATGGGCCACATATTGCTTGATTCCAACAACTGAAACATCACATACTTTATACAGAATATTTAGCAATGGCTCACAGAAAATGCTTCTATGCTACTGTTTATTGTATTTCCTTATGACATGTCAATGAAAATAACTGAATTATAATTCTATCAGAGATTAAGCTAACATTTGTGCTATACATTTCTTACAAATTTAACCCAGAACTCAGGGGTTTGTCTTTGTTTGTTATGGTTTTTGCTTTGATTTTTGTCCCCCCCCTCCCGTTTCCCTCTACGCCAGCTGTTTATGGTCCACAGAATGTTTCAAACGATTCGAAGGAGGCCACAGTACTTGCACAGCAACTGCAAAGTTCAATATGTTATGTTTGGTGAGCAGTCATGGTTTTTCTTATTTACCAAGCCAGCAACTCCTTGAAAATGAAATGTTGATAGCCTGATAAAATATAGATGGGTAAATTTGTGGTATTACAACATGCTCTACTTGGATCAGAAACATAGCTTGGCATAATTCTGCCCAAGGTTATTTCATAGATCTAATGTCTTAATGTAGTTTGCATATACAGTACCTTAATTATGGCCCAATGCTACGCATCCATAGAACAGTTTTTATTTTAAAAACACACATTCTATCTGCTTCCCTCCCCCCCCCCCACACACACACAATCAAATGTGCAAAGTGAAACAAATGCAGAGCTGACCCAGTAGTGGAATGCACAAGGGAAAAGACTAGGCATTTTATGGATGAAAGAGGTTATTATTCCTTTTGCTGTTACCCAAAAGAGGCGTTTTACTTTTCTCCAACATAAATAGAAACTATCTTATGAATTTTTAGAGACCAAGTCATATAATTTTGTAAAGGTGCCTATATATTTATTTTTAAAGCACCTTCTTTGTGTAAGATACCTAGGTGGATGTCCCTACTCAAAGCTACTACACTATTGGGTACACACACTCTGGTTGTCACAGTTACCTGGCACATGCACCCCAAACCCATTCAGCTCTGTATTCATGCTGCTAGTTTAAGTGTTTGCCCAGGAATGAAATTCCCCAGACCTTTTCTAAGGATCTGGAGTTACCCCACTAACACCCAGCCACTACCACTTTACCCCAGCTATTGTTTTTTTCTAATTTTCTGTTGAGTGAAAAATTCCTTTTTATTGAAAATCCTGGCTTATCTTTCTGCCTGTTCTTGTTAAATGAAAGAAGGTATATCTGGAATATTGGCTGTGGGTGTGTTAAAGTACTACTACAATACATTTGAGGTCTTAGGAATTTCCACTCAATACCTGATGCAGTGTAGTCTGTGCAGTGAGGCAAATTAAGCCATAGATGTATAGCTGTACATGTCCCTCCGTAACAACATGCATTTAAATTGCTTGTGCTGTAACCTAGTTCTTAATCTGCCACTTGGCTTGAAAAGTATCAGGTGTACATTAAATATACAGAAATGGCTGACCAATTTTTACTTTTCACCTGAACATTTGCTACTCATCATTTGCTACCAATTGGGAATATAATTTTCTTTATTGTCTTGATTATTTTAGAAAGAATAATTAGGTAACCTGCTGTGTCTTGGCTATTTTGGAGGAGATTTTTTCCCATGTTATTATATTCATGGTAGAAGTAAAATACTGTATAAACAAACTACAGTGGTGCCTCTGATAACGAATTTAATTCATTCTCAGAGGCAATTTGTTATCCGAAAAATCTGTTATCTACAACGTGGTCCCCATTGAAATGAATGGGAAACCAATTAATCCATTGCAGAGGTCTGAGAAAAGGCAAAAAAAGCTGGGGATCCCAGAATTCTTTATAACATGCACTTCAAAGGCCTGCAGTGCTGGAACACCCCTCCAGAACACCTCCCCTGCATTGCAATGCAAACATAGATAAGAGAAACTAGCAAGACTTCCCCAGTCTATTCCTACCCAAGGTGCAATGGGGGAAAATGCAAACAGACAAACATAAACAGCAAGAGAAATCCAGCTTGTTCTTGGTTGCAGAGCAATGGAAAAGATTGCAAAACTGGACAAAAGAAAGCAGCATGACTACCCCAGCCTTTTCCCGCCAAAATGCAAAGAAAAGCAGTGCAAAGCTCCCTACCTTTCCAAGTTTGAAAGGTCCAAATCCCTTAGCAAAACATGTCTGGAATGGTTAAAAAAAAACACATGAAAAACAAAAGCGCTCTAACTCCTCCCACCCCTCCACAAACTACAGGGGATGCATTACATCCTCGGTACACTTTTTTGCAAGGCATTATGGAACATTTGTTATCCAAGGCAGCCAATAGGGAACATTTGTTCTCCGAGTCAGCCCTATACCCAGAAATTTCCATTTGTTATCCAAAAAAAATGTTATCAGAGGCATTCTTTATCCAAGGTATTACTGTATTGGGAAAAGTAATAGAAGGTACTGCTCTAAGTTTCTACTTACAGGCTGTTTTACAGACAAGTATTCTTAGTAGAATCCCCATCATCACTGTCCATATAAGGCAGTGTTGGTGAACCTATGGTACGGGTGCCAAAGGTGGCACTCGGAGCCCTTTCTGTGGGCACCCGACATCGCCCCTTCACAGCTACCCATATTCAGGTTAAATTGCTGTATTGGCACTTTGCGAAAAATTAGTGGGTTTTCAATTGCAGTTTGGGCACTCAATTTCTAAAAGATTCACCGTCACTCATATAAGGTGTCACAGTTCTCTGAAAGGGTAAATATCTTGCACCTGTTCGTATAGTACCCCATTGGGCCAATAGTATTTGTCAGAAAAAGATCCCCTGTTGGAAGATTCCACAGGGCTTCTGCCATAACCACAGACACAATCATAGCATACAGTGATTTTTCTGGACAAACCAGTAGATCCCTTCAATATTTTTAAAAGCTTCATATATTCACATGTTACTTGAAAACCTTATCAATGTGGAATTCCTTCAGTGAAAGCTCATTTTTGCTAACCACTAGGAGGCAGCATTAAACCTTTCTAATATCCCATACATTGCAGTTTCATGTGTAAACTTTCTGAGAAGGCATCTCATTAAACTCAGTGGGTCATTTCTCAATGTACAGAATTCAACTGTACATGAGTTAACTAAAGAGATTTTGAGCATCTTGTTTTAAAAATTATTTTATATTCAAGACTGCTTTTGCATGGTGTGTGCTGCTTAAAGTACTTTCAAATTGTCTCTTTTGGTTGGTTTATTTCTGAGAAGGAGCAAAAAAAACATTTTAAAATTCACTTGTATTGACTTTCAAAAAAGGAATGACAATCATTTCAGAAGCTAACATCCCAATGCACACATTCCAAACTTTCTGCAATTGTTGTGCCCTGCTTAAATTACGGTGGGTTTTTTTTCCCTGAAGTACTCTGTACTTTACCCACACATTCTTTCTATAGAAATGTTTGTATTGGTGAAGGGCTTTAACAGATTTCAATGGGAGTGTGGTTTTGACAACTCATAACAGGGACCATGAATCTTCTTGCCTGACTGGTCCTAACAGGGACACTATCATAAGTGCTGTTGTCACTGGGATTATTATACCATTCTTATGATAATTTAGGACAGCTAGTCAGGCACATTGCACAGCAGAACTAAAACCACAAGCTGCAGACTCCTGCAGTCATAAATTTAATATCGTGAATATAACTAAAATTGCAGATCTCTAGAATCACAAATCTGAATTGTACAGCCATAAATAAAATTGCAACTAAACCTGATATTACAGACATAAGCTAACAATAACACAGTACACCACAGCACACTGTATTCGGTAGCCTACAGAGTTTTTAATGAGCAGAATTCCACATGTGGTCATGTGTGGTTTACCCAATTATTTATTTACAGTACTTATTTTCATTTCCAGACCACGTTTTCCCCTGTTAAGTGACTTGAGGTGGCTCGCAAATTATTATTTGTCTGGGGATCAATGAAAGGGCAGCATAATAAGTGGCAAATCAGAAGCACTTCACACCTCCACCAGGAAGGCCACAGTTACTGGCCCATACTTAATGAGTGTTGGGAAGGGTTGCATAGGTGGGACTTTAATATACCCCATGCCGGTGTACATCTAAGGAGACATTCAGGCCATTGTCTACCTAATGAACCTATGACTCAACTTTCAGATTACCCATGCTATGTAAAGATGGAAAGTGAAGAAAGAGTGGGGAGGGGAATCAGCTCATTTGAAATATGGTGTTGGAGGAAAGTCTTACAGATATCACAGACCACGGAAAGACAAGAAAGTGGATGGCAATCAAATCAAGCTTGAACTCTTGCAAGAGGACAAATAAGTGAGCTATGGCTATCCTACCATGGACATATAACAGGAATACAAAACTGACCAGAAAAGACAATTTTGTTGAGGAAAGTGGTGGTGGTGGTGGTGGTGGCACCAAGAAGAGAGGACAACCTAACATGAGACAGATTGACTCAAATACCTGAAAGCCACTACTATTGATTTGCTTGATCTGTATAGAACTGGTGAAGACGGAATTATTCTTGAAGGCTTTCATGGCTGGGATCTGATAGTTGTTATGAGTTTTTCAGGCTGTTTGGCCATGTTCTGGAAATTTTTCTTCCTGACATTTCGCCAGACTCTATAGCTGACATCTTCAGAAGCCAAGGAGCTCAGAGAACTAGGAGTTCTCTCTGTGCTCTGAGATATAGAGTGAGTGAGACTGGGTTTTTTTAAGTTGTGGGAAAGAGGAAACTTGTCCTATACAGGAGAATAGGTGTTAGTCATTGTATTGTGATGAAGGGATTAACTACACAGAAAGACGGTTGCTACCCCTGATTGCATTGAAATTTCTTAAACTTCTTAAGCAAAAACCCCAATAATTTCATAGTTTAAACAAGCTTCTGAACTGGTTCTGTAACAGGTTTTATACTTGTTCTATAACAAGATAACTATCTGGCGGAGCAGATCTGCCAGAGGTCAGCCTCGTCCTGACCGACCAGAACCACTCATACTCTCTTGCTCCAGGTGGCCACTCCGAGGGAGGCCCAAAGGGTTTCTACCTGGAACCGGGCCTTCTCAGTGGCCACCTCGGCATTGCCGACTGAGATAAGGCTGGCAGAATTGCTCCCAGCCTTTAGGAAAGCTCTAAAGACCTGGCTTTTTAGGGAGAGCTTCGGTTATCATTGAGTGCACGACGGTATGTGGTTAGTTGGTCCTTATTGTTTGTCCCAGCCTTTCCTTGCCAGAGGCAGTGTTTGTCTGTATGAATGTTGTTGTTGTTGTTGTACTCTGTCCTTGTATTTGATTTATCTTATTAGTGGACAAGTTGTTAGTCACAATCTGTTGTACACTGTCCAGTGTTCCTGAGGGAAAATTGGACAGTTAATAAACAAACAAACAAACAAACAAACAAACAAACAAACAAACAAACATGTTTACAACTAGACACAAAATTCCCTTGCAAGAATTAATCCCACTGTTTGGCCATGAAGGATTTGCAGCATTTTTCTCAGAATTAGTTAATTGGGTCCTAATTGACAGGTTTAGGTTGCTCCAAACCTGGAGCTGATTTCCCCCTTGAAAGCTTATGTCAGATCATGGGGTCTCAGAAATGTTTACTGAAAGCACTAAGACAAAACACAACTGCTATTTAATGTGTGAAGAAATACAGTAAATTGAATATACTTTACCAAATAGTATGCTGATTCCCTTAAGATAAAGACACACACATTCATTTCTGCAGGTGTATTGCTCCATTATTTTCTTTACAGCAAATACATTTAACTCCTTTTAATAATACATGTAGCTGCGACCTCTAGTTGCCCTGCAGTTTTCCCACATGAAGCTATAATGTATTGAAGCTCTTGCTGGCAAGCCTGTACTGTGCATGCTCAGTGTGATAAGAAATCAGTGTTTCTCCCTTTGGAGTAGTCTTTTAGAGGATCAATATTTAAGCCCCTGCAGTTTGGATTCTTCCCAAATAAAGAAAAGCAGCTGGGGCCACGAGTTCTCTTTAAGATAAGCAACTGTGGACTTTTCAATTTATGTGAACAATTTTTAACCCAGGATAGTTTAGAGTCATATATTTCTGCACAGGTTAAATGGCTTTATTTTTTTAAGAGCCATAATTCAGAAAACCCTTTGTGTTCCCTAAATCTAGCACAGAGCAAGAGCATACTGTCTAGTACAACTGTGACAAATTTGGTGCTAATTCAAAGCCCAGCTTGAAAGTTATAATGTTTTTGTTTGTTCTCCCCCCATTTTTAGAATTTCATTTTACAATATTGATTGACTGTGCTGCAGAATATCATGCTGTGCTCTCATGCAGCAACAATATGGGCAACAACCAAGGGAAGCCGTAGTAGAGTGTGTTATTACATCACAAGATAGCAGGACTGTGATAACACTTTAAGGGGGGGAAGTACCTTGTAAATAGTGGCAGTGGACATTAACTAGTAAAGAAGATGCTTTTAAAATTATCATTAAGCTATCTGAAGATGCACACGTGAACTTTGCTTTATTGTACATGTTATAATAATGAGAAGGTAGGCATTCTATATTTTCTTAGTCAAAATAATATTTTCCTGGAAAAATATTTACAGTACTGTGCTAAACATGTTTATTAAGAAATAATTAACCACTAAGAATACAAATCAAAGAGACTTACTTCCAGATTAACAGGGTCTATGATTGTACCCATAATGGGTTCTAGTAAGTATCAGCTTGAGACTGACTGAAAAGCTCACCTACTTTGTCAAATCTAGGGCAAATCTAACTCAAGGTGGACATTGCCTGTTATAATTGGACATTTTTTTTTCTCTGTGCAAAGTTCGCAGGCCTCTCTCCTTGTTGCTGGAAGTGTTGCTGTCAGCATTAATCAACTGCTGTTCCTGGTGATGCAGCCACTCTTCATATTGCTGCCAAAACAGGTTGCTGTTGTTTTGAAAGCAAATCCAGGGCCAAAGTATTTGACAAAAGTCTTAGGATAGGCTAAGGTTTTAAATGTAAGAAGCCCATGGCAGATAGCAATATGAATGCTTGGTAGTAGCTTAAAGGGTTTTTCTGAAAAAAAAAATTCCTTCTGCAGTTTTAAAAAAAAAACTTTAACATTTCCAACATAGAAAGGAAGAACATAAACATCTAGTAAGAGGTTTAGCAAGTCTTTCTTAATGAAGTAAATATGCATCATTTGCTTTTCACTATATACAAAATTGCTCTGAACCTTTTTTCATATACAGCGGACCCTTGTATAACAAACAGCTTGTATAACATAAAATTTGTACAACATAAAATATTCCGGAGATAGGGGAAATTTGCTTAACAGAATCGCCTATGAGGAAAATCCGTACAACATAAAAATGGGATTACTCCATTTTCAATGCATTCTTATGGGAAATTTGTATAAAGGAAAATTTGCTTAACATAATTTCTTTTGGAACGAATTAATTCCTTTATACAAGGTACCACTGTATTTGATGTTTCCCTGCAATACACATGCAGCTGTTGGTCCTCAGTTGTTGTCAGGCTGATATATTTTTACCATGCTTGAAGGCCAGTACTAAAATTAGGAGCACATAGATTTGATACCAATATCTATCTGTCTGTCTGTCTGTCTGTCTGTCTGTCTGTCTGTCTGTCCGTCCGTCCGTCCGTCCATCCACCTGCATGCCGACCCACCAGGTTTTTAGAGCTCTCGTTCATCTTTTAGCTTCTGATAAAAATATGGCCTGAACTGGTACAGTATCATATTTTCGTTCCAGGATTTGTATCTAGTGCCACATACAGTATCTAAAGATAGCCATGTGTGTCTGTACTGATTACAGGTCTGGCTGGCGTCATATGATGAACTTATAAAGGGAAGTATTGAGCCTTAAGGAGGCCACTGCTATGGAAAAAGCAGTGAGAGCTGCTTGTTTTTTCAGCAGACTCATTAGTGAGCAGGCTACAGTCAAGATGCTTTTTCACCTATATGTTTGCATAGTGTCTATTTACATTGGGACTAACAACTGGATACAGACCACAGTATCTAAAAAACAGAGCAAATATTATAACAGCATGTAGCTATTCTATCCCACCACCACCAGCAGCACCTTACATTAACCACAGCTTTGGTGAAGGAGCAGTTTTAATAGAGATTATAGTATTCAATACAAAGGTTTATTCTTTGTCTCCCTATTACCTGCTCTTGAATCACCCATCTTATACTCTTATGTTTCTATTCTACTTGTGGTGTCCTAGATTATATAGGCCCCTATCAAGGCACCGTAACATGAAAGCATGGAGGGTTTTTTATTGTGTCAGGGATGGGGGATATGCCGATTAGCCTTGCCACCACCCAGAAGATAGTTGGACTTTTGAGTGATGAGCATGAAGGTCTGAAGAGCAGCCTGTAAACTTATTTGGCTGAATGTGTATTGCATAGCTTTCATGAAAGGGAACATTGCCCTATCAGAGTTCCTGAGGATGGGAGCTGTGTAAGCATGCTGAGACCTTTATGCTCATTGTCTGACTAACCCCTGTTTTCTGGGGAAGCCAATGAAAGGCGTCCTCACTTCCACACCCACATCACAATTAAATATGGTGCCATCCACTCCTTCCACTCTTCCAAGCTTTAACACTTCGGTCGGGCTTAGTTATTCAACCTGATCTTCCATGCTTTTCCAGTGTTCATATATGGTTTTTGCTGAACCACTCAGTGACTGAAGCTGGATTTTAGGGGGCATCATCCTCAACTTCACTTCTCTAAGTACCTCCAGAACTTCTCTCTTGGTTCTTGCATTCCAAGATTCTTCCCGGATGGAAAGATTTTCAATTTGAAAAAAATATCTTAATCTAAATTGGAATAATGGGCATTGGGTTGTTTAGTATTTTTTCTTGTTATGAATGTTTACTTGTGGCTCCTGAGATGACTGAAAATCTCCCACCACCACAAGGTAATTCATACAATAGTACCTTGGTTTATGAGGATATTCCATTCGGGAAGCATGATCGCAAACCAAAATACTCGTGTATCAAAGCAAATGCCCCCATAGGAAATAAAGGAAACTTACCTGCTCCGTTCTGGGGTCCCAGTTTCCATGATTTCCAGTTGCTAAAAATGTTTCCACACCATGCCCAGAGTAATGTTCGTGAAATAACAAGTGAAATTTCACTGTTCTGCAAAAATTGGACCCTGACTTCTTTTTCATTAAACACATTACTTTGGAGTTCTCTAAACTGCTGTATTCACTGATGTAAAGTACTTTACCAGTACTAGCTTGATATTTCCACCCCCACCCACCCATCTCCTCATTTATTGGTATGTGATTGCATCTCCATGGGCTGTGAAAGATGGAATGAATTTTTTAACAGCAACCTTTCATCCCGAGTAGAAGGTGGTACATTTAATTCCGGGCAAGAATTACATGGATGGTACAGTATCATCCATCAACAAGTCAGACACACAGGGTGACATCATCTGTTGCCATGAATTCCGTACTCAACAGTCTGTAATTGCCCGAATAATATTCATGGTTGCCATGCAAGCAAGTCATTCCATATTACTTGCTTGACAATTATATGGTTTACGGTTTTGGCCGTCACTTCAAAGAATAGTGTTTTTTTGTTTGATGCTTTTGCTGAGGATGCTTGTGTTGCCACTTGCCACCCATGAAAAGAAGAAGAGAGGGGGAGAAATATCTTGGAAATTTACTGGTAATGAACAACAAGTTAAAATAGGAAATTAACAAGGTTAACATTTTGGTGATTAAACTTCCACAAAGCATTTGACATTTTCTAGTAAATTAATCTGCAAATTACACATCTCTCTGTAGAATTAATGCTATGACTCATTACATGGAAGCTTGTGTAAAAAAAACAAGGAAGCAGTCAATCTTGTCTATGGAAAGGCAATCAAGTGAATTAAATTACAGATGACTCAGGAACAACAGAAGTTTTTTTTCTTCCAGCAATGCCCTTGTCTGTCATGTGTACAACTACCTGTTGTTTTAAAATCTAACAATTGTTCCAGTAATACATTGTGTGGGGTTTCCCCCCCAAGCCATTTTCTTGAGCAAAGCTTGAATTTGCTTGGGGGAAGATAGCAAGACATTTGTTCACAAATATCAAGATATAGCAAAAGCATTTTAAAATATCCTTCAGAATATGTTCTGCAGCGTTTGTGTGTTTGTGTGTGTGTGTTTCTATATATATGAGATCAGTGGTTCCCAAACTTGGGAGACCCAGGTGTTGCCAAACTTATGCCCATTCTCTTTCCTTTACTTGGATACATCTACACAGGGCATTGATGCTCATTCAGTACCTTTGTTCGTGAGTCATATACTGTTCAGCCCCATTGGTGTCATCAGCTTCAAAACTAGTACTACTTTTTGCCGCTTCTGTGTACTCATCATTATACATTTTCAGAGACTTTTCTTCTGCTTACCAGTTTCCTCAACACTCCCTAGCCTTGGAACTTAAAAGACTATAGGGCAGCTGAGAGGTTCTAACAGTGATGATGTTGCAAGAGTAAGGGGGATTGTGGCACACTAAAAGCCGAGGACTAGATATCATGGTTAGTTCCAAATAGATGGAAAAATGGAAGTCAACACATAGGTAAGTGCCATTGATACAATGGCCAACTTCCTGTTGCTAAGCATAGTAAAAAATGCACTAGTATAAGCCCATTGAACCCATGGCAATTTGATGATTCAACTCTTCTTTAAGTTCCATTCATTCAAACGGTTCTACTCTGTGACATATTAGTGTAATAAATCAAGGGAACTTATGGGAAAGTTGACTCATCAAATTGCCATTGGTTCAATGTACCTACACAAATGCAATTTATTATGCGAAGCAGCAGGAATTTGACCAATAAGTCTACACTGTGTGTATGTATGTTCTTCCGTTATAGTCATGACCGACTCTTTGTGACCCCATGTCCATGGAGCTTTCTTGGCAGGAATACTGGAGTGGCTTGCCAGTTCCTACTCCAGGCCCCTACAGCACCTGTTATTCCTTGGTGGTCTCCCATCCAAGTACTAACCAGGGCTGACCCTGCTTAGCTTCCGAAATCAGGTGGGATTGGTTGTGCTTAGGGCATGTAGGCTACTCTACTCTAATTTGGACTAAAAATTGCATTAAATTATAGCATTTATTTTTATGTCATAACATTTTTTTAGTCCTGGGTCCAATATTGGTTCACTTTTTCTTAATTATTTGACAGGTGGAGGAATGGGAATACTTGGAATATGTCCAGAGGGAAGAGAGTCTAAGAATCAACCCATCTTGTATTTGTTCTCTGCCTTTCCTAGCCTTATTGTCTTCTCATGATGTTTTCAAAATAGCTCAGCCTCAGTTTCAACATTTGTGCCTCCAGAGATAGTTCAGAACTGATTCTAGGACACATTTGTTTGTCTTTCTGGCATCCACAACGCTATTCCAGGATACCACATTTCAAATGAATCTTTTCTTCTTCTTTTTTTCCTTGTCACATTTCTTAACACTTCAGCTCTTAAGTCCATACATGCCGATCTGAAATATAGCGTGGATGATCTTGGTCTTGCTTCTTGTTCTTTCATTGCTGCCCTTCAGGAAAGACTATCAAGATGTGAGATGAAATCTGAAGACCTGCAAAATGCAGGACACATCAAATTTATCTTTGGTTGTTCTAGAGGGCAAGCCACAAACCAATGAGTTCAAATTAAAAGTTAAAAATGGAACAGGTGGCTTTGATGAAAAGATATTGGCTTCTCCCCCATTAAAGGTTTTTAAACAGAGGCTGTGTGTCCACCTATTAATGAAGCCATTGTATTGGATTTTCTATAGTAGTGGCCTCAGTTGTAAAGTTTTTTTGATATCTCTCAACATTATGATTGTGATGACGGTTTCATAAGACTTGTTGCTGCTGTTGCTATCGCTAGCTGTTACCTGTGGTAATGTCATTAAAAAGTACTGTATTATTTACTTGCTAATTTAATGAGAAAAGGTTTAAAATATATGCACCTTGCTTGACATATATATATATATATATATATGCCCTTGGCTGAAATCTTGTTGCTTGATGTAATAAGTTCTGTAAGAGTAGAGAATAGATCTATTCATGCTTCATGCTTTGTACAAATTCACACAAAGTACAACTTCATGCTTTGTACAAATTCACACAAAGTACAACCGCAGCACCACAGGTGTTGCAGAGCCCCATCCCAGACAACCCTGGGCTGCCAGGCCACTTAATGGACTCTGCGTGTTCCCAGGGTCATTCTCCAGGACCAGTGCACCAATCTGGGCAGGAGACCAGCCAGCCCTTTCCTGCCTCCCTAGGCAGGCAATCCATATTCGACTGCATAGGGAGACTTCCTTGACCTGCCTCCTTGCAGGAGGGGTCAGCTGCCTGAGAGAGGAGGGGAGGTCCAGCTGGCCTCTTGCCTGGATTGGTGCACCAGCTGTGGAAAAGGACCCTAGTGACAGCTCTCAGAGCCTGGTAGGTGAACCAGTGGACCATCAAAGTGGGATGGGGGCCTCTGCAGAACCACATGCTGCATATGAATTTGGACAAAGCATGAAATGGTGACATCTAGCAGAAACTCAGTGGGATTTGATAAGTCAACTCATCCATAAGCCCCATTGATTCAAACTGGCCTACTCTAGTTGAAGCTTACTTTAAAATAGTGATTTGCAACTAGAAAAAGCCCATTTGAATGAGTAAAATATATTGTGGACTTGATTCACCAAATCCCTCTTGATTTAATTTGTCTATGACAGATAGATAGATAGATAGATAGATAGATAGATAGATAGATAGATAGA
>JAHTLZ010000348.1:22820016-22898268 GCA_023846285.1 Phrynocephalus versicolor
TAGATAGATAGATAGATAGATAGATAGATAGATAGATAGATAGATAGGCAGGCAGGCAGGCAGGCAGGCAGGCAAAGAAACAGGATTTCAGCCTTTCATTACCTAGTGTGTCAAGGTTTTTTAGCATTTCTCAAAAAAAAATTTAAAAAGCAAAAAAGGGGTTGAGCCGCGTGGCCATCACAAAACACAATTGCAAAACTAGGTTACTGGTGATACCTTTATAGGCCACTATTAAAAATAAAAAAGGAACATTGCAAGCTTTCAAGTGTAAATCACCCTTCTTGAAAGCAGGTCCCAGAAGTTCAGACATAGTAAAAGATGTGCTTTACCAGGAGGTTACTTTTAAAGTCCTTGGTTAGATGATGTTCTTAAAGTCCATGACTAGATGATGTTGCAGCCAGGGCAGGAGTCTTGTTAGAGGCAAGAAGGGCAGTTGTAAAAAGCTGCTTCTTAAGTCACACCCCTGTTCTTTAAACAAAGGAACATGGGTCATATACCACCTCACTCCCTCACTCAGCTCCATTTGGCACTACGAGACATACAAATCCCTTTTGGCCTTGCTTGAGGTACATACAAATCCTCTCTGAGACATACAAATCCCCTTGTTTGAGGTACATCAGTGTAATACTTGCAATCTACAAGGACTGTCACCTTCCAGTGTAGTGCTCCAGAGAGTACACAGATGGAACAGGCATGGTGGTTCATGGTGGTGATAACAGATGTCAACAAGTTAACGGTCTGAAAAGCAAACTGCAGCCATGGCTTTTTGCCATGGAGAGTTGAGGAATGGATAATTCAGACGTGCACTTGCTTGTGTTTGGTAAGAGTTCCAGAAAGCCTATCTGATGCTGGGTGTGCAAAGCAGGGCACAGTTCATTCTCTGGAGTGGAAGATTGTTCTTCCCCACCAATGTCTCATAGGCACCATATGCCACTGATACATTTAGGCTGTAAACTGTAGCAGGGTGTTAGTCATAACCCACTACAATTAAGATTATTATCTAACAACTGCATCATATTCATACACTTTATTTTTAATTTTTTCATAGCTTCCTAAACACAAACATGTGACTATCCATCAGTCATCTGCGTTCAAGTGCTCACACGAACATGTTACAGGGTACAGTGGACCTTTGTATAACAAATGGTTTGTACAACATAAAATCTGTACAACATAAATAGGAGAAATTTGCTTAACAGAATCGCCAATGGGGCAAATCTGTACAACATAAAAATGGTTGTGATTAGGGATTACTCTGTTTTCAATGCATTCCTATGGGAAATTTGTATAAAGGAAAAAAAATTTAACAGAATTTCATTTGGAACGAATTAATTCCTTTATACAAGGTACCGGTGTACTTGGAAATCCCGAGGTGCTTGGGTCACCTTCTTGAGGAAAATCTTGTACTTTAGCATAAGTAGTTCTTCCATTTCAGCATTGCACTCTCTCTACCCATGGTAAAGGGGCCCTGTTCCAGGTCCACCCCAGTGTTTCAAGGCAAGGCTGTTGAAATGACTCCAGTCTCACAACTTGACAATTCCACCAAAGAGAGAGACAGCACATCAGAATGCTGCTATCACTCACACAGTTCAGTGTATGTAAGCAGCGGGGTGGGGTGGGGGGAAGGGGTCGTCTGATTGATTCTGACATTTAAATCCTGGTTAAGCGGGAAACTCAGAACCTGATCCAACTGATGAAAATAAATCAGGAAAAGGATCATTTCTTTTCATTTTATGTCCGTGTATATGTGTGTCCATGTGTCCGTGTCCATGTGCCCATGTGCGTCCATGTCCGTGTGTGCCTGTGTGCCTCTCTCTCTCTCTGTATATATGTGTGTGTATCCTCACTCCCTTCTCTTGCCACCGCTGCTGCTACCACAAGCCGGTGGCTCCAACTGGCCAGGATGGGGTGAGTTGGGAGAACGCAATCTACGAGGGGAAGGAAGACAAGAGGGAGGAAAGGGAGGAGGAAGGGAAAGAGGAGAAAGGTCGGAGTGACACGGGGGCAGGTGACTGAGGGGAACAGAAGGCAGGAAGGCCTTACAGGCGGTTATTTCACGTCCCTCTCCTACCTCTCTGCAACCCCGCTGGAGACTAGTTATGGTCATTGAAACCTCACGTACCTGTGAGTTGAATTTGAAGTGGCTCCGCCCCCGCCCCCTGAAGCGCACCATAAGCGGGGTTAGTGATTCCCCTCTCAAACGGCTGGAATCTCCTCAATGCGCTTCTCGATTCGCGTTGAGGAGACATCTGGTTTCGACGAATTCGAATCGTTGATTCATTTTCCCCACTTTGCGATTTCTAACTTCTTCCCTGGTGTCTCGGAGAACCAGATAATCGATTATCCGGTTATCTGAAGTTTACTATCAGGCGTTTCGGCACGAATAGAGGAAGTGAGGAAGGGTACAAATCGAATTCAACCATGCGGCCGTGAGTACTCGGAAACAGGGGTGGCACCGGATTCACATCACGTGATGAAAACCGGAGTCAAACCAAATGCTGCAGAACCGCACCACGAGACAGGACGTGAAATAACCGCCACAGAGGGAAAGGAGAAGAGGTTGATTGAGGAAGGGGAGAGAAGGAAGGTGGGGAGGGATGAAAGAGGAGGAAGGCAGGGCTTGGCAGACTGGCGGCTGAGAAACAGCTGTTGCGGTGCTAGCTTGGCAAATGACCGCAATGTTTTTATTAAAATTCTTGTTGTCTGATATTGTACTGTTTCCAACAGCGGGAATTTCTTTTTAAAAAAATAATGTGGAGGGAGTGTTCACAGATGCAGAATCAATTCCAGCAAACCGATTCCACACCTGCCCTAAAATAAACAGACCTCTGGCAGAAGAGTAGATATACTTGCTCACCTGTCACATTACTACGCATATACACGTACCTCAGTGTAGACACCCAAATTTAAATTGATGTAAAACATGCTGAACACAATTTTAATAGAGCTGGGTTTTTTTACCAGTGGGGTCAGGCTGTCAGTCATACAATTCTTGCCTCAGAGTGTGGAACAAGATGCACATATGAGGTGTTCACCCGCTTCATCTGCATGCAGACATGCAAAGATATACACCTCAAAGTTGGCAAAATATTCCAGCATCATACTAGGAAGTAGAAACTTGAATAGAACAGAGTATGCCGACAGATGGCAGCTTGTTTTTCAGTAATTTCCTTCAAATTCTGTCAGACAAAATAAAAAGGTTTTAATGCACAACACAATTGGTAGAGGGTAAACCCTGTCCCCCTCCCCCTGGTATTTTTTGGTATTACTATGAAATAAGATAAAAAGTACAGCCACTGCTCCAAAGTCATACCTCCCTCTGTGCCTGTGTTTTCACCTAGATATGAATTGGTGCTATTCATTCTTATGAGGAAAATAGAGCAGGAAAATGCTCTTGTGGAAATTTAATGGCAAGGATTGGTCTCTACCTTTTATGTAAGGGATGACACTGTGGCGGATGGGGTATCATCCCTTGCGTCCCTTTTTGCACATGGCTACCTTAATAACCTTCACAGAAACGATCTTGCCTAACTCTAGTTGTCAAATTCCAAATCTGCATATTGCAGGGCAAAAGAAATACAGAGAGATATAGCACTATATTGGTTCAAAACTGCCCCCAGTTCTCTGAACACACTTCTTACAATATCTTGTCAGTGTGGTGTATTTTCTCTTTCTTTTGATATGCCAAGTGAGAATCCTGGGAAGGACATTTAGTTGAGACGCCCCCGGCATGTTTGGCTCAAGCATGAGCTATATACTTGACTGATTAAGCTATTTCTTTTTTACCTCTCTCTCTACAAGGGAAAGTATATTTACTGTTTCCCTTGTAGGGGCAGGTAAGGACGAAATAGCTTTGCCAATGAAATTGTCAACTTGGGAGCAGCCAAATTTTTTGTGGCTCTAGAAAAATGGCACTTCATGTTTACAGATGCCTGCCAGAGAGGAAGTTGTAACTTGTACTTAAGGGATGACCACATTTTGACATTTTAGAGCCCTTTTATTCCTTCCTCAACTTTATGGAGCTCCCTCCCTGAACCTGCTACTGCCCCAGCCTTTGCAGTTTGGTTCCAAAAACACAAATCATTCTCCTCAGAGATGTTGGGGATACAATTTAAAATTAAACCATAGTTTCACCCTCAATCTGTTTGGGATTTATAAAGCTTTGTTTGTGACCTGCCAGTTGTATACTGTGACCCTCCAGAGCCCTTGGAGAGGGGCACAGCTTGTGATTTTGGACCAATTTCCCCCCAGAAATATATGGGTGAGCTGGGGGTGGGGTGGGCAGGAGCTCCGTGTAATCCACAGGCATCACTTTGCCAATCCCTGTTTCGCTTCAGCACAGCTGCATCTACTTCATTTGCAGGCAGCACCTGACTTTATGGTCAACAGAAGACAGGTTTGCCTATTCTGCCAAATGGCAATGCTTCTGACCCCAAGTCTTGCAAGGTCCCAGGTACCATCCAAGTAACTGGGAAACTCGTTAAGTACTGTAGTTCCAAGGCAGTCGTTGGTGAGGGCCTACTCTCCAATTCAGCACCTGCCATACTCTTTGCCAGCCTAGCTGTGACTGATGAGCCTTTTCATTGTTAGCAGTGCACATCACCAACGGATTTGTATAATTCTAGGAACACCCATTTATCACACACCATGAATGCAGTTTCCTGATCCTGCAGAACTATTGAAGCCTGGCTAGATTCAAGCATTTTGTAGCAGTGGCAAGCCACATTTAATCCCCCGAGGTTTCTCAGTGATGAGCGATGACTGTACTTCAGTGCAGAAGGAATGTTTTCTTCCAAGCCCAAGAGAGAGAAAAATCACATTTTCCATGCAGCTGCAGTCTTCTTTTTCTGTGAGCAGCTGGTGCTGGCCACACGATCCATCTTGGCTTACTGACATAAGAGGGAAAAGCAGCACTATTCATTTCAAGCATGCCAGGCAAAAGCTGTTTAGAAGCATAAATGCTGAGTGCCACCAAGGCACTGGAGTCTCAGCTCTGCTGAAGCAGAAATGTGGGTAAAGAAGCATCTGTCAAAGGAGGGAAATCCTTAAATACCTGACAAGATATTTCTTAGGGAGACTTGTAGTAATGTAAGTAATTACTTGTTTCTAGTGCTCTGGGAAATGTGGGGTTCATTTTTTTATCTTAATGTAGAGAGAGGAAACCCATCTGCTTCATGATTTCCCCCCTAAAATCCTAGCGACATTCTTGTAGATTCACTCAGACTTTCAGGTATTTGTCCCTCTTACTTAAATTAAAACAGTTTAGTGCTACGCCTTGAATAAAGGAACACTGGAAGCTGTTTACAAAATTCACCTTGAAATGGTACAGGGCTACCACTGGTAAAGAGGGCTACCTCTGATCAGCCTGAAGAACTGAGCAAAGAAAGTCAACAAAAGCTCACACCGCCTGGAGTTCCCTTGGGAAGGTGGGCAGTAAATAAATAAATAAATAAATAAATAAATAAATAAATAAATAAATCTAAAGCTCACATTGAAATTTGACATTTTGTCTTTAAGGTGACGTAATGGTTTCATTTCATTTTTAATTTTCCTTTTAGTTTTGCCTGATCTGATGAAGTTTGTGACAAATGCATGTTTGTAGAACAGCCACCATCCATCACTGACATAGAGCCTTTCCACATGACCCCTAAGATCCGCTCGCCACTTAAATTCAGACCAGAGATCTTAGGGGTTTGTCACTGTTCCTGCGTTCCCACCCCCTCCGCACTCCTGGCTGCTGGCTGCGTGAGGGGAGGGAGAAAAAAAGGAAGAAAAGAATGCCACTCACCTCCGTTCTGCCATCCCGGCACTGCATTCAGATCTCTTAAAGGGGCGGGGGGCAAAAAAAGAACAAACAGAAGCAAGGAGAGCCCAGCGGTCACTACGTTATATCCGCATCAGGAATTTTCACCTCCGGAGAGCAGGTACCTGAAAAGTGCGCTGGGACGCGCTTAGGTGGTCGTGGTCATGCTTAATTATCTGTAAACTCCGGAGCTGGTGGGGAAACAATTTTAAGCTCCGGAGCTGGGAGCCGTTTGCGCCGGAGTTTAGGGGTCGTGTACAAATACCTATAGTACTGTGCCTTGGAGAGTCTTAAGGATAGACACAAAATCCACCCTCCCCACTTCCCACATACCCATGTTTGTGGGTGGCAGAAAGAGAAGCCTTTTGCTCTCTTAGGTGGGTGACATTTCCCCCTAAACTTATAGAAGAGAGTGTTTATGGGGATGGGGAGAGGCAGTGATGGATTCTCTTCTAAACTCATTGGTAAAACAATGATGGTGGATTCTCTTCCTTCTGTTTGGAGGGCAATTACTACTCTCACTGACACAATAAAGCTCCTCTTGACAGGTGTTTTCTCCTGTCACCTCCCTGTCACTGTAATAATGCTCTTTCATGTTTCAGCATTATATTTAATGAATTGGTAGCAGAGGAGAATAGCATCCCTGTTGGGTCAATGAATTCATACCCTTTTGACCCTCCTCAAATAAAATTGAAAGTTGAAAACATAATATAGTACAGTATGTGTGTGAGAGAGCGACAGAGAGGCAGAGACCTTATTGATAATAATTAGAGATAGGCATGAAGCAGAAAAATGGTAATTCATCTAAATTTGTGATTTATTTGTGAATAATGAGTTCACAGTTTTCCCCAATGAATCAGAACATACAGAATCAGAAAATAGAGAAAGCTTGTACATTGAGAGAATGTCTGTAAAATGTTTCTATAAAGAATGATTGAAATCTGCTTACCATAGTAAGTTGCAACAGTACTAGGCCCATTGAATTAGTGTGCATTTGGTGGGTCTTTAAGTTATTGATTCGATGGTCCTACACTACTTGTGACTTACTATGTTAAGCAACAAGGTTTAAGCCAGTAAATTGTATTAGGAGAAAATATGCCTCAGACATTTTATACACATTTGAAATGCAGTCTGGTGTGTAAATGGGATGAAATGAATTTGTGCTGGGGGTGGGGATGTTATAGAAAGTAAACAGATAGATTCTTCCTATCTTCAAGGTTCCTCTGAAATGGATCTTACATGGCTATGTGAGTTTTTTCAATCTTGAAAAATCTTCCAGTATATGGTAGACTCCCGGTCTGACATATCTGTCATGGATGCTGTGCAACATAGACTTCAATAAACTAAATGCGGCAGAGCTGGCTTTTTCTAGTCCAAAGCAGGTGATATGGCAGGAATTGCAGGAGAGCAGCCTTGTGTGAGTGTTGGTCCACTTAGGTTACCAAATACAGTGGTACCTTGTATAAAGGAGTTAATTCGTTCCCAATGAAATTATGTTAAGCAAATTTTCCTTCATACAAATTTCCCATAGGAATACATTGAAAACAGAGTAATTCCCTAATCGCAACCATTTTATGTTGTACGGATTTGTCCCATATTTGATTCTGTTAAGCAAATTTCCCCTATCTCCGGAATTTTTTTTCTTTTTGTTATTGTTGTACTGATTTTATGTTATACAAACCGTTTGTTATACAAGGGTCCACTGTTTTGCATTTCTGCAAACTGTCATTTCAATATACAGTGGTACCTCTGATAACGAATTTAATTCGTTCTCAGAGGCAATTTGTTATCCGAAAAATTGTTATCCAAAACGTGGTTTCCCATTGAAATGAATGGGAAACCAATTAATCCGTTCTGGAGGTCCGAAAAAGGGCAAAAAAGCTGGGGTGGGTGTGTTCCAGACCTCTTTGTAAAATGCATTTTAAAGGCTTGCAGTGCTGGAACACCCTCCAGAACATCCTCCTGCATGCAATGTAAACATGGACAAGAGAAACCAGCAAGACTACCCCAGCCTCTTCCCACCTAAAGTGCAAGGGGGGGGAATGCAAACAAACAAACATAAGCAGGAAGAAAAATCCAGCCCATTTTTGCCTGCAGAGCAATGAACAAAGAAATTAAACCAGCAAGACTACCTCAGCCTCTTCCAGCCAAAAATGCAAAGAAAAGCAGTGCAAAGATTAATAAAAGTTAGCTGCCTATCTTACTAAGTTTGAAAGGGCCACCTCTTTCAGCAAAACATGTCCAAAATGGCTCCAAAACACCATGAAAAAACCCGCTCTAACTCCTCCCACCCCTCCACAAACTATCGTGGAGTGCATGCAGGGTACACATTTTTTGCAAGGCATTATGAAACATTTGTATCCGAGGCAGCTCATAGGGAACATTCGCTATCCGAGGCAGCCCTATACCTGGAAATTTACATTTGTTATTTGAAAAAATTGTTATCCGAGGCATTCTTTATCTGAGGTATTACTGTACCTGTACAGTGGTACCTTGTATAAAGGAATTAATTCATTCCAAATGAAATTATGTTAAGCAAATTTTCCTTTATACAAATTCCCATAGGAATGCATTGAAAATGGAGTAATCCCATTTTATGTTGTATGGATTTTCCCGATAGGCGATTATGTTAAGCAAATTTCCCCTATCTCCGGAATTTTTATGTTGTACAAATTTTATGTTATACAAGCTGTTTGTTATACAAGGATCCACTGTACTTCCATGCTTATCAAAACCTTTACACAAAGTGTGGATCAGGATCAGAAGGCTTTCCACATATTTTTGTGATCTACTTTATATTAGTGATCTACTTTATATGTGATCTACTACTTTATATGTGATCTACTTTATATGTGATCTACTATATATGAGCAAGGAAGGATGAGAGTAAGGGAATATATTTCTACCTCTGCCTTTCGGGGTATATATTTCCAGCACATTTTAAAAATTAAATTTTTTCCTTGTCAGTCTTGACAGTCTTCTAGGTGGCGAGATGTTATTTCATACAGGCTGGTGTGAATTCTTCAGCACGCCACCCCTGCCCAGCATTTTTATTCTGTGTTATAATTTTTTTTAAAATTCAGTTTTCTTTTTGTTGCTGTTTCAGAATTCATTCCCCCTGCACACTTTGCACAGGCTGAACTCCCACTCTCACTCAGTGGGAGTGTACCGGCATAAATGCTCATAAATGATTTGGGGCCTTGGTCTCCATGGAAGCAAATTTTATTCCTGCTGGGTCCAATGGCACAAGGATAATACTGTAAGCTACGCCAGTGCGTCCATGTGGTACAAACTAGAAAAGGCACAGAAAAGAGGAAGAAAGAAAAGGCATTTGGCCCAGAAACTCTGATGCAAAGCAAGGCTAGATATTTGCAGTCCCAGGTGGCGGCACCACCACCACCACCACGGCCCCCCTTCCTACATATAGATCTATACACCGTATATACCGAAGAAACAGAAGTAGTGATTAGTGAATATAAAGGTCACCACTTGAATTGGTCACTACCAGTCAGTATGGGAGAGGGTTAAATTCTTTGCCATACCTACCTGGAGGTTCCTTCTCCGGGTGTCACCAACCTTTCCCAATTGGATGGCCAGATGTCCTCTCCCTGGAAACCTGCATCTGTACAAGGGCACCCAGGAAGATGACACATTGCATGGTGTTGGTCAGGGATGCCCCTCTACCCTGTGCCACAAACTGGGCCTCTGGTGAGCACACAAGGTGTCCTTGGCTTACCAGTTCCCTATAGATTAGTATTTGCAAGTCATGGGCCAGCAGAACCCAAATAGGCTACATCAGCACCTTCTGAAATTTAGCTCCCCTTCTGCGATGCAGCACCGTATAAGGATTAAAATCTTGGGAAAATGCTGGACAGCTTATGGATAATATTACTGGATACATATTGCCAGTGCATGTGCTATTATTCTATCACAATGTTTAAAGTAGGATTAGTTGGTCCATAATATGGTTTTAGAAGTACCAGAAAACTTACAAAGCATATGACTAGATGTATAGTAATAATGGCTACCAATGAAAATATCCGGGATGGTGTCACAGGTAGAACAGTGATCTAGGACCTAAGAATCCTGAATTCAAATCGGCGCTCCACCATGAAAATTGCCTAGAGAGGTAGAACTGGTAAAACCACTCCTTAATTGTAACACTTGTCTTGAAAGCCCTATTAGGTTTGGTTATGACTTGACAGCATGTAACACACACATATCATCAATGGCTGTCATAATAATACCTTTGGGACAGACACAGTTTGGCTAATTTGTTGGTAATATAAATGCACCGCTTAATAAGGTAAGGTGAGATGGAAAATGTTAGGAAAGTTGATAGAAATACCATCAGGAGGCTAGACTCCATGTAGGGTTCCCACAAGGTGGAATCATCAAAGCTGATGAGACTATGATGCATCCCGTCACTTCAAGAAAACGGCTTTAAAAAGAGACTGCAGAAGCATGCTGACAGTTGAACATTAAGAAGACAAAAACAATAATTTTTTTTTTGCTTCAATTAGAAATTCATAGGGTTCTTATAAGCTGGAAAAAGATTTCAAGGCACACAGCAGCAACAGCAGTTAAGCAGGCTATTTTAGTCATTGATAATAACACTGCACTTATTTTAAGCTTTATTAAACTGTAGAGGTGATGTGCTCTAGCAAACATTTGCCCTGCCTGCCTCTGAATCCCTCCAGCAGGGAGACCTCCATGGGTACAACTAACCTTTCTTTGATATGAGACCCAAAGCTATGGGGTCTGACAGGATTTGCAAGCCAGCAATATCTGGAGGGTCACAGTTCCCTGTTTTTAAGGAGACCTGTACCCTTGAGAACCATAGCTTGTGTCCTCCACTCTACGACTCAATGCAGCATTCCGGGCTACAGTCTACATTTAGGCTGAGTCTAATCAGTGCACCTTTTAAACCGTGTATGCATTTTAAAACTAAAATAAACCCAAAATGTTCATCCCTCCAGGGTGCTCTCAGTCTGTGCGTCAACTAAAATGAAGGGCACATGGTTTCTGAAAAAGCTTGTGTGAGTCTTGAAAGTTTACTCTAACAGAGTAAACTGAAGATTTAAGACAGCAGTTTCCTCTAATAGCAAATGAAAGCTGGCCATTTTATAAACAGAAAGCTATTGCCTACTTGTGTCTTTTTTGGTGATACAGAAATGTGTTTAGGCATAGTGAATTGGCTGGCTCAATATCTGATAAAAAGAGAGGTGGTTCAGCTAAAGCAGACCTTCTCCAACCAGGACCATCTAGCTGGATGGGGACTTATAACAATGGTAGATCTACATCTCTGGATAACACCCAAGTTGAAGTAGACTTTGGCTGCGGTCTCACTACCGTTATTTGTGCATCTTAGTATGATGCGTACTATCTTTGGGGGCAGTCATGTGATGCTTGATGCACAGTTAGTGCCCCAAGGACAGGGGGGTATTTTACTTCTCTGCGTCCATCCCGACTTGCTTACTGCACCTTTTCCCTGTTTTTCCCCTTGTGGCAAATACCTGCATTGCAGCCAGGTAGCAGTTTTTCTTCTTAAAATTGATTGTATTTGCAGGTGGAAAACCAGTAAAAATTGTGCCGGCATGCCGGTATGCCACCAATTCAATACATAAACGATTACCAAGGCAGAACTACAGGAAGTGGCAGGAAAAGGGGTATGAATCTAATAGGTGCAAATTTTCTGGGGTCACACCTCGTTTGAGGTGTTTAAAAGTGCACCTCAATAACAGAAGTATTTTAACACAACCCCTAGCGGTAGTACAAAATGCTGCGGTTAAAGTGTGCTTCCGGGGGCGTGGTCGACCGAGGTAGCAAAATACTGCTCTTTGGAGTGAGGCATGATCTTTTGCTGCGCAGTCTTTTGCAGCAAAAAGAGCAGCAAAATCATCGTGAGACCAGGGCTTTTCTTTACACAGCACTGAAGCTCTAACCGTAAATACAACATTCTCCACTATGATAGTTTCCCTTTGTTTTGGTTCCAGGTTTGGGAAACTGGGGAAATAATAAGGATACGTGCAAAATTGTAGAGTCCTTTGTTGCTTTGGAAATAGGCTTTGGATCAATAGATGGATGTTGTAATTTGACACCCCCCCAAAATGCTTTACGTAAAACTCCATTTCCCTGTTGCAGCTGGGACAATACAAATTCCAAATGGAAAGGGTCATGAAAATTTGTGTGTGAAGGAAATGGAAAGGGAATAATGGCATTTCTGTAAGAACACTTCTTAATTCACTTTTTTCTTTGCTGTTATGTAGGCAGTAAAAAGGGGCAGGAATTCCTATAAATTATATACTATGAAGCACACTGCATTTAAATCAAAACTGTTTACTAAAAAAGCTTCTGTTCTCCTCTATAGGGATCTGGAAATTGGTTCAGATATATGTAATTAATGGTCTTGGCAGTGCGTGTCAAGGTTATATTCACTGTTACTTGCAGCACAAGATGTTTTCAACAGTTTTTCTTTTTAAAAAAAGAGAATAGTGAATGTTAGCATAATAGTCTCATGGGGTACATACAAGAAATGGGCCAAAACACCACAGTTCTCAGCTTTGTTACTTTGTTTTTAAGCGCGTGGAACATCTGTGTGCAAAAGTAATAACAACTTCACTTATCTAAGTCAGGAACAATTTTTTTCACAGCAGTAGCACTCTGTTTGGAATGATTAGCATCCTGAAAATTTCAGCATGCTTGGGATCATTTAACATTGTGCTTAGGGTTTTGAATTTAGAGCCTGCATACTTGAGAAATTGAAATATGTAGTGCTGTTATCCTATGGGTATATTCAGTGGCAAAAGAATAGGTACCAGCAGTTAGCAGCATCTGGTCAAAGTGGTTCATTGGTGTCATTAACACCTGGACAGAAAGTTTAGACAAAGAAATCCTTTGAAGTTTGGGCACAGAGGATCCACCATCCAAGAAACCTGATATCAAAGATCTGATGGATGATGCTTGATTCCGTCACCACTCCCTTTTAAGTATATCAGCTCCAGGGTTGGCCATAGATTTGCCAACACTGTCCTAGCATGCCAACGTTTCCTGAAGTAGCTGGAGTTATCTATGCCTTAGTTACATCACGTCTTGAGGATTGTAATGCACAATGTGAGAAGCAACTCTGAAAGAGAGTCTGGAATCAATTTAACATATTGCAGTGAGGCTGCTAACTGTTGCATGGTATCATGGCCATATGAACTCAAAGCTGAAAGACTTGTACTGGTCACCAAGTGTCTATTGAGTTCAATTCAAGGCATCAGTTTTAACCTTTAAAGCCCTAAACTTCTTGGGGCCTCGCTATCTAACAGATCATCTGTGTCATTATGACCCTGTAAAATGTTAAAATAATCAGGAAAAAAAAAACTCTCCTTAAAACATAAAACAATTTTAGAAGCATGTGGAAGAGGATTTTCTCCTGGGTGGTTCGTTGACTGTGAAATGCAGTGCCTTCCAGGTTGTGATCTATTTTGACTCCAAGTGACTTAAAGAAAAGAATATAAACATATCCTTCTGGACTGACACATGGTGTCATATAATAACAATAGTATTCTATGGCCCTCAGCAGACTGCTGCAGTTAGCATAGGACTGCACTCTAATAAAGTACTAATCATATGGATAGCTAGAAGTAAACAACCATGTATTCACTGGAGTGGAAATGGGGATAACAAATGTCTGTTGTAGTAAAATCAACAGGTCTTGTTGGACTTTAAAAACTAGCAAGCTCTTTTCATCATACACTTTTGTGGCTGGCAGTATCTGATTAAGTAGGCGCTACTCCACAAAACCACATTCCCAATCAAATGTCATAGCCTTCAAAGTGCTCCAAAACTCTTGGTTGTGTTCACTTGGGCTTTCTCCCATGCAAATGTACTCAAGAATTTAACCTTAAATGCATCTAACAGCAATGACTGCCATGCTACAAGACGACAACAAAGCAACACAACAAAAGCAGCAACAACAGCGAAAGAGGAAATGAAAAGAAAAGACAGGGTCTGGAATTTCTCGGGAGAGGCTCCTGCTGGCATATTTCTTACAAGCCATATCGCGGTGACACAAGTCGGGCCCAGGAAACAGCTAACTCCTAAAACCGGCAGTGTGGGGGCTTCTCACCAGCTGTCCTGCAGTCCATAGGCAGAACCAAGAGGACAGTGTGTTTTCTCCGCTCATCTGTGTGTTGGAATATGTGTGTGTGTTGGCAAAGGGGTAGTCAAGGAATTTTCTTTTTCCTTTTTCTTTTTAATATGAAATGTAATGGAAAGGTCAGGCGCATTATGGTTTTTTAAAAAAATCATTCCATTGCTTTATTGCAATCAACTTAATGTGAAATATTAATTCTAGTAGTCCCTCCTTATAAAATGACATCAAAGACCTGACCTTCTCATCCGGGCTTACAAAAGGGACGTGTTTAGGCACTGAGTCTCTGTTTGTGGACTCAGTGTTCCCGTTTTCACTCCATTCTTCTTCTTTTAATCATGTATGGTATTTAGGTGCAGTTACTGAAAGAAGAAGGCAGAAGAACAGAAAAGACATATGATATAATCATGAGCTAGGCATAAAGTATTTGTCTATATCTGAGTGAAGCACCAAGACTTTCCACCTGCTGACCAATGGATGACATGTATCCTTGCAAAGTTGAAATATAACTCTTTTTGCAATAATAAAAATGCACAGGATCCCATTCCAGTGTCGATAGGTGCTTGCCTCCCTGCTTAGACTCTTTCTCAAAGTGACTGTGCACCCTCCCACCCTATTTTAAGAGCGAGTTCATCTAGTCACTGTAGGACCAGATGGGAATTGTTGGCCTATAATTGGACCATCTCATTCTTAATTAATACTACTGTACCATATATAAGATGCTGCCATATATTAGACGCCTCTCACTTTTAAGACCCCAAATTAAGAAAATTAATAAATCCTCCTTGAGTTCTCCTCCACCCCACCCCACTCTACCCCATGCTGTTTCCTTTCCTTTCCGTGTTCTGAAGACTCCTCTCTGCTGTGTTCTTGCAGGAACTGACCCTTCTTTTTAGTGTGAAAAGGCATCTCTTAATGGGTTGCTCCATCCCTAAGCCTTCCTGCACTGAAAAGAAGTTTCCATTCCTTGCAAAAACAAAGCAGAGAGGAGTCTTCAGGAGATGGAAAGGAAAGGAAACAGCAAGGTCAGGTTAGGTTCTCCTCCACCCTACCCTCACCCCTCAGAAAAGTCTTACTTCTGTGTATATTATGCCCCTTAATTTTTAGTGCCATGATTTTACAAATATAGCATTGTATACATGGGGAAAATATGGTATTTTGTGCAGGGGTGGGAGCGAAATGCTTATGTTGTTAGTCACACTGGAAGGTAGTAACGGAAAGCATGTGTGGGTAGCTGAGTACAAGCAGCACCTATTCAGGGTGTAAGTCACTTCTAACCCTTCCTAGCATTGAAGACCTGGAGGATTCAGCACTGGGAGGAGGGAGAGGGCAGGGCCCCCACAAGATAATGATTGTCTAGAGCCAGGAACCTCAGGTGGTCAGTGTAGTGAGGAGTACCCATATATTATGCAAACTCATCTAGAAATTTTGGCTATGGGGAAAAGAGGGTCCCAGAACAGACAATGCTTCTGCCCTACTATAGGTCCCCTTTGAAAAGGGGATGTTGTGTTAATTGGTTTAATAAAGTGTGGCCCATGTTTCAACTCACCTCTTGTGTCTCACCTTGTTCTTCTGGGCTGGTTGGGCAAAATATCTAAGTGTCTACAAACGCAAAGCTTTTTCTAATTCAATATTAACATAGTATAATACCAATAATTTTTTAAAAGCTGCAGATCCTGCTTCATAGGTCACAAGAAAGAGTTTTCTTCGTGACATTACCAGCCCATAGTTATTGTTCTCTATTTCTTCCAAAATGTTGCAATAGAAGGTTAGTGTTAAGGTAACAGAGCCATCTGTAAGGGTCCTGGGACTTGCACTGTTGTACTGTATTCTTTTGTTGATTTGGAAAAGGGAGCCTCTGAAACATGAATCATTTGTTTAAACAAAACAGAGGCCCATAAACATTTTGTGACTTCTTCGTGTTTCCCTCTATTGTTTAACTTCTTTCCCTTGCTGTGCATCAAACTGCCTGTTAATTTTTCATCAGACAGTGTCATGAATCTCCTGATGATGTGTTACCAAACTGTCCAGGTTTGAAAAACACGCCTTCCAAATCTGCATGCCACAGACTTTTCTGACTGGAAAGTTTGTCATGGATAAATGTAGGGTAAACAGTGGCAGAGAAGACTTGTTGTCACAAAGATCCAAAGGTCAGCCATGGTTCCCAAGAGGATACAGCGACATAGATGTAAACAACACCAATCAAAATTACATAGAAAAGCTAATTACCCCAGCCAAGGAACGTCTCATAGATTAGCTTTAATTTAGGAAATCCGGATAAATTAATCACTTTCTTTTGCTTCTGGAGGATTGTCTGGAGCAGGGTCCTGAATCCGGCCTGCCAGCCATTTCAGAATCCCCCCCCCCACTTGAGCTGAAAACTCATTGTGCAGCAGCAGCAGCAGCTGCCACCGCCTCAGCCACCAATGTGAGGACAAAGCCCACTGTTGCCCATAGCATCTTGGGGGGGGGGGGAATGAACAGAATGGGACCTTTTGGAGCCGTGGGAAAAGTGGGGCTGCCATTTGGGCTGGGGGACAAGGAGAACAGCATTGGGCTGGGGGGAAGTGGGTGGGGTCTTCCCTCTCCCCCCTTGGAGCTATTCCAGGGAGCTTCAGGGTCCAGCCCCCAACAGTGTCTGAGGGACAGTGAGCCACCCACCTGTTTAGAAAGTGTGAGGACCCCTGGTCTGGAGGTCTGGGCAAGCAAACATCCTAGAATGACCTGCCTGTTTTCTTCCTCTTTAGTAAATGGCCCATTATGCCCATTGTCTCTGGATTAGCCAAGTGAGAAGACAAGCCTTGGAAGGATATATGACTAACAAGGGGGCAGAGCATTAGTCAGCCTGGCCAAAACCAGCTATATTAGTTCTTCAGGGATAAGGGATCAGTTCAGGTTTAATTTTAGGTAAGTTTAGTTCAGATTTAGGATCATGTTCTTGCTGTGTCTCTCTCTGAACTATAAAAGGGCTTGGAATCCAGTAGAGACTGCTCTTTTCCCTGAATCATTCCTTCTTGTGGGGTTGTTGTGTTGCTGAGCTCCTGCTGCTGCCCTCCATCTTGGATTGCTCCAGGTTCTGCCTTGGATCCTGCCCATTTTTGCCTATTGTAATTGATTTTGGGGAAAATTCATTGCCTCCTTTTCCCTTTGTTTTGTTGCTGCCGGCCTCCGCCTGGTGGCCTACATGCTGCTGATGGACTCCAAAAAAGATGTCATCAAGTAGCAGGAGTTGAAAATGATGCTTCACTCTTCTCAGGGTTTGGTTTGAGGACTTTGCTTTTTTTTTTGCTTGCATTTTTTCCTTGCTTGCTTTTCTTGTTTTTTGAGAGAAGGGACTGTGTGTCTGCTTTACTTAACATGGAAATTCTCATTGATTGTTGTGAAAGCAGACCACCAAATGTATCAGTCTTTTTGTTTGTGAAATAATGTATCTATTCAATTGTTTCCTACGAATGTTTCATGCGGTTGCTATTCCACGTTCAAGACAAATTGTTTTTGCTTGGGGGGGGAATGGCAATTGAATTGTGAAGAGTCTCTCTGCCATGATTATTGCCGGGGGCAATTGAGGAGGGTGCCATGTGTACAATATCATGAGTGCACATAGTCACAAGAAGAAAAGAAAAAAACAGATTTGCATCTTTGCAAAAATTCCAGGAAAGCTTGTAAATGCTGATTTCCTACCAAATTGAACCACAGAGAGCTTTTGCTCTGTCACTAATCTGTACTACATCTGCTTGTCAAAAGTATCAATTATCGTTGCCCTGAAATATTTAATTTTTTCCTCTGGATGCCTTGTACTTTTAAAGGGAATTGAGGATGCTGCTTCCCTCCTATGTAACAGGAGGGTTGCTATGGCAAAGCTGTTATTCCACGAAGGGGAAGAGTGCACGGGTGAAGCGTAGATCCCTTTTCAGCTTTACACGAGCCTCTGATTACCCAAATGATCGCATTTGCCTTGAAAGTGTGCCTCTCACAATGCAAAGCAAGAAATTGCAGCCAGTGCCAACAGGCCAGCTCTGATTTTCCCCAGCAGGTACGTTTGATAAAATAGTACAGCAGCTGAAATTATCTCACGCCAGGCCTGGAAAAGGTACTCACCTGTTTTGTTGCTGCTGCTTCCAGGTTTTATCCCAGTGGGCAGGTCCCTTTTATGTTGGGACTTGGAATTTAATCCTACGCTATGTTGGACCAAGGTTTTCCTTTTGTCTGTGAAGCATATTGGCTGCTGCCAGATGGGGGAAGGGAAATGTTGTTACTGTTTTTATATGGGGAAAAATACTACAGACTACAGAGAATCTAACAATATAATTTATGCACTGACCATATATACGGCCAGCTCGCTGTGTATGATCCCAAGATATGAAAGACTGAAAGAACTGGGTGTGTTTAGCCTGGGAAAAAAGAAGACTGAAGGGCAATATGCTAGTACTTTTCATATACAGTGGCACCTCTACTTAGGAGTGGCTCGACTTAAGAGCAATTTGACTTAAGAGCGAAAAACTGTTGGCATTTTAACTTCTGCCTTACAAATTTTAGATGCAGTCTTTTCTACTTACACTTTTAAATATATTTTTGTTTTATTCATTTATTTATTTAATTGTTTTTTTTAGATAGGGCTGCTCTACTGAAGAGTTTTTCAACTTAAGAGCATGCATTCAGAACAGGTTAAACTCGTAAGTAGTGATACCACTCTATTTGAAAGACTGTCATACAGAGGAATAGCAGGGCCTATTTTCGGTCATCCCAGACTGCAGGGCACAGTCTCAATGGCCTCAAGTTGCCAGAGCCCAGCTTTGGGCTGAATATCAAGTAAAACTTCTTAATTTTTACACTAGTATAGTAATGGAATCATTTTGGGATGTAACAGAGAGACTGACAAAACTCATCAAGCCCACTGATTCTAACCCCTTTCTTTTGGTCTGTGTAGGAATTAATGATATGGCAATTTGCAGCTTTTGGGACATCACAAAGGAGTATGAGCTGAAAGATCTGGGTGGACAGGGGGTAATTTCATCTCTCCTCATTTTAGAAGGACGTGACCTTGAAGGGAAAGAATAATAGCAGAGGTGAAAAACTGTCTGTTCGGATGGTGCCAGCAGGAACAATTTGGCTTCTTGGACCATGGTTTGATATTTCATACAGATGGGCTATTGGGCGAGGATGGGGTGCACCTCACCACTAATGGTAGGAATATTTTTGCCAAGAGGATTGAGAATCTGATGAGAGCTTTAAACCGAGTTCTCTGGGGGAGGGAGAAAATCGTAAGGGTAGGAAACCAGAAGGGGTGGTGGGGAGTAGTCCAAATGACACAGTAGGAATAGGAGAAGGAGTAATACAATCTAACATTGCAAAGAAAAATAGGTTAAGCAAAGGGCTTGTAAGAGAGACACATAGCCTGAAATGTCCCTACACCAATGTGCAGAGCATGGGAAACAAACAGGAGGAGCTGGAACTCCTAATACAGCAAAATAAATATTATATTAATTAGCATTACTGAAACCTGGTGGGATGAGACTCATGACTGGAATGTAGTTATTGGAAAGTATAACCTGTTTCAGGAGGAACAGGCCTAGTAAAAAAGTAGGAGCAGTAGCCTTATATATTAAGGACGTTTATGCTGCTGAAGAAATCCAGGATACACAACTGGGAAGTCAGGTTGAGAGTATTTGGGTGAAAATTAAGGGGGAGAATAATGGGAGGGATGTCACTGTGCGGATATATTATAGACCCCCAAACCAGCCAAAGGTGTTGAATGATGCCTTCTGTGAGTAGATGGCCACACAGTCAAAAGGGACTGTGTAGTACTAATGGGAGATTTTAACTATCCCAATAAATGTTGGCAGTCTAACTCAGCTAAGAATGCAAGGTCCAATAAATTCCTTAATGGCCTTGTAGACAATTTCATGGCCCAAAAAGGGGGGGGGAGGACCCAAATAATTACTGCCCAATCAGCTTGACATCTGTTCCTGGAAAGATTATAGAACAGATCATTAAGCAGGCAATCTGTAATTATTTAACAAGCAATACTGTCATTACTAGAAGTTGACATGGGTTTCTCAAAAACAAGTCATGCCAGACTAATTTGATATTTCTTTGATAAAGTTACAGGCCTGGTGGATGAGGGGAATGCTGTGGATGTTGTTTATCTTGATTTCAGTAACGTCTTCGATAAGGTTCCCCATGACGTACTTGCAAAGAAGTTAGTAGAGAGCAGGATAGATAATGCTGCTGATAGGTAGGTAGATTTGTAGTTGGTTGATCATACACAAAGGGTGATTGTAAATGACTTCTCCTCAGCATGGAGAGGGGAGACCAGTGGGGTGCCCCGGGGTTCTGTTCTCAGTCTGGTGCTATTCAACATCTTTATTGACTTGAATGAAGGAATAGAGAGTAGACATATTAAATTTGCAGATGATACCAAATTGGGAGGGGTGGCTAATTCCCTAATGGATAGGATAAAATTCCAAAATGACCTTCACAGATTTGAGTCCTGGGCCAAAGCAAATAGAATGAGTATCAACAGAGAGAAACGTAGAGTCTTGCATCTAGGCAGAAAAAATGAATTGCATAGATATAGGATGGGAGACAACTGGCTGGAGAATAGTATATGTGAAAGGGATTTGGGAGTCTGGGTGGACCACAAATTGAACATGAGTCAGCAGTGTGATGCGGCAGCCAAGAAGGCCAATAGAGTTCTTGGTTGCATCAAGAGAAGCACAGTTTCTATACCAAGGAAGGTGATAGCACCGCTCTATTCTGCTCTGGTCAGACCCCACCTGGAGTACTATGTACTCATGTGCTCCTCAATTTAAAAAGGATTTGACAACCTCAAGCGGGTCCAGAGGAGGGTGAACAGAATGGTTAAGGTCTGGAACATATTCTTACAAGGAGTGGTTTAGGGATCTGTGAATGTTTAGTCTTACAAAAAGAAGGTTGAGAGGGGATATGATAGCTATAGCTGCCTAGATGCCCCAAGCACATCCAATCTTGCCTGATTTCAAAAGCAGGGTCAGCCTTGGTTAATACTTGGATGGGAGACCACCAGGGAATACCAGGTGCTGTAGGCGCCTGGAGTAGGAACTGGCAAACCACTCCAGTATTCCTGCCAAGAAAACTCCATGGACACGGGGTCACAAAGAGTCGGTCACGACTGTAATGACACAACACACACACATGATAGCTATGTTTAAATATTTGAAAGAATGTCATATTGAAGAAGGGACTATCTTGTTTTCCATGGCTTCAAAGTCTAGGACTCAGAGCAATGGTTTCAAACTATAGGAAAAGAGATTCCATTTGAACATTAGGAAGAACTTCCTGATGGTTAGAGCTATTCATCAGTGGAATATGCTGCCACAGAGGGTGGTGGAATCTGGAGGTTTTTAAGCAGAGGCTGGATGGCCATCTGTCAGGGGTACTTTGATGGGGGTTCCTATATGGCAGGGGTTTGGGCTGAATGGCCCTTGAGGTCTCTTCCAACTCTATGATTCTATGATTCTACCTCAAGATGTGGTGATTACTCCAACACTGGAGGCATTCAAGAGAAATTTGTTCAAACACCCGGCAGTTATCTTTTGATTTACTGTATATTCCTGCATTCAGCAGGATGCCTCCCCTTCAACTTCACTATTCTATAATTCTAATATTCTGTGACTTATCAAAAGTAAGTATTTGATGGAGCGGCTCCTCCCAAGAAGATCTACCCGGATCACTTGTGCTAGCCAGGCATGGTATTTGGGAGTCCCAACCTTGAGGGAGGCCTGGAGTTGGACCTTCTCAGTGGTTGCCCCCATTTATGTTATCATCTACCACCAGAAATTCACCTGGCCCCCTCACTTCAAACCTTTAAAAACTATTGAAAACATGTTTTTACAGAATGGCCTTCCCTGACTTCTTGAACACCTAGCAAGACACTATCCTTGTTTTACTGCATATCCTCAATTTTTTGTTGTTGTTGCTATTGGTGCAATTACTTGATTATTTCTATTTTTATTTCAGTTTATTGCTGTTGATTTATTCAGTTATAATTTGTTTTATTGCATTATTTGTATTTTCATTATTTAACTCTGTTGTTTCTGTTGCCCACAGTAGCCCTAGGTCTAGATTGGTGGCTTAAAAAGTCAAATAAATAAATAAATAAATAAAGCCACACCTAAATAATATCAATTACATCATTCCATCTGTTCATGCAAGACAAGAAAATAAAAATGTCTGTACATCTATGCACAGAGAGAGAGAGAGAGAGAGATTAGACTTTTGTTGTGCCTTTCAAAATACTGTATTTGGAATTATCAAGATAATTTAAATCTGGTGCAATATCAGGGCATTTGGATTTGAAAAAGGAGTATGATGTATAAAACAGAGAAAATATACTTAGCATTAGGTTCACCAGGACCATATATCAATGAATTGCTTACTTCTCCAAGGTCTCCAAATGGGAAGACTACTTTCACAGCAACTAGCACTGGAGAAAGAAGTGGTTGGTTTTTGTGGTTGAGGTAGCTGTCAAAGCTGAGTACCCATTTCTATGCATTACCAGCTGGTGCAAGGACTTGTTGATACAAGTTGATGTTTTTGGAGCGTAGGTACGAAGTGGCACAATGGGTCCCTGACCATGTACCCATTGGCTCTCTCCTAGTCCCCTTCCCTGGCGCCTGGGTTTTTGGCTGGCTGGTGTTTGGTCCATTGTTGCAGTGCAAAGGTGCAAGGCCTGGGGCACAGACTCTTCCTCCTAAAGCTTGCCTGCCTTGCCTCTGTGACATCACAAGTGCCTGCTCTGAGTCTCAGATTTTAAGCTTGACATTTGGAATAATGTGGTGCTGCTGATGTTGCTTTCCAACCTAGTGTTGACCGGGTGGCTTTCCTGTTTGTGGGATGTCCCTTCTGTGATCATGGGAAAATATTTTGGGAAATGCTTACCATGAATGCCTGGACAACTTCACTACCTAAGACAAAGAACAACTTGATATCTGCTCCTATTTGAGCCACAAAAGCTGACAGGACCATTAAATGAATCCATCTTTGCCCATGAAAGTGGGACAACATCATCTATCAGAGCTTAACAAGCTAACCTAGGAGGTACAGAACAGGCTCTTCTAAGGACTTGCTGCCTCTTCCCAACATCTGCTACTTGATGCCACCATCTCACTGTGCCTAGTGTAACCTAACATAACGCTGTTTGTTGTGTTTCTAACACAGGAGGGAGCCCTAGCACAGCTACCATTCTAGAAAGTCTCATTTGAAAAAAAAACACTGTATTTGGAATTTGTGCCAATGTTTACATTCCTTCATTAGTGCTGCTGAACCTTTGGTTGTTAATAGCCATTTGACTTTGTTGACTGCATGGGATTTAACAGGCAATTCTTTCTACAGGCAAATGTGAATGTGGCCAATGCACCTGCTTCCCTCCAGGAGAATCCAAAATATATGGCAAAATCTGTGAGTGTGATGATCGACAGTGTGAAGACATAGACGGCAACATTTGTAGTGGTAAGATATCCATGAATTAAATCAGAGGTGGACAAGTACTGGTCCCTGAACCCACCTGGAGCTTTATCTTGTCCCCGCTGTCAATCATTGCATCCTCATGCTTGAGGATTACTGGAGAGGGGGAAGTCTCCTTTTCACCTTGAAAAAAGTGTGGGGGACCATGTATATCTTTTAAAAAGGCAACTTGCCATTCCAGGAGGTTCTTGGAACATGTTTGGAGTTGCTTTTGTTTAAAGTATGAACAGAGGGAGGGTGTGCTTGGTGCGCCAGCGAATTTATCTGTGTAGTGGCTAGTACATCACCAAAGGGTGCTGCACGGATTGCAAGGAGTCACAGGCTGTGTATTGCCCACCCTGGAATTAAAGAATAATAATAATTTGTCATTGTGTGTATATACACAGTATACACATACAACAAAATTCAGACACCCAGAGACCAGGTTCAACACACACACACACACACACACACACACACACACACACATCCCCGAACACTCTCACACACATTAAAAAATCCCCTCAACACACACACATAAAAAGATCCCCGAACACTCCCCCCCACCCCACCCCCCAAAAAAACCCACAAGCATCTACACAACAGGCTAGGTAATACTGTCCAAGCGCTCACTGCTGGTGGTCCTTGAGTTCATTATTAAGTGCAATTATAGCTCTGGGATAAAAACTGTTCAGAAGACGTGTGGTCCGAGTTTTAATTGTTCTGTATCTTCTGCCAGAAGGCAACAGTTTGAAGAAATTGTGAGCAGGATGAGTAGAGTCCCTCAGAATGTTGTGTGACTTCCACAAACAGCGAGATGTGAAGATGTCATCCAGGGTTGGTAGCTGGAGCCCGGTAACATTCTGGGCAATTTTAATTATTCTCTGTAGAGCTTTTTTGTCCGCTACAGAGCTGCTCCCATACCATGATAGCAAGATACCAAGATGTCTAACATAAATTCCCGATTTCAGATAAAGAAAGGTCACTTATAAATGACCTAAAGGTTGGAAACCCCCCCCCCCAACAGTCCCCAATTATACATGCTCCCTGAATGGCTCAGTGAGTTGGGTATCTTGTTGTGGGCCAAGACTTTGGGAATGAGCTGACTGCGGAGAACACCGCTTGAGTATATTTGGGCAGGTTGCACAGTCCCAGGGTGCTCACAGAAGAAGAGAATGGTATACCATTTCTTTTTTTAAAAAATGAAAAAGGTTGTTGTAGATAAAACTGACTTGATGGCATAGGATTATTAAATTAAAATCATCAGTTACTAACACACCAGCTTTTTTAAAAGGCCATAAATGATGGCAGGTGTGATATGAAGAAATGAACCAAAGATCTTGCCATCTGAATTAATGGGCTGCCCTGTGCTTATTGGATAGTAGCCAGGATACACTTCAGGAGAAACAGAGAGGCCACATATGGCACATCCTTACAGCTCTGTGTGGTTGTCTTGAAGGTGTGGAATTCTGGAAACTCTGTAAGCATTTCCACCTTGTTACCCCAAAATGTGCCACCAGACCTTCAGCAGGTGTGTACATGGGAAGGACATGCAGATGCGCAGAGCCCCATTTTCTTGCAGCTGCCCCAGAGAATCAAGAAGACAAGGAGCAGGCAGGCCTCCTTGATGTCTGAATCACACCTTAACGTCTCTGTTGCATACTGTTGGATTTTCACCGTTGGAAGTGAAGAGCAGTTTGTATAGATGTTGCACGTTGGATTCATGTCAACAAGCCACATCTGGCCTGCCACCCACCAGACTTATTAAACTATCTGTTCTTGTTACACTTTGGTCTCAGAAAACCCACCTGCAAAGGAATGACAAGGAAGCGCCTTCTGCTGCAAAGGGGAGACCACATGCAACTGTTCTCTATAGGGAAGCCCCCGGCTTATTTTGAGACTCTGGGGCATGGGAGCACTGGTTTCTTTAGGCTGCTCTCTCTGGAATAGGAATGCGAAATAGGACCCAACGTCAGCCTCCTTTCTCCTGCAAAGAATGAAACCCCCTTAGAAAACGGAATGAATTTGGGGCCAAATCTCCCGGATGAGATGCCTACCCAAAATGAGGGAGGAAAAAGTGAGTGGGCCATGGTAGTGATCTGAATAAGAACTGTCACCTTTCTTTTCTTACTTGCACCGATTGATTAATAGCTTGCTTTCCCAACTCTAGAGCCAGGTAAAGAGAAGAGTGTGATAGATGAGCGAGTAAGAAGCCGTGATCTTGCATGATTATAGTGACTTCAAAATACGGCTGTCCCTTATCTGTAGAAAAAAAGGAAGGCGCTTTTGCATCAGAGACTGGCCTCTAGCTTTTTAGCCTTTTGCTCTGAGAAGTAGAAAGAGTGGAAGCCCGGAATAAATTGTTCCATTCTGATCACCGCCTAAGTGCCTTCATGTAAAAGAATGCCATTGATTGCGATGGGACTTATTTCCAAGTAAATGTGTTTCAGATTGCAGAATTCGGGCCCTCCTTCTCTTTGGCATATTGATTGAGGTGAGAATATTCTACCTGCCTCAACATTCAATCCTTTTTAAAGGAAGGTGATGCAACATTTTGTTCCGACGGAATGAAAAATGTCATGAGCTGGAGCAATATAGGCTGGGAAAATAATAAACTTAAATGTTCATAGTGCACATTCAGTTTTCTCAATATGTGTTACAATCATTGGTCATCTGCACAACATCTATGAGCTGGATGAGAGAAAAGGAGAAGGACAGTGAGGAGTCAGTGGTGGAATAAGTCTTGTCTGGGCAACCAGTCCATTTATATGTTTGAGTTAGATTTTGAAGTCTGTTCTGCACAACTAAGGATGGTGTCACAATTAGTACTTAATTCGGGTTTAAATTTCTCCCTTTGTCAATGGACATGGTAGAGGAAAGAGGAAGAAGAGCAAAAGCAATGTCCTGAAGCATTGATAGGAGGAATATCTCCTGTAATGTTCCAGCTGATGGTCAGTGTTGACCGTTCTGAGGTAGATGGACCAAGCCCTTGGCACCATCACAGGCAGCACTGCATCTTTGGCTGTTTCTCAGACATTCAGCAAAGGGTAGCTTCTGGTACTGTAGCTTGTGAGTACGCCAGCAATTTCATCTCTTTGATGCTGTATCCATTTTTGGAAGCCAAAAATGGCCGGCATCATCTTGAGTGATGAAACGAGGTTGTCCCTTTTTAAATAGCCTAGAAGAAAATTATAAACCATTACCCTTGTCAGTTAGCACTGCGTACTGTCTTGATTATACTTAAAAATAGCCAAAGATCTGTAATAACCAAATGTGTCAAAGTCCGGGGCTATAAGCTTCACACTTCTTTCTTGGGCAGGGAATTTGTCTGAAATTGTGTTCATTTAAGTTCCATAATAAAAGACTGATGATATATCAGCCAAGGAAGTTTTAGGAAAATAATTTTTCCCCTCCTTCCCTCGCCCATACAGGTCTCTGGAGTAATGCCTTTTCATCATCAGAAACGCATGGAGGCTGTGGAATGGGATAAGGAAATTTTTAATTGCAGAAAATCACTACTACCAAAATGACAAATCCCAATGTCTTGTCAGCTCCATATTTATCTGGAGAAAGGCAGCCAATAAATAAATAAATAAATAAATAAATAAATAAATAAATCTTGCTAAACATGGTAAAGTTGGGTTTTGAATGCAGGCAAAAGAGGTGCATAAGAGGAGGTGATAATGATGCGGGAGACAGGGTGATGTGTGAACGTGTGAAACACACCAGAGGGATGAAGAACATTTGCTTAGTGAAGCATAGTGGCAATTTAAATGCTAGGGTGCGGGCACAGAGATGTTTGTGTCAAGAGTAGGCCAGTTAAATTTGTGCAACTTAATAAGTTAACATATGTATTAACCTGTTCATTGTGGCTACTATGTTTGAGACTAGCAGGTGGATTTAGTCCACGGCCAATAATTGTAGTAACTGTAGTAAACTGCACAACATAATAAATTATATTATGTGTGTAGCAGAGCAAATCAATATTTTACAAGCCAATGGAGTAGCATATGCAAAAATAATAATAACTTTGAAACTAGGCTTCAGGAGAATCCAAAATTTGGTATAGGTGTAGCAGTCTGCTCTTGCTGTGTGCCAAATTTGAGAATGTTTAGACAATATGCATTTATAGGCAGAGGAAGGGGCTATTTGGAAAGATACAAGGGTAATTAAAGGTCACAGAAATAGGCTAAAACACATTTTCTTTAAAGGGTTTAAAAAACAGGTTTGCTTTAAAGAAAGTAATGGAAGGATAGTCCTGCAGGAAATTAGCATACTATACAAATTTATAAGACATATTCAAATTATTTCTCCTTACCTAAGAAAAATAGGTACCAGTTGTGTTTTGTTCTAGCACTTTCTGTAAACATTCTCTCATGATTTCTGAGCCTAAAGACTCTCCTCACATAAGATTTCAGATTGGGAATCAGCTCCAAGTATGGGACAATCTGAAGTCTGACTTGGTTAATCAAGACTTGTAAGCTGACACTTTGCTAACTTTTAAACTGTTTCCTGGATAGACAGGCTTATCAGAATTATATTTTTTTAAAAAATACAGATAATGAAAATGTTTTAAATATCTATACTGTATTTTTAAAAAGGGCACAGAACAAATAAAGCTCACTTATTTAGACTATGAAATTACCATTTTCTATTTTTTGCTTTGCTGGGTATAGTCTTGCTTGATCTTAGCAAGAACTTTGGTGCATGTGGCCTGTCATACTTCTTTGTCATATTCCTGATTCTGCCCATTTTGTCAATACACAATTACTTATTAATATATTTTTTAAAAACCCAAAATGTTTTGTGCTGTCAAGTCACTCCTTAGGATGGTGGCTATTTGAGATAACAACCTCCCAAATGTCCTATGATTAACAACTCTACTCAAATCTACGCGATACCACATTTCCACAACAATCCAAAACTTTCCAGCTCCCCCGGCATTCACACAGTTAAACTGTAAGATACACTTCTTCAAGGCAGTTTGATTACTTTGTGTCACCAAGCAATAGAGGACTTGTTGAAAAGCAGCCTGACAATTGGTTTGTGTTTGAGTGACAAGTGGTTAACTGTTTAAAAAAAGTTAGATGGGTTTTGGGATTTTCGCCTGCTTGATGTCTCTTTGTGAATAGGTAGCAAGCACAAGAGGATATCCTGTAGACCATCTTGATTGTTGATACTGGTGTTGTCAATAATCAAGCTGCCCTTTGCTAAGTAAAGTTTGGCTTCGGTGTTTTAGGTATCTGGCTGTGGAGCCAGAGGATCTGAACTTGTGGATAGTGGATAGAGAAACACAATATCTCACTTTCATAAACCAGAGGGTTTGTTGGTTGTTGTTGGTTTTTTGTTTTTTGTTTTTTGTTTTTGCTTTTTAAAAATTGATTTTTTTAAAAGGGCTGTCTCATTTAACTGCTCAACATGGTGCCAGTTTTGACACCTGGATCCTGCACTGTGAACTATACATTTAGAAAGGAAAATTTTCCTGACTAAGGTTCCCTCTGTCCTTGGTCTTCTCTGTTTGGTATCAGTATATGAATAGGTACACCTGCATTTAAACAATGCCGCACATAAACTATTGAATTTTGGAATTCTTATGGTGTTCACTTGAATTGATTTTTACTAGATGTTGTACTATCATAAATCAGACATGTAGTTGGGTAGGTTTCAATGTATCAAAAAGTATGTCTAGTTTATAGGCAAGATCCTGTTTATTTATGTAAATTCATATTTTTGAAGGTGAATGCCAAAGGAGAATTAGTTTGCCCTTCATAATATACACATAATGTACATCGTAATATACATAATAATATGTATCATTGTTACTGAGCAATTGACTTTATATACAGTAACACCTTGCTTTACGAGCACAGTCCATTCCGGAAACATGCTTGTAAACCAAAGCACTCGTATATCAAAGCAAATTTCCCCATAAGAAATAATGGAAACTCAGATGATTCATTCTGGGGCCCTGTAGACCACATACTGTGCACACAAAATGCCCAAAAAATTTACAAAAAAGTTGCCTAGAATTCCATGTCCACACTATGGTGTAGGTACCTGGCTGCAGAGTCTGCTCTGCTTGGAATTAAAAACTGGATTTTACTCTGTGTTTTTCATGTGACAATAAGAAAGTGCAGTTTGTAGACCTATACACTCTTGACTAGCTGCCCCATGACTAGAAATTGTTTGAAAAATAAGAAAGGATGTTGAAAATAAATTATATATAAAGAAAAATAAAACCCTAACCTGCACTTATCCTTCATGCACACCAGTATTTGCAGTCCTACATATTGCACCGTACAGCAGCCATTTGGGACCAACAGCCAATGTCCCATACACCCGCACTTAGAATAACATTATTGAGAGCTACAGCATGTATTGGGTGGCCGCTGATAAAAAGATGCAGCATCTTAAATCACAGTATTGTAGCAATAAGGACAAGAGCGCCAGCTGAACATTATTCAGCCTCAGAAAAGTGAAAATGAAGCTTCATGGTGGTAAAAAGTCATCAGCTTAGGCGACTGTTAAAAATGTACAGGGCATTGCTTGTAATAAAAATGACAACCCAAATGTTGGGCCGACCTCAAACTCACCTCTTTCACAACCTTGCTGTGAATGGGAAACGGGTATGTCATCTTGATTCCGCATGAAAAGAACAGAGGGACAGACGAGCAGAATAGCTTTGACTGCCTGTTGACTCTGATTCCAGGGCATGGGATCTGCTCCTGCGGCCGATGCATTTGTCAGGATGGATGGTTCGGGAAGTTGTGTCAGCACCCGAGGAAGTGCAACATGACGGAAAGTGAGAGCAAAAGTTTTTGTGAGTCGGCGGATGGCATATTGTGCTCAGGAAAAGGTAAGTGGGGAGAAGTGAAATTAAAAGGCACAATCCATGGGTTATAAATTGTGCTCCTTTCTTTCTCAGCCCCCTCACTGTTTAAACAGCTTTTCATGGATGGCTTTACAATGCAGAGAACATGGTTTGTGAGGTTCTCCGTAATGTTTTCAGAAGCCTTGTTTTCAGGCTTTCCAACAGCATGCCATCTGGATTGGGAGCCGCATTTGTGGGTGTATAAATCTACATGGGGGCCTTTGTATATCAGGAGCTGCATTTGGGGCTTATCAAGGGCTCTAAGCAGCATGTTTTCGACCTGGCACGACCTCTAAAGCTCAACATTTAAATCTAACCCAGCATACAGAGGACCATTTTGAATCACAGGAAATACCTGGAGCAGCATTTGTCAGTTTTACAGCATCATGTACTAGCCCACCATCATTTGCTGCAAAGACCATGGGCTAACAGAAATGGTTGTTGTTCTACTTCAAAACCAAAGGTTCTTGGTTGAATTTCAAAAGAGCACAGCCACTGGAGAAATCAAGCAAATTGGTTGCCATGGGGTAGCTTCCCAGTTCCATCCAGTGTTAACGTTTACACAAAGGATCAACCCAATGTTCCCATACTCCAAGGGTTTCATCTGTGCTGATGATCTTGCCTTGACAGTTGATACCAGAAATAACATACTAGAAAACTGAGTGGGTCAGACCAGGCTTACACCATCTGCATCCAGGGGCAGAGCTACCACTAGGCAAACTAGGTGATTGCCTAGAGGGCAGGCCTGAGAGGAGCACAAAACTGACCTCAGAGGAGCAGAGAACAGAACTCAGAGGGTTGCACAACTGACCTGAGAGAGGCGCAAGTAGTTAGTCTTGCCTAGGGCTCAGAAAAGCCTGGCAGTGGACCTGTCTGCACCACTGGCAGCTTGTGCGTTGATCAGAAGGCAGTCCATGCCGACTCTAGGTGTGCTCTGACTAGTGAAATTTGCATGAAGTGCAGGCATTTTAGGCTTAGAATGTCCCTACATTCTAAGCAATGCTCTGCCAGTGAGGAGCAGAATGCAAGAGTCTTCTAAGTCAAGTAGAAGGCAAAGGCCAGTAGAGTCTTCTACGTCAAGTAGAAGGCAAAGGCTAGTCCCAATCAAGAAAAGACTCACTGACTCACTTTATTTATTTTATTTGTGAGATTTATATACCACAGCCACCTAGCTCAAAGGCTACTCTTTCTGGAAGATAATTCGACATTCATATAAACCCCCAATGAGTCAATGGGTCTGTTCCAGTTTCAGTTAGCAATAGGGCACTGGCTGATGTTTAATTTAAAAAAAAACGAAAACAGCTATGTCTGTTTCACATTTTAAATAATGTGCCTTGCCTTTTCAAGCGGCTGGCACTTTCTCATGACAAGTGTCTTCTATCTCAAGTATATGTGGACCTCTTTCACATTCAAGGTTAATGTTATCCCATGTCTTCCCCAGGAAGAACTCCCCTCTTTCTAAATTAATTTTGTTTGCCTTCAGTGATGCTGACACATATTCCTAAACCTTACTAGTTGCATAATGCCAGCCCATACTAATCTCACTTATCTGCACTTTAGAAGGAGTGGTCTAACAGGCACATAACTACCACAGCCATGCCCTGAAGAAGGGGGGCGGGGCCCGCGCCGTGCTTCTCTTTCCCTTTTTTTTTTAACTGATTTGTGCACATAATGATCTTCAAATAAAATAAGATGGCTTCAGGAAGTGCTATAGCTCCTTATGTGATTGCAATGACTGTGTTATCAATCGTTAGTTTTAATGTTGTCTTCTAATGCTGTAGGACGCCCCTCAATTCCCTGTTTCTCAAACTGAATATGTCTAAAGTATAATGGACTGTATATTGTCTCTCCTTACTGTAAGCCGCCTTGGGTTGTTGTTGTTGTTGTTGTTGTTGTTGTTGTTGTTGTTGTTGTTGTTGTTGTTGTTGTTGTTGTTGTTGTTGTTTCCTTACTTGCTTTCCTTGAGATTTGAGAAAGGAGACTGTGCTGTTGTTGTTTTTAATTTTGTTATACCACCACCCCGATGGTTTTTTTTTAAAAAAAAACATTGTGTTATTTGGTTTATTTAGTGTGGATTGCCTTCCTTGACTCTTCTATTTGAAGTAGTTTTTAAGAGTCCTTTGGGGCTTTTGAACCTGTGCCGAACAGAACATGAATGGGAACGCTCACACCATCCCCGATTTTTAAAGACAATGTTAGGCCTGTATCTGTGGATCTGGCCATCTTGAATGTATTGTTTAGAGATGGGCACAAATAAAGAAAATGGCATTTCGTTTGTCGTTTGTCGTTTGGGGGGTCCATTTCGTTTCGTTTCAGTTTTTCGCAAATTTTTGCCAAAAAATCATTTTTGTTTTTGTTCGTTTCATTACCATTTCGTTACCATTAATTTTAATTTTTGTGATGTTTTTAAGCATTTAAAGCAGTTCAATATATTGCCATAATGAAAACGAAACGGACGACAAAATTTCTGGTGTTTCTGTTTGTTTCGTTTCATTTTAGAGACAAAATCCGTTTGTCGTTTCGTTACATAACAAAACGAAAAAACAAAAATGGAAACAAAAAATTGTTCGTTTCGTGCCCATCTCTAGTATTGTTATATGTATTGTATTTTTGTGTGGTTAAACTAGCCCAGAGCAGCACTAGCGTAACTACTGGTCATACTACTGGGAGATTCCAGGGACTATTTTTAAGCTGGAGGATAGCTGGGCCAAAGTCAAACTCTTTTGAGTTCCATTGATTCCAATTGAAAGAAACACTTTTCTGTTGGAATCAATGGGACTGGGAAGTGCTGCTCTCTGGCTGGACTGAGCCTCAGTTTTCTCAGTACTGTGCCTCCATGTGGATCAGACATCTTGGTGCTCCACTGTTCTTTTCCATAGGACACAGGCATGGAGGCGTGAGCTGCTTCCTGAAAAAGGAAAAAAAAAACAAGAGAACAAAACCCACAAACAAAATTATCAGGAGACTCTTTTCCTCAGCACTGTGCCTCTTCACAGTTAACGGATAATAAGACACTACATGGCTTGCTCTTATTTTTGTCAAATCATTTTTATCCCTGATTAAATTCTTGAAAGACCATAGGAATTATCTCCTTACTTGACCTCATACCCGAGCCACCCCTCCCACCATTTCCCATAATCCTACCTGCAAGAATAGCTTTGATTTTAAAGGTCTGGAACAAAGAGAGAGCCCCTCTTTTCAAAGTAACTCCTGATTAAATCAAAATGGAAGGATGTTACCCAAGGGTCTTACAGAGAGCACTTCAAGTAAAAAGCACACCTTTATAACACCTTTCACATTCAATAGGCTTTTATCTTGATTATCTTCTTGTAGACAATTGTGTATTAATAGCCACTGATTGTGTGAATGAAAAGTCCCACTCTTCTGTAAGTGCCAATAACATTCTTTGTGCTTTCAGGTTCTTGCCACTGCGGAAAGTGCATCTGTTCACCACAGGAATGGTACATTACAGGGGAGTTCTGTGAATGTGATGACAGAGACTGCGACAAACATGATGGCCTCATTTGCACAGGTGGAGTCAAGCCCCCATACACACACTAGCTACTCACTTACCAGAATGCGTTGTCTTAGCTTGGCATTGCCTGCCTCAAAGAGGGGAGAACTACCCACCCAACAGCCTCCTGCCAATCAAACTATGCATTTTAGAGCACACCATATGGTGCTACAAGCAAAGACAGGAGGCACCTAAAATGGATGGCTTATAGAGGAATAGGCTTGGGTCAGTCTTCCCATATCACCATGCCTATCTGTACACATATATCCTCATCAAAGATCAGAAACTATTCCATATTTTGATGGAAGGTCACAAAGGAATACCAGGGTCTCCCAGGTAGGTTTAGGAAAGATAATCCTTCATTAAATCCTGGTTCAGGGCTAAGAGTGGACCATATATAGTATAGTATAGTACAGTATAGTACAGTATAGTATATAGTATATAAATAAATAAATAAATAAATAAATAAATAAATAAATAAATAAATACTGGGTAGATGGACTCACTCTATACTCCACAAAAGGCAGTTTCTTGTGTTACTAGTTTTCTTAATTTTCCATCCAGTAAAGCCATTGGCTGTGGTCAAACACATGCAGAAGATACTAGCTGGAGGCTGACCTGTCTGGAGGCTGATCTGGGTATTTATTTTTAATTAAGACCTTGATTCACCCAGAATGTGAGCAAAGCTCAATCTTGAAAAATTAACAGTGAGCTCAGAGTAACAGAAAATACTGATTTCACCATGTGTGTTTTTTAAGTAACACGCCAGTTTTATTTTGCTGACAAGATGGAGAAACTTCACACTATCATAGTCTGTCCACTGTGATATTTAGAGTAGCTGGGCAAGCTTCCATTTCATTCTTCATTAAAAGATGGTGGGCATTTTCAACATTCTATGAGAACAATTTGGCAAACAAATTCTTTTATAAGGGTGGGATGGTTCTTTGGAAAGGAGGAAAGAGGAAGGAAGATCCACATCCAACAGAGATGTTCATCAAAAGGAATCTTCTCTGGTATAAATGAGATGTGGAGTGTCATTTTTTTGCCACAGCTTGTTAAAGACATTGATTGTATTCTTGTTCAAAAGACCAATTCCCCTAGATGTTTAGTGGACCTTTTGTGGGTGACTTATTAAAACCATAATGTAGGTTGCAACAAGAAAGAGAAAATACACTCCCAAAGAAAATACAAAATGAATAAAAGCTGATTTCTAATGGTTTGCGACTTCCACTGTGCAACACATGTTTAATGCAGAACATTTCAATTACTGATAATAATTATAACCCCTTGTTGCTTTTTTTTCAGGAAATGGTATATGTAGCTGTGGAAACTGTGAGTGCTGGGAAGGTTGGACTGGAAATGCATGTGAAATCTGGCTTGGGGTGGAATACCCCTAAGACTGCCATGAGACACAGAAGATCAAAGGATGTAACATTTGTTGTCCTCGCTGAGTTCGCGGGCTGTTCTTAAAACTGGGCTGCTAGAATACTTACATGGAAGACAAACTTTAAAAGAAATGCATACACACACACACAGTATCGGAAATAATTCAGAACACCACAACAGTTCTTTAACAAATAAAATAAAAGCAAAACACTCCGCTGTTGCTCTGCGATCCATGTAATTGTTGGGAGCAGGATGAGAACATCCACTGTCACAAATAATCTGACATAACCTGAAAGAGTGTCACAAAATTAATAGTTGCAGGAAATTGCACAAACAGGATGCATTGTATAAAGTGCCTGGATTATTGGATTTAATCTTCATAGTACAGTGATAACCATATTTGTATGAAAAATAGCTTGCCGGTTGAAGAGCAAATGAAAAGTCTGAAGGGAAAGATGAACAGTCCCTTTGCTCATAATAATCCTACTCACTCATTTAAGTTTTCTGTCCAATGCATAGCTAGCCCTGAAGACATCCCTACTGCCTTGTCAACCCACCAGTGTCACTTTCTAGTTAATTCTTTGTAAGAACAGGCTATTACTCTTACAGACTCTTCTTGCTATTTGTAAAAATAGAGGATTCTCGCACCGTGCATGAAAATCTCTCCTGTTTTCCCCTCATAGAACTGGGACTGAGCTGGGAAACTTACGTATTCACCTTCTTTTGTGTCCTAGTGGTGCAAAGGATGTTTATAAATGCTGTCCGTCAAAGCAACACACACACACACTGTTTGAGTGCCGTTCTCCTCAGTGCCATTTTCTTTCTCCTTTGGCATCTTTTGAGCGACAATCCTACAGGATGTGATTAGCCATGCAATTTTGCTGGCCTTGTTTTTCATTGATCATCTGACAGGATAACAATAAGAGATCCTTGTGGGCTACACTTACACGTGTTCCCACATTTGTCTGGACTAAATGGCAGAATAGCGGTTTGACCTCAAGGTCTGTTGAAGTGAAGGCAGAAAAGTAGGAAGATGCTGCCCAGAAGCAGCAATGCTTATGGTGCCAAGGAACAGCAAAGGCAGCATGTGGCATCGAACATAGGTGTTACATGATGGAAATATTTGGTGAGATTAGTATCAGTAACTTGTTTCGTGGCATCAAGTGCATTACTTTCAAGGAGGTTTTCAAAAGTACAGGACACTGATTGCTATATGTCTCGATGAATGATTTGTAAGGGCTTCTAGTCTGGAGCTATCAGAATTTATTTTCAGGCAAGCAGAAATGAAGTGGCAATAGTAATTCAACAGTTTGTTGATATGTACAGTGGTGCCTCTACTTACAAGTTTAATCTGTTCCAAATGCATGCTTATAAGTTATAAGTCGAACAACTCATATGTAGAGTAGTCGTATCTAAAAAATAAAAAATAAAAAATAAAGAAATGTAAGTAGAGCAGACCACATCTAAAATTTGTAAGGCAGCAGTTAAAACGGCAACTGTTCCCCCCCCCTTAAGTCGAATTGCTTGTAAATAGAGGTGCTCATAAGTAGAGGTACCACTGTACATCAGTCTCACTGATTCTTTTTTCTCCAGTCCATGGAGAATGGTGTTGTCTGGAGAAAACTGATTGATCTCATGTAGCAATAAAAGGATTTCTACATGGAGACAGGCTCCACCAGGAACAATTCAAAGTTACCTCCTGATAAAATGTTGGTTCCTACCAAGCTCGCCCAGCCCAGCTTTCCCAAATGTATATACAGCTTTCATCTAGGCCTTTTAGTTTGCCATGTACTACAACACTGGAAAGGGTCTTGGGAAGTTTCACGATATTACATAAAGTTGGCATGTACTGTAAACTGAGTTATTTATGTAAGTTTTACAAAGATGGAAACTTCTTGGAAGAACAACTAATTGTGGGAGGAAACTGAGCTGGAAACTATCTTAATGCCATGTTATCTGAATATGTGGCTAGCAATACAATTATGAACCACTGCCAATTACCTTATGTAACTGATTATTTTACAGCTCAAATAGCAAGATAGGCAGTGCCATTATAATCCATGCTTCTCATTGTTTTCAGCTAAGTTTCCTTTGCTGTAATTGGAAATAACTATGAAAAAGTGTTTCTAAGATATTCTAAATCTTGCTGAAGTTTCTGAAAAGATGACGGGTCTTACTTGACCCTATCTTATAATATGGAGCTTCATATCTGATATGTTGCTTAGACAGCTTGGTAGCTGCCTAGATGCCCTAAGCACATCCGATCTCTCCTGATTTCGGTAGCTAAGTAGGGTCAGCCCTAGTTAGTACTTGGATGGGAGACCACCAAGGAATACCAGGTGCTGTAGGTGCCTGGAGTAGGAACTGGCAAACCACTCCAGTACTCCTGCCAAGAAAACTCCATGGACATGGGGTCACAAAGAGTTGATCATGGCTGTAATGACACCACACACACACATCTGATATGTTAATATGGCATTTTTAACAAAATAAGCTGAGTCTAGGGGTTGATTCACCTCAATATATAATAATATACATCATAAATACAGATACATGTATGCAGCACACTTCTCATGAGAAGTTTCTCCCCCCCCCCCAACAATCATTCCATATAGATCTGGCCTGCCCTATGCTTCACCACCGTGTTGCTTTCACAGTCTCAGCTGACAGTGAAATTTGGTTTGTTCATCTCCTAAGGTCCTGACAAAAGTGGCTAATATGCTCTGTTTGGCTTGACGGTTCATTATGTCTGCATGTCTGGCATACCCCTGCCCCCCTTTTACAGTGAATAAGTATAAACAGTTTATCATTTTAGCTTGCATGTACTGATAGTCTTACCTTAAGACTTTACCTTCCATGAAAATGCATATGAGTTATATTAAGGTTGCCTGTGACATACACATATATGTATATAAATATACATTTTTGTAATTTGTACAGAAAATGACAACGTGCTAGATGTACTCACCCAATCATACTGTTCTGTAAGAGGAGTGGGGAGGCAGGAAACTGAAGGGTCACCAGAGAAGGCCCAGCTCCATTTTTGAGGAGACCCAATTCAATGCCTCCTGGCAGCCCATCTCTGCAATGGTTACCTCATGGTTACTCACTGACACAAGTGAAGATAAGTGTTCTGAGTAGTGCTGAACAATTGGGTCTAGCCACCATTATAATTTCTTATAAAGTGCTCCCAAAAGTCCCTGAAAGCTGCCTAAAGTTGCCAGGTGTTCACAATAGCTCTGAGATCACCTGGAGGGAATATAATAGTCTGTTAGAGTAGGGCTCTTTAAATCAACGGAATGTACAGCAGAATTGTCTCCTTTTTCCCTGGGTCAGGTTCTCAATCTACGTTACCTAGTATTATCAACCATGACTGTCAGTAGCTTTCGGGCAGCATTTTCTTTTAACCCCACCTGGATATTCTGCTATTACCAGTTGGTCTCCCATCCAAATGCTAAACAGGATTGATTCTGTTTATCTTCTGAAACCAGATGTAACTAATGTGGTTTGGTAGTAGACATGCAACCAAAGATGACATAGTAGTTGAGAGGATGGGTTTAGAAGAGTAAATACAAGTAGTTCAGTCTTAGGAACAATATAAGAAAGGTTTATATTATTTTCAAAGGTGAAACACTGCTCAGTGTGATATTTGCACTGATTATATATATATAATGTGTGAAAGGGTGGTAAAATCTGGTTGCTTCAATGTTATGGAAAACACTGTAATATGTAATATATAATTAATATATATTCATATACTGTACAGTGTTGTGCAAAAGTCTTAGGCCACCCTTACGTTTGTTGTTTTTATGGAGTATTCAGAAACGGGGGAGTTTCTATAGGTCAAAGTGGCACATATTTAGTGTGACCTTCCCTTTTCCTTGACCAATAGCAGGCTCCAGACTTGTAAGCCTAAATGGAATAGAACCTTAATGACTACCAGTGGTAACACCTACTAGACACCAGATTTGTGCAAGGTGTACTTGGGAATTACACACACATTTTCAATCACCAACTTTCAATCACAATATTCCATTCACCATGCTAAAGATCAAGGAATTGGACAGACATAAAATCATACTTTTGCACCATCAATGGCACTCTCAAAAGGAAATCAAAGACAAACTGGTTACTCCAGGTATGATAGTCATGCTGTTACAGTATAAAGAAATGTGAAGAATCAGGAGGGGGTGATGGACCCCCCCTCACCAAAAAAAGGATTGAAAGGCCAAGAAAACTTCTTTGAGAGCTCAGCATCTAGAGCTTCATCCGGATGCCAATTGATTTATGTGGCCTGTACAATTAAGTTGCACATGAGTAACATCTGCCAATTGCATCCAGAGTGGATGAGCAGTTTTATGTAATGGCATAGGCATTCACCATTTAGATGTCAATGAATAGCAAGCAGAGTTTATCACAACACAGAAGCTTACTTAACCACCAACAGTTATTGTTACTCCATCCTCTTATTCCACCCTGTACCTCCAAGGATGTCTGTGGAGTAAAACCCTCTGATCATGAAGATGCAGCAGTGCCATGGTTGAAACGGAGGAGGAGGAGGAGGAGGAGGGGTCAACTTTCAAGAAAGGTACAGAACCCATAGAAGCAATCTTTGAGCTATTAGCAAGTCACTGTATCTGCAGCATACTACCCTCCCCATTGTATTTCTGGGAGATGAACTACAGTTTTTACTTGAAAAATTTTGAGGTAAGCCAACTGAAATCCACATGCCAAGGCTTTCCATTTTTGTTATTTGCCCATTTTAGTAGTTGAAATGTTCTCCTCTGGCCTTCATGCAGTTCTGATTAAGCACAAGTGCTGGCCTCAAAGAAAAGCATGTCACCTCTAAGAATGATCAAGGCTGGGAAGTCAGTTCACTTGCACATAGGAAGGGGGAGGGGAGGAGAATGTTACCCTTCCAGCATTCTGAGTAAGGCCCCATCACCATCCAATAAATTCAAGGGGGGGGGGAGTAATAGCTGGCAACCATCCATTTTGTCGTTGATGCCTCAGAGGAAGGATTGAGGATGGGGAACTAGCACTGGTAAATTGCAACGCATTCTAGTCCAGAATGGCTCACTTGTTTTCATTATGTGGGTCCAGGGAAATGGTGAAACTTTTTGTCAGGAGGGAAACCAATGAGTGTCCCTCTGTATTGTGCTTCTAAGAACCTCCTGCACTACAGTTCATTTCAGTGCAAAATTTTGTTCTGTAAAGACTAGGCTTAGTCTTTAAGCAGATATTTCATGTGGCTTGATACTTTTGGCATTCTTTTCTCTTTACTCTAGAAAAGTTTTCCTTGACTTCTGTTTTGTACTGTACACTTTTACAAGGGGGTGGGGATTTCATAATATCAAATACGGAGGATCTCTTTGATACAACTAAGAAGCCATACATATTATTCATTTTAGATAGGACATGGGCCAAATCAACAAGGCTTTGAAGAGCTGGCAGGTTTGTGGATGTCCAAATGGATCTTCTGAAAATTAATCTGATAGTCCCAGATTATTTCGCAACCAACACTGTGAGATGTCTGTTCACTGAACAGCAGAAAAGCTGAAAAACAAGGCATGAGACCCTTTTAGGTTAAAGAGCACAGCATTTATTTGGAACAGCCTGCATTTTGCTGCCTCCACTTGTGGAGCCATTATGTTTTGCTCCCGGAATCAGGTAGGAGGGAATCAAATATCCATTAGAGGCTCTTCTACTTCTTTCAGTCCTCTCTCTTGGTAAGTGCCATGCCACAAAGGCCTCCCCACTTCTTGACGCTTGCCTGACTCAGATCAGAAAGGAAGTTTCGGCTCAGCTGTGAACAAACGGAAAGAAGGAGCAAGCACAAAGGAGGAAGTGGGGGAAGCAAGCTGTGGAGAAACCGTTGCCTCAGTTTGGGCTTTCCCCAGAAAACACAGCAACCAGCACACCAGGATATAATTTGTCGTCTCCCCCCCTCCGCCGCCCCATTGGTGATTCACTACTAAGCAGCTTGAGGTGAGAACATTGTCGGGGATTTTGCCCCTGTTCTTACCAACACGAGCCTCAGGTCATCATCAGTGCATGGGAGAAGCTGACAAGTCCAGTGATAGTCAGATGAATTTCAGAGAACTAGTGGTCTATTTGGATGGACCTTGAATTTTCTTTTAGTTCCTGAGAGGTGCCCACGTGTACTCACCTTTCACGTTTTCCTGATTTAAATTATTGAACAGAAACTTTTAGTCCTACTGGGAAGCATACGAGGTGGGAGGAGGGAGGGAATAGTAGGAATATACAAGCACCAACATCATCCCAACGCCGTGGAACTAATGGCTTTGAGGCCCATTTTATATCTATAAAAGGGTAGGAGGAGAAAGGATTAAACATCCACTTCCCGGCATGCATCTATATCTATAACTATATCTATGTCTATGTCTATGGGTGTTTATACATGACCCCTAAGCTCCCCAGCAAAGGGCTGCAAGCTCCGGACCTTAAAAATGTTTCCCCACCAGGTCTGGAGTTTGCAGACAATTAAGTGTGACCCCGCCCACCTAAGCGCGACCCAGAGCACCTTTCAAGTACCTGCTTTTGGGAGGTGAAAAATATTTGATGCAGAGAGTGCCTGAGCTCTCCTCACTTCTTTTTGTTGTTTTTCTTTTGCCTCTGTCCCTTAAAGAGGAACCAGGAAGTAACCGGGGGCTCCGACCGGGGCTCAGAGCAAGCGGAGGTAAGGCTTTCTTCTTTTGTCCCTGTTTAAGGCTTTTTTCCCCTCCCTCCCCTCACGCAGACAGAACAAGGAAGTGCGGAGTGGGTGGGGACGGAGGAACAGCAACGAACCCTCAAGATCTCTGGTCCGAATTTAAGGGACCAGCGGATCTGAGGGGTCGTGTAAAAAGGCTCTATGTCTCTCCCCCCCCCGTGTCTATGCACACACACACACACAATGGTACCTCTACTTACAAGTTTGATCAGTTCCAAATGCACACTCTTAACTCAAACAATTCTTAAGTAGAGCAGCCCTATATTAAAAATATAAAAAATAAAAATATTGTAAATAGAGCAGACTGCATCTAAAATTTTAAGGCAGCAGTTAAAACACTTAACTTTTTTTGCTCTTAAATCGAGCCACTCCTAAGTAGAGGTACCCCCCCTGTGTGTGTGTGTGTGTGTGTGTGTGTGTGTGTGTGTAAGCGAGAGACTTACTTTAGCCATATTTAGCAGAAGGCATTAGTTGCCTCTGAATGCTTAAGATCCTAAATAAAATGTACTTTTAAAAGTATCACAAGATCAGCTTTTCCTTGCAAATATATATTTTGCTCTCTTTTTCTGGATGCAGCTAAGCATTCTGAGGCAATACATTAGATTTTTGTTTTTGAAAGCCCATTGTTTCTGCAGAAGCATTATGCTGGTGACAATTTCATCCTGTATGAGGGGAAAGGATAGCTACTGTCCCCTTGGAGAAAGATACCTTAAAAACATTTTGTCACTCATTTTTATGCTTGAATATTTTGAGACAGCTTAGTTTTACAGCTCAGCTAAGGAGAAAAGTTAATGATATAATGTGAGTTTGAAAGCAACTTAAAGGAAAAGAAATGAGAAATGTATGAAGTGGGTTGCAAACATTTATCTGGTACATCATACCATTGGATCTCATAAAGCAGGGATGGGAAAGATGTCTCAGGCACTGCATTATTGAAACTTCCATCCTACCATGCCTTTAGTTATGCTAGCTGGGACTAATGGGGTTTGTAATTCAGAGGGCTACTGGTGCCTTATTCCTGCTACCACTTGAGTATAGCAGCATCAAGTTGTAAAGTAACATGCAATCAGTGGAAGTCATGCAGCACAAACACAAGCCCTCCTCCAGCAGGCTGTCTTTTGTGTATACAGTTGGGTGCCTGATTTTGTACGGAGCACATGAAGTACTGTCCGCCAAAGGGAAGAAATGGCCTGAAGTGATACCAAGGGTGCTTTGTATTCTGGCCCGCAGTGTTGCTGGATTGGTGAGAATGGTTGTTTTCAGCCCATCGCACAGATCCACTAGGTAAACTTTGAGGCAGAATGTGAATGCACAATGATGGGATGTAGATGGGAATGAAAAAAGCTACTTGGTGCCATGTGGAAGGCTTTGGTTTTCATACCTTCAGAGGAGATTTTGCTTGGTAAAGACTGAATTTTCCCTTTTAACAGCTAAAACCATAGAAGGTTTGACTCTTGTTTGCAACTATGGCGTGTAACCAGTTCTCAGGTGCACAGTTCTGTGTCATTTCCTGATTTCCAGTTAGAGATGACCCAAAGAGTTTATGAAGACCCCCTTGTGGAAATGCCTCAAAGACAGCGGTATAAGGAATGGGCTGTTGATAACAGTGAGCAGGAGCACCCTTACCAGAGTGTTGTCCATCAAACTCTGTGGCCTTTGTTTCTGCATAAATGTGCAAGTGTAACCCTACACCACTGCAGCCCATCACAGAGATCCATTGATGAGTTTTGAGTGGGTGGACAGGAATCCACAAGCACTTTGTTGTGTCTGTCAGCTGAAAGAACTCCTTGTGCTGACCTGAAGGAGAACCCCAACATGCTATCGGATTCTCCAGTGACTCTAGAATTTCATGAGATGGTTGTGCTCTGCCATTATCTTATTTGTTCACTGTCGTTCACCTTGTGTCCCTTTGAAGCCCAATCAGCAGCTCCCGTGTGGATTAAACAAAAGCTGGCAACACACACACACAAAAAGACCAATCATGCAAACTGAAGGGACATGTTGGACCACAAACACATTGTGTAAACGGAAATATAACACACACGACCTGTAAATACAAATTGATTCCATCAGGTTTACTGTACAGTTCTTTAGTAACAGACAATTGAAAAGAGAGTTTTACTTGACAGCAAAATAAACTTTAGAGGGAACAAAAGGATGACATCTTGTCCTGGAAAACAGCAAGAGGTAATATATCAAGAAGCTAAAATTTTCTTTGGCATGGTTAAGGGGAGAAAGAATTGCCGAACTATGGTTTTACTGCAACCAATGCCATGTGACTTTGTTTGCACAGTCTTCTCTTTTTTAAAAATAAATATAAATGTTGGGGTTTTCTCCCAATATGCCTTCGTATAAATATTTTATTCAATATGTTGCAGCTGTGTATACAACAAAATGGTAATAAACACAAACTGTACAATGCAGACAAACTTGTTGCTTATATGTATGTCAGTTTAGTAGTACATACCAACAGGTCTGATACATATAGCCTACTACATGCAGTTCATCATTACCATCCTCTTCCCATGCAACAAATGAGACAAGAGACAAACTTAAAAGCATAACCAAAGGACGGAGAACAGAGACTCCTCTCAATGCTGAGGCAGATCTTCAAAGAAAAGTCCTTCCAGACAGAGAAACAAATACCTATGCCAAGGACAAACAAAATGTGAGCATGTGTACATGAGTTCTACTTACAGATTGGACCCGTTGTTTACAAAAATGAAATCACTCTTAATAGGACATTAACTAATTACAGAGATGAAAATAAGAGTATAAACACTGGGAATGTAAGTGTGTGTGTGGCAAAGGAGATCAGTTCCCTTTCCCAGAACCTGATTATGTGCCCCCCCCAACACCTGCCAGCAAAGCTTTGGAAAAAATGGAGAAATGTCACTGCAGGATAGAGTGCAAACTTGATGCTACAGTGAATGCAATCTGGGTTAAGATGCGGGGGGCGGGGTGCACAGAAGAGTTTTCTTTGCTGACCTTATAAAATTAGTTGCATGAAGTGATGTTTCTGAGTCCTCTGCCTTTGAAGTCAGCTGCAAATCCAAGAAACTGCCGCTCTTCCCCTTCATTAAACAGTAGGAAATTTTGGGGAAATAAAATATACGTTTCACATCTCTTTATTTTGCTTTTCTGTTTCAGAGAATTCCAGGTTTCTTTTGATTCAGGCTCCACAGTACAGAAACGTAATTGTCTTATTTTAAAATTAAAGTAAGCAGGCTCCAGGATCTGGTGGTCTAGATAAAGACACAGAACAATTCACAATTGAGAGAATAAAATTAGGAGCATTGACAGACCTGGACAGAGAGACCTTCAGTTTCAGGGTTTTCTGCATACGGTGCCTGTGTGAGTAGGTGATACCTGAACAACCAACAAATCCAAGAGAAGGGAAGGTCCTCTCCACCCCCCAACCCCCCACCTAAGGAAAAATGAAAAAGGCCTTCACAAAATGATCCTCTAAGTCTGCCTTTTCTGGAAGCCAGTGGGGAAAGTAGTATAATTTTGTGAACATGTCATTTTCATTACTTTAATTTGCCTCTGTGTTTATTCCCTCTATTCCCCTCCCCTCTCACATATACCCATTTTGGGCATCTTTTATTAAATCCTTGGGAACTAAACAACCTCTGTTATGTTCCACTCATCTGGCGGCAACAAACTAAACAGCATTTTGTTTTAAATGAAAATATAAAAAAAGAAAAAGAGGTAACATTCTAATCAAGCAGCAATACACAACCTAGTTGGACATATGTGAATTATTTTTACTTATTAAAACAGAAGTTAATATGATAATCTTGTAAGCATGAAGACCTAATTAATCATCAATCCATAACCAACTAAGCAGGACAGAGATCTGAAAAGACCATCATGGATGTTAATGTGAATCAAATTCTGACAGCTGCTCTTAAAAATGAAATGAGAAAGAAACATGAACACTCAGCAATCTCATACATCATTCTTTAGAACTGAGGTACATCTTGGTCCATATGCCTTTAGCTTTCATCCTACTTTCTAATTACGTATATTTTTTAAAAATCTTTTAAATTACTGAAGGCTTTTGCAGGGATTCCTCCCCCACCCCACCCGGACACACCCCCTTTTCTTGTAGCCTTTCTCCTTTCAGTTCTAGTCTGACTTCGATTCTACTACCCAGGAAATCTCAACGGTGTCTATTTTATTGAACAATTCAATGAGGAAACTCTTGGCCTTGGAATCACATTACAGTTCTCTTTAGGCTTGTTTAGTACTACAGAAACAATACGGAGATCAAGGCAAGGCACCAGAAACCGAGCAATTTGGAGGGCATAATATCCTAAGAAGCTGGACTGGAAATGTGGGACTGGGGTACTGATGAGATACTACATACGAGTATTGAACTCTGCATGCTGAGCTTTTTGAAAAGAAACATAAAGGAACTTTTTAAATATGTCTTCTTTAAAAACTTCCCTCTTGTTTTTAAACATTGAAAATATTAAAGTAGATTTTGTAACTACCTTTTGCATTGGTGCTGCGAAAAAGAACACAAACTTCCTTGCCCATGCTTTGCTGAGTAAGAGAGTGGACGACAGCCAAAAATAAGGATGGGGTTACGTTCCATTCATTAAAAACAGGAAAAAATAGCCTTATTTGTTTTGAAATGGACTTAGGTAGCGCAATTCTCATTCGTTTTATTTGTTTGGCTTTTTTTTCTTTTAACTTTCAAATAATGAGGACTAGTAGATGAAAAATGAGCCTTAATTCAGGCCTACAAGGCCTACAGAGTTCTTTGGACCCACTTTCCCAAAAATGTGTGGGTCGTGCTCGCTGGGCAAGGCAAATGTTACCATTACCAGTAAGCCTGTGATATGTATAAAACACACACACACAAAGAAACTGTTCCGGGGGATGTCAAACACAAGCCTCCAGAGACAGTTGACTGGCCGTGTTTGACGCTTTTCCCACCTCAATAATGCCAACCTCGGTGTATTTGCACTGAATCCTCATTTGTAACTCTTCAGATGATAGTCTTATTCTGTGACAGGTATAGTAATTCTGACTAGGGCTTCTCAAGGCTCCCCTGATTGCTTTTCAGAACTAAGCCACCAGCCATGTTTAAATCTGAGAGAAACACAATCCCTGCAAAGGAGTCACACAGAGAGCGGAGCGAGAGCAGCCTCGTAAAAAAAAGGGGGGGGGAGGAGGAAAGGAAGAGAAAATCTATAATAGCACAGGTTTATAGCAACTACCTAGAAATTACTTATTATTTCGGGTGCTACAAAATTGAACTTAAAACACATGGGTTTCCTGGACTCAAAAGGAGGAGGGAATTATGGGTAACTGTCAGCAGGCAGGATATCAAGTGTACTTGTGAAGTATGTCATTCACATGAGGTGTCACAGTCACAGAAAAAGATATTAAAAAGGCATTCCATATCTGGTAGGGCATTCCATGGTCTGAGTTCAGCTGGTTATCCAGGTGTCTTCTTTGCAGTGGGAGGAGTTACAGGTTGAGATCTATCCTGCTTGTCACAAACCTGCCTAGGAAAGAGCGAAGGGCACGCTTGTTTGCTTGCCTCCAGCTGATCCGCAGACACCAGAGTGAGCCAGTCTTGCAAGGATAAAGTGCTCAGCTGTACTTAAGAGAGCTCCATAAGTCACAGTACCCACGGGGATCTAGCTATGTCGTCTTACTCTTGTTAACTGGTTTGCCTCCATTCATTATTGCCGACGCACTTGTGCTTTTACTCGGAGTCACCCCAGCCTTTGGCACTGTTTCTCCAACATCATGCAATGAGGGTTCCCGATACATGGCAACTGCGTGGGAAAAGAAAAGAACGTGTGAGTAACACTTAAATTAAAATACCAGCATAGTTCATTCAAGTCATTTCTTAGAGATTCAATATTTGGGGCTCCAGAATTCCTACAGATTCAAGAACTCAGAACTGCTGCTGTTCAAGGACGTTTTCTTCATAACCATACTAGTGCTAGGTAAAGGTAAAGGTTCCCCATGCACATGCGTGCTAGTCATATCCAACTCCAGGGGTGGTGCTCATCTCTGTTTTCAAGCCAAAGAGCCAGTGTTGTGCAATTCTTTGGCCATGTGGCCAGCATGGCTGGACGCATTTCTGCACACGGAACACTATTTACCTTCCCGCTTTTTTCAGCGGTACCTATTTCTCTACTTGCATTTACATGCTTTCAAACTGCTAGGTTGGCAGGAGCTGAGGTTATCAGCAGGCGCTCACTCTGCTGCGTGGCACCTGGGATTCGAACCAACGAGCTGCCAACTTTGCAGCCAACACTTTTCAGAAGCCTGAGTCCACAGAGCCACCACGCCCCAGAATTCCTACATATTCAAGAACTTTTCTTCTTAACAATACTAGTGTTACATTCTAGGAATGTCTTCCTTCTTGCATCATTTCAGATGCATATATAGAAGTAAAAATTATGAATAACTGCAAATCCAACACAAACTTGCTTACAATTTTTTCCAGTCTAAACACGCACACACTATTAACAATTGCATTGTAAAGTTATTTGGTTCATCACAACAAGCATAAAGACATATCTTTTGTGATGTATAAAAGTCTCTCTATAAAGAGGATTAGCTCATCCCTGAACAAAGAACCATGTTTTTGAGGTCCACCTGCAATTTGGAGCACTGGAGAAACTGATTACATTTGAGACAGGATGAGGTTAAAATCTGCAGCATCAAAGATGTAAGGCAAAATCAGTGTGTATCAGATAATTTCAAACAGATGTTAGATTAGACATAAACCCTGGAGTCTCTCTGGCTTGGAACATGGTATAGCCCCTGGGTAAACTTAACTCTGTGGATTCCAATCATTTTTCCTAAGCTGGTCACAACTTCTCGAGAGCTGCAGGCCTGACCCAAGAGGGCCCTTCTTATGCTCTTATGTTAGGTAGGCTTATAAATCAGACCATACATACATCATACTCTAATTATATTGGGGTAACAATACTGGGCACGAACCTTCCTAATCTGGGACACCATCAGATGGTCATGCAGAGCTCAAAAGAATTTTGTTTCTCTGCTTTCCCCTTGACAGCAAAGGCCATCTGAGAAATGGGAAACTGTTAATGCTTCTTTTATTCCTATTTACATAGCGCCTCAAACTACTGGAGCTCAAGCAATTTGGCAGAGCAGAGCACTGAATAAGAGCTACAAAATGGCAGCATGCTCTGATCTACCTCCCCTTGAGTTGCTTGCTAGCTATGCTTACAAAATGACCGCCTTAAGCATGGAGAAGAGAAGCAGACCACAACTGAACTCTGTTGGTCTGTTTTGTTTCCCTCTCTCTACAGGTGAAGCCTGGGCCAACATAAGGAATGGGGCTCTCAAAAGAATGCTTCTCTTTCCCAATTTTTTTATTATCTTAAAATAAAACTGCTTCTTCAACGGTATGATGAAGGACTTGGGATCCATTGTATTGTTGCTGTGTGACAGAGAATATTAAAGGTCACCCTCACTGTAGCTTATACAGAAGCATAAAGCAAAAGCTTTCTGTTTCCTTATGCTCAGTACTTCCATTCATATTATCTACCATAATTAAAATAACAACCGGTGCTTGAACATTTTCAGAACCTGCTTTGAAAATGAATTGAAAATTCATTAAACATTCCAGGATACTGTAATAGCTGTCTTTTTGTTTCACTGCAGCAAAAACAGACTGTTGCAACAGACTAACCTATTTATTGGGCCAACATAAGCTACTGTGGATAACAGACCTAGAGCAGAGAAAAAATAAATTCCAAACCAGAGGGCCAAAGGGGCATGAACTGCAAGAGGTAGCAGATCTGTGACATTTCTGCAAAAAGTCCAAATGTCTGCCAAGTGGGGGAGAAAGAGTGACTCGTTTGCCACAGCAGCAACTATAAATGCCTTAAGTGTGTTTAGCCCAATTCTCTCTGCTCACTAATGGATGTCTACCTAATAGGAATAGGAATTGGAATCTTTATTGTCATTGCCCACTTGCAGGAACAATGAAATTTCATGGTTGCTATATTCAACTCATTTAAAACATTCCACCTAGATTTAAAAACAGCTACAACACATAAAATATGACATACTCGCTCTACAACCAGATAGATAACATATCTTGTTGACTGTAAGTAAGTCTATTTTGGCAGAACTTAAAAGCCAGATTCTGAGTTGAGGAGCAACCAGCTGCTGTGTTTGCCTGCGCCACCATCTTTGCCCAAGGCACCTAGAGACACCCAAACTGCAAGGAAGCCTCTTCCACATTTCCTCTGATCTTTACTTGTATTCATTTCTATTAGTTCGAAACAAAAAGAAATAAACCTTGAGTTGGTAAACGAATAAGGGGTATAACTAAATGCAAATACTGGAAAACATATCAGCTTCATCTTCTGGAATACTTCCAGCTGGAATGGCTTTTAGTCATGCTGAATGGAGAATTCTGGGCCATGCAGTCTAGAAAAAGCAACTTTTCTTTACTTGGTCTCTATGTCTCATTAAAACGAGAGTCAGAAAGTTTGAAATCAATCACTCATAAAGAAGCACCTGTAGAAATTTAATTGTACGTAGGTGTTTGAATTGCTTAGTGGATCTCTCTCACAAAACTCCAGTTGCCAGTGTTCTTTGTCATATTTGAATAGGTTTAAAATTAAAATAGTTTGACTATCTGCTGTGTATTAAGATCCACACACCAGAGCCTTCATGAAGTGGAGCAATCACAATGCAACACAGCTGCTGCTCCACTAGTAACAGTTTAGCATCCAATCTAGTTCTATTCTTCCTGTTCTCTTTTCAATCTATGCATCAAGATTCATAGTCCATATAGGCAAGGTTGTAGATCTTTATCCAGGCATCAATTAAAGAAGCATGTATTAGTAAGCATAATGTGTGTGCGCGCGCACACACACAAAGACACACACACACAAAAAAAAACCAAGGATTTTTTAAAATGAGAACAAAACCTTGCAAAGATTTATCTCTGTGGAGACCTGGAGGGATTATTCACAGGGGGTTAAACATCAAATATCACCAAGGTTTAAAAAGACGTCGAGTGCTCATTTTATCCCCATGAGAGAGCTCCCCCAAGGGCTCTCAAACCCTTTCCTCTCATCTTGGTTACAGGCACCTTCCCTGGTAGCTCTTTTTGCCACTTAACATGAAACACAATTTGTGCAAAACTCCCAGTTCTGCACAAAAGTTGTTCCCTTATCCCTTTTGAAGTTAAGTGTCCATAATGAGCAGGCTGACTGATCACAAAGATGCATCGTTTTAAATTTTGCACATTTTCAAAAGGTCACAAAAACATGTGTGAAAATACACATTTTTTTCCTGTAAGACGAAAGCAGAGGTAACACTGCCAACGTCCATTGAAGAGAAAAGTTATTTAGATTTGTTTTTGTTTGTTTCCTATGTCAGGTTAAGTCAAGCCAAGATTTAAGTGGGCAGCCACTAAAGCAAGTTTTTTAACCACTGCAAGGGACAGCAGAGAAATGCACCTCTGAGGTCCACGCTGCCCATGTTTTAACATGCCTGGCTCTGCCACAGTCAAGCTTACCTTCCAATGGCTTCGGTAGAAAATGAGCTGCTGGTTTTGTTTTCTTCACTCTGTTCCCTTTCATGACTTGCCCTTCCTTATTGAGCCCCAAGAACCAAGCCCTACCCGACTCCTGCTGTCTGTAGAGCATGGATGAGTAGATTACATAATAGTTTTCAAAAACGGACTCCTTAAATTTGCATTCTGGTGTAAAAAGTTCCTGCAAAGAAAAACAGAAAATGTCAGAAACCATATCTCAACCTCTGCCCTTCTATTTTTCCAAGTTAACCTCCCGTTCCCAAAAGACCTGATGGGTACCCAAGAGTAACAGACTCTATAAAGAATTCAGTTCTATTTCCAGCGTGACATTGGGATGCTCTGGGCATTGCACCCACGGATCTCTTGCATCAGTAAAATAGAGAGAAAAGCAATACAAAGTGCAGGAGGTAAGGAGGAAACAGTATATGTTGCTATGGAACTATCCAGAACACTGTGCATAGTAGAATGCATAAAGGAGAGGGGAATGTTTGAACTGCACCACAAACAAAAATCTGGCAAATATCTTTTTTTTTCTTGCTTAATAAATATTTCCCTTTCTTTGCTAAAAGAATGAATGGATGGCACAGGCACGTATATGCACACACATACAGTCGATGTGTGTTATGTACGCTTGTGTGTTCATAAGCAGTGTTTTACCCCTTTTCTTCGTACCAGTTTTCATCTCTAAATCTCAAGGATACTTAAACAAATTAGTATCATAGAAACTGTTTGTTATATTGCATGGAATTAATTTCTACAGATAGTCACCAAAGATGAGAGATGAAAGATGCTAGGAGACGGGATGGATTTGTTGTGTTTGTTTTTAAATTACAGTTCCCAGCTTCACACAGCCAACATACCACTAGTTGGGTTGGTTGTGGGGCCATTTGCTACACTACCTATGAGATGGTGGGAATTATAACCCACAATCCACAACTGCCCCTTCTCTGGAAATTGAACATATCAAAGGTACAGTAAACAATTAGCCGCCCAGAGTTCCTTAGGGAAGATAGGCGGGGTATAAATCCAATAATAAATAAATAAATAAATAAATAAATAAATAAATAAATAAATAAATAATGCTGGTTATAGGTACAACTGCATACAGAAGCAAATATGGACAAATGTGTATAAGTGCACATGCATGCATGAGTGTGCATACACATTTATCCACCCATCCATCTAGCAACTAACTCATTTGAAAAGGTAGAAAAAACTTGGGCAAACAATTCCCATTGCATTAAGGACCTCCTCTCAGCCATGATTCATTGTCATCCCGTAATATTTGGGTGCTAAGCAACCAGCTAACAAGAAATGTATGTGATGCAAAGCAAATGTCTTTGACAACCTGTCAGCACTAGCATCAGAAACTCAAATTCGCCAGAGTACTGTACAGTGGTACCTTGTATAAAGGAATCAATTCATTCCAAATGAAATTATGTTAAGCAAATTTTCCTTTATACAAATTCCCATAGGAATGCATTGAAAATGGAGTAATCCCATTTTTATGTTGTATGGATTCTCCCCATAGGCGATTGATTATCTTAAGCAAATTTCCCCTATCTCCGGAATTTTTTATGTTGTACAAATTTTATGTTTTCTGTTCAATGGTCATTATATGTAAATTAAGACTTTTAAAATCTACTTTGCTTTCCATGAATGACTGGATGATTAGTTGTGCTTTGAAAGTAATGAAAGAGCTTGGTATGCTAAACCGTAGGCTACAGTTCTTAAAAATATATATACATGTACAAAAAGTACTCATTGTTTTTTATTGTAATGTGGCAACACTGGAGCCCTTGGCAAGGTGTTCACAGAATAGTGAATTAATTCCTTTATACAAGGTACCACTGTACATATTATGCTTTACTAGTTATTTCTATCAGGTTATTATGAAGACCGTTATCTAAATAAATACTGCATACAGAAAGTTTGTGCAACCTGTGCAAATTTGAATACAATGCAGTCAAGATCAACCATTCTGAGCCCTGCTGATACCAGGGGTGTGAGCTGTGCACTTTTAAAAACTCTGCTAATGAAATTAAAGGGGTCCTAGCTTTGGTTAGACTGTCATGCTCACACATATACACACAGACTCAGAAACAAGCAGAGAAAGACAGACAGGATTTGGATCCAAACTAGTTTGTTTTACTTTAGTTAGTCATAACTAACTTGTCCCATTGGATTTGCTGATAAAAAATCTTGACTGGGCTTGAGGGAATTTCAGCCAACTATGGCAGGAGAGGAGCAGAGATAGATTGACAGCAAGTCTAGATCATACCTGCAGAATTCCAGCAGAGTTTCTAATGATCCTTTAATACTGGCACTCCAAAGTAATGATGTTCTATATAGATTGTCTGGAGTGTTTCACAGACTCTATCTCCAAATGATATCCGTTCAACATACAGAGTATATGTGCCATGTATGCTCATGTAGCAAGGGATGGGTCTGGCCTTTCCCCTTCAAACAAATTTGGAGGAAAACTGAAAGAATATTTGGCCCATGGTCAGCTGTGGTTCATACATCAACTTTTTAATGGCCTATAAATGGTATTTTAAAATTGCCGAGATGATGGATCTTAGGACTAACTTTTGCCCTACATGGGTAGTTATACGTTCTGTATCCCATTCTTTGTCCTTGCTTAACCTGGCTCGGCTCTCCACGGGATATCAATCATATAGCTTCTCCTTGTTCTTACTGTTCTTGGGAATCCCCGAGCGAAACAGAACGGGGAATCCGTGACATTTTAGCTGACTTGTGTACTTTGACTCAAGTGACACATTTTCAAAGCCCAGTCAGTTGGCAGGTGAAAATCTAGAGGGTTCTGTGCTTTTGCAAAACTCAGCTGGAAAAAAAATGATGGTCTGACAAAATAGTGAATGCTCTGAGGTATACAGCATGCTACGTTTCACTTCCTCATGGAACTGCCGCGGGTATGCAAGGTAATTCTTCTTAGCTGCAGCCTAAATTAGCTGAAAGTTGCCCAGTTTAAACAGATTTAAAGGAACTCATGTCCCTGTAGGTAGGCTAGCAATTTCCCCTATGGCTTTCTCTTTATGACCCCCTTTTTTTCCTCTGGTTCATTTTATGTCCTGCAATTTCTTATTTTTATTTTTATTTTATTTTCACATCAGAGCTAGAACATACAGTATATTCTATATATTTTATTTTATTTTACTTTTAAAGCCACAGGTGAAGCCCCCCCCCCCCCAGCAAAGGTCTGTCCCCTTGCAGACACGTTACCCATCTTGCCATTCAGTGGGAGATGTGGATGAGAAAATGAACTTTTAGCCCTGAGTAGATTCCTCCTGTGTTAATGCAAATGGTTAGTTTTCATTATTCCTTGGTTTCTATATTGATTAAATTATTTAGTTATTACTTTGTATTCTGGATTTTAATATAACAACCAAATCAATTTACTGGATTCACAGCCGAGGTCTAAGGAGACTTTAGCAAACGACGATTGTTCAGTGAGTAGTACTGTTGCTTTTTAAAAATTTAACATTGCCATTCCAGATATCTCTGGAATGACAGGTTGCTGAATAAATGTGAGGAGAATACATTCTTATTAACAAACTGTGTGAAATTAAAGCCTGTGTAAGTACAGTAGGACCCCGTATCCACTGATTCATTATCCACTGATTCAGTTATCCATGGCTGGTAGAGGGGAAAAAATTAAATAATTCAGCAGCTACAAAGCAAGCTATTGTCATAAACAGCAGCTGTAAAGCAAGCTACTGCCACAAAACAGCAGTCATAAAGCAAGCTACTGTCAGGAAACAGCAGTTTGGGGGTGGGTGGGTGGGCAAGCGTTCTCTCTTATCCACGGTTTTCATTATCCACGGGAAGGCCTGGAACCAATCCCCAGTGGATACCGGGGTCCTATTGTATGAACAAAATATCACACAGAGATACATTCAGGCTAGTTTCCTGGTAAATCTGCACAGGATCCTGAATTATAAAAATTATAAAATAAGATATTTCGTAGGCAAATATATTTCTGCTGAAGCACAACCAAGATCATGATGAGGGTACAAGAAACCAAGTCCTAAGGGGAATGGTTGGAACATCTCAGTTTCTATAGACAGGAAAACAGGAAATGAAGGGGAGATCTTACAGCTGCCCTGAAATATTTGGAAGGGTTTTCGTACCTAATGTGTGTTTCCAATGGTTCCAGAGGGCAGGTCTGGATGTAAATGGAAAAGAGCACATTTTGGCTAAACTTCAAGAGAGGTGGCAGATGGGAGCAGACACTCCTCTTGCTGGAGACCTTTAAGTTAAGAGACTCACACGCGATCTATCAGGAATGTTATTGTTAGAAAAATCCAGCATCAAGCAGGGATGAGATGGCACCCAAGGTCAAATATAAAACCTTTTGATTCGGTTTCCTTACTGCGTGCTATTTCTCTTCCCATTTCATTTGCAAAGGCCCTTCTGATAAATTGAGCAGCATGAACTCCAAAGCAGGGATTTCATCTTCTCATCTTGTCAACAAATAACAGAGAAGTGTGAATGGTGAGGAAATCCTATCTACCCACATGTTGTCTGTCTCTTTCCTAACACTTAGCAGACTCTCGGCATTTCGGGGGGGGGGGGAGAACACCCACAGTCTGCTTACTTCACACACTCATAGAAAGGTCTCCAAGTTCCCAATTTAGACCTCTGCTGAGCACAAGGTGATTCACTTCTTTTATGTGATCAGCATACATTAAGTTGAAGGAATATACTACAGATTTCTTGTCACTCTGATCTTCAGTACTAGATCTTTGTAGGTTGACTGCCCACATCCACATGCCACAAACTACTATCAGATATTGCATTCATATCTCTGTAAACCATCTCAATTTAACCCCATACATCTATTTATCACGGTAATTATCTCCAAGGGATTCAATCTAATGGGACTGGCACAGCCCAGAGATTGCAAGATTGCAGGTCAAGGTGAAGGCCAAAACTCCAAACTACTTCTCCTGAGAGCATTCAATGCACTAGAATTTTCTAGTCCTTTGGGGGTTGGGGTGACAAAGCAATGGCTCACTAGGGTATTTCAGTGTTTCGTATTCTTTGAAAGTTCAAGGAGCTGGAACGCTTTCATAGAAATTATGTCATGCCTGTCCTAAAAGAACTACACTAGCTGCTGGTATATTTCTGGTCCAAATTCACTGTGGTCATAATGACATCTAAAGCCCTAAACTACCTGGAGGTTTTGAGTGAGGACCACCTCTCCCTATATAAGCCTGCTTAGACCCCTGAAATCAGCTAGGAAGACTCTCTTTCGTGTCTCACCAAGAGAAGCAATGCATCATTTGGTCAGGCAGGAGAAGCCCTTTTCTTCAAGGGGACAGAAGGGCTGCTCTGAACAGCCTTTCAGTGCTAGGGGGGCTCCTTTGCCTCCCTGTAACAGACACAACATGCAAATTGTGGATCATGTGGTCCATCAGGCTGTGTGTTGTGTCATTATAGTCGTGACTGACTCTTCGTGACTCCATGTCCATGGAGTTTTCTTGGCAGGAATACTGGAGTGGCTTGCCAGTTCCTACTCCAGGCGCCTACAGCATCTGGTATTCCCTGGTGGTCTCCCATCCAAGTATTAACCAGGGCTGACCCTGCTTAGCTTCCGAAATCAAGTGAGATCGGATGTGCTTAGGGCATCTAGGCTAGGAGCCTATATAAGGCTCTGTTTCCTTACCTCTTTTGCCTCGTGCTGTTCTCCTGCCTGCCCACCCTCTTAGGAGAATGAGATTTTCTATTTATTTATTCATTTTTATATTTGTATACTGCAATCAATTTTCCTAAGTGGTTGCGCCAGGGCCGGATGGGAATTTTTGACTGCTACTCAGATTGGCCAATTTCACCCATCCTGTTCTCCTCAGGTGAGGTGTGGTCATTGGCTATTCTACCTGTCACAATTGGCAGTTAGTGCAAGTGACAACCCAAGTTAGTCAGTATTAGAAAGTTGAGTGTTCATAATTTACCCGGCAGCCCTCTATATTAATAGTCTAGAATATTAAGATTATTAGGCTGTATCCTTGTGCCAACCCTGTTTGGGATCTTCTTTGCTATCATCCTGAAGTATGCTTTTGGAACTTCAACAGAGGGTATCTATCTCCGGACCAGATCAGATGGAAAACTCTTCAATCTCTCTAGATTGAGAGCAAAGTCTAAGGTACAGGTGAAATGTTTGCGGGATCTCCTCTTTGCTGATGACGCCGCCATTACTGCTCACTTTGCCGAAGATCTCCAACAACTCATGGATTATTTTAGTAAAGCTTGCAAAGATTTTGGGCTAGAAATCAGGCTGAAAAAAAACACAAATAATGGGCCAGAATGTGGACTCTCCTCCTCGCATTACAATTTCTGCAAAAGAACTGGAAGTTGTCCATGACTTTGTGTATCTTGGCTCAACTATCACAGATACACTCGCACTAGAGTCTGAGCTGAATAAACATATAGGTAAAGCAGCTATTATGTTTTCCAGACTAACAAAGAGAGTATGGCTCAATAAGAAGCTGACAGAACATACAAAGATACAGGTCTATAAAGCTTGTGTACTGAGCACACTTTTGTATTGCAGCGAGTCTTGGACCATCCATGCCCGACAGGAAAGAAAGCTTAATACCTTCCATATGCACTGTCTTAGGCGAATATTCAACATTACCTGGCACGACAAAGTTCCAAATAGCATAGTCCTGAATCGAGCTGGAATCCCTAGCACATACACTTTATTGAAACAGCGACACGTATGCTGGCTTGGACACGTTGTGAGAATGGATGATGGCCGGATCCCAAAAGATCTTCTATATGGAGAACTAATGCAGGGAAAGCGCCCCAGAGGGAGACCAGAGCTGCGGTATAAGGATATCTGTAAGAGGGATCTGAAGGCCTTGGGAATGGACCTCAACAGATGGGAAACCCTGAATTCCGATCGCACTGTCTGGAGGCAAGAGATACAGCATGGCCTACATAAATTTGAAGAGGCATTTGTCCAACAGGCAGAGGAAAAGAGGCAGCCACGGAAAGAACAAAACTCGAGGACCGGGCAAGAAACAGAATACATCTCTCCCCAGTGCGGTAGAGACTGCCATTTCTGAATTGGTCTATTTAGTCACACTAGGTGTTGTTCTTAGGATTTCTACTCCAGGCATGATACCATAGTCTTTCAAGACTGAAAGATGCCAAGACTGAAAGATGCCAATGAATGAATGAATGAATTAATTAATTAATGAATGAAGTCAAAGCATTAAAATTCGCCCCTGGAGGTTAGATGAGAGCTGGCCAGACAGTTTCTATGGGATGGGTGCTGTGCTAGTGGACAGCGCCCACCTAAATTTAATTAGACCCTGTAATTCATGCCGGTTGCACTATTCTGAGCCCCCCCCCCCCCGGATTTTCATCCCTTAGAGTTTACTTACTACAGCTAATCAATAAATTGTGGTCTAATTTGAACTCCATAATTCTTGTCTCATCTCTTTATTTTGGGGCCGGGGTGGCAATGGTCTCTCTGCTTGGAGACCTAGCTGACACCAATCTCCCTTTCAGTGCCAAGTTAAAACTCAGCTCTTCATCCAAGAATTGGGATCCAGGGGCTATTAAGCTGATAAAATGTACTGTACATAAATGGAAATCATAATTTAATATGCACTATAATAAATGAATGCTATATTAATTCCTATTTGTGAAATTATTTAACAAAGCATAGTAAGTTGTATGGTATAATTTATGTTATTAATAGTAATGCACTGTGTATCCATGGAGATGTACAATTGATTCCTGGTACACAGCTCACTCTTTTTTTATATAGCAGAGAAGAAAAACAGAATGATGTACGTAAGAAATTGTTCCTATTCTCCAACCTCTTTATATAAGGTTCAGGTGTTCCATGAAGGTATCAGAGAAATTAACAGAATCTCCACAGGGCATATTTTCTTAAGAACAAGGCAAATCTCTTGATACAATTATGGTTTAAATATATTAAAAACACTGATCTTAATAAGCTGGCTACAGATTAGTTAAATCGGAATGCTTGGATCTGATCCGATTTGTAGGCTGGTTCACATTTTGGTTCAACTGAAATATTTTGATATAAGCTGATTTTGTCTCATTCAAATCAACAGGATGAAATCAGATTAAATCCTAGCAATTTAGCTTAACTGGACAAGGATAAAGTTGTTACGGGCATTACTGTCAAATGGAACAAAATGAGTTCAATTCCAACCATTGGTTTATCATGAAGTGGTCTGCCCTTGACCTTAATATTCTACAGATTGGCTTAGGCAGGAATCCAAACAATGATGTCTGGGGATAGAACTCCCCTGAAAACAACAAAACCGAGAACTACTCCGGGCATTACAACATGAGGAGATATATAGATGTGGTGCGGCCCACGTATAATGCCTACATTGAGGGTTCATTCAGCCAGGGATGGCTAGACACATTGTGTGGACTGAGGCAGAGTAGCAACTGCCACACCTGTCCCAACTGGACAATGAAGTTGTTTTTCACATGCACCAGAAAAACCCACAAATCCTTCTTTCCATCTTTCACCCTTTAAAATCTCACACAGTTTTATGCCCCTTCATGATACACAGACTGTGTTACCTGAGATGGCCCCTTACTACACCTAACAGGAGAGTCAGTCCTGAGTCCAGTTCTCCTCCAAGGAGAGAGACCACCCGGTAGTGGGGCGGCTAAAAATATTGCAAATAAATAAATAAAAAAATAAATACAAGCTCTAGATGCTATTATGGTTTTCTATTATATCCGCTACACAAGTGTCATAATCTGAAAAACTGACTCCCATGTGTTGCCTTTGTCCACTCTCGCACACACGCTAATATCTTAAATCATTATCACTTTCAGACAAATGGATTTAGGATCAAATAGATGAGGGAGCAGTCTGTAAAAAGTTAGTAGTGTGAAATAAGCATGGCTGGCTGCATTAGCCAAATGGTTTAGGGATCTCGCTGCAGGGCCAGAGTTTGGGAGTTTGGTTTCCCACTAGAGATGGGCACGACTAGGGAAAATGACGTTTTCGAGTTGTCGTGTGTCGGAGGCGGCCCGTGTCGGCTCGTTTCCGTTTTTCGCGAAACTTCGCAAAAATAGTCATTTCATTTTTTCGTCTGTCGTTATACTGGTTTAGGGGGGTAGCGGGCTTCTGGAGGCACCTCTGTGGGGTGGGTGCCTCCTCTGGCCCGCTATGAAGGGAAGCGGGCTCCTGGAGGCACCTCTTTTGGGGGGGGGTGCCTCCTCTCCTCACCCGCTAGGAAGGAAGGGAAAGCAGGCTCCTGGAGACCCCCCATGCCATGGGGGCCTCCTCTCCTCACCTGCTGCAAAAGGGCATGCATAGCCATATGGATATATGCATACCAAGTTGCAGACACAGCAGACTGGCAGAGGCACCCCTCTTTTTGGGGTGCCTTCCCTGCATCAGTCAGGCCTCGACGGGCATGTTTTGCATGGCACACAAATGCTGCCGAGCCAAGCCTGCAGGAGTCAGCCAGAGCCACAAGTGACAGACTGGCGAACTCTCTCTGTGGCTCACTAAGAAGGGAAACGTACTTGCGTGTAGTGCAATGCAAGTACAGATCTGGCTTAGGGGACGGGTTAGCGCAAGGGCTAGGGTTAGGCTAGGGTAGTGGGGTGCACCTCTGGGTGCCTCTCTGACCCACTAAGAGGACAGTGTACTGTGGCGTATGGGTAAGGGACTAAGGGTTAGGGTTAGGGTTAGGGCTAGGGCAGGGTTTAGTGGGCTTTTTGGCACATCCCAGAAGTCTCAGTGGCCAAGTGGCCATGCGATTGGTGGAATGGCTCCAAAAATTTGCATGGTCCACTCCCATGGCCAGCCCATCATTGTGCAGGTGTAAAAAAATAAAATAAAATAAAATAAAATAAAATAAAATAAAATAAAATAAAATAAAATCAATGGAGAGAGGACAGAGGAGACATTTTGTTGCAAGAAAAACCCACTGCTACTGTAAAAATTCTGGCAGTTTTAAAATAGCAATTTTCGCATGTTTCTGTGTGGTGCTTGTGTGTTTTTGGACCACGATTTCAAAAAAAATATTGTGGTCGCGCCCCATTTTTTATCCCCCGCCCGCAACGCATGGCATGGCGAGTCCGGCTTGTTGCTTGCGACTCTGCGAGTCCCCACCAGAGCAGCCCAGGACAGGAGAGGGGGGGAGGCCGGGGACACCCCCCCCAAACCACCCCTCTGGTAGGTGCACTCTCAGGCAGGCATATTTTCGCCTGCTTTTTGGGCCGGGAATCGGGGGGGTTTTTTACTTTAAAAAACTTTTTTTTCTGTGCCGCTTGAATGGCGGCGAGCCGGTGAGCCGGCGACTTTAGCGGGACGACGAGGATGCCCGCCCCCAGCGCAGCCCAGGAGGGACAGGAGGAGAGGGGGGAGGCCGGGGACCCCCCCAGAAACCACCCCTCTGGTAGGTGCCCTGAGCCCTCACTCAGGCAGGCATATTTTCGCTTGCTTTTTGCCCTGGAATCGGTTTTTTTTTTAACTTTTAAAAACTTTTTTTCTGTGCCGCTTGGCATCGCGGGATCGCCGCGATGCCAGGAACGACAATGACAAATCAGACCCAATTATTCTTTAGTTGGTTCGAGTTCGAGTTCTGGCGGAGTAATTCCCGTTACCGTTTCCGTTCCGTAACGGAAACGGAAACAGGAATTCCGCTAAGTCGTGCCCATGTCTATTTCCCACTGTGTCTGCTCCGAGTGCAGAGAACCTGTGTGGCTTTGGGCAACTTTTACAAACCTAGAATAACTTAGAAGAAGGGAATAATAAACCACTTCTAAGTATTCTCTACCTGGAAAAACCTAAAAATGATTTGCCACATGTCAGAGTACGAGCTCTGGGTAAGTTGATTCCCCCCAACTCTGCTAACAAGACTAAAGTACTCTGTAGGAGCTAGAGCGGCCATTTAGGTTTTCAAAAATACGTATCCACATGTAATACTGTCACTCTGTTCCTCATTCTCATTGTTATAAGTTGCTAGGGCCTAAGAAGACAACTCAAGAAAGAATTTCAAAGCTCCATCCATATGATTAATCAATTGAACTTGAGAACAGACAAGGAATGCTTTCCTCACTCAGAATTTCTATAACTTATGTACATGAATTGCATCGTGTTCCTTCTCTTTTAGAAGTAAAGGATGTGTATACAAACACGGCACTGTTAAAAAGCACACATATGATCCATCTAGTATTACAAATTCTTCAACAAAATAGCCATCACGCTGCTTATGGGCAATTTGTGTAACTACACTAATTGCACAAATTGCCCAAAAGTGGTGTGGTTGTGATTTCCATTGCATGGTTTTGTGCAAAAAGGTAGCCAATATATGCACAAAAATGGGCAGCTGAATGCAACCTATAGTTCTTGCCATCATAGTCAGCAAAGAATGTCACCATGTCTCAGTCACATGTGAGAAATAGGCTAGACCAGGCAAGAGTCTGTATGCACATGGTCTGTTGTTTCTTTACTCCGGGTCGGCCATTCTCTAAGGTATTCTGGGTGGTGGTGTCCCTCTCTCTTAATTTGCCCAGACTGCGACTCCTCTGCTCTGCACCATCTGGAACGTTATCAGACTTTTCTTCCTACTTGCCATCTCCTTCCATGTCTAGTCTAGGTCTGAAGAATTCGTTTCTGAGCAGATGTTATTAAGATAGAAAAGTGGAAGCTTTATTGACAGGAGACTGGCAACCAAGACAATCTGATCACCTGGGAGTCTCAAGCCATTTGAAGGGTTCTTCAATCCACAACATTTGAAAGGATCTTTACCCAAGGATAATGGAGCAAGGACGACTGCACAGAGACAAGCTACCAGCCATGATAATAATGCTTCCTGGGGAGCCAGGGGATAAAGGAAGACACAGGGCTAGTCTATCTAGTATTGCCTTCCCTGGGATTGATTTGGCAAACTCAAAGGAAGTACAGACAGTAGAACATTCTGAGTACAAAGGCTGCTGGAAGCCCACAAAGGCACTGAGAAATGTTTTGACGTTATTGCTTAAACAGCATTCAGCAAAGAATTTTTAATATTTCTGTGTTCATTGACTTCTACTCTGTTATCTTACTTCACCCTCTTTCTCTTGCTTTAAACTTTAACATTAGCTAGCCATTGCTTTAAGAAATGTATAATTCACTGGTATCAACTTTATCACAATGCAGGAAACACATTATTTCTAGATCAGCATCTACAGAGAAAAAACAATGGTCAAAAGTCCCTCCCATGTCCCTTCATTGGGGCTACTTCATAGCACCAACGAGTAGCCACTACTTGTAACTCTGATTATTATCCCATGGTTATTTCAGAAAGTAGCATAGTTCAGTAATGTCATAAGAAGTAATGCATTATTTCCAAGTTTTGGTTGAAAGGAGATGGTGACCAATCATAAAAATGTGCTTTATCATGGGCTTCACTACCGTGGTTCTTTACTCATTTGTTTATTACAATCCATCCATGTATTCTTAGATTGCTTCTCACTTTAAGGTAGGGTATGGGAGTGAGTTGCAATGTGGTTGCCACTTCCCATGCTCCTCACAAAGTACAAGAAAACCCAGGCCATGTGGGAATGGCTACTACCGCAGTTCCTTACCACACTAGTACTGCCTAAACTTCCAGCTGAAGAAGGTACTTGGATGAGTAGCAAAACATTTCAATCCCATAAAAAAAAGTTCAGTTGCCATGACTCAAGTCCCAGATAACCTCACCTGGACGACTGAGAATCTCTGCAGAAATAAACCTCCAGCAGTGATTCTCCTTCTAGGAAGGAGTTGAATAGCTTCACCATTCATAATCTCTGCAGTGAGGAATGGCAAAGCAATAGGGTGCTAACTTCCCGCCTCTCAATAACATAATGCTGTTTGTGGTGTTCACTGCAGATAGATACTGATGTGATACTGCTTGGAATCCTAATGCTACTACTTATACTGAGATAGATTCTGATATGCATGGACTCTGGAAGTTTCCACATCCAGTAGAAGCAGCTGTTTTCAAAGCAGGAGCAGAATCTTTCTTCTGGGCAGGATGGAAGTGGAGAAACAAGAAGTGGAGGATATTCCTCTCCCCTTTTGCTTTGTAACTACTGTATAGTGAAATCTGAGCAGCCAGTCAAGTTTGCAGTTGTACGGACCTCTAGTAACAAACTGACATCAGGAAGGCACATCTTAGCTGCTAGTGTGGGAGAACGGTGGATTCACACGAGGCAGTTAGGCAGACTTAATCCCTATCACATGTTCTGCTTATGAAAAGAGGGTCTCCTGGTACCAGCAACATATGTGGACTGGTAGAGTTTTCCTTAATTGGCACCACACAATTAAATGTAATATTAAAAGAGAAACCTGGGAGGGTATTTTTCTTCTTCCTTGACTCAAAATTATCTATAGAACATCCCCTGACACCAATTATATAAAAAAGGAAAGTCTAGAATTTAATTAGCATTTGATGATGCCACTCAGAATGCATTTAAATTATAAGCTCATCACATGAATAATCTTTTATCATCTGATTAGACAGAGCAATTCATGTGTCTAATGATACCTGCTAATCAATCGGGGGCAGGAAGAAGAGGGAGAGGATTTCAAAACCAAATCTGTATGCAAGCAGTTTGGTGCGGAGGAACATCCGTCTTTGTGGCTTTGGGTTAACAAGCAACCATGGTGATTTCAGTCAAGAGCCTGGATTTGGTATGATGACAATGTTTGCACCTTCAAAATGTACTCACTGAGTCAACATTTCAGGATTTTCATATCATTAGGCACTTACCTGTGGTGCTGTTCATAAAGGATTTTTAGCATAGCCAGTACGGATATAAATGTGAGTTTTAACATTCCATTTCTCCAAGATCATTTGATGCATAGCAATCTCCCCAATCCAGGACCCTCAACATGGGTTGGAATCAATGTTCCCCTCTAAGATGTGTGGGTACACAGCACTGCATTTGGGCATGTGCATGCAACTGGCCCAGTGTTCACAGCCATTGGCTTCCGGTGCTACACAGAACCCCGCCTGCACGAGACAGAGCTCTTGTGCAAATCAGAGGGAAGATGGGTTGGAATGTGATGCCATAATACACTACCAGCACAGAATTCTTGCTGGGAATGATGGAAGATGTAGTCAAGAGGACATTGGACAGGAGGCTGATGCAAAAGGACTTTTTGACATAAGAAACAAGTGCAACTGAAGACCTTGCCTTGGCAGAGATGGTGATACAAGGAGGTGGAGGTGGCATGTACTCCTGGCTTTATTCCTATTATCGCCTTCCAGCTTACCAACTCTTATGAGATAAACATCTGTCACACGGTCAGAGAAATGATCAGTTTTGCCAGACATGGAGGAGAGGATTGCCAGACCCTTCAATCAAATGCACATTGATTCAGTAGAGAAACTGAAGACAGAATACTGTTTATGCTCTCAAATCTTGTATTCTGTATCACAGTTTGGGCACTTGGTTTCTAAAAGGTTCACCACTGCTGTCCTTGTCTGTCACTCTACCCACTACACCACATTGGGATTCCAAATCTCAACTTTCACTGCAGGTCAAACTGGATGTCACTGAGAATGTCCATTTATACCAATTTCTCTCCCACAATGGGGTTTCCTCAGTGATTCAAGTCTCAGCAATCTGATTTCCAGTATAAGCCCACATCTACCTTCCTATGACAGATCATAAAACATAACATGCTCAACTGAGAAAACCATGTACAGTCTGTGACAATTAAATATCATTCACCACCAGAGGGAGCATTTCTTCTAAAAACATACTAAGCATATATACAGTATTTACAGATGAAATATAGAGTATTGTGACTCATGTTTATGTTTACCCCAGTGCTGGTTTAGGCAAATTCCATGCTCTTAGAAAGGAATAATTCTTTGCTAGAAAGTACACATATTGCAATGATTACAGTCCAAAACATCCATTCATGTGGGGTGAATTTAGCCATTGATTGAACTAAAACTGTGGAAAACTCACAGATTAATAAATGTTGGTTATGATCTCTCTCAAACTGTCAGAATTTTATTCCTCCTTGACCCACTGATTCAAAGTTAGCCAAATGTATGTGTGTGTTGTGTCGTTATAGTCGTGACCGACTCTTCGTGACTCCATGTCCATGGAGTTTTCTTGGCAGGAATGTAGGTGAAAGGAATTATATGGGCTTTGGATGATAATAGTCCCATTACATGTAATATCCTTTAGTGTTTTCTCTCTCTGTGTGTGTGTGTGTGTGTGTGAAGAACATCCTTTAGAACAGTTCTATGGCCAGCTACTGCAGCAGTAATAGAAGAAACCATCTATTGAAAGTGGAAGGGAATGAGTTGCAAAAACAGCAGCATTGTTAGCTGGAGGATTCTGGGAGATGTAGCTAAGACAATAAATTTTCCAAATTCTGCTCAGTTTCTCACAGCCATTTCTTTTCTCATTGCAACCCTGCTATTTATTTGAACTAGTAGTATTTGTTATGAGTCTGAGTACAGTTGCCCTTTGGCCTCTGGTTGTTCCAGAATGCCTGCCAGTCAGTGTGCCAACCTGGGTTTCTAAAGAATGTGCATTTTCTGAAATGACACAGCTACTAAGTTCATATCTCAGCATAGAGAAAGCTAAACTAATATCCACATGATTTTAAATTCCTTTTAATTTAATTGTGTTTCAACAGCTCAGTCCAGAATCCTGTTTACTGCAATCACAACAGTGCAATCATTTAAATGATCCCTCGCTCAGCATACTCTCCTTTGTGTTGCCAGTTGCATGCTGGTTATGAAATCAGAGGGCTTTTTGTTTTGTTTTGTGAATTTGACTGGGAGCCACTTTCAGCTCCAGTTTTGGGAGGACAATACAAATGGACAAGTACAAAGGGCATAGCTGCAACTTTTCATTCAGTTAGAAAGGTTGAGATCTTCTTGCAAAAAATGTGTCTTCAGCAAGCCATCCTCTCCCTTTCGTTGATGATGGGAACCCCTTCACACACTGCAATGAAAGCGTCCATGAAGATGGGGAGGAAGCAGGGTTATAATTGTCATTCCCACCCCATGAATGTCCAGGAGAGGGTATGGACCCTCAAAACCGTACTTATGTAGGCCCTGTCCACAGAATCAGGGCAAGGAGAGTCTATGTGTGTTTAGTTTTCAGGCATGCAGACTCTTTCTCATCTTTTGCAGGAACATACAGTGCACATTACATCTAAAAGGGAAACAATCCAAAAACCCTTTTGTTTACGTGAAAACAAAAATAGATAGATGTTTTAAAAACTAAAATTCCAATCTTGGAATTACAGTCTTCCAATGCATTTCACCTTAGCTGCAGCTTAGTCTTTTGGTGCCTCATGAAAAGAGAAAGATCATTTGTGTCCAGGGTACGCAGGACCATATAAGTAAATGGCTGCTATGTGAAATAAATAAATGAAAGGACTTGGCAACACTAACAAAAGCGCCCACTCAGCCCCTCATTGGGGTCCATGCCACATCTTGGATTATAAGGTGGTGGTGATGGTGGTGGTGGACACTCTTCGCACACAGACTGAGAGATAGCTTTAAGGTGGAAGAGAAATCAAACATATATTTCCAAGACATCACAAATATTTCATAATTATCAATATTTGTATCCTGTTCCTATTATACGTTTCCTAACTCCCATGTCTCCCTCTGCCACTCCATTTTTATAGCATCTGGTAAGCAGGACATTATAACATTCTTTCCAACCCTTTTTAAAACTTTTAAATCTGCTAAATCTAATTTCTAAGAATTTCATAAACCACCAACACCACCTCCCAAAAAGCTTAATAATCTGAAAGTGTAAAAAAGGCACATTTAATGACTGCTTTTCCCATAAATTTCCACATCATGTAACATGTCAACAATGATAGAATGTTAATCCTTTAATCTACAGTACAGGAGTAAACAACTTATTTGTTTGTTTACCTACCCACCACACCTTTCTCCTTAAAAAGTACCCAAGTGACTTACATCATTAAAATACAATATTTAAAAGCCAAAAACAGTGAGTATACAAATATTTAAAAACTCAGTTACAAAACCCTTCTCAGACAATCTGAGCCTACTAGGTTTCTGACCAACTGAGATCTGAAAAAAATCTGCCCCCAAAGCTTACAAATAACATTGCTAAGTGCCACTCTAAGCATTTTTATTTTTATTTATTTATTTAATACTTCTATACTGCCCGTCTTCTGGAGGAACTCCAGGCGGTTTACAGCAATAACTATTAGAAACAATAAAGAAACAACAGTAAACAACAACAATAATTGAATAAACAAGCAAAAACAAAAACAAAACAAAAATGTAAGATTAAGTGATGTTCATTCATAAATTACTGGGCAGAGCTTTGCTAATTTTGAATCTACGCCTATATATGTCATCTCAGAAATAAATCCCCGTTAGAGTTGTTTTCAGATACAGAACTAGTGGCATGAAGACAGAATAAAAGTAGATTTCACTAAAGCAGGGACTTGTTCAATTAACCTTTCACTAGTTATTAACGTTGCAATGATTGTGCCAAATAATTTTAAACTTTCTTTTAGATGCCTTATACGAGTAAAAATATAGTTTGCTTGGTTCTTTTAAATTCATCGGCAACAGTGCATTTCCATAACCTGTGGGTTGGAAGTTAAATTTTTACATGGTATGTACCTTTTTTGATATGTGATTGCCTTGAGACACATGCATGGGACTTAATTATGCCATTCATGAGTCCTTTTTTCATTTCAGCTGGATGAAGCGTTCGGGGCCTTTGAGACAAATAAAACGTTTTTGGTTTTTCAAAGGGAATGGGCAAAGGTCGAGTAAACAAATTTAAGAAGCATGAGAAGTTTACACATGCATGTTTGGAGACAGGAACAGTCTCTTTCAACTAAAAGGCCCAGATGCAAAATTAGTGTTACACACCACTTGGATATTTGTACATGGTGGTCACTGAATTCAAGTACTGTACCTTTAATTGCAAATGTCAGATTTCCTCAAAGTCCTATCTGCTGCAGGAGTGTTTTTCTCCACTCCATGCCATTTCCCCCCCTCAGATGCCCTGAGGAACAGCTTCATTCCAGAGTGACCTACATAATGTCAAGCTTGCTGTTACAGCTGCAGGGAGTCTCTTCTAAGGTGGTGTTAACTGTCAAGCTTATATGGAAGCACCAGTTCCTATTAACATCTGCTAACTTCCCCAGGGGCGTTGTTTTGTTTTTGTTTTTGAACCTTCCAGCCTTGCATAAGAGTCAAGTCCAAAGTTTTTACATCCCTAATTACATGTCCTTTTTAAAGCACACATTCAATGTTAACACATACACAGTGCATTCCATTGCTTTCTACGAAGCCACTGTGGCATAGCAGTTGGAGTGTTCCACCAGGGACTCAGAAGACCTTAGTGAAAATCCAGATTTGGCAATCAAAAGCATGAGATGACCTTAGTCCACTCACAGACTATCAACCTAGCCTATCTTGCAGGCATAGTTTAAGGATAAAATGGAATAAAGGGAGAGTGCTCTATGTTGCCATGAGCTTACTGCAAAGATGGGATATAATTGTTAACAATCAATCCAACCAACCAAATGTTACATTACATTGACAAAAACCACTAGGCTGAGGAAGAACAAATGTCAAGTGTGTCCTTACAGTAAATTAATTAAAATGTTTAAATTAATGGTAAAAGAACCTGTTCATATTTTATCAGCAGTCTCAGATTCAATGCATCTCTCATGGGTCACCTCATTAAATAACAGTGGATGGAATCCTACTGCGTGGTGGTGTGAACTATAGTGGCAAATTGCCTACATTTCCTATTTGTATCCATTATCATGCACCAAGTTAGGCAATGGAAATGTAGGAAGGCAAACCAAGCAACTCGTTAACTAGTGGCCTTTTGCCACTGCAGTTTACTCCTCTGCACACAGGCCAGTAGATCTATTCAACAGGATTCTGGCCACCGAGTATGGCAAGCTGGCACTCGTTTCAAATAATTTGACCAAAAAGAACGCTTCAGAGATAAAAACAAGGATGTGAGCCAACAAGCCTGTGGCCTGGAGAACAGTTAAGACTCAAGAGTTGCCATTACCTGGAGTACAGTAAACAGTAACTAAGCACGTCCCAAACTGAATAATTACCCAGAACCATCGTGCACAATGCTACTTCCATAGAACATTTTCAGAAAACAAAGTAGTCCTTCAGTTTTTTCCTCCCCTTCTAGAAAACAGAAAGACAGGATTCTCCCTGCCTGTTTCCCCTCACGCTAATAATACTTTGAGCAGTATCCTATTTTCAATAAAAGTATTTTTTTTTTAATATGGAGAACAAAAGGGTGCACAGAATGCCTTCCCCTTGTCAGTCAACAATGGCGGTCTCTCCTCCATGCACTTTCAGTTCAGAAGCAGGTTGCTTTTGAGCAGTTCAAGAGCACTGCATACCACACTGAAAGCAGCCCCTGTCTTACTCATCTTAGTATAAGCCGCTCTTTTTGCCTGGAGAGTGGAGCAAAAATGTCATTCTCTTGACACAGGCATGGATAGGTCTGTTTCTGGTTCCTTCTCTTCAGCCTCTCTCCACTCCTTTATTCCAGTGGGGAAGTTCAAAGGTAAAATTGGTGGTATGGTTGTCATGGTGCCTGGGACAGAGAAGCCTTCTGTCACAAATGAGTTGAGATTTGAGCTGGGGACTTCTTAACTCAAAGCTCACAGTCTTAAACGCTTCACTGCATCTGCCCCAGGAGGAATGGTCAGTTTAAGCAAGCAGCGATCTTATATGAAAGCTGAGCAACTTTAAAAACAAGTGACAGTGAAAGAATAGTAATACAAAAGGGTCGTTTCTTGTGTTATCCTCTAGTGCTTCCACTCCATTAAATTTAACTGCTCTATGAATAAGGCAACATCCATTTGATTTTTCTTACACTTTCTCAGATTTGCCACAAAATTCTACACTTGGAAGGAAACTACGCCAGTTACCAGTTCTCCGGAAATGCCATTTGTGCTCAGATTTTGCAACTGGACAAGTACATTATGACCCACTTATCTGCGGATTCAGTTATCTGCAGTTGGTGATCAGCTGAGGCGGGGGAGCGGCAAGGAGGGGGAAAATAAAAATAATGCTTACTTTTGCCAATACCATCCGCCCTCCTCCCCCCTGCCACCACGGGCCAGTCAGGCACCCTCCAGAGAGGTAGAGGACCTGCCTGGTCAGCCAGCCTTTGAACTTCCCGCTTGGGTCCCCGGTGGATCGGAAGTTTTGAACTTCCCGCCTCAACTTCTGGTCCACCACCTAGGACCCAAGCAGGAAGTTCTAAGGCTGGCTGGTCATGTGGGTCCTTAAAGTGACCAGTTCACTTTAGAGGTGCCTGGGAAAAGAGGGAGCGGTGGCAAAAAAAAGGTGCCCACGCTGTACCGCTCGCCCGTAACATTGGGGCAGTGGCGGAATAAGCATCTGCACTTCCTGTAGGCATCTGCAGGTCCACATGGGCACCTCTTCCATCGCCACTACCAGTGTTCTGGGTGAGCGGAGCGGCGTGGGTGCCTCTTCTGCCACCACCCCCGATGTTCTAGGCAAGCGGCATGGGTGCCTCTTCTGCCACTGCCCTCAATGTTCTGGGTGAATGTCACTGTGTCGGTGCCTTTCAGTCACGGCCACTACCACTACTGAGGAGGTTCCCTCCTCTCTGCAGAGGAGACTCCTGGCCTGGGGGTTGCGGGCCAGGAGGGTGGGAGTCTTCTCTTTTACCCCCCTTCCTGGCCACCATTGCCACCTCCTTCCATTTCCCCTCCTCATCAACACTGCCACCCCAGATAGGAAAAACCATCTTCCACAAAAGCTGCTGCTGGCCTTCTATCATTGTGCAATTGATAGTGTGCTTACTTACGGGTTATGTGTGTGGTATGGAAGTTGTACCCACCAGGATAAGACAGTGTTGCACAGAATCATAAGAATTGCAGAGAGTATTGTGGGCTGTTCACTCCCCACCCTAGAACAAATTTATACTACCAGGTGCCACTGTAAAGCATTAGATATATTAAGATATCCATCACATCCTGGTCATCGCCTCTTCGAGTTGCTGCCATCGGGACGGAGATATAGAGTACTGAGGGCAAGAACAAACCATTTCAAAAATAGCTTCTTTTTTAGAACAATATTGGCCTTAAATGGAAATCCTGGACTTTGAAGTCAGCTTATTTTATATGTCATATTTTAGTCATTTTATATGTCATATTATGTGTTGTACCTGTTTTTAAATCTATGTGAAATGTTTTAAATGAGTTTTATATAGCAACCACAAAATTTCGTTGTTCCTGCAAGGGGGCAATGACAATAAAGATTCCTATTCCTATCCTATCCTATTCCTATAAGAGTGTTACCTCTTAGCCACGGATTTTTTTATCTGCAGGGGGTCCCGGAACTGACCCCCCAAAGATATGGGGGGTCCTACTGTACATTGCCAAAACAAAAATATTAGGTGTACATTCCAGTAAGTAATGTTGGATCATCTTTGGAAACACAATGTAAAAACATTAAAAAGTCTAGAATCAAAGAAATTTTCAGAAATATTCATTTCAAGAACAAATTAGAATGCAGAATGTATGTCTAGAAGGTGCTGTAGGCGCCTGGAGTAGGAACTGGCAAACCACTCCAGTATTCCTGCCAAGAAAACTCCATGGACATGGGGTCATGAAGAGTCGGTCACGACTGTAATGACGCAACACACACACACACACAGAGAGAGAGAGGGGGGGAGAGAGAGAAAGAGAGAGAGAGAGAGAGATGGATTCTGTTCACTTTGTGCAGGTACTGAACTGATGGATAATAGGCTAGCTAGAAAGCCTTAGTGCAAATAAGCACCAGGTATTTATAGATCATTAATTTAAGGATGAGCCATTGGTTTAAACCAACAATAGAATATTTCAAGTGAGCTTTTAGACTGTATTTTTAGAGTCTACAACGCTGGGCATAATATCCCACTTTATTCAGGAGAATGACTAAGAACATTTGTCCCAATGATTCTTTGGGGTATTGTGCCCAAATTACACAGCATCCTACAGGATGTTCAGACACTTTCACCCAGTGCAGCAAATTGCCATAACAATTCGCATTTGCCTGCTGTGATGTGACTGCAGCATCCTCCAGTTTCCTGGAACATAACAGTTACAACCAACATTTCATATAGTCTTGCAATGATTGTATTTCAGAATAAATGCAAGTTAAGTGCGAGGAAGCATAAAGATCTAGGCAAGCAAGGCAAATGGTGAAACTACTTTGTAAATCATCATTATTTGCCTCTGAAAATGTTTCCGAAACCCTGTTTTCCGAAACCCTGGTTTTCTCTAAATGTTCATGTGGCAGACATACTATTCTGGAGACTAAGGGTCTCTGGATAGGTGTTGTGAAGAAGTCAATTATATTGTATGCAAATCTGTGCACAGTAATTCATGAATTTAACCACACAGGATTTCTTGGATGTTTTGTGGTCATCAGGATTTTTACAGTTCCTCTTCAAAACTGGCAACTTCCCTACACAGGATTTCCTGGGAAGTTTTTCAACTGCACAGACCATGGAATGGGCATGAAACAAGGTGAAAAACGGATGGAACAAGACCAGGGTCTCATTTTAAGAAGAAGCCAGGAAAGTCATGTCAAGAAGTCTCAGCATGGTGAGATTTGGAAAATCAATGAGATTTTGCAAGCATTGATTACCCTACTTTGTTTACCTATGTATTTTGTTTACTTGTATTTCTTCCACAGTTTCTACACTTGGCATTTAGCAAATACGATTCCAAAGAAGTGCAGTGACACTTGGCATTCAGCAAAATATACTTGGCATTTGGGAAATATAATTGCAAGGAAATGCAGTGAACAGCCCCCTCCGAGATCGTATTGTAAATATTCTTTTTAAGAAATGATACCAAGAAATTGATCTACTCATCTATGGTGTTTGGTTTCCAATTAAGTTAACAGCAACATGCTTGACATTTGAATACCAAACTGACAGTCATGTAAAAGGCTCAAGTCAGGTTTGCACCATCTTTCTGGTTTGACTAAAGCTAAATGAAACGATTCCCTCAAAGGAAAACTTTTTTGATAGATAAGTGAGTAAACAGCTTGAATTTCATTCCCCATTCACTCACCCTAATTATCTGGCATGGGAGATAGTGATTCTGAGCCGCAACTGCCATGAAAGATCAAATCTCAAGGTTAAAAGCAGGAGAAAAAAATGAATCTTTGATGTTTTTCCCGTGACAAAAGCAAAGCAAAGTCTATGGATTTTTAATTTTAATGTTCACAGTCATTTTGCACAAGAGCACAAGAGAGATTAGAGAAGGCCATCTAATCTATATAGCAAAAGAGCGAGTGGCCCCTAAAAACTAACAATCCTCTAAAGGCGTAGCTCTGCATGTTGCTCTGTAGATGCAAGACTGTAGGATTTCTTCTCTTTTTTTCTGTATTATTTTGCCACAGTTTTGTTGGCCAGCTTTACTGTCACAACCGCACCAATTTCCTTCCATTTTTACCAACAGCTGAATAAGACATTCATCCGCCCCTTTGGGGGGCTCCAAGACCTGTATAGCTGTTTCCTCCAATATGGGGGGGGGGTAGATGGCGCTGCATGTGGACCTCCAAATCTCCTGCCCTGGCCTATCTTCTTTCCCGGAGAAGAAAAAGAAAGAATTGCATCTTCTTGAAGACTCAGTGGCAGCTGTCTAAGTGGCTCACACCTGCATTATTTAGCGCCCTCAAATACCTTAGCCTCTAAGGGAACTTAAGCACAAAGACTTCAAGCGCAACACTAGCTCAGAAGTTTTGGGCTCACTTTGGCTTCCTGGCAGCACTCAGCGACTGAGATCCTACTGCTTTGTTTATTCAGTCTTAACTACAGGTAAACTTCTTTGATCACTGGAACACAAGGACTCACCACAACCTCACTGATTCAATGGGCCAACTTTCATTACGTCTTACTACAAATAAACTCCAGGATTTCACCCACTAGTTCACACTGAGGTGGGCTTCTGCTTCCTGGTATTCTGTGGTTCTCTCCCATCCTATAGCATTGATAAGAATAAATTTAAGCTAAAAATATATGGTGTTGGTTGTTCTTCTTTGTGAGTCGCCAATGCACCTATATAAATTGTTAATACATGACATTGGTGGTTCATCAAAGCTGCCACGCTTAGTTAGTTATAGCAAAAGGTTTATTAAAGACAGATGTAAATACAGGACAGGACAGATGTAAATACAGTATAGGACAATATAGTACAAAGAATAGGTAAGTTTAAGGATCCGGGGCGCAGCACGGCCAGAGGCCCTGCTGCCTCCTGGATCGGACAATACAGAGAATGGGTTAGCTTAGGATCCGAGTGCAGCATGGCCAGAGGCCCTGCTGCTCTGGACCAAGGAGTGATGGTTTCCGTGGTCTTTTTATACTCTTTCTGTAACCGCAGCTTACGTATTTCGTGCGCATGTCTTACGTAATCATACCTGGTAAGTTATCATAATTCTCAGAAATGGCTTTTGCCTATTTTTAGTTCGAGATTGAATTCCCAGAAAATGACGCTTTTGGCACCATAAGATGGTGCCCACTTATCTGTGTCATCTTCGCTTCTCCTTATCTTGGTTAACCACAAGAATTTGCTATTTCTACAGGCTGGCACCTGGGTTTTTTTTTATCTATTTTGTGTTTTATGCCAGCATGACCTAATACCTAGTCAGGTTTAACACTTTATAATAATTTTTAGCTTTATTCTCATATTGAGTTAATTCTATTAATTCTTATTAATTCTTATTAATTAATTCTCATCAGCATGTTGTTCAGAACAACATGCTATATAGGCAGTGGTTCATCAGTCCACATGTGCCATCTCTTTCCCTATGCTATGCCAAGTCAGTTGCATTGCCAAGCAAATTATGGGCATACTTCCCTCGAGTAAAGTGTTAATTTTTTCTTTATATTCTGACCCACCCTTATTGCTAAGATGGAGAGTTGTGTTATCTGCTTTGTGTCTTGCCAACAAAATGAGGTTGTTTTAGCAGAGATGGGTTCACAGATCACAATGAGCTGTGATTTTCAGCTAACTATGTTGATTCTTTGTTACAATGTATGAACTGATCAGTGTTTGTTTATCAAAAACCTCAGATTTGGACAAGATAGATAATAGATGACAGCTCACACAAATGAAAGATGGGGGGGGGGAAATCAAGCTAATCTCCAATTCAAATTGGTAAACCCGAGTGGAAAGTAATTATCTAATAAAAATGTGTTGTGAAAGGCACATGTTGCAAACAAATGTGATGTAAAACTATCCCAACCCTCCACACACCCAACCTCAGTGATAAGCCTGCAGGTGAATGGAGCAGCTCTGCAGTCGCCAAATTTCATGTGGCAGGAAGGACTTTTCAATGAAATATGCAAGCAAGCAAGTCCATTAAACATGTACTGTATCTCTGCCTATGGTCAAAACACTAGCACAACTCAGCCCCTGCATATTTTCTACATTCTATTTGGAATGTAAGAATATTATGGAATACGACTGACCCTGTAGATATTGTTAAGCATGTTAAGAATGATTAGAAGTACAATCTAACATCTGAAGAGTGCCACATTTCTCATCCTTTAAACAGAAGGTGGCTTTTAGGATATATGGCCATCCTAAGAGGAAGACATTTGAGCCTCAGTGACTCACTCATTCAATCACAAGGCTACTTTAGGCCCATTGATTTAATGGAGATTTACAGAGCCATCTCCTCTGTAAGTTCTCTTGATTTAAGTGGGCCTACTCTAACTGTGACTCACTATGCTAAAGTACAGAGGAGTTGCTTCACTAAATCCCATTGATCCAATGGCCCTACTATAATGTGATTTATTATGTTAACATGACTTGGTTAATAAAAATATTTACAATGCATTCATGCATATACCTGAAATTTAAATCACATTGAAAGGTAATGGGCAGCACTTGTTCTCTTGTTTTTGTTAGCTTCATTAGGAAGCAAATCTCTGCATCTGCTACTTAGTGATGAACTAGGAAAGAAAACTTGTCCTTAGTTGGGTAAAAAAAAATCTAGCTGGTTATATCGCCTACTGTGAATGTGTTCGTATGAGCATTTGTACACCCACTGTGATTGTCCAGAAGTTAAAAGACAGAATCCCTTGTTATGTCCGGCCCTTGAGTATGCTCCCTACCAAAGTATCACAATCAGAATAAAGCTAAAAACTGGCACTTTATGCGAGTTACATGTCAGACTCACCAGGAAAAACCTCACAGCACCACTGCAGTTCCGTGAACAAAAGAGATACAAAAAGCATAGGAAAAGAAGAAGACCTTGGAAGGTTAGAAGGCTGAGTGAAACTTGAGGCGGCTACCTGGAATTGAAACCCAGGTCATGAGCGCAGTTATAGCTGCAGTACAGCAGTTTAATCACTCTGTGTGTGTGTGTTGTGTCGTTACAGTCGTGACTGACTCTTTGTGACTCCATGTCCATGGAGTTTTCTTGGCAGGAATACTGGAGTGGCTTGCCAGTACCTATTCCAGGTGTCTACAGCACCTGGTATTCTATGGTGGTCGCCCATCCAAGTACTAACCAGGGCTGACCCTGCTTAGCTTCCAAAATCAAGTGAGATTGGATGTGCTTAGGGCATCTAGCTCATCAAACAAAGGTAGCTGCACTAGCATAAAATGAAAATCCCAAATATTTCTCTCTCTCTCTCTCTCTCTCTCTCTCTCTCTCTTTATGTATGTATGTATGTATGTATGTATGTATGTATGTATGTATGTAT
>JAHTLZ010000348.1:22912043-22939784 GCA_023846285.1 Phrynocephalus versicolor
ATGTTATGTTATGTTATGTTATGTTATGTTATGTTATGTTATGTTATGTTATGCTATCATCAAATCACCTCTGACTCATGCTGACCTATGAATGAAGACTCTCCATAATGTCCTGTCCTCAGTGGCCCTACTTGACTCTTGCAGATTCAACCCCATTGTCTCTTTCAGGGGGTCAGTCCAATTCATATTTGGTCTTCCTCTTTTCTTTTCAACTCTTCCTAGCATTACTATCTTTTCCCAGGAAATCCTGTCTTCTCAGGGGTGTCCAAGGTAGGGCAGCCTCTGTTTCGACATTTTTGTCTATACTATAGAGGCAGTTCAGGCTCCATTTGATCTAGGACCCACTGGTTTGTCACAATCCAGGTGTGAGAAGAAAGGTGCGCCATCCTCTTTGGAGGGATCCCCAGACCTAGAGAGTCCTGATCCCAGGAGAGAAACAGTGGACACGGGAAAAGAAGAAAGAGGGGGAGGAACAAAAGGAGAGGGAGAAGGAAAAACAGCAGGATGAGGAAGTGGCTTTAGGAGGATGGGAGAAACGGGAGGAGGAGCTGGTCGAGGTTGTTAAGCAAGCCCCATGGACTGGAGAATGGATCGCATTAAAATTACCGCAAGAGTCGGTGGAGCATGCGTGGCAGGAATGAAAGGGGGTGAAACCCGCATATTGGGGTCAGACTGCAGAGAGCGGGGAGTGAAAAAAGGGCTCACACATTCTTTGAGCGAGAGGCCTGGAGAAGGGAGGACCAGCGAGTGCTCAAGCCAGAATGCGAGAGAGGACTCTCTACCCATGGGGAGAAGCAGAGGCTGAAAACACTCCTCTGAGACACACTGAAGAACCCGTGATTGGGTCATGGAGAATAGCTGGTAGGAAAGTCCCTGAAGGTGAAGGTATAACCAGACTTACCTTGGGCACGGGGTTTGAGACAAACGCATGTTCCCTATGAATAGGCGGATCGTAGAGTCTGATATTTCCATCGGGCAAACTGAGGACTTTTGGTTGGAGGCAGAACCCTTGCTAGGAGAAAAGGACTTTGCCGCTGGTGACGACAAAAGCCCACTAGTTGTTAATATTAATAAAAAGTCGAAACAAAAAGAAGTTGCTGCGTCATCAATGGTGGCGGTTCCAGAGGTGATTGTGGAGGGAGTGGAAGTATCCAACCCTCACACCAGGATATCTCCAAGGTTCTCCTCCAGCACCACATTTCAAACAAATCAATTGTATCTTGTCAGTTTTCTTAACCGCCCAGCTTTCGTAACAACCTATTGGGATTGGAAATGAAAGAGTGTAGATAATCTTGGTCTTGGGTCTCCAATGACACATCTCTCTACTTGATGCTCTTAACAAGTTCCTTCATCGCTGCCCTTCCAAGTTCCAGTCTTCTTCTGATTTCTTAAGTTAAACGCCCTTAATTTCAGTTGGTTTAATCAAAGCATTAGGTTAAGTAGCAAAGGTATGCCAAACAGGTCGTGTTAATGCTAATTGAGCATCACTGGTTCTTTTGTAGTTGCTTTATGCATCAGACCTTCAGAAAACAGCAAGAAGGAAACTTTGATATATTGGTGTGTGTTTAATTTTTTTAAAAGGGATGTGGTATGTGAATGATGGCTGCTTTTGGTCTGGAGAGTAATTCTTTGGATTTTTTTTACATTCTGAAAACAACATGCTTGTTTTATGTCAGTAAGATGATGACTGAAAAATGTTTTTCACGCTTTTTTATACCTTTAGCATTATCTGGTCTCTCCTCCTCCCCTCACTATGGTTATGCTGGCAGTATGTGAAAGATTCTAAGATGAGAATTGTACTGATACAAACCTACCAAGGGACATGCCTCTGTGAGTCACTCATTTGCCCTGTGGGATAAGATGTCAGAAAAACAGGACAACCAATATATCAGAGAAATAGTACTTCTGACGCTTGGCATTGCACATCGTAAAAAAGAAATGTTGCATTCTGGACTGCAAACACACAATGTTATCTTTTACTGGTGATATATTTATTTAATTGTACTGTGTTGTTTCTTCTGGCACAAAGGAAGGAAGAAAGGATGCCTATTCCTGTTTTGTCTGCATTAAGAGCATTTGGAGCAGTTAACAGCCAGTATTCCACGCCACAAGTTGAGGGGCACAGAGTACATGAACTCTGCTCTTCTCTGGGTGTGAAACACTCATTTTCTTAGGTTCGTTTTGGGTCCACCAAACCCAGTTCACAGCCTATTAAGTGACTTCTGTTTCTTTTGGTCAATCTTTTCAATCCTTCATCATCGGCGTTGTCCTTGAAAGTGAACAAAAAACTGATTTTGCAGAAGGGTGCTATTATTTTAATTTATAACCCTTCGTTAGTTTTTAGAAAAATAAGTTATTAAAAACTCTTCCATCTGCTTATGAGAGAATAAAATGCTGCTCCTCAATTCATCCTTTTGAATATAATATTCAATGCCTATAAGGTGAGATATATCATTTCTGTTCCCTGCCTTTTCACTTTTTATTTCGAGGCCTCTTTGAAAGTGAAGCAAAATAATAGACATATCCGATTTATGCCTAGCTAATAGATATAGGATTGTACGCTTGAATTCCAGTGAGCCCATGTTTCTGGACAATCCGGCAAAGATTTTAAGTACACAAAGTTCACGCAGGGCAACTGCAAATTCCATCCATAGCTTCTTTTTTAGAGCAATATTGGCCTTAAATGGAAATTCTGGACTTTGAAGTCAGCTTATTTTATATGTCATATTTTATGTGTTGTGTTGTGTGTGTTGTGTTACAGTCGTGACCGACTCTTCGTGACTCCATGTCCATGGAGTTTTCTTGGCAGGAATACTGGAGTGGTTTGGCAGTTCCTACTCCAGGCTCCTACAAGCACCTGGTATTCCCTGGTGGTCTCCCATCCAAGTACTAACCAGGGTTGACCCTGCTTAGCTTCTGAAATCAAGTGAGATCAGATGTAGCTCTTTTTAAATTTATGTGGAATGTTTTATATGAGTTGAATATAGCAACTATGAAATTTCGTTTTTCCTGCAAGGGGGCAATGACAATAAAAATTCCTATCCTATCTTTTCCTATCCTATTTATTCTATTGCTCCATAAGGATCAGGCCATAGGAGATGCTCTTTCACCTTGAGTGAGAAGCAGGGTTCAGAATCCAGGAATACTGTTTTGCAACAATTTGCTCTTTTAGTCAAAACGCCCACACGTGTGTGCATGTGCTGAGGTTCCTCCACGCTAAACAGTACAGAAGGATAGGCAGTTAAATCATCTGATTCTAGAGCTAGCGGGGGTGAGCGGTGGGCGGGCAAAGGTTGTCCAGTCAATGCAAGAAATCCATAGCACAGGGTCATATGACACGTCAGGTTTGATGATAACCTCAAGAGTGGCTTAGTCTACGCACCCTGCGAAATCAAGCAAGCTCTTCTGCTGCATCAGGTCCGTGTTGCTCTCCTTGTAGCAGTGGGGAGCAAGGCAGCCCACGGTACTATTGCCAACAATCGGTTCTTTTTTCTAAGTGACAAGGGAGGTAGAGAGGATGCAATGACTCAGTTGTGTAAGAAATGTTCTGCATACTCTCCCTGGTGGTCAAAATATTTCTGATTAAATATATGAAGGGCCAAAGCTTCCCTAGCCCTGCCACAGGATGAAGCAGATAATTCCTACTCCTCCAGCTCCATGGTTGCATTTGCAAATCCACGGCATGACATCCACTGTAGGTGCATTCTCCATTTAGCATGGGAACTGTAATTAGAGATAGGTGTTTCATGCTTCATATGAAGAATGAAGCACTTCTGGCCAGCTCTGACCATTCACTCTCCCCCTAGCCACCTGGACCACTCACCATGTGCCAGTTAGAGATGTAACATTTCTGGAAATTTTGAAGCTTGGCAAAAAAAATCCATTTTTTCTGCCCCCCCCACAAGGAAAAAAAAAGACATTTTTGGAAAAATAAAAAATTCTACATTAGCACTCCCCCCCCCTTTACAACTGTAAAAGGGGTGGAGTGCTAATGTAGCATTATTTTCAATTTTTCCAAAAAATTCCATTTTTTTCCGGGGGGAAATGGGGAAAATACTTTTTTATGAGCTTCAAAATTTGTAGAAATTTTACATCTCTACCCCTGCCCCCAAGTTGTCATATCTGCAAAATTTAACCGAGATTAAATAGATATAAACTTGGAAAATTCACATTTATGTTGTGATGCTTTGTTACTTTGATTTATTAATTAAAAATGAGCTGTCAGAAAGGTTAGTGTAATTTATCATATGAGAGATGGTGGCTTTTCTAGGGCTACAGGAGAGTCTTTGAGTTGCAAACACAATAATAATTTAGAAGCAATGAGTCAGAAATAATAAGTTAATTATAGCTAATCTCTTTTCCCAATAACAAAGCTATAATCATAATACATTGAAATAACAAACAGGTTATTTCATGCCTTTTACAGACTGTTAAGTAATTCTGATGTAGCTTCTTTTAATCTCTTGTGTACAGGCATGGCTTCACAAAATGGTGGGTGAAGAATATAATGTGGACCTAAATCCAACCCACTTTCAGAAAACCCAGAACTTATACACATCCCAGTGAAAAGTGCATTTGGCCCACAGTGGTGGGTAACTGAGGTAATACCTAAACCAGTGATCGCGAACCTTTTAGAGACCAAGTACCCAAACTGCGATTCAAATCCCATTAATTTTTTGCGAAGTACCAATGCAACAATTTAACGTGGATACAGGTGGCTGTGAAAGGGCGATGTCGGGTGCCCACAGAAAGGGCTCCGAGTGCAACCTTTGGCACCCGTGCCATAGGTTCACCAACACTGACCTATAATGTGGAAACTGCATTTTCAGCACTTTATAACAAGTGTTTTAGTTACTCTTGCTGGCCGGATAGCTCAGGGAGTTGGGTACTGTATATGGCTGCAGAGCCAGAGATTTGGAGTTCAGTTCCCCGCTGGGCTTCCAGGGAGAAGAGCCAGCTTGTTTGGCCTTGGGCAAGCTGCACAGTCCTAGGATGCCTCCAGAAGGAAGGGAATGGTAAATCACTTCTGAGTCCTGTCAACCTGAAAAGGATCACTATGGCAGAATTGACTTGGCGGCCCATCATTATTTTTAGTTACTTAAAAGAAAATTGATCATTTCTTTTAAAATCACAAACATCGCAGAAACTAGAGCTCTAGCTAATAACGTCCTATAAATTATGACTTGTATCTCAGAAACAGTTCCTTTTCATCATTAATGTCATAAACATCTTTGGAGGATAAACATGATACCAGAGCTCCAGCCTTGATCTCACAATTTCTACTTCTTTTTACGCATCAAATGGGACCTGAGATATTTATAAAGACAATCCCACTATGTAATGCAACTTCAGCATTTTTTTAAAAAATAAACTGTTATTGAGCTGTATGTCCATGGGAAAAATACATAAAACAAAATCAGCCAATCTTCTTATAACTCTTCTGAGCGCACCAATCACCACCACTACATGTACAGAAGCGGTAGGTGAACATTCTAACCATATGCAGAAGAGAGTTGGAGTTGAACTGCAGCAGAAAATTATCCAGCCACTCCGACTATCAGTTGTGAAGGGTAACAGTTATCAAAAAAGAGCCTTGCTCTAAACCTTCTAGGACGATTTATATGAACAAGAACACAGGATGAAGGCAAGCTGTCTTTGGGAACGGCTGATTCTTGTTTTTCAAGGAAGATGTCAGGGCTAATGTGTAGTATAACTGCACGTGAATGCATTTACGTGTTTGCTTTGTCTCACCTACAGTATATATTATTAAGCTGAGCATTTTGCAGAAAGATGACCCACATTTATACAGAACAGCCAGGACGGAGAAGTGGGGGGGGCATACACCTTTTCATAGCACCCTCACCACTGGAATCCATTCACAACCAGTCATGATGGGTTTTTCCTTCCCTGACACTTCACTGCACATATTAACCACTGAGCAATTTCAGCAGCCATTTTGAAATATTTATTTCATAACTAGTAGCAGGGAGGGAGAGGAGAAAGAAAATTCTCAAGTACGGTCAATATTTGCTTAACTTGCTTGATAATGAATGTATGAAGATTTCAAAGAGAGAATCAAAGGGATTTTTCCTGACACAGTGCTCTTTAAGCATATTGACTTCCTCACATACAGTGAACTAACATTGATTTTTAGATTAGAGCCATAATAACTCTTCTACCGTTACTTCTGTGAACTGATGATTTAAGTCAATTTCTTTCATATTCTATTTTTGTCTATATTCTCTGCAGCATACTGTAGAGATAAAACACTGCATGTCACAAGGAATTTGGTAATACAGTATATGAGGGGTATACATAGATTTATATTAACTTGGCCACAGGTGTTTCTTCTGGTACAAGTTGACCAGTCTTTCACCTCAGTTTTTACATTTAGCAGAAAAACTTTAATTTATCAGACTGAGTATTACAAACTACTGACTATAAACTAAATCAAATGTGGCTTAGTTGCGGGTCAAAAATTTTGCAGTGCTTGAAAAAAAACAGGTTTTGAGCAAAGGATAGGTGTCTTGGGTTACAAGCACATCAAACACCTACTGTGATGGTCCCTGGATGCTACATGTGTTGCTGTGGGAGGAGAGAGTGCGTGTAGGGGTGTATTTATTTCTTTAAGACCCTTCAAGACTCTTTGTTAAAATGAATAAAATTAGTATTTTAGGTGCCTTTGCATATTTCAAGTGTTAATCATTTGATCCTCCCAAATTTGAAATAGGTGAGTGTATTTTGTGAATGTTTTCATCCCATGTTTAATACGTTGTTTATGTTTTATTTTGCCAAAAGATATGTAACAGACCACATGAAGGTTAGTGGCAGATGGGGAAAGGGCCTACGCCCTTGCTGGTGAGGACCAGGGATGTGGCGTGGGGAGCACAAGGGGGCAGGGAGCCCCAGGTGCAGCAATTAGGGGGCGCCAAATCACCTACAGCCTCTGCCCCCCACCCGCCATCTCCAAGTTCGGCTGCAGGTAGGCAGGCGTGCAAGGGCAGTGGCTGCGGCGCCCTTCTCCTCCTCCAACTCTTCGTTGCCACATGCAGGAAAGGTACACACCCACACACATACCCCACACGCGCCCCACGCACACAGGATTGCTGGGTGGATGGGATGGAGTTGGGGAGGGCCAGAGGGGTGCAAAAACCAACTTTGGTCCCAGGTGCCCCAAAACCTTGCTACACCGCTGGTGAGGGGCTCCAGAGCAAGGCTCCTTTGTTTCTCTGCAGTTCATGGATAGCGCAATGGCTTAGGTCTCTGACTGGAGACAGAGGTCGGGAGTTCAGTTTCCTACTGTGCCTCCATGATAGGGGCCGGACTTAATGATCTGAAGGGTCCCCTCCGATTCCGCAGTTTAAAGGCTGTAAAAGGTGAAGGTTATCAGTTGCGACAAAGCATGGGTATGCATTCTGACACATATATATTAAGTGATACACTACAAATGGAAAACTAGACTACGGGTGATACCTTCATAGGGTGCTAGAAGAAAAGTTTAAAAAGTTGCTGAGCTTTCAAATGCAGGTGTAGAACCCCCAAACATGGCAAGGGATGTAATTTGCCAGGAGAGAGTTCTTAAAAGTTCACTTGGCAAGATGGACACCAGGCTTCTTCTTGGAAGGTACAGGCCAGCATGGTCAGATGGGGCTGGACTTTTAAAGTTCAAACAAAGAGTGGCATGGTATGGGCATGGAATGGAAACATTCATATTTGACATGAGGCAGATGATAAACTCTCTACTCCTGCTACTGAAGCATGTGTGACTAAAACTAACTCAGGGTAAAAGGCATATACTCAGAAGCAATGTAATGGCCACCATAGTGAATTTGATATGCGGAACTTTGCAACATGCATGTTCACAGTGTGATTCCTGACTGATTTTGGACTAGAATCATGCTGCGAAACAGTTCTTGTAACTAAGCAAATAGGCTTGCATCCAAACGAGCCACTCATCATTCCTCTCTATCCCTTCTCCCTTATGTGTTATGTATTACAGTCTATAAACTTGTGGGCACAGGCTACCTTATAAAATCCACACCCAAATTGTTCTGAGAGTCTTTCCATGCTGAAGAATTCAGCTGAAAACAGAGCTCCACACAAACCTATCCTTAATGAGAGTCGATGGCACCACACTCAGCCCTAAAGCAATTATAGGGGAGGGATGCCTTTGGTGGACTGCTATGATTTCACCCAGCAAAATAGTGCACCACCAGAAATGGTTCTACGGATGTTACCTATTTATCTGTTTACCAAAGCTCAGGTGAAATGCTCCTGCTCCAATGAACGTGCAAGAGGAAGCATGAATGGCACTGACAGGGAACAAATGAGGTTTTTAAACAGAGTCACACACGTTAAGAAAACAAGCCCAAGGACAGTACAAAGTGACAGAAGAACTGAACGTGACGTCCAATAACAGTGTGCAAAAACGTCAAAGGAGCCTTGCTCTTCCCTCTCCCTTCCTGTACAGCTGCCGTCTTGTGTAAGATCCCAGTTCTAATGGTATAACAAGATTGGTCGTGCGTAGCTCCCCAGGACATGGTTTTTGCATGGTACGTGTAATAGATAGCCATACTAACGGTTAATACCTCAGGCTGTAAGCTACCGATAGACTAGCCGAAAGCCGCAAGGCTTTGATTTGTGGAATTAACAACCCTGAATTTATTTCCCTAAGCCTGCTTAAAGGAGATGAACAGCTCGTGGAATACTCAGTCTTAGAGCAGGCCTCCCCTCCTGCTGCCGCCGCCGCATCTGATGAGCAAATGGTTATGGCTGTGGACATGTTCCTACTGAGTTTGAAATGTTTTCACATATTGTTTGTCAGATATGAGAACAGACTGGGATGGCTGAGTCTGTAATGTGAACTGCCTGCAGACAGATTGAGCCTCTATACAATTTGTCACTCCTGGAACAGCTCTATTTACAATACCGATCTCTGCCAGAACCGATTCTTGTGTTATATTGTTTTATAGTACAGCGATGCCATTCTGCAAGCACAGCAAGTCACCATCCAAAAACATCTCCAGTATGTACAGCCCGTGCATATTTCCTATGTGGCTTAATGCACCCCTGTTAGCACGGAGTAAAATACAGTGGTCCCTTGTATAAAGGAATTAATTCGTTCCAAATGAAAGTATGCTAAGCAAATTATCCTTTATACAAATTTCCCATAGGAATGCATTGAAAACAGAGTGATCCCATTTTTATGTTGTACAGATTTGCCCCATAGGCGATTCTGTTAAGCAAATTTCTGCTATCTCCGGAATTTTTATGTTGTATAAATTTTACGTTATACAAACCGTTTGTTATACAAGGGTCCACTATATTTAGATTTGCTGCCTATTTTCCAGATAAATGGAGCTAAACTAAAAGGAGAATATTTGGGAGTAACATCAAAACATGTCCTCACTTGGACATATAGTCCCACAAACAGAGGGTCAAGATTCTTAAATGCTCTTTTATTGGACCCCTATTGTATTAAGTCAATATTCTATTTACCTCATAATCACTGATTAGCCAACATTGCCAACATGGTTATTTCCAGAAAAGAAATCTTATCCCCCTCCCCAAATACTAATACAAATGAAGCCCAAAAGCTAGGAGTTTGGGAAAATAAGGATTGCAAACTTAGTGAATATTTGCATAATTTGTAGATTCCAGGAAATATTTTGTGCCTACCTGAAAAAAAACTGCTTAGGTCTCCAAAAAGTAAAAGGATAAGCATTTAGTATACTACAAAACAAATAACTCTAATATCAAATATATAAAATACAAACAATGCCATAAAGGTTGCCAAATGGAAACACATGCCTATATATACAGACTAATGTGATGACTATGCCTATGCAAATTTTGGAATTATGCAGAAAAAATACAAAAGGAAAAGGAAAAAACCAAATAATTCACCCCAAGAAGCTGATTTTATTTTAATGGGTTGATTTAATATATTCATAGGATATACTGGTATTAGCTGCTCTCACTGGCATAACTCCATTTGGTGTAAATCTCAGCCATGCATTGCTATAAATTAAGGATTTGGCATAGGCATTTGCTATCCCACAGCAATAACAAGTGCCTCTACTGTCTTCTTAGTTTGTGGCAATCCAGAACAGATTTACACCAATCAAGTCAAACCAGATTCTCAACTCAATTCTGGCCATTATATATGCTGCTTTATTTGGTTATTCCGAATATAATTACATGATTTTCACAGAAGATGATGTGGTAGGGCAGAGTTGGATCCAGAGTGAATTGTACTTAAGACTCGGACATTAATTTGACATCAGGTAATACATTAACTAGGCATGCCTAATGTAGATTCCATTGGATTTCTCTGAATTCTCCTAGATCTAGCTCGTTGTTCTAATTATATTTGTATGTCAATTTTTAATCATATTCTACTGCCTATACAGCTTCAAGGCTGACAGGTCAATTAAAAAGTATTTTCAATAAATGAAATATTATAAATGGAGACAGACATATCTCATATAATGTAATCTCAACACTTTCTAATAAATGCTGGAGAAAGAATGTACTTGTCAAAGTAAATATACAAACCCATATTGCATATAGTTGTTGCGCTTGGATTGTTCCTGTCAACCCAGTAGAACACTTTCCTCCCCACCCCCCACCATTGTAATTATGATTCTGTGCAAATCTTACTCATCCTACTTTTGGGCTTACTACAACCTCACTTGCAAGATACCTGCGCCCACAGTGCAGCAGGTTGCCAAATGTTAACAACCACTCACAGGGACCTTTAGGTGACGGCTATGTTCTGTCTGCTGAAAGATCTTTGCAAAACGTGCTGAGGGTTGCTCTCACAGGTACAGTGTCACTAGCTTCCATTAAAAGAATCCATCAAGGTCTCGGACTTGATGAATGACTTTAGTGGTGAACCAGTAATGTGAGAGACAAGCCTGCTTCTCTGTGTGACTTTGCTAACACTTCCCCATCATGCTTTCTATTGTATCCGAGGGTTAGCACCTGAGTGATAATTTGTGCCATTCAGAGGAAGAACTCCCTTTCCATTTTTTCTCTAAAAAATGGTGGGTGTGTTGCCGTTCCAGAACATCATATGCAAATACATACGTGGGAAGAATATGTGAAGTTAAGAAAGTATCGTCTGGATATCCATTGTGGTTGCAATCATTTATATAGCGCTTTGCTGCAATTCATAGAGAAGCAATAGTTCTTTTTTCACTCATGTATGACCTTGTCTTTAAGCATTTGCCATTGCTACCTACTATTCAGTTAACTGTAAAGAATGTATTCCTCAATTTCCATCTTATCCCTAAGCTCTGAAATGTATCTTGAGTAATAATGGTTTGTTGCTCCTGAAGTGTCATTTATGCTTCAAAGCTTTCGGAACGGCAGTCATGTTTGCTTAATTGGAAATGACTTCTAAGACAAATGCTGAGGGCATCGTCTAGAAAGCCACAAACAACTCTGGGGAAAGGAAACAGGAGAGAAGGAGAAGAACCTTGCCAAAACACAAAGAAGTGCCCCCCCCCCCAACTTGGCTATTAACAATGGAATGTTATTCACATTCAGCCAACCACTTCTTCATTACCTTCACCAAAAATTCTGAAAACAGCAAAATAGCAGACTTTGAATAAAGGTTAGATTTCATAAAAATCTCAGATAAGAGAGGCCTTGCTGCCAGATGGGTGATATACAAGGAGTAAAAATAAATTAATAAATAAGAGCAATAATTAAGTACAGTATTGTAGTCTACTCTGAAACTCAAGTCTAGTGCAAAGGTTACTTATTGTGCCAATGCAGTAAGTTTGTGGGCAATGTTTCCTGTACATTTTGTGTGTGCGCGCACACAGAGCTCCATCAGGTCTGTGCACCAGCAGCTGGAATTGGCACCTGCTTAGTTCCATTTTTGGCTGGATTCTCTCCCCCACCCCCACCCCCACCCCATGCATGGGTTGAGGCTCCCATGCAGCAGGGGAAAAATTAGAGGAACATTGTTTATGGGCTTTGGTGCTCCACCAGGGGAGATAAACATACAAAATGTAGTCAGCTTGGGATAATGCATGTCCATCACGTGAGGCCTTATCTAAGCTTGAATGTGAATCTGGTGATGCCAAGAAAGCAGAAAAAGACACCTTAAGTATTCATTTATTTACAAAATTTGTTAGCCACCCCACTACCAAGAGTACAATGTTATGTATGGATGATGTATGGACAATGGAGCCATTATCCTTCTTCTGGAAAGACTATAAGGGAACAGAAGCATCCTTGCACAACTGTCATTGCTCTGGAAGAGCTGCATCATGTTTGGGAGATGATGGTTCAGGATTAGACATGGGCACAAATTAAAAACAAACAAACTGCAAAATTAATTTAAAATTGTTAATTTGTTGATTGATGTTTGATGATTCAGTGATTTGTATTTGTCAGTATGAATCAATTTCATAGACAAATATGAATCAATGAATTTTTAACCATTTTTGATTTGTTGATTTGTATCGATCATCAATAGGGCTGACTAGATGCCCTACGCACATCTGATCTCGCCTGATTTCGGAAGCTAAGCAGGGTCGGCCCTGGTTAGTACTTGGATGGGTGACCACCAGGGAATACCAGGTGTTGTAGGCGCCTGGAGTAGGAACTGGAAAGCCACTCCAGTATTCCCGCCAAGAAAACTCCATGGACATGGAGTCACAAAGAGTCACTCATGACTGTAATGACACAATACACACATGGATCATCAATTCCAGCCCCTGACAAGGAGGCACAGAGGGGAACTGTACTCCCAGCCTCTGTCTACGTAGCCAGAGATGTAAACCACCGAACTATCCAGCAGTACCAATCCTGCATTTTGGAAATGTCCCCTCCCCTCCTCTTGCTAACTGGTTACTATTTTAGCAAACAAAGAAATGTCAACACACGTTAAGGAGAATCAAGGATAACTGAAGTCCACCCCACCCAGCCACCCAAGTTGCCAAGCTGGTACTGTTGGGCAGAATTCTTTTCCAGACAAATCAGCTGGCCAGGAGAGAACACGTGCCTCCTTGCTTCATTCTCAAATGCAAATCTGTCGTCGTGAACAGCAGTTCAGGCAGAAAGCCAGTGGCTCCTCACCTGCCTGTCAGATTTTTCGGCCCCCACCTGTCTACTAGGTTGCTGCCATCTACTGCTTTTGCACTTCTGCTGCTCTACCTGGCCCTGCTTTGCTGAGACTGCCACGTTGAACATTTGCCAGTGAATCTTGTGTTGATCCTCAGTGCCAATCAGCCTGTCAGAGGGTGTCAAAAACAGAGACTGGCTCACACTCACAGAATGTCTCTTTCGCCTAAATTAGGAAGCCTCGCAAAAGTGTTAAGAGGACTAGAAAGCAGCGAGTCAGTAATGAATTACAGGCAGAAAGTTACACCATGTACAATTCTAAGATCACTTACTTTGAAAGCAATTACTCCAAAGTGAAAGCCAGAAGCAGAAAGGCTAATGAGAGGAATCTTGTAAACAAGAATCAGTGTCAGAGCTAGCCAATATTTTTTGCTGCCCTGGATGTAACAGTGCTTATAATACATGAAGCAGCACAATGGTAGCATGATAGTAGCTTACTCAGATTTAAGCCCTTGGTTTTCTAGGATCTTACTATTGTAGTCTACGTAGCAGTGTTAAACAGACTTCTTGGAGACAAACATCACTGAACACAGAGGTACTTCCAAGGAAATGTGAGCAAACCTCCATTCCAAGTGACCAGAAACTTGATGTAGGGACTATTTTCTTGTTTGAAGACTTTGTTAACTTAAGCACCAAATTGTTATTCTAGATGTTAATCTGGACTACCAGAACAGTTCTCCACAAATTCTCATCTACTGTCTCATTGTGGCATGCAAATCACACTGGACTCTCCAAAGATATACTAGCCAAATGCAAACTCTGCCAGAATCTATACTAGCCAAATGCAAACTCTGCCAGAATCTAATAATAATTAGAGATGGGCACGACTTAGCGGAATTCCCGTTTCCGTTTCCGTTACTCGTTTCCGTTACGGAACGGAAACGGTAACAGGAATTACTCCGCCAGAACTCAAACTCGAACTGACTAAAGAATAATTGGGTCTGATTTGTCGTTGTCGTTCCTCGCATCGCGGCGATCCCGCGATGCCAAGCGGCACAGAAAAAAAGTTTTTAAAAGTTAAAAAAAACCCCGATTCCCGGCCCTAAAAGCAGGCAAAAACTGTCTGAGGGCACCTACCAGGCCAGAAGGGTGTTTTATTTGGGGGGGGAGGTTTCCCCGCCCCCCTCTCCTTGGCTGGTGCTACTGCTGCGCTGCTGGTACCAGGCGGGGGGGCATCGTCTCGTCTGCCTTTGCCATGTGGTGTGCGGGCGGGGGGATCCAAAATGGCGACCGCAATATTTTTTTTAAAATCGTGGTCCAAAAACACACCAAAGCACCACAGAAACATGCGAAAATTAGCTATTTTAAATGCTTGAATTTTTACAGTAGCAGCAGTGGGTTTGTCTTGCCAAAATACGTCTCCATTGATTTTATTTTATTTTATTTTTATTTTTTTACACCTGCGCACGCGCGATGATGGGCTGGCCATGGGATGGGACCATGCAAATTTTTGGAGCCATTCCACCAATCGCATGGCCAGGTTTTGCTGAGACTTCTGGGTGTGCCAGAGAGGGCATTAAAAGCCCACAAACCCGAACCCTAAACCCTAACCCTAACCCATACGCCAGTACATTGTGTTCTTAGTGGGCCAGAGGCACCCAGAGGTACAGCCCACTAACCCACCCTAACCTTAACCGTTACCCTAAGCCTAGCCCTTACCCCCTACCCCATGCTCTGGGAAGTCAAGTCGCGCTAAATCGCGGCGGTAACGACAAATGAAAAAATGAAAAACGAAACGACAAATTTTTGAAAAATTTCGCAAAAAATGGAAACGAGCCGAAACGGACCCATCCCGAAAAACGACAACTCGAAAAAAAATTTTTCCAAGTCATGCCCATCTCTAATAATAATGCCTGGTGCTCCAGGAACAGAGTAGCTATAAAAAGGCAGAACAAAAAATGGGCCAATAAATCATGAGCTGGGCACAAGAATTAGGAGCTTAGTTACTGTGAATAGTAGCAACCTGCAGTGGTCAACCCATAGATAATAAGATGGTACTATTGCTATCTTGGATCAGAATCCTCGTTGCTTGAATAATCATGCCTAGAGGAAGTGGGTAAATTTAAATTCGCAAACAGCATCTCTTTCCACACAATCTATATATGAATGTCATGTGTGCTTAGAATGCTCACACCCCAAGCAATTGACTATTTTGAATTCTGTGTGGGTTGACCCAAGCTTAAACCCTAGATTTTTTTAAATACTGAAATTAAGTATTGTAAATAGAAATGGGGATGAGAAAATGGGGATTTGTTTTGATTTGTGATTCATCAAGTTCAATGAATCACAAAAATGAATTTACAACTTTTTTTTCAGACAAAGTGATGAATCAGTTTATAGATTTATTTATTTTTACTTTGGAACCTTATATGATGGTGTCTAAGGCAGTGTTTTTCAACCTTTTTTGGGCAAAGGCACACTTGTTTCATGAAAAAAATCACGAGGCACACCACCATTAGAAAATGTTAAAAAATTTAACAAGCGGGGGGGGGAGAGTAGATCGAGCCGTGGCTCGAGACCACCCCCACCCCCTGCACCTGGGGATGATGGACTGCGTGGTTGCAGGACGCGCCGGGCGGGCGGGCGAACTTGGGGTCCCGCGGCGGGGGGGCGCTGGCCTCCCGCGGCACCAGGAAGCCCAACACACCCACACACCCACCAAGCCCTTTTTCGGGAGGAGCCTGGGGTCTTACAGGAGCCGACCCCCCCTTTGACCCGCGAGCGTGGCGGATGCCCGGCAAGGGCGTGCGACGGGGAAGGAGGAGGAGGAGAAGTAGAAGAGGGGCGAGCGAGCAAGCGACGGCTTTGATAGCCAGCCAGCCCACCAGGCTGCCCACCCCCCCCCCAGCCCCAGCTCCTCTGGAGGGGCCTTCGAACTGACCCCGCCGCCCGAGGCAAGCTCACCGAGGAGGGGAGGGAAAAGGACTGGAGCCACGACACCACCGGCAGCACCCCTGAGACCCGCTACTGGTCACCGCCAGCAGCAGCAGCAGCAGGAGCAACAAGAGCAGGAGGAGTAGGAGCGAGACTGCGCATCCCCCCCACGCTCTCTCTCTCTCTCTCTCCTCCCACCCTCGCGCTCCTTCCCAGCAGTCGCCACTTCCTGCACGCCCAGGGCGCATGCGCCGACAGGAGGCTCTGGTCCTCCTCCTCCTCCTCCTCCTCCAGCTGCTCCTTCACGGCATACCGTGTGCCGCGGAACAGTGGTTGAAAAACACTGGTCTAAGGTACCTAGAGAAATGAAATTAGCAGGGAAGCTTTCAATGTCTGTCCTCTACAAACTTTCTAGGTTTGGTGAAGATTGAGTTTCAGACACTTGAGTTATTTGCCTTCAAAACCCACACCCTCAGGGAAGTGCCCATTAGAAGATGAGTTAGCATCTGAAATCCATGTACCAAAGACTCTGTCCCAATCCTCTAGCTTTATATTCAATCTGAGAAGAAGGGTAATAGAAACCTTTGTTTATCTTGCAGCCATGATTCAGTGGTAGAGATGTAAATCCTCCCTTATCTCACAAAACTTCTCTCCCGATTTACTATACTGTATATGGAAATCCTGCTAAAATGAAACTATCAATATTGTGAGGAACTAAATAGGGAATATACCTGTACTTGTTAATCAGAGGTGACAAATCAGTGAAACTTTATCTTAGAACTGACATAAATTCAGATCTAGACCCATCGGGGAAAAAAATTAAGTAAGCAAAACTGACTGAAAAAATGTAGAGAGGTGATTTAGAGGCGGTCCATGAGTACTTGAAAAAGCACAAAAGATCAAGGAGGTAGAAGACATATTTTTAAAAAGTCAATAGTGTCTAAAATTGAACTTCTATCCAGTTGTTATCATACAGGTTTTCTTTAATTGTATTTGCGTATACAGTATACACTTTTCTTTGCTGTCTGTATAGCTCAGTGGTTTGTGTGAGCAGAGTGGTTTCCACTTCTAGTCAGTAGAGCCAGCCTGTGTGGCCTTGGGCAAGCTGCACGGTCCAAGGGTGGCCCCAGAAGAGGGGAATGGTCAAAAACTTCTGTGTGTTCTCTACCTGGGAGACCCTGAAAAGGGGTACTGTAAGTGAGAACTGACTTGATAGTAGAAGAAAAATGATCTTTTAATCACTCATTTTCATTGATGTGTTGGGTGATTATTTTATTTGGATGTGCACAGTTAACAGTAGTGGGCTTCTCCCAAATGTGTACAGAAATACTGTAAACAAATAAGATGGTTCAGAACAGCCGGTTTATGATAAAGAATGTAATATTCAAGAAAAAGGTAAAATTGGCTTTGAGAACGGGCATTATATTTAATTGTTAACTTAAAATAACTTTTGAAAAAGATAGAAGCATTTGAAATGTGGATGCCAAGCATTTCCGGCATCTAGAGAGTGACCAAGCAGAATGAATGAAGACCAAGAAATCATTTAAAAATAAACATAAATACAGAAAGTTAGAATATTTTGGTCATGTAATGAAAAATGAAAAATACAGGTTGTAACAGCTGATAAGCATGGGAGGGTGAGGGATTTATAGGCTGAAGTACCTGGCAGAACGGTTTGCATAAACATAATATCATGGCTTTGAGTTGCTACATCTAGAGCTTCAACACTGAAGCTCTGGTGGAAGAGGAACAAGAAAAGGCAGATAGTGTGAGATTTAGGCAATTTGCACAACAAAGTTCCTTATGTGCATAGGCAAAGTGAACAAAATGCTAACTGTTGCCTCTTTGTGATCATTTGTAAAAATAAGAAGCATTGGGTGGGTTGTTTTTACTTTTTCTGAACAATAAGCCAGTCCTTCTGTGCTTGCTAAGCTTTGCTCTCCAATCAGAAATGACACTAGTTTTGCACAAACACAGACCTATTTTGCATCAACTGCAGAAACTTTGACAGAGAGAAAATGTCCCTTTTCTTTTGTCACAGAGTAAACGGAAGAAACCTTGCAAAGACTGGAAATTACTGGTTAAATCATCTTGCTCTGTTGAAACAGATCAAACTGGCAAGAAAAATGAATGTTGTTCATATTACCCATATTTATAAATGCCTTTATCAGTGGGAATAACTGACACCACCCCTTACCTCCTGTCAGATCAAAATTTAACTTTTGCTGGTAGCTCATCAAGGATTTATAACTACTAACCTATCATTACACTTTCCAGCTGCATTAAGCATTTAAGTCAGGGGTGCCCAAACGTTTTGTAAGGAGGGCCAGATTTGGTGGCTGAGAATGTGTCAGGGGCTGGTTGCTCCCCAACCCTACCACCCCACTGCAAGTCCCACCCACTTTCTTTAAAAAAAACATGGGGTGAAGGAGGGGGAGGGAGGGGCAGGCCAGCCAGCCGTGAGCCACTCAGAATGGCCTGACGGGCCGGATTTGGCCCCCCCGGGCCGCACTTTGGGCAGGCCTGATTTAAGTCATCCATCCTATCCTATATACATTATAGAAGAAAAACTCTGCTACCTTACTGTGTCTGGAAAAATGTGTATATGATTTCTGCTTTTCTAACCATTTAAGTTTTAATAATTAAAAAAAAATAGTATAGTGATGGCATAATTTTAAAAAATTACTTTTTTCATTACCATTTCAAGAATCTTCCAGCTAGCAGAGACTATCTTCCACAAGTGGTTCTAGGAATCCTATGTGTCTCTTCTGAAGAAAGTTCCAAGGAAGTCAGAAAACCTACACTGCTGTAGAACTGCAACCTAAAACACTGTAGAGTCTCCCTGATAAAAACTAATGTCATTTTGGCAGAACTGGAAAGGACCAATACTCAGGCAGTTGTATTTTTAATGGCAGACAACATGTCTTGTTTCCAAAGGCACATTAAAAGTTTTCTGCCACCTTGAACCTATATGAAAAAAAAATGATGCCTCAATGAACCTCTCTCTTATCCTGTTCCCTTAATCTGTTTTTCAAAATTAGTAACAATTGTATGGCATTGTGCAAGCCAGGCAAATCACCTCATCTAAACCACTTCAGATCTCTGACTGAAATGACAATGACCTTCCTATAGAAGAGCCAGCTTCCTAGAGTCAAAACTACAGAGAAAATATCTGGAGAGTTCTATGAAAATTAAAGGCAGAATAGGTACCGCTATCACCCGTAATAATTAACACCAGGAAATTAACTGAGTTTCATTCCAGCCATAATAGCATGCTGTTTCTGCCTCTGAAAAATGCTCAAGGGTGTTCAGATACAAAATATTCTATAATCAAGGAAAAAGCTGAATTTTGGTTCATAAGGGACAACAAGCGAGTCCCCTTGTTGTGTGTGATGAATCAAGAATGCCCGTCACATCTTACCCTGCTTTCTTTGAAGGTCACCTGAGCCTTCTGGTTATACAAGACATATCACAACGCTGCTTTATTCACACAGCCAAAGAGAAGACACCTTGAGCATTTTTTTAGCACTACAAGAAATATTCATTATGTTTCTTAGCTACAGAAATTATAATCTGGGCAAGTGTGAAATACCGACATCCCTTCCCCTCCCACCACCGCTGAACAGGAAATTTAAGTGGGTCAAGGGCAGAGAGGATTTCGAAAAGGCTACTAATAATGTTTCGGCAGTGTGGTGTTGTTTTTAAAAGACCAGGACTCCAAACATTCCTGCTCATGAATACAAAATTATCATTGTCATTAAAATCTACAAAATTATCATTCATTGCTGCTATTTTCACTGCAAACATAACATACTCAATTACCATTTTCAAGATCAGCGAGACAACAATCACAACCACACGAAGCCAAGCGAAACCAAACAAAACGATCCCAACTTAAGAAATATACAGTACAAACACACCAGATACAACAAATGCTAATAACATCTCTTTTGTGGAACTCTCTCTACTGAGATCAGATCTCCTTATGTGTGTGTTGCGTCATTACAGTCATGACCGACTCTCTGTGACCCCATGTCCATGGAGTTTTCTTGGCAGGAATATTTGAGTGGTTTGCCTTGTTCCTACTCCAGGCGCCTACAGCACCTGGTATTCCCTGGTGGTCGCCCATCCAAGTACTAACCAGGGCCGACCCTACTCAGCTTCCGAAATCAGGCGAGATCGGATGTGCTTAGGGTATTTAGACAGCTAGATCTCCTTATACAGTATATATCTTTTTCTGTCTAGTTGGTAAGCATAGGTAGCTCCAGTTGGATGCATTTTCCTGATTTCAGTTCCCTTCCCCACCCTCACCCCCATGAAACACAAGGCCATGCAGCAGTGCCAGTTCTACCACTAGACAAAATGGGACAAGTGCCTCAGAGCTGCCAGGAGAGCCTGGGGACCAATTTTCAACCCTCCAAAAGGAGAGGAAAAAACACTGTGTTTTTTTTAAGGAGCTGCTGTAGGTTTCTGGACTTTCATTTCTTTGGGTTTTTTTGTTTCATTCTATGTAAAGGGCTTTTTAGAAAGATTTGCAGAGACACACACCCATTTTGTAATAAAAGTGCAGCTCGTGCAGGAGAAAATGAGGAGAAAATGACATTTTAAAACCATATTTATGATCCCCCACTTTTTTGGGGGGGGGGGGGTCTGGAAAGCCGCAGCAGCCACAAAATTGTCTTGGGAACTGAATGGAGCCCACAAGTTACTTTTCGCCTATCCCTGCAGTTGCGAGAAAACCAGCTGTAGTACACATCAGATTCCTCTCTGTGGGAGGAGAGAGAGCTTAAAAGCAAAGCAAAATGTTCCACCCCCATAGAGCTCAAAGCACTCTCTGGGAGGTTTACAATTTAACTGTGCAGACTACACATTGCTTCCCCACCCCACCCCAGCGAGCTGGGTATTCACTTTACAAATCTCAGAAGGATAGAAGGCTGAGTGAATTACAACAAGACTACCTGGGATTGAAACCCGGGTTGTGAGCACAGTTTTGGCTGCAATACAACATTTTAACCAGTGCACCATGAGAAGTGTGTTCCACATGAAGTGGACCAACTACAGATAATACAGCCATTTACTTCTTGTTTCTGGTCTTCTGAATGCAAGCTCTGTAGTCCCTCTCTCTGGCAAAGCCCCTCTTGCCAGCGGTCTTGAGGGCCAAGTGAACCAGTGCTTAACATGACATAAGAACATATGAAGAGCCATGGCCCATCTAGTCCAGCTTCCTGCATCTCACAGTGGCTCTGCCAAATGCCTCTGGGAGCTCACGAGACTAGATATCTGTCTCCTGATACCACTCCCCTGCATCTGGTTCTCAAAGTACCCCAGTTTTAAGTCTGGAGATTACACATCTTCATCATGGTTTGTAACCTGTGATGGACCTTTCCTCCAGGAATCTGCCTAATCCCCTTTTGAAGGCATCCAGGCCAGATGCCATCACCACCTCCTATGGCAGGGAGTTCCACAGACTAACAACACATGTGGATCTGCTTCATTCAAAAGGGGTTTAAGGGGCTTTAATTTTCCACCAGACTGTAAATTAAATAAAAAGTTTGGATGATCCTCATTCATTCCTTGATTTCAAATTGAAGAGTCACTGATTTTGAAAGCCTCTGTCCCTGGTTTTCAAGGTCCAAGGGTTGAAGAGGTCTAGTCCTCATTGTTTAAGCATCATCTTTATTCCATGCCTCACCTTTCAAAATTAAAATACCTTATTATTTCAGTATCAAAAGATGTGGCCCATTAATATAGAACCTTTCAGATTCAGCCTACAATGTGTGCCTCAGGCAAAGGAAGACAAAATAGAACTGTTAATCCCAATTCATCAAGAGACTGAGAGAAGGGGGGATGGTGAACGTTTTTAATAATAGGGACCCTTTCAACCATGAAAACTAATCCTTTCTGATTATTTAAAAGGCTTTTCACTGCCCAGAACTGAGATACTTAATTCAGAATAAAAGAATACTGTTTAACTCTTTGTTTAGTGTTCTCAAATTGCTCTTGTTAAATAATATGCAGAATTGAAAAACAAGCATGAAAACTCTGCAGTTTAAAAGGGAAATATGTTTTTTCTAACCAGTAACTATGAAAAGAGGAGAGAAATGATCCTGATTTTTTTTTCTTGGGGTGGGGGGCAGGACACCATGCCAAATAGGTAATAACTAGGGGTGGTTGGGAATCTGTTTCAGTTTGGTTTTCATAAGAATTAAACTGCATCTGCAAATAATTGGGATGAAATAGACTTGAGAAACTGACAGATGTGTTAATCCAGGTATAGGCCTTTATAAATATTTAACCCTTGAAAGGTTTTGAAACTCTGTGACTTTCAGCCAGCCTATAGTAGTGAATAATGGCTGCCGGTAATCTTTAACACTTTTATAGATACAAAATAGTTTTCCCCTTGCTGAGAATATTTGCACTTTTTGAATCTAGCTGGTGCCAGCAGCAGATAATTGTATTTCAATGCAGCCTGTATTCTGTCCAATAATCACACGTGTAGATCTGCATCTGTGGAGGCTGCCATGTTGATCCCATCAAAAACTGTAAAGCCCCATGTGTGACTGGGAGACCCAGGGACGCCACCATGGCAGATTTTGCCGGTGGAATTCTGTGTGTGTAAACACTGAATAAGATATTGGCCAATTCTTCCCCATTTATACAGTTCAACTGTATAGTTCTTCAAATGTCAAAAAACTTCAACCTGCGTTTTGACATTTGAATGTGGGTGAAAGTGGATCTGACACAATTTCTACTCCTTACTTCTCACTTACGGTTGAGTCATAATTATTTAGAAGTAGGGAGATCATAAACCTCTAATCCATACTTCTAACCCAACCAACACCTAATTATTGCATTTCCAAACAGTGTCTTCCTGATGCAGAGCCGACATTTGCATTATGGGAAAAAGAGTTAAGGGATACCAATCCAAATCTAAGGAAACACAGCAAAGCAGAATGTGCTCAAGGTGCTGAGTGTGACGTGCCCCTTTCACACACTGGGTTTTCACTCGCTGCCACCACCAGATTAATCTGGACACTTGTATGTATTTGAGAGAGAGAGTCACACCAGGTAATATAGTGTTAAGAACAAACATGAAACATTTATTGGTTTACAAATAGATGATCAGTATTTTGATAACTTTAGCCGAAGTTGCATACATGTAATCTTTTAATAAAGTGTTTCCTTTCTAAACCAGACCCTTTTCAGTGGCAGGATCTCCCACCTGACCAACTGATAATCTAACTGACTCTCACCTCTCTTAACTGAACTCCTTTCAGCTCTAACCCAAACTGAACACAAACTGAACTCAGACTGAACTGAACTTAAACTGAACTGTCCATCATCCATTATGTTCCATATATAACATTCATAGCCACTCCCACCTGCTTAGTGATTGGCTATTCAAATTAGAGTCATAAATATTCATACTTGTATTAACTCTTTTCGCCACACTGAGCATTTCAGTTTGGTGTAACCAGTAAATCTATTCTACATTTTTTCCTTTTGCCCTAAATATTAAGGGAAATTATTTCTTCTAAATTCAAAAAAATTGCATTACACTGTAATGGTACTTTAATATATTAAAATCCAGGTCTAGCTCTCTACTTGGTAAACCAATGTGCAGAGATAGTTATTTGCAGTTCCTGCTGTTGACACCCCTGCTCAACTCTTACCAACTCAAGGTGGTGACTTTCTTTGTTCAGCCAATCTGTCTCATAGTTCATCTTCCATTCTTTCTTTTACCTTCAACTTTGTCCAACATGATAGTTGTGTCTTCTCATGACATTCCCAAAGCACAGCCACCTCATTATAGTCTGCTTCTAGAGAGGGATTCAGCTTGATCTGATCTAGCACTCACTTATTTGTTGTACTGGTGGTCCATGATGTCCATAAAACCCTCCTTAGAAACCACCCTTCAAGTTAATCGGTTTGCTTTCTTCATTTGTCTTCATCCATTCACAGTAACCATAGTAAAAATGATATTTATCTTGATGTCCTATGACACATCTTTGGGCTTGTGGATCATTTCTTTTTCTTTCATAGCTGTCTTTTCAATCTTCTGATATCTAGGTCGCAGTCTCCACTTGGATTGATAATATAATCAAGGTATATAAAATATTTAACAATTTCCATTTCTTAGGCGTCTACATTAAAGTTATTCAGTTCTTCCGCAGACACGATTCTTGTCTTTTTATTACTTTATTACAGTCCTGCATTTGCATTTTCTTTTATCACTTTCAACAGAAGCCCTTTCAGGTCTTTGCTGCTTTCTGCCTATAATATGGAATCATCTGCTTATCTCAAATTATTGATTTATCTTCCACCGATTTTCACATCTCCTTCATTGTAACTTACTCCAGCTTTATATGATGTATTCTGCATATAGACTGAACATATATAGAGATAGAATTCATCTTTGCCTAGCAGCTTTGCTTATGGGAAAACATACTATCCTGGATAGAGTATAGGTTATGCACCAGGAAAATCAAATGTTGAAATGTGGCAGTTTCTTTCAGAACAATCCACAGTTTTTCATGATCCACACAGTCAAAGCCTTTGCTGTAATTTACAAAGCACAGCCTGACTTTCTTCTGAATTTCTGTGGTACACTCTAGTAGAAAATATATATCTGAAATATGATCTATACATAATGCTATATAATGTTATTGTTTTGGTTAAATAAAACTATTTAAATTGTTATTATTAAGGTAATGGTTATTTTTCTCCTTCCAGTAAACTATAACAGAACAGTTGTCCAAATATGATTAATCTATTAAACTGGAGATAGTTCACCTTGTAATAATTTCACAATTATCTATCTATTTATTTCTAATGGTATATAACCATGAAATCAGTAATTTTCTGATATAACTGTAAAAATAATCTGAAAAGTTATTATTTTAAAAATGAAACCTTCATCTGGTTGTAAATATTAAGATTAAAACAACTCCATCAAAAACAAGTCTTTATGTAGAAAATCATGATTTAATTCGAGCCTTAATGCCTAGTGATTTAAATGACTAGTCAAAGTGATTTAAATCAAATTGATTTAAATCAAATCCACCCTGATCAGTCTTTTCTTTGGTCTCTGTGCACATCAGCCAGTAGATATTCTTTTGGTTTTAATCTAATTGCTTCATTAGTAAGAGCTCTATTCTTATCTGTCCTTTGCTTTCCCAAGTAGACAACTGAGTGCTTTCTGACTTGGCAATTTCAACTTCCAGCAATATACTGTATCTTGTTTTATTTTAAATTGTTTCACCACAGGGTAAGAAATATTTAGCAATACTTTTCTTCAGTACTAAAAGAAGTTATGATGAGTGTCCCTGCCATTTTCTGTGAGGGATTATCTGCCCATGTTCCTTTTCACTACTGTTGCTGCCATTCAAGAGTTTCTCCACTTCCATCCCCACTAGCACTATTCATTTTCTTCTGCTGATATAATCCTTTATCCTGAAGACATTGGTTGCATCTTAGGGCATTTATACACGACCCCTAAACTCCGGAGCAAATGGCTCCCAGCTCTGGAGCTTAAAAATGTTTCCCCACCAGCTCCGGAGTTTAGAGGAAATTAAGTGTGACCTGGCCCACCTAAGCGTGACCCAGCGCACTTTTCTTGTACCTGCTCTTCCGGGGTGAAAATTGCTTGATGCGGTGTAAGGATAGTGAGTGCGGGGCTCTCCTCACTTCTGTTTGTTGTTGTTTTTGGCTCCCGCCCCTTTAAGAGCTACTTTACAGAGACAGGAATGTTGTCGCAGCAAGAGGTAGCAAGAGCGGAGGCAGAACTAGGTGAGCCATGATCTTTTCTTCCTTTTTTTCTCCCTCCCCTCACGCAGCCAGCAGCCAGGGTGGGGACACAGGAAGAGCGACAAGCCCCTAAGATCTCTGGTCCGAATTTAAGTGGCCAGCGGATCTTAGGGGTCATGTAAAAGCGCCCTTAGTGTGGTCCACTTTTAACCATTACACCTTGGATTTCCCTGCAGAAATCCAGAGTCCAGATTTATAATGGAATCCAGCTTTCTAATGGTACTGCTCTTAGCATCTCTGAAACACTCTAATCCCCTCAAACCAAAGCTGAACATTTAAAGGAAGACTCTTCCCTTGCCTCTCGGTAAATACTGCAAACCACCTCGAATTATGCTTACATACCCCAAGGAAAATATTATCATAAGTATTCCTTGCCAAAATGAAGGTGAAAGTTAAACAGAAATTTATATTGCCGTTTTTTGCAGAACCACCAAATTTGTCAGAGTTTTTTTGGGGGGAAGACTATCTCATCGTAAAGTATGAAAACTGGAAATCTATTTAGCTGAAGCAACAAGCAAACCAAATGGGCAAGAATAAATTACATAATGAAGTGTGTGGTTGAGATTATATAACTGGTCCAATAAAGGCTAAAAGTTTAATACAGGTTACAAGAAAGGCTGAAGAAGAAGAGTCAAGAATCAAACATTTGCCAGACAAGATCAAGCCACTGATCCATCAAGGTACGTCCACAGCCCTTACTCAGGCCTCTAGTGAAAGGGAAAGAAATCTATAATGCACTTTCTGGAATACGAGATGTAGCTTCTGAGTTAAAAACATTGTTTCCCAACCCCATTGGCAATTGGCTTACTTCTGAAGCATGAGATTCGATTACCATTATTTTAACATGTATAACAAATAAAGTTTCTTCTTCTAATTCTTTAAGAAATATTGCCTTGCGTTTATAGAATCCCAACTAGAATAGAATATAGTCATGCAAGACTTAATGCCTTTCAGAAACCAACGGCACCCTTGCAGGAAGATACCGAAAGGAAATAATGAGAAAAAAAACAAAATGGACAATCTTGTGACACCTCCGGAACTAACTGGTTGATTTGACTGTAATTTCTTGTGGGCTATAGTGCAGTTTTTCACACACAATGGACTGCTACTCATGAAAGCTCACACTGAAATAAGTTCATTAGTTTTGAGGCCGTCCTATTTTGGTCATATCATAAGACAGGATTCTCTGGGAAAAGACCATAATGCAGGGAATGGTAGAAGGCAGAAGGAGAAGATAAAAAGACCAAATAGGAGACAGACTGACTCCCTAAAGCAGGCATGTCCAAACTTTGGCCCTCCAGATGTTTTGGACCTCAACTCCCAGAATTCCAAGCCTGTATTGCCAATGACAAACGACTGTGGGAGTTGTGGTCCAAAACATCTGGAGGGCCAAAGTTTGGATATGCCTGTCCTAAAGGAAGCCACAGGCTTGGGTCTAGAAGAGCTGAGTAGAGTTGTGAGGAGACAATCCTGCTCTGTTCTTCTAGACTGGAGATGGCTCATTTACAGGATCGTCATGAGTCAGAAGTGACTTAATGGCGCATTAACACAAGATATGTCACAGCTCACAACAGATAAAATAACAGATTGTGTCTTATGGGAAAAGACTGAGCTAAAATAGCAATTGAGCATCTCTGCCTTTTCTTTGGTCTTTTATTACCATTTTTTTTCAATCTCCATTGAGGAGCTGCACCACTATTTCTTTTCTTTGTCTTTTGCTTTGTGCGTATCTGTAGAACTTTTTTTACTGTTTTTATTGACCCCAGATAAGTCTCAGCTCATTATCTGCTTCTGCTCTCCTAATGTCATCCCTGTATTTCCTTGCTACTTGTCTGTACTCTTCCTTAATAGCCTGATCTTCTTTCCACTTCCTTGTGTGTGTGTGTGTGTGTGTGTGTGTGTGTGTGTGTGTGTGTGTGT
>JAHTLZ010000348.1:22944271-22970456 GCA_023846285.1 Phrynocephalus versicolor
AGAGAGAGAGAGAGAGAGAGAGAGAGAGAGAGAGAGAGAGAGAGAGAGAGAGAGAGAGAGAGAGAAAGGGGGGGAGAGAACATGCATATTGAATACTAAATATTAAAGACTGCACATAAGCATTTCAACCCCCAAATAAGTCATTTAAAACCAACTTTTATGGATCTTTAAACTAACCCAAGACTGCAATACACATTCTGCTCTTGTGATCCCTGAGCCTCTATGAACAGAATCCTCCCCCTTCCTTGCTCTCTCTCTGATTTTAAAATAGGTTCCAGTACTTCACATGCAGGCTCTTGCTGCAACATCTTGATTTTTTTTGTTTCTATGCTATAGCACTCCTGAAGAGAAACAAATTATTGTTCTTCAAAACATACATATAACTTGAAGGTATTGAAGCATTGTGAGACATTGAGTTATTCTCGCAAAGAAACAGAAAGCCACTGGAAATGTGGCTAGAATCCTACCACATCAAAGAACTGTGTAACAGTAATCATATGAGCACCCAACATCAGTTTTACTAGATGTCTGTCACGTCCTCTTTAGCCCTCTTGTGTCTTGTACCAATTGATGTGTGACCAGGTGCACAGTTGGAATGTGACTAACAGCTGACAAGTAGCAAAACTGCATAGGTAACATACACACTGGCTGAAATTCTGTTCCTTAGTGTAATAAGTACCACTAGAGTAGGCCCGTTGAATTAGCAGGGATATGGTGAGCCAACTCCTCCATAAATTCCACTGAACATAGAAATATTGGCATGTAATATATATACACAAGTGCAGCCTTACTACACCAGCCATCATGTTGATTTCTGAAGACTGACAATAAAATAATTATCTAAATAGTCATCATCATCATCATCCATCATCATTGGCATCCTTCAGTCTCGAAAGACTATGGTATCATGCCTGGAGTAGAGATCCTAAGAACAACACCTAGTGTGACTAAATAGACCAATTCGGGAATGGCAGTCTCTACCGCACTGGGGGCAGATGTATTCTGTTTCTTGCCTGGTCCTCGAGTTTCGTTCTTTCCATGCCTGCCTCTTTTCCTCTGCCTGTTGGACAAATGCCTCTTCAAATTTATGTAGGCCATGCTGTATCTCTTGCCTCCAGACAGTGCAATCGGAGGTCAGGGTTTCCCAACTGTTGAGGTCCATTCCCAAGGCCTTCAGGTCTCTCTTACAGATATCCTTATACCGCAGCTCTGGTCTCCCGCTGGGGAGCTTTCCTTGCACTAGTTCTCCGTATAGAAGATCTTTTGGGATCCGGCCATCATCCATTCTCACAACGTGTCCAAGCCAGCATAAATAGTACACAGCAGAATACTAGAATCATCTTGTAGGCATTTTCCATCCTCTAAATTTACGCACTGCTTTCTAATCTGTTTTTAGAAACAGAATTAATATTTGGGAATTGCCTTCTTACCTCTAAAAATATTGGAAATGCTGTCATATTGTGGAGAAAGAAAATACTGTATATAGCAGGGCTACCCTACAGAAAATGTGGCTCTGACACTGCTGAAGTACATTGTTTTATGTGTACATGCCTAAAAACCCATAGACATAGCATATGCCAGACTCAAAAAGGCACCAGTCAAAGCAATCAAGTTCCTGGTAAGTGTACATTTTTATATTAGAGGTTTTTAATGACACACTTTCACTATTGAGCTAAAAAAAACACGGATTGTCCATATGCCATGCTTCAATGTATGATAGTGAGGTTCTGTACAATACTCATTTTTTATATTGATGACATTTCAGTTATTAGAACATTTCCTCCTAATTAACTTTCAGAGTACTGTCATCTATGCAAAACAAACAGAATATTTTTCTTCAGGGTAGCAAGAGCTTGATGTTACGTCTAGAGTCCCTTCCAATGAAATAAATCATTACACTGATAATTAAGGCCACTCTCCAGACAAGATGTGCAAAAAAAGACCATGAAATAAATATCAAGCACCTTGTCCGGTAGAGAACATTCTTGAAAACATACTCCACGATTCAGCTGGGGACATGCACACTTGAAGGCAGGCTTTTGTGCAGGTGGCAGAAGGTACATAAAGCATTCGAGGCACATATGTACAGGTACGATGCACCCGGCACGTGATTCCATGTTCCTTCAGCACCAAACAACTTTAATGAGTCCAATGAGACAATTACATTGCTGTTTCCATACAGTTGGACTTGGGCCAAAAGGGCAAGGCTCCAACGAAATACAGCATTTCCGCGCCACGAAATCCTTAAGTGGACATTTAAATCACTTCTATCCAAGCCAGAGGACATGAAATGATCTCTACCTTGGCTGCATCAAGCCTGTGCATAATAGCAACCAATGCACGTTTCATTACTTAGTAATTTCTGTTATATTCCAGGAACTGATAACCTACATCAATGTTGCTCTTAGCCGTTTCAAAAGAATAATATCATGTTCTGGTCACAATAAGAACAAAACATACAGTACATAATGATACAAAATAGCCACTTGACCAACACACAAATATAATAAAACATGAGCAGTGCTTTCCATTCATATTTTTAGATTACGTTCATATGGCCCTTAGATCCATTCCAATTTAATTCTGCTCCCACATATTCACTTCTGTGCTATACAGTTCCAAGTTAATGATATATTGCTCTGTGCAAAATATTGGAGCAATCTGGCTGAAGTGAGATGTATTAGAATTTTGCTTATTCTAGTGATAGAGGCAAACATCTCGTTAACTCTGTCTCACTGAAATTAATAGGACCCCAGTGTGCTTCCTCTTGGCTAGATTTTGTCTATAGTTTATTAACAGGAAGCTTGTTTTGCCTTTAATCATGACAATGACATCCCTGAGGGGAAACCCATCAGCTCCTATTATTATATCATTATATATGTCATTAAAAGACTGTAGGGTATTGTACACAGTGCATTACACAAGCTTTGTTTAACCAAAATCTGTAATTACCTGAATTTACTCTGTCCTTTTTAAAAAAACAATTCTATGCCAAAGCTATATGAAGAACATACCTAGGGATCTACTTCTTTAATTATTCAAATACCATTAATTTTGAAATTTAAAAAATAAAAATTAAAAAAATCTGGAATAAAATCAGCAAATCAGAAACCCTTGGATGTTAAACTAGATACTTGTAACTACAGTACAATGTAGAGTTATAAGTGAATTCTGCTACCTGAAAATAATAATTTTAATAATTTCACAGAAGGACATTAATATGTCCCTTCTCTTTTTTCATTGCAAACACGGGATCTGCTACAACTTTGTCTGTTCTCTCAACATAAAGGCAATAAAACAACAGGGAACAAGGCTAAAGGGAACAATCCCATGCTACTTATCCTCCCAGTACCAATATAAGTCCTTCTTATATGGCCCCAAACTAGAAAGGCTACTTATTTGTTATTTATTTATTTAAAATATTTGTATGTTTCCTTTTTCCTTAAGAAAGCTCCAAGTTGGCTTACATCACAAAATGACAATATTTAAATCTAAAACCATGAAAGTATACAAGTACATTTTTTTAAAAAAAATCAAACAAATACCACACTGAAAGATAAATATTAAGTCTTTTTGTATTGGGAAGCACCTTACTTCAATGGTTTCCATGTGGCAAAAATTGTATGACAAATAGCCCAGGTATATCAACAGTTTCAAGACAGCACCCGGAAGAATTCCCCTCAAGACTCATCTCTGTGTTATCAACCCATAAATCAGTCCAAAAGTAGTCTGATCCAGCACCCTTTAAAAATGTATAAGATTTTCTATTAACTGGATCTGTCTCATAGAGGAAATGTAATTTAAAACCAGAAGTCACGGAAGTTACTTACTGATGTATAAAGGAACCCTTCTCCATTTAGGGCAATGTACAAGCCTGTTTTTACACCCTGGATAGCAACAACTCGAAGTCCCACTGGTATAAGGTTGAACAATGCTGTAAAAATAAAGAAGATCTGTCACACATAAGTTAAAAAAAACATTAAAATGACAAATAAATGATTTTGCTTATGTAAGAACACAGACAATAACATGTCATGCATTTTATTGGCTCAACTAAACAGACAAATAAATAGAAATTCTATGCACTGTACTTGCACAAAGATAAACATCTTTGCCTCTTTCAGTCATATTCAGGGTCACTTTGGTCATGTGTGAACCTATCCAAACTTATGAGCATAGTAAAAGAAATCAGAACACTCACCTACTCAATCCTGTTCCTCAAACCTATTTGAACCTTATATCAGCCAACTTCAATAGCAGGCCTTCCTAATATTGGGTCTACAAATATTGTTGAATTACAACTTTCACTTATCCACAGATGTTCTGGCCATGGTGAGGAATGACCAGGGTTGTAGCATAAGAGCATCTAGAGATCCATTGTTGTTTTAGAAGAGATCGGATCCACTGTTGTGAAGGCTTTGAACTGTCCCCTCCAGCAATTGTTTGATGGGTCAGATCAGCTGGTGCCTTCCACAGTGCTTCAGTCCACGGGATTAAGGACTGCCTCTGTACTTCTCACTCAGTTTTCCAGGTTTGGGTCATGAAGTTAAGCAACTCCCCCAATCCAAGTCCGCAAGGCTGTTTGTGGTCCTTCTGCAGATTGTTGTATGCAGGGCCAGTGCTAGGTTTTTTTTTTGCGCCCTAGGCGAGGGGCGGGCAGCGGGCGGTGGGCAGGGTGGTGGTGGAGGGGTGGAGGGTGGCGGGGGCGGCAATGGGCTAGGGGGGCTGACGGCAACGGGCCCGGGGGGCTGGGTGGTGATGGGCGGTGGGCGGGCGGCGATGGGCAGCGATGGGCGGACGGCGACGGGCGGCTGGCGGGCAGTGAGGGGACGGCCAGTGGTGGCCAGCGGTGGAGGGGTGGCCTTAATGGAAGCGCCGGCCCTGGTTGTATGCACACTACAAACAATAGGCACTGCAGTGATCGCCACACAGTAGAATCCAGAAGTGGGAAGAGTAGCATTTGTAGGTTAAAAACTCCCAGTAGCTGTGTCGACTAGGGAATTCTGGGGGTGTATTGCCCACCCCACCCCCCAAAAGCAGAGGTCAATTTTAATATCCTGGCAAAGTCAAAATCAGTCTTTGACATATTTTCCAGGTTCAGTCAGTTAATGCTCAGAGGTTGCACCTAGGGGAAAGAAGTAGGGAACAACTACATTTTTAAAATAGGGTACCAATCATGTATCTGCTTCTTCTATTTATTTACCCACCCTCTCTATTTTAACTTGAAACTGGCACAGCACCTAGGAGAGTGTGACCAGGTGGCACCCATGACCTCTGTTAGAACTTCATCTCACATGCATAATTTATGGCTGAGTTTTGGAAGCCCTGGTAAGTATTTTAGGACAATTTGTTTCATCCTAATAAAGGCACAGCTTTGTTGATTTCGGAATTGCTTGTTACTGTTTGTTGTGAGAGAGGGATGTGTCAAAGCAAAAAAGAGAACAAACCAATGGCAGTAAAAGTCACAAGATGTATGCAGAGAAAATAGGGTTCCCTCGTTAAGCTTTTGAAGGATTAGCAAACACCAAGGAAGAGTACTGACTGGCACTTTGAGGCAAAGAGGATAACTATGGATCTCTACATTAGGAGGTTGATTTTTGAATCTGATATAGAATGTAGCAGACTGCTGAATCGTTACAAGTAACCAACATATTACTCATTAGTCCTCAATATATGGCAGAGTCCAGTTTTATAACAGACACATTTCAGCTGAACAACATTGAAACAGGCTCAGGGAAGAATCATTTAAGGGCCACCATGAACCTTGTCTAGTAAAACATTAAGCTGTGGAGGGTCTGTATTTGACTCTTGCATCTTCATAAGCTATTATCCATGAATTGTCTATGTATGCACAGTAGGCACCAACCGTCCATGCTCCATCTTGGTGGGGGTACCCCTCACCAAACCACTGCAGGATAAAAGCCCATCAGATATCGGTCATCCCTCATGGTGGGTCAACTGTGGCAAGAAATTCATGTTTGTGCTGACCTGTACCAATGGAGTCAATGCCTCACCCTCCATTGCTCCATTAAAAATCCCAGGCAGGGCATCAATGCTGGGCCCTTGCTGTGGCCCAGCACTGAAAGAGGGAATGCCTTCTTCTAGGTAGGCCTGCCCTAAACACATTGCTTGCCATCCTAAAGGGTCACCCCTCTCCATATGTGTTCATATTCCAGATTGTGGAGTAGACCATGGAGGTACTTGGAAGCAGCTGATTTCTCAGACACAGGGAGAAAGATGGCATTAGTCACCAGTTAATGAAGTATTTTAGGAAATCCTTTTCATAACACAGGAAAAAGGAGCATACAAAACTTGGGAAATAGACTAGCTCCAGGCTTTTTTATGTTACTGTAATCTTTCAGTAGAAAGGAGATATGACTAAGGAGATTTCTCATTCTCAAATGGGGTGCACTATACAGCTTTGCAGTGTTTCTTTGAGACAGAATGCTACCAAGCAAATTGGGTATACATTTCTAAATGCTTTACTCCCAGCAGCTACAGTTGACAGTAGGATGGGATGGTTCACCCAGTTTTGAGAAATAAATGTGATAGCAACACTTTTATAATTTAAATAAAGCTTCTAGAAATGTTAAAGAACTACAGGCTGATTCCAAGGGCCTTGTATCTCTGTACGTTCACTTGCATTAACACTGTCAGGTGCCTCTTAGAATTTGTGATTTTGAAAACATTTGCTTCAAATATGGTGGCATCATCACTCAGCTTTTCTGCTACATCTTCTTTGTCTTCTCTGTCCCTGGCCTCTCTGCTATTTAATCTGGGGGGAGAGGACAAGCTATATGATTTCTATCTATGATGTCATCATTCTACACTGGGCGTCAAAAGCATCCCCAAATAAAACAATGCAACCTTTCAGTCAATTGGTTTAAATACTGTGAACAAATGAGGCTGAACAAATGAGCACAGTGAAAAGAAAGGCACCAAAAAACCAAACTAGCCCCAAGTTGGAATACTGTAATAAAATAAAAATCTTTGGCAGGCTGAACAATTTCTCAGTAATTTGCTTGGCTGAGTTAAATGTGAGGTGAATATCTGAAGTAGAGGCTAATCAGAACAAATAAGCCTCAGTGCCAAGCTATTAGAAAATGTGTTAAAAAAGAGGAATTAAAAGCCATGTCGGGGGGGGGGGGGGAGATCCTAAATGATGAAAAATGGAAATAAAGAGTTATAGCCATGTGCAACAAATGGAAACGAATTGCATGATTATTTAGGAAGTGTTTTGGGGTGTCCACCACGTTTCACAAATATTACCTCAGGAGATTGTGGCTGTGTGACTATAAGCTAAGCTAAGACTATAACTAAGTAGATACATGAGTTTGAATTTGTTCCCAGCTCAGTTTAAATGTTTATATCTATGAATCAAGCAGACTATTAGAAAGATGTAGATCAGGGGTCCTCGAAGTTTTCAAACAGCGGGCTGGTCCACCCCACCCTCGACACCACTGGGGGCCGAATCACAGTTTAAAAAAAAAAAGCCGACATGGGGAAAAGGGGGGGAGGGAGGAGCAAGTGGGTGGAGCCCCCCACAATCAGCCCATGATCAGTGCGTCTCCGGGGCCCCAGCAATGCCTCCTGCTCTGGATCGCTGCCCTGAGGTGACGACGCTGGGATCCTTCTACTGCAGGTGGGTGGGGTGGAGGAGCAGGGGTGGGGGTGGGGCCTCGGGGCCATGGAGGGAGTGGGAGACCTTGGCACAGTCCTCCCATTTTAAATTGCCCTGCTCGGCTGCAGCCGGTGCCCAAACCATCTGGGCCGCAGGTGAGGGGAGCAGGGGAGCTTGCCGTGGCCGTCCCACTTCGAACTGCCCCACCAGCCAGTGTGCCAGTCATCTGGGCAGTGGGTGGAGGGAGAAGGGGAAGCGACATGGCCCACTGCTTTGAACTGCCTCAGCATTAGAAGCAGCTGCAGAGGCTGGCTTGCTCGTGAAGCAGGGGGTAGGTGGGGGTCTCAATTGGTCCCAGGGGCTGGATTCAAGACCCTGGGGGGCCACATCCGGCCCCGGGGCCTTAGGTTGAGGACCCCTGATGTAGATGAACACTAACTGAACAGATTCAGATCAAAATCTTGTTTTAATTTACTGTTTGTAATTTCATTCCACCTTTTAAATTCATTTTAGAAAGTTAAACAACTTTGCTACAGTCAGGCAAAGAGGAAGACTATGAACAGTCTCCACAGTCTAGAAACCACCCTATTGTTCTCAATGGGATGTATACTTTTGCAAGTATTTATTGAATACCCTGTTGCACAACCACTGCAAAAGCCCCACTGTGCGTGTCATGGAACACTATGCACACCAGTATGGCTCAACAGCACTTTAGCCTTTAAGTTCAGTAATGTAATTTTCACAGTTAGTTTTCTTATTTAATAAAAATGAAAAGGATCTCTCCCACAAGCCTCTGAAAGTGATTCAAATTACAGCTCTGCGCTGACGTTATGAGCATGTTCCAGGTGTAGAGAACTCAGGTGGGCAGAAACTAAACTCATTTTCTATAACAAATACATAGGGATGAAGGAATTCATAGGGAATGTCCAGCAAAAGAAGTGGCAACTGGTCATTTAATGCAAATCGACACTGCCCCATCAGGTTCAGTCTATTTCCAATAAGAATGGATTTCCTAATCAAAACCCATGGCCCACCTCCCGTATTAGTTGAGGGAAGAACAAGGGTGAAGGACCTCAAAACCCCTCATGTCTCACCCAGGCTGTTGGAGGTGCCTGGATGGAAGCTGGCTCTGTGCTCATTCAGTTGGATCAGGATTTGCACAGAACTTGACAGGTTCTTTTCAAATCTGCATTATACCACTATATTAGCATGATAACTGGCAGGGTAGGGATCCATCCTAAGCAATCCTAAGGTTTGTACAGTAACCCCTTGCCGATCACGAGGGTTAGGGACCCACCCCACCCGCGATGCATGAAAATCGTGATATGCAGAAGTGGGTGGGTGGTCCTGGAGGCGGGGGGGCCTGGGGTGAGGGGGGCAATTGCACGCCTGTCCAGGAAGTCTTGGCATGGCACGCTCAGACAGTGTTGCAGGATCTGAGCCCCCCGCGCGGCTCCGAGGTGCAGGTACTGCAATCCTGCGATATGTCGGGTGTGTGTGACTGTACTATGTAAGATATTCTGAATTCCCTCAAGAGCTCCAGCACATTCTTCTGAACCAGTTCCTGGGAATCTTTGCAAAGATATAATGGCTGCTACCGCATTTCCTTGAGCAGCCACTTTTTGTTTTGCATCACCTTATCTCCTCCCACGGTCACGTGGTCACTACAGCGGTTCGGCATTCCGCACTTTGGCGGTTGCTTAGCAATCAGCTTTCCCGTCCACACTTTGCTGAACCGCTTTATACTTCAATTTTCTGTGACCACAATGTGAACATGCAGCATTGGGAAAGTCAGCAAACATGTTTACATTGCGACAGGCTTTTTTTTTGTGTGTGTGTCTAACGACAGGGAAACGGCAGAAACGGGAGGACAACCGAAAAAAGCATTGTAGTATGTCCGCAAATTCAACCAAATTGCTTTAAAAGGGGGTGCAGGAATCAATTTTAAAAAATACCACCTCCAGTGGTTGTCTCAAGAAAAACCGACACAGCGGCCAAAAATGGGTGTGACCAAGGGGGTTGTTCAGAAACAGCCATTTGAAAAGCAGACACTGATTTTTAAGGCAATTACTCTTTAAGGAAAAGGTGTTTCAAATCTAAAATGCGGTAGTGGTCATAGTTTGTTAGATTCTGTAGCAAAAGCAGGCATTAGTACTCAAAACAAAATTTTCTTTAGCCTGCTGAAACAGACTACTGGACTGAGCAGTTCATCTGAGGTTGGGGAGAGAGTCTTAGAAGAAGTCCAGACTGAAATGCTCTAAAAATGCCACCGATTTCAGTGAACTGCCTCAATCGAATCCTGGCCCAGGCTAAATTCACCAGCAACAACTCCATCATCCAGGAAATAATACATTGTTTTTTTCTCTAAACATACATGCTTTTTATTGCAATAAATATTAAAAGCCTGTTAAATGTAGTAGAATTTCAGGACAGCAGATCTAATGTGACCAGATTCATACTGAAAACAAGTAGGGGAAACTAGTTTCTGCTAAAAATTAGCCACTTTAGAATGGCTTTCCCCCCTTCTTTCCAAATTTAGTAAACATCCCCACCCCCACCACCCCCAAGAAGCCTCACCACTTGTGTCTCTAGTGAATAGCTTGAAACTAGATGCCTCCTCTTATTTATAAATTATGATGAAAGAGAGTGGCTCAAAAAATTTTTAAAAATTGAATCTTGCTTTGAAAAAGACCATTTTTTGCTAAAGAGCATACTGGGGAGGGGAGGGAACTAAAGGTATAAAAAGATACCAGAACATCACATCTTAGAATGGTTAACTCAGCACAGTACATATGGGAGATGTGTCAATAGTATCCTAAAGCAAACACTTACTAGAATTGCTGCTGTCGTCCTTGGTTCCATCGAGACTTCCATCGGGGTGCATTTGCAAGTAGTAGCCTTGTCTGCAATATAACCTGGTCACTATACCCTTGAGCTGGGGATCTGAAAGACAAACATATTTTGTCACTAGCCTCACGGCCTTTCATCAGCTGCCTTAGTTTTTTTCCGTTCTCTCTCTCTCTTTCAGAGTTACATTATTGTAGCAAGAAAGCCCCCTCTTAAGGTCTTCAAACAACGACAAACAAATTTCTAAAGGCCCATCAGATTTACAGCATAGTAGCCCATGTTCCTCCCACAACATTAGAAACTGATATTAAAAAGCAACAGCAACAACAGTGTTTTGGGGCGCTGTTACTCGAGCCCTAAAATCCGAGGCAAAGGCCTCCCAGATCCGGAGATTAAAAATGCTTTCCCACCAGCTCCAGACTTTAAAAATAATTAAGTACGACCACGCCCACCTAAGCGCGTCCCAGCGCACTTTTCAAGTACCTGGTCTCCGAAGGTGAAAATTTTCTGATGCGGATGTAAAGCAGTGAGTGCTGGGCTCTCCTCGCCTTTTTTTTCCCCCCCCGCCCTTTTAAGAGACTTTAAGAGACTGGAATGCTTGCTTCCAGGGTTGCGGGGTTGCGATGGGCAGACGGAGGTGAGTCTGCATTCTTTTCTCCCTTTTTTTCTCCCTCCCCTCACGCAGACAGGAGCAAGGGAGTGCGGAGGGGTGGGAACACAGGAAGAGCGACAAACCCCCAAGATCTCTGGTCCGAATTTAAGTGGCCAGTGGATCTTAGGGGTCGTGTAAAAGCGCCCTTTGTCAGCAGGCGTTATTGGTGGGTCTTCTTCCCTTTCCTATGTAGCTGCAAATGAAGAAGCCGCTGTGGGGAGGTAGCAAGGTCTAGTTGCCTCCCTGCTTGCTTAGATGTTCACATAAGGCACTCATATGAGCCGGGAAGCGAGCGACTAGACCTCCCTACCTCACCACAGTCACTTCTACATTTGCAGCTTCACATGTATTGTGAATTGAAGAGGACAGTGGCCTTAAGATTTGTCCATTGCAAAGGAACATCCTCCTTCCTTTTGCACACCTAGTTATGTTGCACTGCATACAGCAAACAGAACGTTGGTTAGTCTTTACAGGAGTTTACAATATCTGTTGTTTCAAGCTGGAACTAAAGGCTGGTGATAGGCAAAAGGGGTGCCTTCTAAAAATTTTTTTTGGGGGGAAGCACTACCCCTGCCACAAGCCACCTGAAAAGGAATACAATTTCAATACCTTCAAAGATTTTACACTCAGCAGGGAGTTTTCATTTTAATGTACTGTATTATGACCTTGAATTCACCTTGAGGTATGCATGTCAATCAGTTACTCGAACCAATGGAAAAAATGCTACTTATCACATGCACTTTATCATTAAAGATAACTCTTCTTATTTTTCAGACATGCTTGTAAATTAGCAAACAAGATGTGTTGCTTTTGCCTAAACACGATGCTCAATATTTTGGTTTGAATCAAGAAATGCTTGGCATGGAAGCCATTCTGGCACTAGCACTGGTCTGTAAGTTTTCTCTACCCACGTGATGAAAACTGCCTGCAGCTGATTTGGTTTACAAACCAATCTTCAGATGTCATACATGATCTTCTGCAAAAGAGGTTTCACAGCATTTATGTGCTAATGGAAGCACTCTGTCACACTTGAGTTCTCTATCCTCATGGAAAGCTATTGTGTTAAGGTGGGGAAAGGCCCTTTCACTTCCAAGTAGCACATAGCAGAGAAGAATATCTCCAGATCAAACCCCTAAAACCTTGCATTAAAATAAAACACAAATAAATCTGTCATTTAAGCAGGTATAAGTAGGCATCACTGAATCCAGTGGGAATTACTTCCAAGTGAATACACATAAGATGAGTCTGCAAATCAATAATTTAATCTTAAATTGGGTCACATTAATCTTGTTATTAGAATCATATAATTCTTTCATATGGTTTATTATTTTTTTACTCTAGCTGGGTCAGTTCAAGGTGATCTTATCTACATACTGATTTGAATACCTTTGGGGTATCTGTAAGGATACTAATTTTAATATATTTGCAGTGAGTAGACAGATAATCCTGTTTTGATCCTAGAAACTATTTGTGTGATATATGGCTGCTAACAACTTAGGTATATGGAGCATACAAAAGGGAGGAGTAACTGCAATGCAGATCCTATAGCTCTTGGTTTAAATCCCTGATCAGTTTTGCATTTGCTCTATAACATTTATCAACTCACAACAATATTGTGAGGAGAATCATTAACATTAACTCGAGTGGCCTCTAAATGAAACAAGCAAATATGAAACATACTATTAAACTCCATTCTAGGTTAGCTCCATTCTAGGCAACTTCTGAGTGCCTGGGGGCTGCAGTGAGGACACACAAAGACACACACAGACACAGGCACAGACACACACACACACACACACAAAAACAACTGGGTCAACCCACAGTTCAGCACCTGGCGATCTCTGCTGATTTCCCTGCCCCTGCGCCAGTTGCCCCCGATATTTGGCAGAAATTGTGGTTGTTGGCGCATGGTGTTGGAGGATGCCAGAATACCCTTCCATACCCTGGAAACTTGCTGTCCTGCTCCCATTGGAGGAATTCTCCTCAGTTCAGAAGAAACAAGACCCTGGTGCAGATCCCCCATGGCCAAAGTCTGAGTAGGAAATGAGTATATTCTTTAGTCCCAGAGAGATGCACTATATGCAAAGCCATAAGCCATGCCGAGGGCAGCACAGCACAACAACCAGCTGCAAAGGAGGTCTTATTGGGATTATGCATCTCCTCATGATAAGGGGATCCTTGGGTCTCTCCCTAAGAAGACTAAATGCTGGAAACCTTGCAGCAGAGTCCCTGGACGAGGCAAAGGGAAGCTTAGTTACGGGAGGCTCTGCTGCAGGCTAAAAAAACCCCACTGGGTTTGCCCACAAGTATGTGGAGCACCAGCAGCCCCTGCTTTGGTTCCTGAACTTTTGGTGGGGTTTTCCTTCTCCATGACCAACTTAATGTGGACCTCTCTTATCTCATGTGCTCTTGGCATGTCGGCAGGGCTGGTGTTAGGCATGTCGGCGGATGGTGGGGGACGGCGACGGGCACGGGGGCAGCAGGCGGACAGCGACGGGCAGCAATGGGCGGACGGCGATGGGTGGTGGGCGGGCGGTGGGGGGACGGACGGCAGTGGTCAGCGGCGGCAGGGGGCAGCAGGCTAGCCAGCGCCCTCTCTCCATTTTGGCGCCCTAGGCAACTGCCTAGTTCGCCTTAATGGACGCGCCAGCCTTGCATGTCGGGCTCCTACTTTGTTGAACACCTGGCAACCTGATCCACAGTTGTCACTGACATCACTTCACACAACACACACACACACACACACACACACACACAAACACACCATATCATTCTTTGAATTTTTAAACTGCCCCAAAAAAGCACTGAGGAACAGCAGCATAGAAATGTTTTAAGAAATTAACAAAATATTTGCATTTCAAGTACAGTACTACCCAAATTTATTGTCTCTGGGAGCTTATGAAAATACACCTGGTCCAGCTGGCACTCCCAACAAGTCATCCACAGCACATTGCACAGAGCATCCTGAGGGCAATGGCATTACTGAGTGGGTAGCATTAGAGCAAATCTCCCTTGCTGCTGTTTTTCTGATTATATTAAATCCTTCCTCATGCCTACAGCTTTTCCCACATCTTGTGAAATCTAGCTGAAGGTCAGGAAGAAAATATTTCTTTCCCAGGAACCACAGGACATGTCATAGCAAGCTGAGAGTGAGATTCATGCATTTCAGCAAAGAAAGGACTGAAAAAAGCAGACTTCTCCATGTAACTTTTCCCTCATTTTAGAAATGAATACAGTAATATAGTACCTTGGTTTAAGAGTGCTTTGTTTTGCAAGACAAGCAAACATTTCTGATCATTTCTGCCTTGATCAACGAGCAATGTCTTGCAAGACAAGCACTAGAGCAGGTCACATGATCACAAGTGATCCAAAGGGGCTCTCTTTCTCTCACCCTGCTGGATTGCAGGTGATTGTCTGGAATGTTCCATCTCAGGCAAGCCTCCAAAGCAGAGGGAGGACAGAGGGAAGGAGACCTCCCTTGCATCAGCCATGAAGGTTTTCAGTGGTGAATGTGGGTTAGAGGTTTGTTTTATTTTTCTTTATATAGTATTTATATTTTTATTTAATTTGTTTTCAGCAGCCTTTCTTATTTTTCAAATCATTTCTAGTCATGAGGCAGCTACTCAAGGGTGTATATGGCTACAAATTGCATTTTATTATTGTCACATTAAAAATACAGAGTAAAATCCTGTTGGTTTTCCCAAGCACAGCAGATTTCACAGCCAGGTACCTAAATCATAGTGTGGAGGTGGACTTCTAGCCAACTTATTTTGGCATTTTGTGTGCACAGTATGTGGTCTATGGGGCCCCAGAACTAATAATCTGAGTTTCCATTGTTTCTTATGGAGAAATTTGGTTTGATATACGAGTACTTTGGTTTACAAGCATGTTTCCAGAACAGATAAAGCTTGTAAACCAAAGTATTACTGCGTTTAAAAATACACTAATAACTCCCTTCCACCTTTTATCTTTTCCTTTCTGAAATATTTCTTTTAAAACAAAGCAAAAGCAAAGTGTTCTGCTTATATATCGCCCCATACCACTTCAAGTAGTCTCTGGGAGGTTTACAGTTTTAATTACATTATGCAGGCTACACATTGCCCCCCTTCCCAGCAAGCTAGGTACTCATTTTACCGATCTCGGAAGGATGGAAGGCTGAGTCAACCATGAGCCGGCTACCTGGGACTGAACCCTAGGTCATGAGCACAGTACAGGCATTTAACCACGGCGCCACAAGGCTCAGTGCCAACCCCTCGTTGTCAAAGGGGTATAGTTTTGATTTACTCCCTTAGGTGCAAAAATAGCTAAGGTACAGCACACTTATGGAAAATCTCTATAAACCTATTGGTTGCAAACTGAGTCAAGTACTGTAATTTGACAATAAGGCTTACAGAGACGTCTTAATCTAGCAAACTTGCCTCTAGATGTTATGTCTTTTGTATAACTGTGCAACTGGATTTCAGCCACTGTCTTCTTAAAATGTTCACCATTTTTCTACTCTGTATCTGCAGACAACTTAAGAACAATCTTTGCAGAACAAATCCCTGTAAGAAACTTTAATTACTATTATTGCTATTTCACAAATATGTTACACACAAGATTATGACACTGCTTTCCCCTGATTTTTAAATCATTTTCTATGTGGTAAACTGTGTTTTTATATTCATATGTTCAGAGTCTGTATTAATGAATCTGCTGCAATTCTTTTGTTGTTACTATGATTGCAGATTGAAAATGTTATCCTACTCGCCCTAAAGGAACATTTTTCTCATTGCCATTCCTTGGAAACAGATGATCTTGTCTGTAGTTTTCTATCGAGAGCATAATCAACAAGAAATGCAACAAAACAAAACAAAAATACATCTCCACCAACCACATAAGCCTGTGATTCTAAGACAGCCGCACATAAATGGGCTCCCCACCAAAATCAACTCCTATAATCCATTTTCATTCCGTCATATCCAGACAGATCCCTGAACGAAAGAATTTTTCCATGGGCTTAAAATCTGCAGAATTCAGCCAGTTTACATTAGTACAAGCCCAAATCAGGAGTACCTATAAATCAGTAAATTACACATTTTCTGCAGTAGGGTACTGAATACATAAAGGGCAGCAGGATAATTAAAAAAAGATTCTCTATTCAAAAGCACCACTACCTGGGGGGGGGGGAGTGATTCATCCAGTTAACTATTTTATATAAGGCACTGATTGCCATTATTTTTATACATGTCTTTCGCTTCTCTGCCAGTCTGCAATAAGCTTCCAATAAATAAAGGTTTTATAGCAGAATATCAGGCAAGGGCTGAAGTGACAGTGGATGTCTGCTGGCTGAAGAACTCTGGAACAGTTTTGTACCTGGTAGTTCTACCTATATCAAGGACTAATGCAATTCATTTGGTTATAGCCTTTCAGAGGTCTCTTTGGAATTTAAATTTACCAAGTCCCCCTGGGGAAAATAAAATATTCCAGATCATCAGTGAGCAACTCAGTAGGAAAAGGACAGCAGCCTAATTTGCAATGCTAAGTACAAAATTCTAAATCACAGCCAATTCTATAATATTGCAACATACAGGAAGCTTCTTCTATAATACAGAATGGTAGGGTTCCTTAACTTGTTATTAACTTCATTTAATCCTTGCCAGAATGCATAAAAGTACATGAAATGGAGTGATATATTCTTTCTGGTTAGATATGCAAAAGTATCACTCCAAAATGCTGCTAGCATATTGCTAGAATGTGTACTCTATATAGGGCCCCATTCCTTGTTAATGTGTGACATGCACAAGATATAGGTAGGAGTCATTCACATTAATGGTGGGCAGTTTTATATTTTCTTGGTCAGGCAGAAAGAGCACCTGCAAACACAAGATGGGGGAGGAACAGTCAATGCTATGGCCAAAAAGGGGGTTTGAGTGGGTGTGATTCTACTTATTTCCAAAAGCTTCACCTGGAATTTGCAACGTATGTCACAAACAAATGAATTAAAGGCCAACTAGACTCAACATTTGTTTTTAATGTAAGGTCTGTGCCAAACTTCAAGGCTTTCTACAGCACATTTTGGCAACATACACTTCTCTCTCTTCATCTCCTGCTGTTACCTCTATGCAGGAAGCAATAAATTAAGAGTTAAATGACAAAGCATTGGCAAGTGCAGACAAAGGGTGTGTGCTGTTGCTTTCCATGCTCAGAAACAGGAATGAGTGGGTTTGGGCTCAGCTGGTGGTATTTCTGTACACACCAAACAGGAGATACTTTCTTAGCTGATCATTGTATGACCAAAGGGAAAGGTTTTGACTTAAATGTTATCTATTCCTAGTTAGTCCATTTCCACAGAGTGTTGGATTTATTGCACCCATATTATGTAAGATTCACCTGGCTCACTTCCAGGCGAAACTTGCCATGTGGCACAGTATACAGTATGGGTCAGCTAACCAATGCAGAGCCCCACTACAAAAATAACCCAGGTAACAGCTATATGATTTTGAAGTAGTAGCTGCATTGGTTTATGCAAGTGTTATCAGGTGAGAAACAAAACCAAAGCAATTAATAGATAGATAGATAGATAGATAGATAGATAGATAGATAGATAGATAGATAGATAGATAGATAGATAGATAGATAGATAGATAGAGGTAAATGCAAAATACATTCTTGCACCTTAAAATGCTATATTTCAATGAGAGCTTTGGTGGTTCAAATCTACAGTGGTACCTTGTATAAAGGAATTAATTTGTTCCAAATGAAATTATGTTAAGCAAAATTTCCTTTATACAAATTCCCATAGGAATGCATTGAAAATGGAGTAATCCCATTTTTATGTTGTACGGATTTTCCCCATAGGCAATTATGTTAAGCAAATTTCCCCTATCTCCGGATTTTTTTATGTTGTACAGATTTTATGTTACACAAGCTGTTTGTAATACAAGGGTCCACTGTACTTCCTCAGACATAAGAGTGAGACTATAGTCTCACTCTTCTGTCGGAAGAAGTGAACTTGGTCCATGAAAGCTCACATTAAAATTAATCTTTCAGGTATCATAATAATTTTTTGTACAGTAGTACCTTGTATAAAGGAATTAATTCATTCCAAATGAAATTATGTTAAGCAAATTTTCCTTTATACAAAATCCCATAGGAATGCATTGAAGTCCCATTTTTATGTTGTATGGATTCTCCCCATAGGCGATTGTTAAGCAAATTTTCTCTGTCTCCGGAATTTTTTATGTTGTACAAATTTTATGTTATACAAGCTGTTATACAAGGATCTACTGCATTCTTTATTTTTGTTCCGCTTTATTTCTGCTCTGAGCTGTGTGGTTATTTTTCAGATCAAATACAAGAGACTCTATCATTGTTTATTGAACTCTAACATCTGTGACCACAAAGAATTTCCAACATGTTGCAAGTTCACATGTACACTTGCACTGCATTACTTTGAGGGCCTTGGGATCTGATTCTTCAAATATTTTCAATATCACTCAGTATCCCTCTTCTGTTTTAAAGATCTCACCTAGAGATCTATGCTTGAAAGGATCAAGTTTATATTTCCTAGTACCTGAAGCCACAACATTTACTGACTTGTACAGGTGCTGTTGCTTAAATATGGGAAAGCAGCTATTCCCCCTTCCTCTGTGATTTATGTGCTTTTTCTGAAAGAGAAGAGGTTTTCACCCTCTCTATAGCTGGGTTGGAAACGAAAGACACTCATCGAGTTTGGAAAGCTACTTCTAAGAAAAATGGGAAGATAATGACATGCGGAAGCTATTCATAACTAAGGAGACTAGGGTGATTCTTTGGGTCCCAAGATAGGAAACATGAATTAAATAAATGATTTAGACTGGCACCTACACCCCAGTGATTTAATTCACCGACTAGAATAGCCTTTGTTGAAAAAGTTAACTATATGCATCCTGATCCTGGATTCTCGTGTGGTTGTTTCAATCCATCATTAAAAAGACAAAATAAAAAAGACAACTTCCCTATTAAAAATGACTTCCTTAGCATCAATTTACTTATTAAACGCCTGCCAAAAAAGAAATAAAGAAATAAAACTTAACCCACTGGTAGAACAGCAGCAATGGAGGGAGCCAGACTGGTCTCCAGTGGAAAGGAGTTCCACAAGCCGGAGAGGGTAGGTCAAACTCGTCACTTTAAAATATGCCTGGAAATGGACTGGTAAACAACTGACAATGGTGTAACAAGGAATAGCTACTCTCCCTATAACCAGCTCCTGTCAGAACTTGAGCTGTGGCTCCCTGGACTTGCTGAAGTTTCTAAACATAGGCTCCATAGAGAGCACATTATAATAATCCAAAAGAGATATAACTAAGGTATGTGTCACTGTGCCCCAATTAGACATCTCAAGGAACTGATGTAGCTATTAGCACAGTCATTTTAACTATACAAAGGTACCCCTGGCCACTCCGGTGAAAGGATTAATCCAATTCCGCCCAAGGTGCAAACCTGAGTGTTTAAAGCACAAACCTTATTCCCTGATGAAACCTTATTCCCTGATCTGCCTTTGGACTGACCAGCAGCATCTCCATCTTGTCCAGATTAAGCTTCAGTTTCTTCACTTAATGCTGTTGGGACGGTCAGATCATGAGAACACCTCATACACTGATCTTTTTTCCACAGAAAATGAAGATGGATATAATGAATGTATACTCTTTTGTTTTCCTCCACACATCCCAGGCAGAGATTTTCTATGCTTAGGATTTAGCCTAGAAGGATATTTTACTTTATCAAAGGCAACTAGTTAAAAAGAGGGAACTTGAGCAAGACTTTTTAGATGTACTACCAATGGGTCAACTTTGGGCAGGACACCCAGGTGTACAGAGTGTTGGTGTAATGTGAACATGTCTCAGGTTGATAAGATAGCACCAGAATGTGGTATGCAGCAGAGCTTGGGAAAGTTGCTTTTTGTATTACAGCTCCTAGAGCTACTAGTTATGCTGGCTGGGCTATATTAGGAGATGCAACCCAAAAAGTACCTTTCTAGCTCTGGTGTTTTGTGGCTGCATTTCTTCACATCAGAACTTGTTCTTCCCCTCAGCGTTCCTTTAACGAATGGGGCCATCTCTACTCCACTCTACCCAGTGGTACATTCCAGAGCTCGAAAGGCATAACAAAAGAACCAAACTCTGCAATGAAGGCCACCTAAAGAGCTGCTGTTGAGTTTATCTGTATATCACACTCAGGCATGCTGCAAAGCATGGGAAATGGTGTGCCAATGACTCAGAGCATCTTTGGATAACTCATAAGCCACATGCTTCGTCTCTTATTGCAGTCTTAACTGTGGGAAATGAAGGCCTACCTGCCATTTCTCTTCTTTTCACGGACAATAATGGAGAGCAACTCTACATCTGCACCTGACACCAGAAATGATCATGTTTCTGTCATCCAGCATGGTTTATATAGGGACTCAGTCTAGACTTCTGTAAACTGAGGGCGTTTATACACGACCCCTAAACTCCGCCGCAAATGGCTGCAAGCTCCGGAGCTTAAAAATGTTTCCCCACCAGCTCTGGAGTTTGCAGACAATTAAGTGTGACTCCGCCCACCCAGCGCACTTTTCTTGTACCTGCTTAAAGAGGGTGAAAAATTTTGATGCGGAGAGTGCCGTCTCTCCTCGCTTCTTTTTGTTGTTTTTCTTTTGCCTCCCGCCCCTTTAAGAGGAACCAGGAAGTAATCGTGGCTCCCACCAGGGCTTGGAGCAGGCACCGGAGGTAAGGCTTTTTCTTTTGTCCCTTTTAAAGGCTTTTTTCCTCCCTCCCCTCACGCAGCCAGCAGCCAGCAGCCAGGACGTGCGGAGTGGTGGGGAGGAAGGAAGAGCAACAAACCCTCAAGATCTCTGGTCCGAATTTAAGGGACCAGCGGATCTTAGGGGTCGTGTAAAAACAGTGGACCCTCGTATAACAAACGGTTTGTATAACATAAAATCTGTACAACATAAAAATTCCAGAGATAGGGGAAATTTGCTTAACAGACTTGCCTATGGGGATAATCTGTACAACATAAAAATGGTTGTGATTAGGGATTACTCTGTTTTCAATTAATTCCTATGGGAAATTTGTACAAAGGAAAATTTGCTTAGCATAATTTCATTCCTTTATACAAGGTACCACTGTATAGACTCTAGTACACTAGCAAGGGCACCAAGGAGCCCATTGGTTATTATCTGAGCAGGCAGCTATTAATGTTTCCTGTACTGAGCAAAAGATGAATGTGCACTAGCACATCTTTTGCTCAGTTAAAGGGAAGGTTTACTAACTTTCATCTGTTGAATGGCCTGTTAATCCTTGGACATTTTATTATCTGCAATATATTTGGAGAGCACTTGAGTGTCTGCAGATTAGAGGACTTCAATGTCCATGCCAAAGTTGATCTAACAGGTCGTTCTTAGGATTTCATGGTCACCAGGGTAGACATGGAACTGTCTAAACAGATCACAGGCTCAATACATATGGCAGGTCACTCTCTGGATCGAGTTTTTGCCACTAGAAGAATGAAAGGCAATCTATCTTTTCTGTGGGTGTTGTTGTTGTTGTCTTTATAACCTCACGGTCATCGTCATTATTTTGTGAATATTGGTTTGATGGCAGCAGAATTTCCTTACAAGGGTAGGGGACCTATTAGCACAGTCTGCCCTTGGAGACTTATGGAGTCCAAAGGATTCCTAAATGATCTGGAGAAGTTTCTGGCTAACAAGGCTGGTGATTCAGTCATATCACCTTGGTCTCACTGTGGAATAACAGGGGTAGAAAAGGGAGTCGATTGCTTCCAACTGCCCACTCTAGTACAGTACAGCTTGTAATTCTCTCTTTTTTTTTCAGGGTGATGAAATAAGCCTGATGATGGTTTGAGTGCAGGAGGGGGTGCAACTTGAAGTGAATATGATTAGAAGCAGGTATGGTTTGATTTTAAACTGTTTCATTTATCTTATGTTTTAAAATCATTTTATATGGCTTTGTAGGCCACCTTGAGCTCCTGTTATCTAGGGTGGGCTATAAATTTTTAAACAAACAAAAAAAATTAAAGCTGTTATTGGAATTTTAAGAGTCAAGCTTCCTTTGAGGAAAATGTCATTTTTTTCTCAGGAGATTTCAATAAGCCCAGTATGATTTAGATTCTGGAACATCTAAGGCTCTGCTTAAAATGAATGCTAGAACAGACAGGGTAAGAGGAACACTGCAGGGCATTAGATGGCTATATACTAATTATATGATATACATTTTTTCCTTAAGAATGAAATTATTTCAAAAGCACTTAGGGAACAGTGTAAAAATTAGCTACCAAAAGGCTATACTTCCCATTTCTAGGAAACTGGTCAGTGAAGAGTTGGAATTTTTTGCTTCTAAAAATAATATAGTGGTACCTTGTATAAAGGAATTCATTCATTCCAAATGAAATTATGTTAAGCAAATTTTCATTTATACAAATTTCCCAGTTTTATGTTGTACAGATTTGCCCCATAGGCGATTATGTTAAGCAAATTTCCCCGATCTCTGTAATTTTTTATGTTGTACAGATTTTATGTTATACAAACTGTTATACAAGGGTCCACTGTATATCCAATCCTCATAAGGATTTGGAGATCCTGAGAAGTAGATCTCATTTTAATGTAAAGACATGAATTAAATCTCTGCCAACTCCTTACAAATCCTATAGTTGTTTCATTTTATAACTGTACACCCTTCTGTTTGTGTCCTTTTGGAAATCAGCCTGTGTCCTTTACTTGGGAAGAGGCATACACAATAAAATAAGAACAGACTGACCTTTTCAAAAGAAAATAAAAACTTCATGGAAGGAGAATATCAAGTTTATACTGACTTACTGTATTATTCAATTCTTTTAAAAAAGAAACTCTGGTTTATGACTGCGACGTATTGTGCTTCTGTACCCATGATTCAAAATGGAAAGAAGTGGCCAAACATTGCTGCACAATATCACGCTCACATTGCCAGCAGGAAAAGGATGCCAAACTTTACATTGCAAAGGGCAGCCTGAATGTTGACAACAATCCCAACTACAGAAGTCAAGATGATCTACACAGGATATCCTACCATTCACAAAGTGACACCAAGCAAAGGAAAGTCCCAGAAACGGACTCCATTTTTTAAATCAGTGAACCACTTCTTGCATAAACACAAAGCTATTGTCAGGACTGCTTTTCGACGTGTAGTGGGCACACAATGTATGCAACATGTGCAAGCAAGTGAAGAGGACAGAAAGTTTCTAGCTGTTATATGAGTGGATTTTTGAACTATGTTCCAGTGAGCCAGAGGCTCTCCAGACATTAAGCAGGGTGTTCTGATTAAGAAGCTTGGTGTTAATACCCAACACTGCATGCCCAGCAATGAGCACTGGATGTGCAGTGGCGGCAAACCTTTGGCACTCGACCACAACTCCCAGAATTCTGAGCCTCGATTGCCAAGGACAAAGGACTGTGGAAGTTGGGATCCAAAACATCTGGAGTGCTGAAGGTTCACCGCCACTGTGTTAGAGCATACCATCTATTCAGAAAAGTCAGAAATGGACAAGGTGTTAGGCACATGCAGCCATAAAGCCATTTTTATGGAGCAAGCAGGAAACTCCCTTTAAGTCAGGCATGTCCAAACTTTGGCCTTCCTGATGTTTTGGACCACAACTCCCAGAATTCTAAGCTTAGATTCCCAATGACAAAGGACTGTGAGAGATGTGGTCCAAAACATCTGGAGGGCCGAAATATGGACATGTCTGCTTTAAGTCAATAAGAATGTGCTTGTTTACAGGAATGCTGTGGTTTACTGGCACTTCAGGAGATATGGCATCAGTAAAGGGGTACAGCTTAGTAGCAAGGGTAGGAGTCTGGATCCAATCTCAGTCCTGAAGAGGCGGAGCAGTGGCTCTTGAAACATTTGACTGTGGCATGTTTTCTCTAGAGACAAAAGTCTGGAAAGTGGCAATGCCTAGCAGAACATCCAGGAAGCTTGCCATCATGTAGCCTGTTAGTTGAATTGCATGTGACGTGCATGTCACATTTGAAATTATCTTTTTGAAAATAATAAAAACAAGGCCATGCTCATATTTTGAAGCATTCTACTGCAAAACAATGGGCACCCCCCTTTTAGCTTAGTTACACCAGATATACACCAGATGTGATTACAGGAAATACTTAATTTTAGCTAATTGAAAGCTTCCTATCCAGCCACCTGTCCCCATTTCAGATTCTGAGTCTTCCCAGGCTCTCTTTTTCTCCACAGAAGACTTTGGATGGTGGGGGGAGGGGAGGGAGAGACCTTAAAAAAATTAAATGCTTTTAAAGGCAAAAGAGAACCTTCACATGCCTCAGAACCTGAAACAGGTGGTGGTGAAGCTTTCAATTAACTTAATTATTTTAGTCCCCGTATCCATCTTACAACTTTATGCCATGGGATTTTGGCCTATATTTTAATACATCACACAGTATGAATAATGGCATTTCCTTGCATCCTTCCATAACTTTTTATATAACATTGCAGCTGACATACACAAGGGATTTTCAGCGAATTCTCTATGCTTGTGAATAAAAGCAACGTAAAAAGTAAACATGGTTGCACATGGCAAGTATTTCCAAAAATGTACTATACTTGATTTCACCAGCTGGAACTGCTTGTGTTAGTTTCTGATGAATGGGATGGAGGGGGCAAAAGGCATTCCTTGACACTCTGTGGGACATCCAGTTCAAAGGAAATTGATTCTTGTTTTGCACACAAGAAATGTGTACTGTAATGTGTCACTATCGCCGTATGGTGAGCAATGGTGGATGGGATTTGGCTAACCATTCTTTTCTTTCTCTCTCTCTAACACACACACTCACTCTCTCTTTCTGAAAAGTAGCCTTTTCAGTAAAATTATGTGTGTAGAAAGGCAATTATTTTGCACTTCTACTGCATGATTTGCTGGATGGAAAGGTAATGACAGCTCTTCTATTTTTGCTGGATCTCGGCTACATAAAGTATTGTAAAACTTTGCCCATCTAGGCCTATTTAGGAAAATGTCATACTGCTGACATGATTACTTCTCCTTTCTGTATTATTTGTTCACTTATTTCAAAGACATGCATGCCTTCCTTCAGGGTAACTTCACTAGTATATGAAAGTCCCACTGTAAGGGTCACATCATTTTTTCAGATGTGTCACTTCAGTTGCCACTAAGCCTCCATATCCCCACCCCCACTTCTTCACAACAGTACTTGTATTAACATCACTTTTCCTGAAAAACAGAAAGTGGAAGAAATGCATTTTAACATTAGTGTTAATTTAAATTTCATCTTATAAACCCAGCTGAACCAAAGGTGCCTTCCAGTGCAGCCCTATGAACACTTATCTGGGTGTAAACCTCACTAAATAAAGCAGGACTTACTTCAAAATAAAAATTCACAACATTGCACTATCAAGTCCATGTGTGGGGAAATCCATTTTGAGCACTAGATTCTAGTAGACTGGATTTTTATTCAGGCGAAAGCTAACAAACTCTTGCCTGAATATTTTCAACTCACAATTTATTTTTCAAATGTTTCTGCACATCATACCCTGATTACTAAGTTAAATCTATAACACGAACATGATATAATCATGGAACTGGATTCAGATTTGTCAGGTAGACTACAGTTACTATTGAAAGCAATACACATCATGTCATAGCTAACTTCTTTTATTTTTGTCAATGTAACTTACATACAACTCAGAGTATGATCCTAACTAGATAAAATGGCTGACAATCAGCTAAGGGGACATGTGGCAACCTGAAGCTATGCTAGATCCAAATCTGTCAAGACTAGGCATGCTGGGAGTTAATTGGGACTACCACCAACTTAATGCAGATTTCTGCTATGTCAGTGGGTTCAAGGAGAGTTGTATCCAACACTTTTGAGTAGCTCAGTGGTTTGGTCTGTGGCTGAGGGGGCAGAGGTTGGGAGTTTGATTCTCTACTGTTCCTCCTTGACAGGGAGCTAGACTTGATGATCCATAGGATCTCTTCCAACTTTGCTGTTCTATGATGATGATGATGATGATGATGATGATGATGATGATGATGATGAT
>JAHTLZ010000348.1:22970466-22993757 GCA_023846285.1 Phrynocephalus versicolor
ATGATGATGATGATGATGATGATGATGATGATGATGATGATGATGATGATGATGATGACCACCATCTAGCTTCTCCTTCACTCTGTCCCTTATCCACCACTTTTCCCACCCTCTTCTATTGGCAGAGCTTAGCTAGCAGAGCAGTTCTGGTGGCAGATCTCCGAGATTTGCCAGCAGAATGTTCTACCAGGAGAAGGGAATTTGTTCTAGTAGAGAAGGTTTCTCACTATTCTGAAACCTTTACAGCAGATCTACCATATCTCCAGGTTAGAATTTCACTGATAGTCAGGATCCGATTCATTATGGTTATTAGATATACATTGATTTGAATTGTGCAACAGCTTTTAAAACTCTGATTTCATTCCTCCCTTCACTACTTGTGAATCACGCCACTCGTATGCCATCTACACCATTTGAATAATAAGGCTCAGGAACAGTACCTTCAAGAAAGCAATCTAGAGGCATCTATATATTTCTATATTAGTTACATGTATGGTCTGCTTTTCTTCTAATACAGCACAGTATATTCAAAATAGAACATATGGCTCATCTCTCTCCTGGTTCATTTGGGAATATCTTCCATCTCAGCACAACACTTGAACCACTAAAGATACCCTCCCCCCCCCCCACACACACACTCAACATTATTAATATTACTAGTCATTTCTTTCAAGTAAAACACTAAAGCTGAACTACATTGCAACGGTTCTTCAGTTTATAGAAGGCTGACTCAATTATACTTGAATGTTCTTAAAAGTTGGCTTAGCCTATCAAGTTTTCTCTTTAAAATTACAGTATTTCTCCATGTATACTTTTGCCTAAAATTATTAGATATAAATTTGAGGGTCATCTTTTACCTGTAAATAGATCATGAATAGAAGACAACAAATATTAGAGCTACTATCAGCATTCAACATCAATATGTTGCAGCAGTAAAATGGACGGACATGTATTCCAGGGTAGTTGCAGAACTAATATTAATGTAAAGAGGTATATCTAATTGTGGCAGTAAAGAGAAACTGAGGTGTTTGGGCAGGAACGCTACCACTCATGTGCAGGGCTAAGGGGGAGGAGACTAACAAACTTTCCCATTGCTAGGGAAGTCCAACCTCTGCGCGTGCGTGCTGGGAAACCCATTTGTGTGGCTTCACAAAGGCCACAAAGGAGAACACTAATATCTAATATTTTGTCACTACTATTATAAATGATATTCATTTAAATCTTATATACTCATACAAATGGCACAGTAATGGTATGTATAATCTATAACTGCTATATAATGAGACCTTGTATGGAGCAATAATTGGCGTAAGGCTTTGGAGCCATGTGTCCAAATCTCTACATAGCTAAGAAACTCACTGGATGACCTGGGTAACTCTCTTAGGCAGACCTACCTGAAAGGGTAGTTGGCAATCAAGTAGAGAGGAAGTGGCCCATGCAGAACTCACTGGAGGGAAAAGGATTAAAAATGTAACAAAATGATAACTTACAATGCATAACTCTTCCTACCCAGTCTTCAGAGTTCTCTGTGTAGTCCTAAGCAAGCTGCACAGTCTCAGAATACCCTCAGTGAAAGAACTGGTAAACCAATTCTAAGTACTATGTACCTAGCATACCCTGGCAAAATCTGCCATTAATTCGAATGGGCTTGCTGGCACCTAATCAATTAAGTTACCAGCAGACTAGGGCTGGAAGGAGGTCAAAATGCAAGGAGAGTGCATTCATTCTGGGTTAAACTGAATTAAACCACAAAGAAAAGCACACAATGGGGCCCATGGGCCTATTTGTACATGATGGTTTGGATATTTATATTATTATTTATTTATTAGATTTTTATACTGCCCATCTGGCAGCGAGGCCACTCTGGGCAATTAAAAACAATCAATCGATACAATGCAATGCAAGAAAAAACATGTAACTCATACAATAAAATGAAATAAACATAAAAATACAGTATGTAAATATAATGAAAGTTAAATTAAAACAATATGAGATACAGGTTTTGTCATACATTCACCAAACTTACCACCCAGAATCAAACTCCATGTGTAGTATTAATACAGTATAAGTTTTGATCTTTAACTTCATTAAAATGTGCCTTCCTCTTTTGTGGAAATAATCTAGTAATAGGAAGAAGAATTAATGTGACAGTTCAGCTCAGTAGGAATTAGTGACCAATTTGGCTAGCTGCATGAAAAAGAGAACACAAGGAAACGAGGCTGGACAGATGGGCATTAATTGTCAAACTGCCTCTGATTCATGGTGACCCTATAACTGAACGACCTGTGCAATGCCCTATGCTACTGCAATGCCCTCTACGCGGGGTTGCCCTTGACCCTTGTCCGGAGGCTCCAGCGGGTACAGAATGTGGCGACCAGACTGGTGGTGGGTGCTCGTAGATTTGAGCACTTCATCCCAGTTCTGGCTCGCCTGCATTGGCTACCCGTTATCCTCCAGATAAGGTTCAAGGTCCTGGTTTTGATTTTTAAAACCTTCCACGCCTTGGGACCAGAGTACCTGTCGGAGCGTATCTCCCAGAGGTCAACTGGGGTCAGGCCCACGAGAATGGTGCAGGAGCGCTCACTTAGTTGCCTACATTTCAAACTTCCATGCAATGATCAGGGATACAACAGTGGGGATGATCTGGGTTCCCAGTGACATGTCAAGTCTGACAAACTTTTCAAGTTTGTTCACAGTGGCTCTTCCACATTCAACTCTTCTTCTGAATTCTTGGCTCCATTTGAACTGAGGATTCTAGCACTAGATTCTAATAGGTCAGTGATGGCGAACCTTTTAGAGACTGAGTGCCCAAACTGCAATTCAAAACCCACTTTTTTTTTTGCAAAGTGCCAATACAGTAACTGAACCTGCCTATGAAGGGGCGATGTCGAGTGTCCACAGAAAGGGCTCCGCGTGCCACCTTTGGCACCCGTGCCATAGGTTCGCCACCACTGAACTAGGTTTTCTTCCTTGTCAACATGGAGTCATGATTTTTATTTCTCTTCTTAATATTCAACAGCAGTTCCATTTTTCAACTTTCTTTCTTCACCCCATTCAAGAACAATTTCAAGTCAGCAATGTGTTCTGCTAGTAATATGGTGTTACCTACAGATTTTAAACTATCTGAGCTTCTTCCACCAATTTCACTCCTGCATCAGCTGAACCTAATCCATCTTTTTGTATATGTCCCATATAAAAAACAATCTGAGAGAAATATAAAATATACCCTTACATCTTTGTCTATGGGAAACCATCCTGTTTCTTCATATTATTTTTCAGTGATGGCAAGCACACACCAAGAGAAAGAGACAGAGAGAGATAAGCAGGGAAGTGTTCATATAGATATAGATATAGATATAGACTAGAGATGGGCACGACCAAGAAAAATGACGTTTTCGAGTTGTCGTGTGTCGGAGCCGGCCCGTTTTGGCTCGTTTCCGTTTTTTGCGAATTTTTCAAAAATTTGTCGTTTCGTTTCTCGTTTTTTCGTCTGTCGTTAGTACTGGTTTAGGGGGTAGCGGGCTCCTGGAGGCACCTCTCTGGGGTGGGTGCCTCCTCTGGCCCGCTATGAAGGGAAAGCGGGCTCCTGGAGGCACCTCTCTGGGGTGGGTGCCTCCTCTGGCCCGCTATGAAGGGAAAGCGGGCTCCTGGAGGCACCTCTCTGGGGTGGGTGCCTCCTCTGGCCCGCTACAAAAGGGCATGCATAGCCAATTGGATATGCATACCAAGTTGCAGTGGCAGAGGCACCTCTCTTTTGGGTGCCTCTTACTCACAGCATACTGCTAGTATAGTGCAGTCACAGTGCACAGGGGAAGGCTCCCTCTGGGCGCTCTGTGGCTCACTAAGAAGGGAAGTGTACTTGCGCATGTGTAGTGCAATGTGAGTACACAGATCTGGCTTAGGGTTAGGGTTAGCGCAAGGGCTAGGCTTAGGGTTACGGGTAAGGTTAGGGTGAGTTAGTTGGGTGCACCTCTGGGTGCCTCTCTGACCCACTAAGAAGGACAGTGTACTGACGTATGGGTTAGGCTTAGGGTTAGGGTTAGGGCTAGGGTTAGTGGGCTTTTTATGCCTGACTGGCACATCCCAGAAGTCTCAGTCAAAACCTGGCCAAGTGGCCATGCGATTGGTGGAATGGCTCCAAAAATTTGCATGGTCCACTCCCATGGCCAGCCCATCATTGCGCAGGTGTAAAAAAATAAATAAATAAAATAAAATAAAACCAATGGAGAGGAGACATTTTGTTGCAAGAAAAACCCACTGCTGCTAGTGCTACTGTAAAAATTCTGGCAGTTTTAAAATAGCAATTTTCGCATGCTTCTGTGGTGCTTTGGTGTGTTTTTGGACCACAATGATTTCAAAATAAATATTGCGGTCGTCCCATTTTGGATCCCCCGCCCGCAACGCATGGCATGGCGAGTTGGCGAGACAACGAGGATGCCCCCCCACCAGAGCAGCCCAGGACAGGAGAGGGGGGGAGGCCGGGGACCCCCCCCCAAACCACCCCTCTGGTAGGTGCACTCTCAGGCAGGCATATTTTCGCCTGCTTTTTTGGCCGGGAATCGGGGTTTTTTATTTTATTTTTAAACTTTTTTTCTGTGCCGCTTGGCATCGCGTGATCGCCGCGATGCCAGGAACGACAACGACAAATCAGACCCAATTTTTCTTTTATCGGTTCGAGTTCGAGTTCTGGCGGAGTAATTCTCGTTTCCTTTTCCGTTACGTAACGGAAATGAGAAACGGAAATGGAAACGGGAATTTCGCTAAGTCGTGCCCATGTCTTATATAGACACCACACACACACACACACAAACACACACACACAGAAAGAGAGAGAGGGAGATGTGTGTGTGTGTGTGTGTGTGTGTGATAAGGCAGCAGGCAGGAATGGACTGATGGACTGGCCAAAAAATCCTATTGGCAAGATATCTAAAATATAAAGCTCTGAGGCCTTTATATCTAGAACACCTTGGGAAGTATTGCCAGGAGCCAGAATCAAGCTAAGGGAGTATTGTTTATCATCAACAACCAGGTGTTGGCAGTCATATATAAGGTATGCAAGTCTTTTTCAGATTCCTGATCCGGATTGCTTTCTTCTCACTATATAAAGGCATGTGGAGAAGTCTGAAAACTGTTTATTTGTGGTACAGTAGAATTGTATGAGGAATTCAGCAGTGATAATTTGGATGGTCAGGGCCACCTCGGACTCTATGAGGTCTTAGAATGTGATGTATGTTCTACTTGTTGCTCTTTGCAGTCAAAGTTGTTCTGATCTATGGTTGACTCTAGCAGGGTTTTCAAAGCATGTGAGGTGTTTGTGGAATGGTAAACTGATACCGCCCCCTCCAATGAACTGTTATGGCTAAATGGAGATTTGATTCCATGTCTCCTGAGTCCTAGTCTAATACTCTATTCACTACACTTCACTGGTTCAGATCATGCACTCCAGCATAAAGCAAATAATATCATTTGCTTGCTACCAAATTGCTGTACTGAGAGCTAGTGTTAAAATAAACTACAGTCTGGGTGTGGATGCCTATCTTGTCCTACACATAGGATGCCTGCTTTGCCTGTGAGTCTGTGGACCTCACCTATCCCTGACCTTCCTTTTGTAGGAGAAGCCTTCTCTTCTGTATGAGACTTCCAAACAGCTTGTCCACTGTCCCATGCATTCCCACACCCCACTAACTCTCTTCACTCTATTTTTTAAACCTTTCTCCAAACACGACTTCTCAGGGGCAACCCCCATTAGTACCCACAAACATCTTCTTCCACAGCAAAATGTGCACTGCATTTATTGACATTCTTCTAGAAGCAGGCATGAAGTGCTACACAAGGAATGGCTGGCTGCCTGAGGAGGTGGGAAAGGGCAGCCCAAGAGTTTTCCCTGACCAGTGTGCTGCTGGTGAGGGAGGACCCCAGCAGCATGATGACAAAGGTGAGTGGGCTTCCCGTGTGAAGGGAAGTGGGGAGGTGAAGCACATAGGTACGCTTTGTAGAGCCCAACTCTACATTCTTCCATTTGTTCTTGGCCTTGGTCCCCAGTGACGTGTCCGTACACTTGCTGGCAGCCTTTTCTAGTTCCAACACAGCTGACCATCTCCATCTAAATCTTCTTAGAAGATCCTGCCATCAATCTAATCTGCAGTTCTTAGGAACAGGAACATGACTTTGGGATATACTATCCTGTCAAGTGTCATGATCCTGCATTAATGTGACAACAACGACGACGACGACGACGACGACGACAACAACAACAACAACAACAACAACAGTGAGAATGAAGTACAACTCTTAACTGATTATCTGTTTCTCAAGGTTCTCTTTCAGTTCTCATGACACTGTTGTGTCAGAGTGATTGTAAAAAATGTTTTTTTCTTAAAAAGTGATTGTACAACTCATCTAACAACACATATACACACATCAACACTCCAGTGATAAAAGCAGCATTAAATATGTAGTGCTTTCTCAGATTTTAAATATAAATTTCATTAATTACCTCTATACACATCCCTTTATAATAAAATGCATTGTTGCTTTACCAATAAAAGGCATTGTTGCTTTTGTGGTAAAAATGTTATCTTTACAAAATAAAGATTTGAGAGGAAAAGAGACACTTTCAGGGGAACATTTAAAATAAAGTTTGTTACGACTGTAACGACGCAACACACACACACTGACAAAATGAAAACTAGTTACAGAATTAACCATTCACTCTGAGGCTACTGTTTCCAACTGTCAAAATAATGCCTCAAATTGTAGATTCAGACTTGTTATCTAAGTACTAACTATCCATCTTGCTTTAAAAAATAAATCTTCCAGTTGCATTCTCCTCCTTTCTCCCTTGCTTTCTTAGAGCACATAATTCAGATTATTTAGCGTGAACTGTGACATAACTGCCTTATGCCACATTGGTGGATACATCCTTTATGTTGGAGTCTCACTCCAGAAACATACATTAGAGACTCATCCTCTGACTTGTGGCTATGTGCCATCCACTTGCCTCTGAATTATAGCAACTCGGTGAATGAGGAATCTCCAAACTGCCCTGTCGTTAACAGTCCTGCTCTACTCTTTGTAAACCCAAGCCTGTGGTTACTTCTGGGAGTCAATCCAAAAGTAACTGAGTCTTCCTCTTTTCTTGCTGCCTCCAACCTTTCCCAGCATTACTGTCTTTTCAAGAGAATTCTTTCTTCTCAGAGACAGTTCAAGTTGGATTTGCTGTAGTTCATCTTTCTGATAGTCCTGTGTACTGGATATGCAAAGCTCACCTCCAGCATCTGGAAGTTGAGTCATGGCAACTGGACTTCTTTTTCTTGAGAGGTTGAAACGTTTTGCTGCTCATCCAAACAGCTTCATCAGTTGGGATGAGCAGTGAAACATTTCAATCTCTCAAGAAAAAGAAGTCCAGTTGCCATGACTCAATTTCCAGATAAACTCATCTGGATCACTGAGAATGTTCACAGACTCTCCTCCAGCATTATATGTCAAATTATTTTTTTCCTGTCTCTTTCCTTTACTGTCCAGCTTTCACATCCATACATGGTGATCAAAAATGCAAGCATTTTAAGTGTTTCTTTTATCATATCTACAATAGGTTTTTATTTCAATTTTACTACAAGAATTGTATTTTTGCATTCTTCCCTAGTTTCTTTGGTTTCAATGAACAGTTTTTCTGGTTCATGGTCAACTGAGCTTAATTATATAAATCTCTTCCTCATATGGTCTATAAATTAATCAAGAACATAAGGAATGACTAGAGGGAAATTATTTCCAGGTGTGAGCTTCTGAATGTCACAGCGGGAGTTTTCCTCGCTTCTATACCTTTGTGCAGATTAGCTTGCTTAGTATAGTGACTGGTCTTCAAGATACATATGTGATATCTCTGAAGTCTGTTTTCATATACACAGGAAGAGTGCCTCAGTCATCCCTTTGTAACATTAAGAAGCTTTCAGCTCTAATAATGGCCTTCCTTTATGCCTGCTTCTTTCTTCATTCCCCCAGCTTCCCTGAACACGTGGCATTATTTACCATCACAAATTTGTCTTGTAAGTTTTTTTGCACTTGCCAGTGGCAGCAAATACCGTCAAGTGGTAACAAGAAAATGTAAAGTGTATGATCCCAGTTTGTATTTCTAGTTGACTATAAACGAATAGCACCATTTTACAGTTGCATCCATGCACTCTAATAGCAATGTTCATATGGATTTTAAACAATTTAGCAGAAAAGGGATTGCAATGGGAGCGTCAGAAAGAATTGTGAAATATCTGACAGACCAAATCAATATTTACTTATTTTACTCAATTTGTATCTCGGCTTCTTCCTGTGAATGGGACTCAACATGGCAAAATCAGTAAAGATGATGAATCCAAGGGGTGCTCCAAGCCTTGCATTAAATACTACTCTTATTCTCACAGAGATGACATACTGTCACATGGTTCAATTTAACAGCTCCTCATGGCCACTGAAAATAAGTTAGTCACAACAACTAACAAGTATCACCAGTTTTAGCTAGAGAAATCCTTTCTTGCACTTGTAATTCTCATGGCACTGAGGCAAAAACTATATACGGATTATACAATGTGTGATTTTCACTTGTACTACATTTTGTCAAACCACAGGAAACAGGTAGTCACTTTCTTTGAAGTGCCAATGAATTCAGAGGTACTTCTGAGTAGGCATTGCAGAATTACACTGTCAAGAGAATTTTCTTCAAAGAGAAAAAATATATTTCTCTCTAATTTAATATTTTCACCTACATTAAGTCGCAAAAAAATTAATTTGAACTGAAGTTGATAATATATGTTGTTTTCCAAAGATGCCTTATGAGGCCTCGAGAAAACGAGGCAAACTGGGAGACAGAAATTCATTCAGGTTTCTTTCTATCACGAGTAGTACTTAATGGCTGAGGTGGGAAGGAAAAAAGACCAGAGTCTTTGAAGGTAGACAAAAGGTAGAAAATGTGAACACAAAACATGGACTCTCTAGCAATCATTGCAGGAGCAAAACTTGGTCTATGGGCCTCTCTGCCAAGCTGCTGGGTCTTTCTTAAGTTCTGATTGCCTGCTCCTCTGCTGTACCTCTTCAATCTCTTCAGTTCATACTCATTCTAACAGCTCCTTCCTCTTTCCTTTGTATTTCTGCCTTTCCCCCCCCTGCCCCGCTGCACAATTAATTGTGCATAAATCAAATGACACAAATGCAACTTCTTCAGTTAGCTTAAGAAGGACAGTAAGACAGAAGTAACAGGGATCAACCTTGAGGTCAAAGTACTCTTAATCATTTACACACCAGACTGGAAGTTCTAACAATTAGTCTTTCTGAGGTTAACTCATCAACCCCAACAAATATCCATATAATTTCCCAGGTACGGCCTCATCAAAGGTACTATGTAATTTCGAGCATTTGGGGCTCTTGATTGTCTGTTTGAATATGCCATGAATGTATGTAGTCTAGGTCACTTTGCATTATGAATCTTGAAATGAAATGATGTTAAAACAACCAAAAAGATTCACTGACTCATTTCATAGTTTTTCAGTGTGAGTAAAAAATGTGGTAAGTTCAAGGCATGTGTGTGCTAACCTCTGCACTGTATCCATATTCGGGGAACTACTATTAACTATTTTATTTTATAAGATATATGCCTGTATAATTTCCAAAAAACTTTGAATAAATAGGTCAGAATCCTATTTTTAAAAAGCTTGAACATAACGCTCATCACTCAAAAGTTTTTCTCTTCTGGTGTCGTCACAACTGTGTGACCAGTCTGGTAGCCTTGTATAAAATTGGGCATCGAAAGAGGAGCCTATCAGGGGGAAGGGAATACTTAGGGTAGTTCCATTGTGCCTTGCATTCTCTCTGTAAGACTCTGGCCATTATTTCAACTAATCAGGAAAATCTGTGTTTGTGTGTGTTGTGTCGTTACAGTCATGACTGACTCTTTGTGACTCCATGTCCATGGAGTTTTCTTGGCAGGAATACTGGAGTGGGTTGCCAGTTCCTACTCCAGGCGCCTACAGCACCTGGTATTCCCTGGTGGTCGCCCATCCAAGTACCAGCCGCGTCTGACCCTGCTTAGCTTCCGAAATTAGGCAAGATCGGGTTAGTCTCTAAACAGGTAGGAGTAAAAAATAGGGTTGGGCCCACTTTTCTAAACATGGTGGATTTGATTTAAAATAATCAGATTTTTTATTATTTTAATCAAAAAAAATAATTTTTTAATCCATTTGATTTTTTTACTGTGATTTAAAGCAATTTGATCTTTATCCACCTCAATTTTTAACCTAGAGAACTAAATACCATTAACTTGGTGGCTTGATTTAAATAAGAGTGCAATCAGTTTTACATTTACCCACCATGATAATCACTTTACTCATTTCAGTTAAATGTGTTTTGCCAGGGCTGTAACTAGGCAGGGAAATCACAAGAAAGAATATGAGCCACACAGCCAGGGGGGAAGGGGAGCTAATCATGGTGGCAAAAGCTGACAAAGAACCATTTTGCTTTCAACTCCCTTGTTCAATATGAAACTGCCACATGGGAACAGCCACAAACTGTGCTCAGATGAGCACAGAGTGTGAAGTATGTGTGTATGTATGTATGTACGTATGTACGTATGTATGCATGCATGCATGCATGCATGTATGTATTTTCTATTTGTATGCTGCTCATCCAGCCCGGGGGCCACATATTTCTGTGTACATAAATAAGGGAGAGAGATGAGGGGCTCTAGAATCTTCATTACAGAGATGAGGGACGGGAAGAGAAGACTTTTGAGGGCGGACAAGAGATTCAGTCAGAAAAATCAGAATTGAAGGATTTGCAGGAACTACCAGACATACCATTCAGCTTTAGCTAACAGAACTCAGTTAATGCAAAAAATGTAAGAGTGCTCCCTGCTCCCTACTCCCAGGTGCAACTCTCTTTGCATGGTACTAGATTTCTACTTTTATCTGTGCTTCTTGATTCTAATTCTGTGTGGAGGCATATAGTACAGCTACAGAACATTGCAGCAAAACAATCAGTATATGTTATTAGAGACTTCCTAAAAAATATTTCTAATTAAGAAATCTCCACTCCTTGTTTACTGCCTGATCGCTGTGGCCGCTCTCAGTGGGGCACTTCAGTATTGCTTTGGACCACTGTCCTCTCAACCAGCCATTCTGAACTAGGGGTGGTGGCAGTGGCAATATGGCCCCTTGACTGGAAACAGTTCTTCACACACCACTTTACAAGATCATTGACGTGACTTATGCAAGCTTGATTTGGCCAATATTTCTTTCATACTGAGTTTATGGTAGTGTCGAATAAAAGATTGAGAATGGCTACTAAACACATAATTCTTAATACAGCCAAACAGTCCATAGTGACTGAAAGAGGGATTAACAGTGTTAAGTGTTTCTTGGGAGAGGGAATAAAGGAAGTGAAGTGCAGATCCATAACACACTTTAATTGAATTGGTTATTGGGGAAGCAATCCACTGCCTGTCATTTTCTGAAGGTGCGGAATCAGATTATTCCAAGCCATGAAATGAATTTCAGGATTTGTAGTCCAAGATATTAGGAAAATGACAGGTTGAAGAACCTATTTTTTAAAAAACCACACACAATATACATATGTACAATTTGAAAGACCTTGGTTTAAGAATATTTTGCCATGCAAGCAACCATTTCTGATCAATTCTGCCTTGATTACTGAGCAATGTCTTGCAATACAAGCACTAGAGCAGGCCACATGATCACAAGTGAGTTAATGGTGGCTCCCTCTTTTCCTCCCAGCTGGATTGAGGGGGATTGTCTGGATCGTTCCATCTCAGGCAAACCGCAAAAGCAGAGGGAAGAGAGAGGGAAGAGAGGTTTCCCTTGCACCAGCCAGAATGTTTTCAAAGGAGAATGCAGGTTAGGGGCTACCGTAAATATTTATATTTACGGCAATTTGTTTCCAACATCCTTTCTTATTTTTCGAACCATTTCTAGTCATGGGGCAGCTAGTCAAGACTGTATATGGCTAAAATTGCACTTTATTATTGTCACATTAAAAACACAGAGTAAAATCCATTTGTTAGTCCCAGCAGAGCAGATTCTACAGCCAGGTACCTAAACCATGGTGTGGACACGAACCTCTAGCCACCTTCTTTGGTACATGTTTGTCATTTTTTGTGTACAGTAGGACCCCCATATCCACTGATTCATTATCCACTGATTCAGTTATCCTCGGTTGGCAGAGGAAAAAAATTAAATAATTCAGCAGCCACAAAGCAAGCTGTAAGGCAAGCTGTTGTCACAAACAGCATCTGTAAAGCAAGCTACTGTCACAAAGAGCAGCCATAAAGCAAGCTACTGTCTCAAAACAGCAGTCATAAAGCAAGCTACTGTCAGGAAGCAGCAGTTTTGGGGTGGATGAGCAGGCATTCTCTCTTATCCATGGTTTTCATTATCCACGGGATGGCCGGGAACCAATCCCCAGCGGATACCGGGGTCCTACTGTACAGTATGTGATATATGGGGCACCAGAACAAATCATCTACGTTTCTATTATTTCTTATGGGGAAATTTGCTTTGGTGTAAGGTTAGTAGTATTTGGATGGAAGACCACCAGGGAATACCAGGTGCCGTAGGTGCTGGAGTAGGAACTGGCAAAACCACTTCAGTATTCCTGCCAAGAAAACTCAATGGACATGGGGTCACAAAGAGTCGGTCACGACTGTAACGATGCCAAACACACATAGAGAGACACAAAGACACGCACACACAAGAATGTTTTGGTTTACAAACATGTTAACGGAATGTATTATGCGCATATACCAAGGTATTACTGTAAGTTGTTTATTTAATTTTTAAAAAAATGTTAATCAAAACTGAATTAGAATGTTGGGCCCACTAACTAAAATCGTAACGTCCAGAATCCTATTGCTTGCACAACACAAACCTTACATTATATAACTGCCACATAGGATTGTTCCAAACATCTTTTTGTGTGCTTGGTCATAAGCTTTGATGCACATTTGGCCACACACCACGGTTCATGACAAATAGTCAGAAATTAGCACAACCAGTTGTGCAATTTCCCTTGTACATATGGTGTTTTCCAATAGCTTTATGGTCAATGAATCAGTCACTTTGTATAGTACTGACATTCCTGGCCTTGATATGATTAATTGAATTCTGCACAGGATTTACGCCCCAGGGATCTTCAGTGTCTTACATCACTTCAAATTGCAAGTCAAATCTGAACTATGTCTACACATGGACAAAATTCACTTCCAACTATCAGTATCTAGGTACACAGTCCTATTCCAGTCTAGCAAAGCAAAAGCAAAGAACCTGAACATTCAATATGCAACCTTATATTAGAGAAGGATGTGGGTGGCGCTGTGGCTTCAACCACTGAACTGCTGAGCTTGTTCAAAAGACTGGCAGTTCAAATCCACGTGATGAGGTGAACTCCCAATGCTTCTCTCAGTTCCTAACAAGCTAGGTGGTTACTTCAAGTCCTTCTTTGTTCCGTGACTAGTTTTGTACCGTGACAGCGTTGCTCGCGATCATGTGGCTTTGTCCCTGTTTCAGCGTTGCCATGGTCGTGATAACTTGTCTCAGAACAAGTGTTACCTCACGGTCTTGTACCATTACAAACACTGACTTTGTCTAGCTTCCTTTTTCCTGTTTTAGGGGGTATAAAATTTTTCTTTTTCAATATTTCAATTTACTGATATTCTGGTTTTCATATGCCAATGCGGTAGCATTGATAATATTTTCTTCCTTATACATTTGAGTTGCATGTTTTTTCCCATAGGGAAATTAAGGACTTAAGTCACTTCACCCACTAACCACTAGATGGACACAAGGAAAAATACAATTTGTACCAGGACAGTTGTTAATTCACGTCCTCTTAACCGGGACAAGAAGAGGAACAGAAGAGGGACAAGAGAAAACCCAACGCCAGCACTAGGTACAGATATGTCTCGCTTAGCACCCATTCCGGGGGCGTGGTCGAGGCAAATTTCAGTTGTTGCAAGACGGACGTGAAGTAAAATTTTTTGTACCGCTCCTAAACACAACAACTACAGAGAGAAAATGGACATGAAGTAACCGCCCTAGTCATTCACAGGCATGTGAAAATGTGAGGAGATAAAATAGGTACCACTTTGGTGGGAAGGCAACAGCACTCCTTGCACTTGCACATTTAGTCATGAGGGCCACAGGTCCATGGAAATACCCCTGGGGACAAACACCAGCTCTTTGGCTTATAAATGGAGACAAGCACTAGCCCCTAGAGTTGGAAACAACTGGGCTTAACTGTCAGGGGGAACTTTTACCTCAACTTAAAACAGACACCTGGAGGATAAGACATTTGATGTGATACCCTTTTTCAATCTAGGAAATACAGCTAGTGATGAATCTTGCCATATGTCCCTACTCATAGTATTATGATACTAGTCAGGATCAATGCCTGTGTATATCTCTTTCGCATATATGGGAAACAGCCATTCTGCTACAGCAGTTAGGTTGTCACACTACAACCCAGGGTATCTTGACTCTAATCCCCAATGAACTGGGGACCTCATTGGACCACTACTATGTTTAACCTGACTGACCAACATTAGGAAGAAAGTCCTAATAGTTTATTTTGAGCTCAAAGGAGGAAGAGCAGTATATAAATGTATATAAATGTAACTAATAAATACAAAATGCACAACTTTGGGTATATGGTTCTAAAGATCAGAATATTAGTTCCTTGAATTCATGTCTATTTAAGCCCTCTTTATGTCAGGAGGGCCCTGGTTATGCATAACGCTGGGTGAAACAACAGCTCTGAAGGCTAAAAAGAGATACTAGTTTATATAAGGTTTTCTCCCCTCCCATTTTCAAAGGACTAATTTTATAAGTGCTATTTCATTAGAGTAGTGGCAGTGCTATTATTCAAAGGTATTGCAACTACAATCCCTGAACTGCTTTGAAGATCAAACTCCTTTTCTTTTTCTCTTGTGACCCTAGATGCCCAAATGGATGGTTTCACAATCAACTTGACCCAAATAAAAGAATCCAGGCCCAGAGTGGTATTTTTCAATCATAGGTTCAAGTTGCAAAGTCACCCCATTTAAAACTGAATTTGTGTGAAGTGGATTGAATACTGTTAATATAACATCATTTTAAAATACAGCATACGCACACACACACACACACACACACACATATTATATGAATCACATTTTCATCAATGGTATATACATTTATTTCAGTGGATTACAATGATAGAACTCTTTCTACAACAATTTATGTGGCAAGTAAACTCTAGTATATTCCAGAACATTGTTCTAGGTTTTGTAATTGTGATTGGTCTTCTCAGGACTGACCAAGAGAATAAAACCCGAGAAAACATGTCCAGTGGTCTGTTGAACTCATAGTATGGGTAATATTTTAGAAATATTTGTCCACCAGAGAGCCTAAGAAAATACTTTTGAAATTTTGTTGTGCAACTTGCCTCTTAAAGCAACTTTTTGCTGTTACTGTTCATATATTTCAAACAGCAAGTCACTGTGCTGCTTGTTATATTTCAGTAAAGTTTTTTGGGGAAAAGCCATTTTTTAAAGATATGGTTGTTGCTATCATATGCCAACAATACTCCACTACACTCACTTGCCTCTATTACTTTCTACACACACACACACACACAAATATAGTATCTTCCAGGTGACGTTGTTACTTATAAAGCAGTCTACCCACACTTTGGTCATTCTTTGGTGGTCTTCTCACAGAACTACCCTTGAACGACTATGGAACCTGAATTCCTTGGAACACATTTTTAGAAGGGGATTCTCTGAATTTTACTGAATGGTGCTAAGCATATAGAGTCAGAAGTATTTTATACAAATTTGGTGACAATGGAAAATAATTGTAGTAATAAAAATAAGTGGAACAATGATCATAATATATCAAAGGTTCTGGAGAAATAAACCTCATTGGGAGCAGCAAGGCGATGTGAACATAACATTACAAAAGCATGGAATGCATGGGATGTATTACAGAAAGCAATTATTGAAGTACACATACAGTGGTACCTTGTATAAAGGAATTAATTCGTTCCAAATGAAATTATGTTAAGCAAATTTTCCTTTATACAAACTCCCATAGGAATGCATTGAAAATGGAGTAATCCCATTTTTATGTTGTACGGATTTTCCCCATAGGCGATTATGTTATGCAAATTTCCCCTATCTCTGGAATTTTTTATGTTGTACAAATTTTATGTTATACAAGCTGTTTGTTATACAAGGGTCCACTGTACTTTATTATGACAGATTTTATATCAAGTCCTTTTTCCTTTACTAAAATTATACTAGAATGCAAAGGAGGAAATTGCATATAAGAAATCATATTAATATTATCAAAGACAAAGTAACACAAAAAGATAGCTGTATCATTTACATGGTTAATTACAGGCTTGGAAATAACCACTTGTCAAATGATCCTTTGGTAAGAACGGCTTCCACAGGGCCAGGCAGGAAAAGGTTGTGAAAAACATTTACTGCCTTTAATTGTAGTACAGACCATAGATGACTCACATAGGTATGCATGGGGCAGTTTTAAAAAGTGCACACCAAAGATGCACATGCTATTGCCTTAAATGTATATTGCCAGACAGATGGTTGGGGTATAGGAATATACTCTCACTCTATGAAACAGATGCAGAAGGGTTTAGGTTCCTGGCTTCACTCCACGCAACAAGTTATCAACTCCAAGTGTTGGCATCTTTTCCTCACACAGAGCAGCAGGTGTGAAAACTACGGTTTCCTGTGAGGACTTCTGGATCAGTGTCAAAAATTACATTACGGAACCACCCACAACGATCTTCCTTTTTTCGATATTTTTAACAAGACTGTTCAGGGACCACTGCTCTCTTTGAAAAACAGAACCACTGAAGCTTTCTTAGTTCAATGGGCTAAATTGTTCAATATACCACAATAATCCAGCAGCCATGAAAAACACAAAAACCATTACGTTACCTACATTGTACATATTTACTTTGGAGTAAACCACCTTGACATCGGTGGAGGTTCTGAACACACAGGTATGCACAGGACTGCACTGCTTAGCTTACATGTATCATCACTAGATGAAAAACTGCAGTGTAAATTTGAAAGCATAAAAGGTACACAGCATGTAAAAATTAGCCAACGAATTATGGGGAGGCACAGATATAAACTTACTTTAAAACAATTCTACACCTTAGGCTTCAGCATGCTTGCTAGGAAGTAAGTCCAATTGGTATCAGTGGGTAAATGTGTACAATGCAGGTAACTAACACTAATTAACTATGGCTATGGTTGAAGCCTGAACATCAATACATACAGTATACGGTAAATGCAGCTGAGGCAGATCCTTGAAAGGTATCAAATATCATGTGTCTATACTTTTGCACTGCTGTGCCTAGATGTAATAAGATCCAATCACAACAAACACAAGACAACCATGCTGGCCCTTGAACAGAACTCGCTCAAAATAAAATTCCTCCGATTGCTATCAGTCAATTGCACTGAACAGATAATTTGAATTTCTCAGCATTTTAACCTAATGCTGCCAGAGCTGGCTTCACAAACGTTTCTTGATGTAATATGAAAAACCTTAATTGGTAGGTTCTAGGTCTGATCACAGAAGGGACCAATGAAATCAAAAAGACTTAGATTTATTCACAAGTGAATATATATAGGCTTTGTTGATGCAGCTGCTAGAGGCATTATTCACTCTACGTACCACAAAAGATATAAGAACACTAGTAAATATTCTAACAAAAGAAACAAAAACATCTATAAATTTATTCCATATGATGGTATTTCAAATATTCTGTATTTGAGTCATGAGATGCAAAAAGGGAAATGGTCTAAATGAATGCATATAAAATCAATATATTTTCATAATACATATAGTAATGTAGATTGGATGTGTCCATATTCATATACTGAAACTCGAATGGTGTGTGTGTGTGTGTGTGTGTGTGTGTGTGTGTCCTAACACAAAATTAACCTAAGTAATTGCTTCCACTTGTTGGAATTTTACTCTCTGTTAAAAGAGAGCCTCCATGGCATTTATTTTAAACCACATAGTAAACCTAATGCTTCAAGATGGCTAGATTGGTTTTTAATATAAATATATTAAATGCAATTCATTTATCATAAAATAACAACTCTAACAGACATATATGGGTAGATACTTATTTAATCTCTTGTTTATAGGCTTTCTAACAAACCACTGCTAGTGCAGTACTACTATTACTGGTGATTTGTGGCATATATTGAAATCAGTATATGGAAATATTACACAGTTCTTTGTCTTTAAGAGGCAGTTTAAGAGATAGCTATATATAATTAATGTATGCATTACAGCTGATAGCATGAAATAATTTTAAAAGCTCCTTTAAAATGCCAAATAAGCAGTTGCACCCTTTTTATGTATAATGCTGACAATAAAAATGATACGGTTGCCAAGAGCATAAAGCGGTTCCGAATGTGTGCTTGACAAAGTAAATAAAATTGCAAAAGGAACTATTCATGTTAACTTCATTGAGAGTGATTTGCGAAGGGCCCAACACTGAACAATTCTGCACACCACTGTACACTCTCTGGTGACCAAATAAATAAAGAAATAAATAGGCTGTTGAAATTGGTGTTGTTTCATTAGTATTACATGGTCACTAGTTGCTCCTGTCAACAATTCATTTAGCTATGCCATTTCTTACTGACTCTTTTAATATCAATTCAGCATAACTTAAAACTATCTTTTTACACGATGTGTAACTTTCAACTATTTTAATTAGTATTTTAGCAACACTCCCAGTTAAATATAATTTACAGCCTGGAAACCAACACACAGCTCCTTTTAGATGGGTAAATATTTTCATTTGCTTTCTGATACATTTTTGTGAATGGAAATCTTTCCTTTAGACAGAAGGTGCAAGCACTACCTAACAAGACATAAGCTTAAGGTTTCTCCGGCATACAGGAGGAAGAGAAACCCTTTTCGTAAAAATATAAAAGGGAAGAAAATCTCTGTCTCTCTCTCTCTCTCTCTCTCTCTCTGGAATTGAGATTCTAGTTTCTCTTATTGCAAGAATAAGGGTAATTTTGTCACATTACACACACAAAGACAAAGTAGTACCAAAGAAGGAAAAGGGGTGGTTTTCCTGTTGTACGCTGGGTTTGCAGTTTGATCAAATCAAACCCATCCATCCCTACTACATTGCTCAGGGAAAGAGGGAGAAGGAGGAGAGAGAGAGAGAGAGAGAAAGAAATGTACAAGTACAGAAGCATAGCACATCGCTAAAATATGGTAAAAGCTTGAGGAGGGTCACACAAAGGTTAAAGGCAGGATGATGAGATGAAATGGAGGAGAAGTGTGCAACATATACTGCCAGACTGTATACACACATACAGGGAAAAGTAATGGAGCATATTTAATACAAAATCTGGATAAATGGTATTATGGCAAGTGTTTAAAAGAGTGGCAAAGTACACTAGAATATCCCAAAGTGGAAGGAAAAATAATTAACATTAACAGTCAGCTCCCATAATGCAAAAGGAGTGTGTTGTGGGAATTGGGATTCCCCACATTTATACTCTAAAGGATTCTCCATTTCAATATCTCTGCATTCTTAAAGATACAGTACTCTAAAATGCCGCTTTCACCTTATGCCATCCATTTTTTACATTTTGAATTTTGAAACAATTAGTTGATTTCCCCAATACTGATAGCATTCCAAGCTAGCTATTCCCAGCCTCAAAACACATTTTTTTCCTTTGATGGAGTTTTGCTTTCAGTGAATGATCACTGCAAATGTGAATAGCTTCTATGAGCAGCTTCAAACTGGCATTTCTTTGCATTCATTTAAAAGTATTACCTATACAGAATTCTGACAAAAAGGAAATAGGGCAAGATCAGGCTGATAAAAGTTCTGCCGATCTGCTGCAATATCCTAATTCTTCCCATCGCTGGTCTCACTACATAAAACCTTGATAGAGGAAGTTGGGTATAAAAGGCATCTCCATGTCCATGGAGCTGCCAGGTTTTCTGCTTCCATTTGCCAAAACGTAGGACCATGGGACACATGCCAGAATCTCTTTAGCAGATTTGGAAAAGTATTAACTTCTACTCAAGCAGAGCCCTTCACAACCCACCCAATGCAGCAGGAATATCTGGAGAATGACAGGAGAAACAATGATTTAGACATGTTGTTCCAAATGAAAATAAAGTAGGATAAGTGGCCTTCCAATACCGAGGAATATGCTCATGTAATATGAACTAAGAGGTACCTTTTCTGGTCTCACATCGAGTCAGTAAGACAAAACAGAATTACCACTTTTACCACAGCCATGAATGGCAAGGCTTTGTCAGAAACCTACTGTGTATCTATGTGTTGTGTGAGAGAGACAATATTAGTTCAAGAAATAATGGGCAATGCTTTGCCCCATCATCTCAAATCTAACCCTTAGGTTACCGCACAAGTTGTTTAAATGTCTATAATTTAAAGTTGATCAATGGGGTGGGATGGTGGGGGTTCTTCACCATGTGCAAAATGAACATAAAATATCCGCTGGCTTGTGGTGAGATAGTGGAAAGTGAGCCTGCTCATCCAAGACCAATCCAATCGTTTAGTTCCCCTCTAAGCCCACTGGGGTATCTTGATGTGCACACCAGTCTGGAGAGCTGACTTTTTCTTCACCCTATTTATGATCCATTGGGGGGGGAGAGATATCGAATTCTAATTCACCTTGGTGCCTAGGAGAACCAAAAGAAGCTGGACTCAACTTTCAAGTCTGTAAAAGGGGCTTAACAGGGAGCTAGCTACCAGTCAGAGGCCGTAGAGGGTTGGTGGTGGTGGACTAGGGTGGCTGCAAGCTGGAGAGCGCCCACAAGTAAGTAAGTCGGCTTCTTTCTTTCCGGGTGATATGCCGAGCTGGGTGGCCACGGGTGGTTTCTTTCCAACCCACCCACCCACCCAACCGAGAAAGGCCCCCGGAGGCGCACACAGACACACACACACACACGCCACGCACACACACCTTGCCGCCGCAACCTCCTCTTCTTGAGGCCAAAGATGCGGACCTTGGAGAAGATATCCACCAGGTTCCCGTTGCACAGCCCGCGGTTCTTGCTGGGGCTGTTGCGCCTCCTGCTGGCCGAGGGCCGGTCCCAGTGCTGCAAGTCGCGCGCCTGGCGCTTCTGCCGGATCAAGCCGCTGGCGATGGCCGCAGCCATGGCCGCTCCTCCGCGCGCCCCCCCGAGCGCACAGGAGACCTCGGGCGAGGGGCTCCGGTCACCCTAGGCAGGAGGAGCCCATCGCGCCCTCGCCCGGGGCAAGCAAAGGGTGCATTTAAAAGGGGGAGATGGGGAGAAAGGGAAAGGCAAAGTCGGCCGGTCACCACATGGAGCTCGGGAACAGCAACAAGCAGCCCCCGCGGCGGCTGCTCGGGCTTCTCCGAACCGGCGCTCGGCTCATGCCCCCTTCTCCATGGCGGCGACGGTCGCGGCCATAGCCTCGGTCGCCACTCCTGCCGCTGCCGCCGCGTCCTCTTCCTCGGGGCTGCCGCCGAGTGCGCTGGAAAGCAGCATCTGGAAAGCGCACGCTTCGGTTCCTGAGAGGGAGCGTTAATCACCGCGCCTCAGTCCCACCCTAACCCAAAACGCGCGCGCACACGCGCGCACGCACACATACACATATACACACCACACAGAGTGCGGGACACGCGCGCGCGCAAGCACTGTCTTCCCTTTCCCAAGACAAATGAGGGAGGGGATTTGTCCTTGGGGTGGGGTGGGGTGGTTTTTAGGCGGGAGAGCGGGAAACGGGGGGGGGGGGGGATGTGGGGGGGGAGGGGGCGGCACAACGGAGAAGCCGCACTTTAATAATAATAATAATAATAATAATAATAATAATAATAATAATAATAATAATAATAATAATAATAATAATAATAATAATAATAATAATAATAATAATAATGGGGAAGAGGATGGCAGAGGTAACGGAAGGCGGCGAGAAAGGGCTGAAAAGACTCCGCACAATTTTTTGGCAGAGGCACCAACTGCCTGTCGCCCAGCGAGCCACAAGCCGCTGCTGTTGCCCCTTGGCTTCCAGTGGGGTGTGGGGCTTTTGGTGTGCGCGCCAGCGAGGGGTGTGTGTGTGTGTGTGTGTGTGTGTGTGTGTGTGTGTGTGTGTGTGTGTGTGTGTGAGAGAGAGAGAGAGAGAGAGAGAGAGAATGTGATCTGGAGGAACGGAGGAAGGACAAAAGAAGAGAAATGTAGGTGAGATGGGCGGGAAAGGGAGGGACGAGGGGAAGCGAAAGAAAGAGAGCGCGTGGCTGTTTACTTCTGTGACGGGAGGCAGGCGGGGGATGCTGAGGGCGACAAAGTGATAGAGACCCAGCGCGCGCCCGAGCTCGGGTACGTGCGTGCCGGAGAGGCAGAAGTTGTTGTGACCTGCTGCGGTCTCTCTCCTCTCTCTCTCTCTCCACCTGCCTTAACAAGTCTCGCTCAGCTCCAGGTGAAAGCAGACACCAGCGACCCGACTGGCGAGCTCTTTCTAACTACTAATATAGGCTGCTTTCCCCCACCCACTTCTGCCACCCCCTCCTCTTTCCCTGTGCTCCTTCAAGGCGTTTCTCATTCCCCAGGGTTTTCAAGGTGCACCTTAGCGTTTTGTTAAGAAGTGCCGCCCCCCCCCCCCCGGCGCCTTCTGCTTCCGCGAGTTTCCATGCCCGTGAAGTCTGTCGAGTCCTGATCCACCATCCCGTCCATTATTATACCGCCTTGGCTCTCACCAGGGCTCCCGTGTTTCTTTTCTTTTTTCGCCCGTGCCCCGAACCACCCTTACAGCACTTTCCCAGGAAGCTGAGACCTGGCCGTAGGTTTCACACACACACACACACACACACACACACACACACACACACACACACACACACACACACACACACACACACACACACCAGGAAGAGTACTCATCCCCCCCACCCGCCTCCCACCCCGAACTCAGGGCGGCAAAGACCTCGCTCGAGAAGGGAAACGGGGGGGGGGCTCCTGCTCGGAGCGGAACTTCCTGTCGAGGTGCCAGCGCACAAGCCGGGAGACCCGGGGTTGCCCAGGTACCTTGGTCCTCGAGGCCAGGGCTGCTCCCCTTCGGCCCCGCGGGCGGCGTCCGCTTCCAGAGGGCGAACGGGGTTACGGGCTGCTGCTGGCAAGATCTCAGCGGCGCCACACGCCGAACGGCGGGCAGCAGCTGCCTGCAAGGAGTGGCGGTGTGTG